>CM052885.1:56301200-56340388 GCA_028534135.1 Potos flavus
AATTTGACGATTTTAAATATCTCATTTAAGTAGAATTGTGCTTTGTTTTTATGTCTCAGATATATTTGGAAATTACTCTAGGGAATGGTGTCAGATGTGGATTCATTCTTGTCTTTGTCCAAATCGCTTCCTGATTTTCCAAACTTTACATATTTTAAAAATTACTATATTCCTAACTTAGGTGAGATGCCTCCTTTATCGTGTATTAAAATGCCATATAAATGTTGATCTGTATTTTGGATTTCTAGTCTATTCCATTTGCCCATCTGTATATGTATGCACTACTATGTTCTTTTAATTATAAAGGATTTATGTTATATTAGTTATCTTGTAATATCCCTTTATTGCTCCTCTTTCTTTGAATTCTTGTAGCTATACTTGGAGGCTTATATTTCCATGTAAACTTATTTTCCTTATAAACCACTTATCACAGTCACAGGTCCGAGTCAGTTATTTAGGCTGAACTCTGCTGGGCAATTCTGGTCGTGGCTGCAATCACTGATACATCTGTAGTTGCCTTGTCAGATAAGTATCTCTGTTTCTGGGGACTGGCCAGACAATAGCAACACTTAAATAGGGGCTTGTGAATAACATGTCACTTACGCAACAAACTCGACTAGGGTGGTTCGCATGCTAATTCAGCAGAGGTCCAAAAGTGTAAATAAAAGCGTGCAAAGTATCTTGAGACCTGGCTTCAGGACTGACACAATGTTGCTCCCCTACATTCTATTTTACTTGCCAAAGGAAATAAAAAGGTCAGTCTAGTTTAACTGATGAAGAAATAGTTTCTATCTTTTGACAGAAATAGCTAAAAAATGGCATTGCAAATTGCAAAGAGGCATGATTTAGGGAAGGGAATGATTTATGACCATTTTTTACAATCTATTACAGTCTGCCCACCTGCCATGGTTCTTTACATTCCTCTCAAATATGAAATGTACTTCTCTGTACTCAAAGACTCCTAAAAGACTCATCTAATTAGACGTCAGGTACAGAGTCCAGAATTGTATGACCTATATTATGTCCAGATAAAGCCCTGTATGTTTTGGAGATCTATCACCTAAAAAGACAAGTTATCTGCCCCTTCTGCACCCATCCTACATACAGTGGGGAGACAGGGATCGCATAACCAGAAATGATACTCTTATTGTCAAAGGGCCACATGAGAGGCATGCACAGTCACTGCTCTGTTGTAATTCTGAAATTCTACTAGACAAACATTGCTGCCCTGATCATGGAGAAGAAATGCCCCTTGATTAGTACCCAGTTCTGCTTTGTGGAAATGGTTCCTCGGTCCATTGTTTCCTAACTCCCTGCAGGTAACTCAGTATGCCTTTGTTCTCCATGGCTCTTGATTTTACCATCTAGAGTCTTGATTTCAGTTTATGTAGTGTCCTTCCTTTTCCATAAGAGATGGCCTATTTTGGCAGCTAAGCAGCTTTCTACATATAGAAATATGGGAGTTTAAAAAATATCTTGCAATTTGAAAAATCTCAATTAATTTTGGTATAAGCTACAACATATTCTATAGTACATCTTTTGAAAGCTTTGCAGTTTCCTATGACTCTAACCACATTCAACAAAAGCCAGACTCAAAGTTAATTTTAAAATATGCCTGTTTTCTAGACTTACTCAGAGCTATTCTGGATTTGTCAAAATGCTATGTGACAGTATTTTTATGATTCTTACAACATTTTTGTCAAGCTGAGAGGGTCTACTAGGTACCATTCTAAATCACTCTGCAGTTGAAAAAATAAATCACATCTATGATTTGTCATAGACCCCTAATTCACCCTCTTAATTTTTTTTTAAAGATTTTATTTATTTATTTGACAGAGAGGAGAGAGATCACAAGTAGGCAGAGAGGCAGGCAGAGAGAGAGGGAGAAGCAGGCTCCCTGCTGAGCAGAGAGCGCGATGCGGGGCTTGATCCCAGGAACCTGAGATCATGACCTGAGCCTAAGGCAGAGGCTTTAACACACTGAGCCACCCAGGCGCCCCTTTAATTTTTTTTTTTAATTGGATGTTATTTGGAGAGCCAGACGTTAGACTACAGAGATGCATCAAATGAATGCCATACTTTGGAATCTTTCTAGGTGATCAGTTGGCCTTTGGAAGATGATTCATCAGCATTATCCTTTGAAGTAAGGTTTTTAAAAATATCTCTACTTCTGTATATCTATAAGTTAGAGTTGTGGGAGTGGGACTTGGTTGTCTAAAGGAAAAAGCTCAAAGATATAGGGAAAGCAGTACTTCAATGTAGCAAGCAAAAAATAAACTAGGGACTGGCAGAAACAAAATGTTCTAATTTGTCTATCTAATAAATAATTCTGTACAACTTTAAATTGACTGAAGGTGAGGAATCAGGTATAAATAGGAATAGGTTATAAATAAGTAAGAAAAAGAGTGTACAGGATAAAGAAGAAAAGGCATTGGTAATTTTATACAAATGGGATTTGCATTTATTTACTTTTTTTTTTTTTTTTACTTTTCCATTTAGCTCCTATCTTTGAAACATTTCCCATTTTCTTTATTACATAAATCATGTCATGAAGGGGCAGGAATAAATTTAGTTAGGAAATTATGTTAGGGTGAAATTTGGATTGCCATTCTGCAAAAGAGAAGTGAGCCTTACTTTTGAATGTAAGGTACGTTTTCTTAAAGGGGTAGAAATGTTGACAATGCATGGCATAAAAAGGCCAGGATAATTCAATCGAGAGTCCACTATTATGATAAATGCACAGTCAAATATTTAAGGAAAGAGAGAAATCTTACTGTATTATGAGAGGTGAAAAAGAATAACTTATTTGTCAAAAGTGATAAGAGAAATAAGACAACTAACCACAAAACAAATAACTTCTGAGGATAAAAATAATCCAAATACTGATTAATTCAAGAAGAGCTTAAAACTTAGAAGTGAGAATTACAACTCCAATAATGTAAGAAGAAGCAAAAACTTTGAATGATTTATAGACCAAGTACCTAGTACTGAGTTTTTATGGAGCTTCCAGAGGAAATCTTGTATTATATGACACAACAAAAATTCTATTATTCAAAAAAGTTCAGAACCATTACAGAATACATTCTCTGAATACCACATTATAAATTAAGGCACAAAAAACCAAGATAGGTTCAAAATTTCATCATGTGGATGACTGAATGTAGTTCAGTTCAACAAACATTTTGTAAGTATTTATCATATGCTAGAGACTGTGGTAAGTGCTGGAGATTCAAAGAAAATTGACAAATATTTAAAGATGAAGTAAAGGCTAATCTGTTATACATGAAAACAATGAACTAATATGAAGTACTCTGAAGGAGTCACAGTAATTCCATACTAGGAAATTGAGTACAGTTAGGATTGAGGATTACATACTAGGTAGCCAAAGAGCAAATACCAACACAAGTCTTTGCTTTCAACAATTTAACATCTACGGGTCATCTTCCCACGTAAACCCTTCTAAAAATGTCTCCTGTATACAGTATAGCCACTATGGATGCAGCCTAAAAGGCGGTTATCCACTCTGCAAAAGGAGGAAATCCCATCTACCATCTGTGAGCAGCAGCCCTCCTTTCTCTAATTCTACCACAACTCCGACAGTATTTTTAAATATGTGGACGAAAACGAATTTTCTTCACCCTTCCTTTATCTTGAAATATATACTTATAAATAGGTAGCTATTATCTATTAGATTGAGGGAAAAGGAATAAGGAAATGAAAGAACTAGTTAACACAACTAGATGTTTGCCGATTCCAGCAAGGAAATAAATATAGGGATAGGCTACAGTGCTTGCTTCTAAAAATGTTTATAGCAGTGGTGTTCTGTAAGTGGCCTCCTTTGGGAATTTATGATTACTCTCCTGGAATATTTATTTGGTTTAGCATTTGTCTAGCACCCCAGTTTCTTGAGGGTTCTTTACTCATCATGGTGAGTTGAATCTTTATTAGTCAGAGATTTGAGCCTTTATTTATCTTCAATACTAAATATAGACTTTCAAGGTAAAGTTACAAGGAGTGCTCCCTTATTCCTTTATTCTTCCACTTTCTCTCTGAAACTGTTTCATCTTCATAGCAGTGATAATTACTGCAAACCAACACAAACACTCCCTTTCTTGCTTGTTTTTGTTTTGTTTTGTTTTGTTGGTTTTTTTTTTTTTTTTTAAGATTTCATTTATTTATTTGAGAGAGCAGGAGAGAGCACAAGCAGGAGGAGTGGCAGAGCGAGAAGGGGAAACAGGCTCCCCACTGAGCAGGGATCACAACTTGGGACTTGATCTCAGGACCCTGAGATCATGAGCTGAGCCTAAGGCAGACGCTTGACTGAGCCATCCAGGCACCCCTAGAAACTCCCTTTCTAACTGTTTCACCCACTGTCATGAAGTCTTAAGCACAAAAAATGTTAGATGAAGATCTCAACTTTCAATTCAGTACAGCTTTGTCCTCTGGTAGAATTCCTTAAAAAAAAAAAAAAAAAAAATTTTTTTTTTTAAATACTAACTCCTATAAATGAGTATAGCTCAAAGTAAAAGATGACAAGGAAAATTTTTGTGAATAAATAATTATGTGATTAATAATAGCTGCTCCTCATGCTTCCATCCCTGAAGTCCAGAGCCTTTGTGATTTGACTATGGAAGGAAAAGCTGCTAGATAACACATACAACATCCTGAATCAGTGCTCCAACCTTGAAAAGTCTTGTCTTTACACATAGCACCATAATGGAGTGTTCAATGTCTGTTTCGGGATGATGGGGTAAGTGGTAGGAAGAAAGCATACTATGTGGATCTCTGATATATTCTTGCTCTGAAAAGTGATTCCCTTTTTTAGGAGAAATATTTTATGAAATACAATGGTGATATATATATATTTAGTAATCTTATAATCCTCTTGAGTCATGATAGCATAGCTCAAGTTTAGTATCTACTACTGCTATCATTGGGTTGTCATCAGAAGCATTAGACATTTTAACTTGGTGTTGGCAAAGGCCAATGTTGTAGAGCCCAGGCAAGGCTGGCCTGACTTGCCAAATGGCCTTGTACTTATGAGTCCACAGATTGAGCAGAGATGTAAATAGTGAAGAAGAATGTCAGATATATATAGGAAAGACCATCTTGTTTTCTAGATTCGAGGAAACATCCTCTGAAATGAGGCTCTTTTAAGACCACTCACAAGGGGCACAAATTTTCTTATTCTCTGGGTTCATTCTCGTGCTCTATACTCATCCTCTATGCATTCTTTCCCCAAATCTCTTCATCACACTGTTTCCAAGTCCCTCTTCTGGTCCCCATTAAATGACCATTAATTTAGCCATTGTCCATTAATAAGTATAGGTGCTTACCTCAGGCTATCTTGCTTTCCCCTAAAATGATACATACTGCTTAGTTATTCCCACAGGCAGGATTTCCCTTCTTCAGTTTTCTTAAGGGCATTTGTGTTTAGAAAATAATGCTAAAAAGATCCACTCTTGGCTGGTGCTTGCATATTGTGCAGCATTATCTGTAAACCAGAATTAAAACATTTTCCTTATTAGTTAACACTGCTTAGGGAATTCTCAGTGAAGGGATAAAGAGGGCCAGTTGTAGGATAGCTGTTATGCTGCTAAATACACAGACCACTTCCTCGTGTCATTCGGGTCTGCTCAAATTCTTCAGGGACAAGCACAAGAAATGCCTCTGGGCATCTTCAATGATATGGCAGATGGATCTGCTAATGCCCAATTTACAGGAAGGACCTGGATAGCCTAGTCAATTGGTACCCCATGGTCAGACACTTAGAATTCACTATTTCCTAGTGTAAAGATATGTGTTGATTTTCAGAGGGTGATAATTTACTTATTGAAGAGGGCATAACTTTGCTACAAAATGTTAGATGACTTCAAACCAGGTGTCTTTTCAGGGATTACAAAGATACAAATCATTTCAATCTGATACTTTGAATATCACTGGGCTAAAATATCATTGGGACGAGATCTGACAGACTCGTAATGTGGCCATGTAACCCTTTCCATGCATGAGTCCTGATACAACCTATAAATTTTCAAAGATTATTTTTAAAAATATTAGTTTTTGCAAAAGACACATCTTTAAAGGAGTGTTATCCAAAATATGCAAAGAAAACTCTTAAAACTCAATAATAAGAAAAATAACAACCCAACTTAAAAATGGGCAAAGACTTTAAAACAGACACTTCACCAAAGAAGATGTACCGGTGACAAATAACCATATTAAAAGATACTCCTTTTAGTTTTGTTGATTGTTTCCTTTGTTGTACAAAAGCTTATTAGTTTGATAAAGTCCCAATAGTTTATTTTTGCTTTTGTTTCTCTTGTCTTAGGGGACATAACTAGAAGGAAGTTGTTGTACAGCCAGTTTCAAAGAGGTTACTGCTAACATTCTCCTCCAGGATTTTTGTGGTTTCAGGGCTCATATTTAGGTCTTTAATCCATTTTGAATTTATTTTTGTGTATGGTGTAAGAAAGTGGTCCAGTTTCATTCTTTTGCATGTAGCTGTTTAGTTTTCCCAACACCATTTGTTGAAGAGATTGTCTTTTTTCCGTTGCATATTCTTGCCTCCTTTGTTGAAGATTAATTGACCATATAATTGTGGGTTCACTTCTTGGTTTTCCATTCTGTTTCATTGATCTATGTATCTATTTTTTGGACAGTACCATACTGTCTTGATCACTTCAGCCTTGTAATATAACTTGAAGTCTGGAATTGTAATGCCTCCAGCTCTTTTTTTCTTTTTCAAGGTTCCTTTGGGTATTCATGGTCTTTTGGGGTTCCATACATATTTTAGGATTGTTTGTTCTAGCTACTAACTGGAATTTAAATAAAAACTTAAAAAAGATACTCCTGACTATATGTCAACAGTAAATTAAAACAATGAGATATCACTACACACCCATCAAAATGGCCAAAATCCAGACCACTGATTACACCAAATGCTGATAAGGATATGGAGCAACAGGAACTCTAATTCCTTGCTGGTGGGAATGCAAAATAGTACAGCCGTATTGGAAGACAGTATGTAGGTTTCTTAAAAAACTACACACGCTCTTAAGAAATGATCCAGCAATCATAAACCTTATTAAGACTTATGCCCATGGAAAAACCTGCATGTGAATGTTTATAGAGTTTTACTCATAACTGCCAAAACTTGAAAGTAATAAAGATCTCTTTCAGTAGGTGAATGGATAAAAAAAATGTGGTACATCCAGACAATGGAATATTATTGTGCACTACAAAGAAATGGGCTATCAAGCCATGAAAAGACATGAAGCATATTAGTAGGTGAAGAAAGGCTACATATGTATAATTCTCACTATATGACATTCTTGAAAGGCAAAACTGTGGAGACAGCAAAAGGATTTTGTGGTTGCCAGGGGTTGGATGGAGGGGGAGGATTGAATAGATTAAGTACAGAGGATTTTTAAGACAGCAAATATACTATGTGTGATACTTTAATGATGGATACAAGTCATTATATATTCTTCAAACCTATAGAAAGTACAACCCACCCCAGGAGTAAACTCTAATGTAAACTACAGGCTTTGGGTAATTATGATGCATCAACGTTGGTACTAAATGTACCATTCTGATGTGAGGGGGAAGATTGATAATGGGAAAACCTTTGCATGTATGGGGGCCGGGGATATATGAGAAATCTCTGTACCTTTCTTTTAATTTTGCTGTGAACTAAAACTTCTTTGAAAAAATAAAGTCTTAAGAAATAAAACATAAAAGTTATATTTTTGAGTTATAATAAAGTACACATAAGTATACTCCTGTGTAGGCATCACTCAGAACAAGACTTAAAACATTTTTCTCTTCAGAAGACTTCCTGATGCCCTTTCACAGTTTATTTTCTCCCACTCCTACACCCAGAAATAATCACTTTTCTTGACTTCAAGCAACATAATTTAAAATAGTTTTGCCTATTCTTGAACTTTATATGAATGGAATCATATGATATGTAGTCTTTTTTCTGACTTATTTTGCTCATCACAGTATCAGTGAGGTTCATCCATATTGCATGTAGCAAATATTTGGTCATTTTTATTGCTAAGTAGTATTTCATTGTATGAATATGCATTTTTATATTTATCCATTCCACTCTTGACAGGCATTTGAGCAAGGTGCAGTTTTTGACTTCTGTGATCAATACTTCCATGAACATTCTTGCACTGGTGTTTTGCTAGACGCTGTTCTCACTTACCTTGAGTATATAGTTGAAAGTGGAACTGGCGAGTCATATGGAAGTCACATATTTAGCTTTATATTTGAAATGTACTGAGTGTTTTCCAAACAGGTTTTACCGATTTACACTCTCACCAGCGATACATAGACCTCCAGTGGCCACATATTTTCTCCATACACATTAGAGAGAGTGTGGTGGTACCTAAATGCAGTGTTATTTTGAATTTAGCAAAGGCTTGATGTTGTTTTAATACTTACCTGCTACTTCAGTATATTCTTTGTGAAATGCCTGCCAAGGCTTTTGTCCATTTTTTGTTGTTTTCCTTCTTTTTATTTTTGATTGAGAGGTGGTTATTTTTTTATTCTGAATATGAACCTTTTGTTGCGTATATTATATACATGTCTTTCGCCAGTTTAATGATGTAAAGCTTTGAAAATGACAGCAAATATTCTGATCATAGGTTTCTTATGGATTTACAGAACAAAATAACTATATATATCACTTCCTTGAAAATTACTATATAGCACATTTTAAAGTGGTTACTGTTAACCATGGGGGACATGAAATAGCCTTGTCGTCGCTTCCAAGAGGGATGAGTTGCAGGTCTCATTGTGCTTTTATGTCCAAGTTCTTTGCCTCCTAATTTTGGACTTGCAGTCCAAGATTAGGCTTGAGATCCAAGGATGTTTTCTTGAAATTTATTTGAATAATTGAAACTTCATGTAACTTTTAGTTCTGTAGCTCAATTTTCTCCTTCACTTAAGGGTTAAACATGTTAAACTTTTATGTGGATTCAATATTCATAAGATATTCTCTGCTAAAAGCTTAATATAACTAAATAGATCAAGAATTATAAATTTTCAAATATCACATTACCTACTAATTTTCAGTTGTAAAGGATAAGAATACATTTCAGTATAATAAAAAAATCATAACTTACTGTGATTTGGGGAAGGGATTCCTTTTTTGTTTATATGTACAATGGACCCTTTGGTTAATCTTAACTAGTGGCAGAGGCATGAAAGGGACTAGTAGCAGTAAAGAGCAGGAAGAGCAGATTGAACCATTTTGAATAATAGTTTAGAGTTTCATATAAATTTCTGATAGGGAACGTCTATTGGCCTCCAATATTTCCCAGCAATTCTGTGATATTTCTGCAATTACTCTCTCAAGTGATATGTAAAACTTTTATCCATTCTTCTTAATCCATCAACTTCTCACCACTCTAAAGAACCCCCTCACAGGGCCAATTTCAATACCTATCAGCTCAGGGGGAGTAAAATCATGTAAAAAGTGCCCAGAGTGGCCTTTTCTGTTTTCCTCTCCCAGCTGTATCCTGACCCTAGAGAGATCTGGAGGTAAGTGGGCAGGGATTTGGAAAGGGTGAAGATACATAAGACAGAGATCCCCAACAGAAGCCAACTGTGAATCATTATTCCCTGTAGCTAGAAGACAGAGAGAAGATCTCACAGTAAATCAAGTTTGAAACTTGATTACTACCTTACTACAAAGAACTGGGCATTCTAGTAAACTAACTGAGACTATTTGTGCCTTTATTTTGTGAACTGAGAGAACCGCAAGTGTGTTAGTCAACCTGGGCTGCTCAAAAAAATTACTGTAGGCTGGGTGGCTAATAGACAACAGGAATTTATTTCTCACAGTTTCTGGAGGCTGGGAAGAGATTAGGATGCTAGTGTGGTTGGGTTCTGGTGATAGCTCTTGTCAAGTTTGCAGACTGCCAACCTCTTGTATCCTCACAGGGCAGAAAGAGAGTGAGCTGGCTCTCTGGCCTCTCCTTAGAAAGGCACTGATGCCATTCGTGAGGGTGCAGCACTCTCCAAATACTGCAACAATAGGGATTATATTTCAACATATGTTTTTGTGTGTGGATGTGGGGGGGACAACACAAACATTCAGTCCATGATGATAATCTTAATATAGGAGTCAATGAGAAAATTGCTGAGATAATCTCTTTTTTTACCTAAATGAAGATGCAAATATTCCCCTAAAGAATAAATTTTAATGAGTCAGCAGGAGATAAAAGTTGCATTTTGATTTTGTCATGAGATGAGCTTGTTCAACAAAGTAATTAAAAGTGATACACTATTCTTCTTCCCCTTCTTTTTTGTTTCTCTTCTCTCCCTTACTAAATAATTCAGTCCTCAAGCCATTAGGCAGGAGAAACTGCACTGAGGGATGATGGGCCACGGTAGTCCAGAGTAAGTATGAGAGTCAGAGCTGGTGTCAGAGCCTTAGAAGAATAGGAGAGATATGTACACAAAGAGGTGGCCTTGCCTAAAGTATTGAGCCCAAGTGGAGGAAGAGGAATCCATGAGGTGGGGAGGTGGGGGAAGAGGGAGGCAGTCAGCCTGGGTATAGGAGGGCAGAGCTCAAGCAGAGTGAGGAGAGCTTCTATCCAAAGCTTTGTCTACCCATGGGCTTCACTATCAGGTGATTGGATGGGCACCTGACAGTTGAAACTGTGAAGTCAATTGCTAGAAGTCTGATGGCAGGCTGTTATCCAGAGACTTCTGGGAGCTGTTAGTGAAAGAGGATTTGGGGAACTGAGAGATGGAAAATAGAGCAGAATCTCTCCGTTCATTTTATTAATGTCCCTTATTCGGCTCCATGCATTCATCCTCGTCCTCCCCTGGGTTTGGTGCTGCAAAATCAAGGCCAACCTGTTGCTGAAATTCACAGGTCTAAGGAAAAAACAGTGAACACCAAGAAGTGATATGTTTGATGGTTTGGCTACTGGTATTACTTTGGATTAAGATCAACCTTTCTTTAAATCCTAGGTGCGCGCGCACGCGCATACACACACACACACACACACACGCACACACACACACACAACAGTGTATGAGGAAAAGAAAGTAGTGGCAATGGATGGGAAAGCAGAGCCTGCAGAAATCAAGTTTGCAAGATTGTACTTTGACCCAAAGCAGTTCTAAAGCATACTTAGGCGTAAGTTTCAGAATACAAAAACAGACAAGAGAATATGAACTTAAAATTCAGGTTTTAAATTCATTCAAATAGAAATATTTGGCATTTTTTTGCAGGACCGGATATTTTATATATTTAAACATAAAAATTTTTAATCTGCATCTAGCATACTCATCAGTATAGTGTATCAATTTAGTGGTTTAATTGTATTAAACCAAAACCAAACAAAACTCACCCTCTATATGTTAAGACATTGTACTCATTTGGTCATTGTACCCTTGTCTTAAAAATGCAACCCAGGATTTTGTCATCCCATTCATTCTGAGCTAAACTAAGATTGCTGCTTCCCATTCAAAAGCTCTAAAAATTTATTAAGAAACAATAAAAATCTCTTCAAAATTATAAAGAAATAACTAACATTCTATACTTATTTGTGACAGGAGTAATTGGCTAAATAATGCAGGGCTCATCCTAACGTTGTATTTCATACACAATGGGAATTATCAGGCATTGTGCTTCTGAAATAAAACAACAAAAGCTTAAAATATAACAAGAGTATTCTATTTTTTTAAAAGATTTTTATTTATTATTTGACAGAGAGAGAGAGCATAAGCAGGCAGAATGACAAGCAGAGGGAGAGGGAGAAACAGGCTCCACACATTGAGCAAGGAGCCCAATGTGGGGCTTAATCCCAGGACCCTGGGATCACGACCTGAGCTGAAGGCAGACACTTAACGACTAAGCCACCCAGGTGCCCCTAACAAGAATATTCTAGAGGGATGAAAAGCAGAAAGTAACTCACTTTTCAGAAATAAATAATCTGGTTTTATCTATTCCTCCCCTCCCCACTCCTAAAAGTCCCTCAACTTCCATCACCATTGAATGATGGTAAGAGGGAAAATGAACTGCTAACAGGTGAATTCTTGAGGTAAACTGTATAGTTGAAAATCATTGCTGAAATTGCACCTTGCCAGGCTTCAAATTTGCATTTTGTATTAAATATATATTGTTCTTCCTTCTTTTAAAAAGCATTATTTAAGGTGTGTGGTTTGTATATATTCCCATTTTCTTCTAGATTACACGTATAAAGTCTTTTCCCTGGAAATAGATGCTCTCAATCATGAGAGAATCTTAATCTTCAGAATTCCTGAAGCATATTTTTTGAGATTTCATGTCTTTAAATACATTTAATTTATTTCCATATTTATGATGAGGAAACAGGGTATATATGTGCACAAGTCCATGATGGGAACAAATCATATAGATAGTTTCTGAATTCTGCCTTTAATTTGGCAAAAGCCTATACATATGGAAAGGCTTTTTATATGTAAGTGCTAAACAACCAAACAGAAGTTCTTTTATTTCCACACTGCAAAGATTTAGGAAGAAATACCAGTTTAATAAAATGGTACTTTAGACAGATGGTCTTTAACCAATGTTTTAAGGTAGATTAAACCAATGTTTTAGATAGAATTGATCTGTCCAATACGTATGATACCTACCTTTATGAGAGTGGCCCACTGTTAGAGCAGTAATTCGTTCACTGGAGATAAACTTTAGGTTGTGGAGATAATTTTCCATTTGGATTTAACATACTTCACAAAAAGTTGGTTTAAGTCACTGAAGTGATGTTTCTATCAGTCTCATGCTGCTTTTCAAGGCTTTTTAAAGAATAAGATTATAAGGATCGGGGAAATACACCTGGAGGACAATAAGTCACTCGTGTTTCACAGTTCTTTACTACCTAGTAGACCTTTTTTCCCATGAATGGCTGGGTTGACTGAATATATTTTTAAACCATTAAGATTTTTTCACCTATGAAAACAAATCATGAAATACGCTACATCCATATCCTTTTTGGAAATTTTTTGTTACTTTAGTGTATTATACAAAGGGAAAAGATTAGAAGTACTCTTGAAAAGCATTTTATGAATATTTCTCATGCAGGGAGAAGGAATTAATGCCCAGAGATAAACTCCTTAATATATTTCTTAAGCATGGACCACAAAATAATACTCCTTTAACTGCTTTTCAGATTGGTTTTTAAAGCTATTTTGAGTAGACTTTTTATGAGATATTTCTGAGGACCAAAACCCTTTGCTTCATTAGAACAATATTCCTTTTGATACATGGATTCCAATTCCTTGATTTGTACGGTAATGCTATAGGGTAAGGAGAGTTAGGAGGACAAAAATCTTTCCCCATTTGGCTATGTGCACAGGTGCACGCACCCACACATGTGCACCCACACACACACACATATGCATAAACAATGGTAGTGTATTTGCATTGTAAAACAAATGAAATTATAGATAAGCAACATAAAAACAAGAAAATCAAAATTTCACATTGCCCTTACCAGAGATCACCACAGTTAACACCTTAGTGCATAACCAGAGGTTTACGGGAACTGGTTCCTACTGTCACCCAGACCTAATTGTGCACATCTTTTCCTAGTTGTGTATTCAGGGACATTGTATTGGTATTGTGTTGACTGTCAAATGGCTGATTGCCATAGTGGCAGTATTTACACCATAATAATTAGCAAATGCTATATATTAAACCTCTCTCCCTCAAGCAGGTTTACCAGCATACTACTATAAATACTCTTCTAGAGCTTTCTCTGTACATACATGTGCATATATATTTATTTTTACCAAAATTAGATCATAAGTATGTGTTCTGTCTTGCAACCTGCTGGTTCTGGTTAATAATTTCCACTATTCCATTTAAATAAAATATCATATCATCAACCAAATTGTATATGTATACTGATTTATACATAAATATATCAGACATCTTTTTACAGCCGATATGACCTAAAAACCATATGCAGTGTGATAATTTTTTACTACTCCTTCAAAGGATTTTGTTTCTGATTTTAAAATGTCAAGATTAGAACAAATTCTATCAGAGCACAACCAGATTTGGCTTCGTTGTTCTCTTCCAGATATTTTGGACTCTGATATAGGTTTAAATTATGTTATTTTTGTTTTTTTTGTTTTTTGTTTTTTTTAAATTATGTTATTTTTGTATCTGAGACAGTGTAAGGTTGTGGGTAATGTTTGAGGACCCTGAAGTTAGATTGCAGCTCTGCCAATCCCTAGCTCCATGAGTATCAGGCTAGTTATGTAACCCTGCCGTTCCTCATAGAGTTACTTTATATGTAAAATGGGAATGATGAATACCATCACTAATTGTAAAAGACATATTTTTTTTTTTTTTTTTTACTTTCCAGTGTCTTTGTTGTATCTTAAGATCAATGTAATGATTTATTGGTCAGCTTTGTTTTCTTTCTTAGTGGCAAATAGAAATGGTATATCTTACTTCTTGCAATCAATGGTGCAATGGTGTGTTAGATCAAGTTAAGTTATGATAAAGTTATGTACTTTATAGAACATCATTATGTTTATGTATATAATATATATTTAAATATATGAGCCTAGGACACAGTAAATAATTGACTAGTTTTAACTATTTTTATTATTGATAACACTGATTTGGAGGAAAATGAGAGTTCTTTTTCACAGAAATTTTCTCAATAAATTGATCATTAAAATCTTATGGTCTGTTAAAACTCAATTAAAATTTTAACAGAGCTATTAAATCTAAATTAAATGAATTTTGGAGAAAGATCTACTATTCTCTTTTGATTCATTGAATGAACCGTTTTAAAGAAATAAAGAATTCCTCTGCAGATTTTTAAAAGTTAGAGAAAAGGGTCAGCAGAGACAAAGCCCCTACCAAGAGAACACTGCAGGCATTCTTACAGTATCTCTAAAGAATTCAGGCTCTAATTAGTAGCACTAATGAAGATTTAAAATTGTAAACTAGGCACTGTTAATGAAGTGCTTACTAAATATAGCTATAGTCTCCTTAGAATAAGCATTTTAAAATGAAATATTTTTAAATTTCAATACTGACTCAATAATAAAATATCCTTTTGGCCATAAATTTAAGGGGGCTTTATTAACCTTGACACCATGATTAATAATACAATTACTTAATCTTCTCATTTTTAAATTGTAAAGTGTGTTGAGTTGCAAATTTGATGAACCTTTACCAAAATATTCAACTAATTTCAAGAAACTCATGACAGTGTATACAGGAAGTTAAGCTAGATCATTTTCAATATATATTTATTTTATTTATTTATTTGGCACAGAGACAGAGAGAGAGAGCGCATCAGCAGGGGAGCAGCAGGCAGAGAGAGAGGGAGGAGCCTGATGCTACCCGGAACTCGATTCCAGGACCCTGAGATCATTACCTGAGCCCAAGAGAGGTGCTCAACCAACTAAGCCACCCAGGCACCCACATTTTCAAGATCTTAAAATAAATATGAATTTACTTTAGAAGCCTGAAAATGTTGATCTTGATATGTTTTATACACTTAGAGCATTATATATTTATCTTTAAAATTATGGATAACCCTATGAGGCAGTTGACTTAAGTTAAAAAAAAAAAAGAAATACAATCAAATTAGTATCTTGGGATCATGCTCATATTAGTTAAAACAGAAAAAGGATTAGATCCACCTACAGTATGGTTGACTTGTTTCAAGTTTTTGGCATCCTCTGGATATGTGTCCTCTTGCGGGAATTCTTATCCTTGTGAAATAGAAGTTTCCCAAATGATTTTAACAGTAAAATAATTTTTTAAGACTTTATTTTTAATCTCTATACCCACTGTGGGGCTCAAATTCACAACCCCGAGATTAAGAGTCCCACACTCAGGGAGTCAGTCAGCCAGGTGTCCCAACAGTAAAAGAATTTCAATTATAATGGTAAATAATTGGATCTAAAGATCCAAGGTATGTAGGTAAATCTATTGACTAGCTTTCTACACACAACAATGAGTTTTATGGAGCAGATTCAAAGTAAGAAAAAAAAAATCTGTCACATGAATAGCAATAAAATGTATGACCTTTCAGAAATTCCTGGATTCACTAAATCTCCTGAGCAGCTCCTGGGTGTCACAGACAATGCACTTTAATGCACTCATCAGGAAAAGGTCACTGAAAATGGAAAAGCACATTCAATTGCACATCCTCATGTTAACTTATAAATTCTGTGATTTTCTTTTTAGACAAATTTAAAAAAAGAAACATATCAAAGGTCAAATATATGAAAGAAAAGTAAAAATATAGATATTTACATTCTTACATTAGTATCTGAATGGATGCAACAAAAAAAGCACTCATTAGAGGAAATTTGCTTTCCTTTGATTAGCCAGGAATGTTACCCAAACAAAGGCTCATCACGCTATAGTTCGTTGTTTATATTTGTTATACTTGTTTATATATTTATATTTCACTACGTTATTTCTCTCTCACTGTTCTTTTATTAATTTGGAATGGCATCTCAAGAACACTTTAAAAACATACAGTTGGAAAGCACTGCTGGTGCAATGCTTTTATTTTACACATGAAGTAATAAAGGTACAGGAGGTGAAATTACTTTCACAGAATCACAATAATTCTCAGCTGTAAAGGCAGAACAGGTATATGACTTTCCCGAATTCAAGTTCACTGATATTTTTGCTATGTCATTTTGCCACCTAAGGATACAAATTATACTTCTTAGCTTGAAGATATTTCCATTCAGTTAAGAAACTTCAAAAAATCTTAGTGGAGTGATATCAAGAAATATGTTGTAACCCAACTCCAGAAAGAATTGATGCTGGTCTTTTTATCATAAAACTTAATGTTGAGTGCCAGACTTCTCACCCAAACTAAAAGATTATTTTGAAAGCCCACTGAAGTATAAAATTTTAGGATTCATATCATTTTCTCGAGTCTACCAAAAGAGGTCAGGGATTCTTGTGAACATAACCTTATTGTTCATGCTCTGTCTATATGCCCTTTGGCAAATCGGCTGTAATCCTGCCTGACAGTACTCTCAGGCAAAGAATAAAGGTCTGTGAAACAATACCATTATTATATAATTTGTTCATACAATAAACTACTTCCAAAAGAAAAAAGCTTCAGATTTAGATGATTAAATTAATATGTATTACCTTAAAAAATCCATAGCTAGAAATCTAAGCAAATAATCATCTTTGGTTCGATATTCAATAAAGAATATTGCCGTGCGCTTCCAAAGTTCCATAGTTCTGTTGACTAAATGTATATATTTAATTCTGCTTCAAGATATTTATCCATCTTGAAACTTAATTTCTTTTTTCTTTGTAAAATCTAGAGAATAATCATGTAGTTAACACATTTTATGACGCATCAATCTTTCTCTGGGAATCTGGGTTGAAACTGCAAGGTTTATAGAGATGGCAACTTGTCTCCGGATCTGATACATGTAAATTCCAGCTCTGTGGGATAACCTTAGTCTACCGGTTTGTTAGAAGTGTTGGGGAAATATAAATAAAAGCAAAATTTCTTGTCAAACCAGAAAACTGCTCCAAAAAGTAGCACAGGAAGGGGACCATTTTATTACTGAATAAGCATTAAGTCAGAATGTTATGCTCATTGCAGGCAATCCACTAAAGAGATGGCAAAGACAAAAAGAAATCTTACTGTTTTATATAGTCAAACAGATACAACTCATTGCATACATTTTTCAAAGCAAAACAATTAGTCCTCAAATAAGAGGTCTCAACAACATTATTTGTCATACATAATTTATCCTAAATTCACCTGGTAATTGGAGGAGCCACCTGTGTTTTGCTACTTGCCTTTATCCAAAGGAAAAATAAATTTCTTACATGTGTGAAAGGAGGTGGGTTTTGAGCCAGGTACCAGTTGAAGTTAGACTCCTCCCCTCCCACAGAAACTGAGAGATAGGGATACCATCTTCATTGATGATTACATTTTAAAGACATTTTTTCCAAAATCTTGAGGAAAATATTCCTGGGTTGTAAAGCTGACGAGAGGCTTATTTAGCTTTAAAAAGATACACAGATGGGGTGCCTGGGGTGGCTCAGTTGGTTAAGCACCTGCCTTCAGCTCAGGTCATGATCTCAGAGTCCTGGGATCAAGCCCCGCATCAGGCTCCCTGCTCAGTGGGAAGCCTGCTTCTCCCTCTCTCTCTGCTCCTCCTCTACCCCTACCCCTGCTCACGCTCACACCAGCTCTCTCTCAAATAAATAAATACAATCTTTAAAAATAAATAAAAGCACTTTGAAGAATAACATCAAAACGGGACTAAGAGAGAAACATTCTGATTAAAGTCAAAGAAATATAACCATTTGTGTTAATTCTTATATATTTTTAATATATGTATTTTTTTAAGGATTTTATTTATTTATTTGTCAGAGAGAGAGAAGAGGGGGAACACAAATAAGGGGAGTGGGAGAGGGAAAAGCAGCCTTCCCGCTGAACGAGGAGCCCAATGCAGGACTCCATCCCAGGGTCCTGGGATCATGACCTGAGCCAAAGGCAGATGCTTAACCAACTGCGCCACCCAGGCGTCCCAATTCTTATATTTATTAAAATAAAATATGATAAAAGGAGACAAAATTACATAAACAATCATTCTAAATCCATCTATTTCTGGGAAAAAGAGGATGATTAATCCTTTAAAAGCCACCATACTCTAGGTCACATCTGAAAAAGCACAAATATAAAAGAGAGTCCTTGGGAAGGGAACATTTGGAGGCAGGCAACCAAGAAATTGAAGGGGAAAGGGAAGAGAGAAGAAAAGATAACCATTTATTATTATTATTACTATTATTATAATCATCATCATCATTGTATACTATTCATATAGTGAAGGGCACACAGTTTAGGTATACAGTTTGATAAGCCTTGAGAAATCCAAATACTTGTGTCACTCAGAAAGCTATCAAGATATAGAATATTTCTATAACTCAAAAAAGTAACCTCCTACCCCTTCAATTTATATCCTACACTTTTGGAAGCAACAACTGTTCACATTTCTACTACAACAACTAAAACAGATTAGTTTTATCTGTTCTAGAACTTTATATAAATATCTCAAACAGTATGTACTCTTTTGCATCTGGTTTTTTTTTGGTATTTAAAAAATTTTTAAATTCAATTAATTAACATATAGTATATTATTAGTTTCAGAGGTAGAGTTCAGTGATTCATCAGTCTTATATAATACCCAGTGCTCATTACATCAAGTGCTCTCCTTAATGTCCATTTCTATCTGGCTTTTTAGACTCAGCATAATGTCTGTGATATTATATGATGTATTTTATTACTTATTGATAGTCCATCAGTTTATTCTTCTTTGTTCTATACATTGTTAAGTAGTATGTCATCATTTGAATATATGACAATTTCCAGTTGAAGGACTATTTCCAGTTTAAATTTACGAGGAATAGAATTGCTATGATGATTTTTGTAAAAGTCTTTTTATGGAATATATTTTCACTTAATTTCTTAGCTTAATATCTGGTAATGAAATTGCTGCATCATAGGTATAGGGTGGGCATACATTTAAATTTATGAGACACTATCAAGCTGTTTTCCCAAATGATGACAACGTTTTACACTCCCACAGAGTTTACTTTGTTCCATATCACTGTTAGCATTTAGTCATGTCCCTCTCTACATTTTAGGCATTCTGGTGCAAATGACATTTATCTTTCTTTTTCTTTCTTTCCTTTTCTTTTCTTCTTTCTCTTCTCTTCTCTTCTCTTTTTTTTCCCTCCTTCCTTTCCCTTCCCTACCCTACTCTTCCCCTTCCTTGCCTGATATATATATTGAAAACCTTTTTTTACCCCCAGCCTATGTTTTTTATTTTCACTTTCTTAGTGGTGTCTTTGGTGTGAAGAAGCTTTGAATTTTAATGAAGTCAAATAGTTTATCAATAGTTTCTCTTACTGGTATTTCTTTGTTTTACTGGTATTAAAAAAAAAAATGCCTCCCTACCAGTTATTTTTCCCTAGAAGTTTTATAGTCAGCAGTTACATTTAAGTCTGTGAGCTACATGAAATTAATTTTTTCCCACAGTGTAAGATAGTCAAGGGTAGGTCTTTTGACTCATGGGTTATTTATGTGTGTTACATAATTCCAAGTGTTGGGGGATTTTTCAGGTATCTTATTTTTTATTAGTTTCAAACTCAAATCCATTTTTTTCTTAAAGGGCATTCACTGTATATTTTCCTTTCTTCAAAATGTATTCAAAATTGATTTGTAGGTCAGCATATGACCTATCCTGGTGAACACTGTATGTGCACTGCAGAATGTGCATTCTGTCATTTAGGCCTAATGTTCTATAAAGGGTGATTACATTAAGATGGTTGAAAATGCTAATCCAAGCTTCTATATACATATATATGCTATTTATATATACATATGCATTTATAATTTATAATTAAAATACGTACATATATACACATATACACACACTATATATTACATTTTACAAAAATAACTGTCAATTACTGAGGGGACACATTAAAATTTACCACAATTACTGTGATTTTGTTGAATCCTCCCTTTAGTTTTTCAGTTTTTGCATTACATAATTTAATCCTTTGATATTAAGATCTAAATGGAGAGTTAGAGCCTCTTGATTAATACTTTTATCATTTTATGAAATGTCTTTATCTATAGCACTACTTTTTGCCTTAAAATCACATAGTTTGATATTATTTTGGCCAATCGTCTTTTATACTATTAGAACTTGCATAATGTATCTTCTATTTGTTTTTATCTAAACTATTTGGCTCCCTGATATTTATAGCCATTTCTTGTAAACAGCATATAGTTGGATCTTACTTTTTTATCCAACCTGAAAATCTTTTTTTTTTTTTTTTTGGAGGGGAAGTTTTTAGTTCACTTATATTTCATACAGTTATTGATATTATTGGTTTGTGTATCATTGTTTTGTTCCTGTGTTCTTTGGTTTTTCTGTTAAATATATTTTGCCTTCTTTTTTTAAAAATCAAGTATTTTTTACTATTCTATCTCCTTTACTCACATTGTAGCCAAATCTGTTTTATACATTTATTTTTAGCACAAAATATTATTAATATGTGTCATTAGTTTATCACTAACCAAGTTATTATAACACTTCATGTAAAATTTAAGAATCTTACAACTGTATATTCATGTAGTCAACCCCCAACTTTTGTTGTATTATTGTCACATATTTTACTTCAATACATGTTATAAACCCTATAATGCACTATCATTATTTTGCCATAAACAGCCAACAGTCTTTTCAATAAATTAAAAGAAAATTTATTAGCTGCCAATTTATTTAACATTACTAGTCTTTCTTGCATTATGTAAGCTTATGTTTCCATTGAATATAATTTTCCATCAGCCTTAATAAGGTTCTTTAATATTTCTTGGAGGGCAGGGCTTTTGGCAGTAACTTCTCTCAGTTATTGTTACATTTTAAACCCTTCTTTCATTATCATTTTTGAAAGATAGTTTTGCTGGATATGTAGAATTCTAACTGACATGTCATTTTTCTTCTTTCAGTTTTTTAAAGGTGCCATTCCATTTTTTTTATGGTTTGTGGCATTTCTGATGAGAAGTTGACAGTTATTCATATCCACTGATCTCGTATATATCTAAATCTATATCATGTTCCATTTTTCTCTCCTTTTATAATTTTCTTTTTATATTTGGTTTTCAACAATTTGACTCTGATGTGCCTGCTTGTATGTGTCTGTACATGTGTGTCTATGTATTTATCTTGCTTGGGATTCATTGAGCATTTTTAAAAAATGGGTTCATACTGCTCATCAAACTTATAAATCCTCTTTTTTTTCACGTCCTAATCCTTTTCTCTTTTGGGAACTCCAATTATGTATATTCTACTACTAAATTTTCCTACAAGTCAATGAGGATATGTTGATTTCTTTAAAATCTTCTTCCTCTCCATGTTACAGTCAGGATAGTCTTTATTGCTCTGTACTCAGGTTAATTGACACCATATAATCTGATGTTAGGATAACTGGTGGATTTTTATTTTAGATATTATAGGTTTTCATGTATAGTTTCTTTGACTTTGGTATAGCTTCCATTTTTCCTCTAAGTTTCTTCATATGTTCAATGATTTAGGCCCCTTTTTTGTTGAGTTTCTTGTAGAAGTAATTTGTAATCATCACTTAAATCCTTTGCCTGCTAATTCCAACATCTCTGTTATCTTTGGGTCTTCTTCAACTTCAAATCGACTTTATATATTCAAAATCAGTTTCACTCACTCACTCACTCTTGTCAAAACTCCAAAGACTCTTGGCTTTTTGCAACCTCTGCAGTCTCTGCTTACCTCTAGTCTTTCTGGTGTGTTCTCTACCCTAGACTCTTGCTCTATTAGATTAGAATTTGGCCAAAGAGTTCAGGAGAACTGTTGGGGTGTGTGTGTGTGTGTGTGTATGTGTGTGCGCACGCACGCGCGCGCACACACACACACACACACCTGGAACTCTTCTTTGTGAATATCCCTCCATTTTAAAACTTTGAGCTCCAAATTCCAGCCATCTCAGCAATCATGAACAATGATTTCCTCCAACTAGTGAAACCACTGCTCTTTGTTTGGGTTCCTCTTCTCTGGGCTGAGGTTTGGAAAATTCCCCAGGTAGAAAATTGGGGTAAATATGTAACTCTCCTAATGTATTTCACTTCTTTGAATGATCAAAGTACTACATGGTGTGTCGTCCAGTGCTAGAGAAACATTGTTTTCATATATCTTCATATGTTGTTGCTTCACAGATCTTGTCCAATTTAATAAATTTTTATAGAATAAAGCTAAATTTGATACTCACTGCCCCATTATGACCAAAATTGGAATTCCAAGTAATCATATTTTAAGTATTTATTACATGAAGATTTTTTTTCAGTGGTTTGGAACCGTGAATTCATTCTCTATCCCCTCAAAATATGAATTGCAGATTGCTTTCCCCATTTTACAGCTTAAGCCATCCAACATATGTAGTTAATAGGTATTGAGCTGAGGTTTTTTTTAAGTTTTTATTTAAATTGCAGTGAGTTAATATACAGTGCAATATTAGTTACAGGTGTACAATATAGTGATTCCAAACTTCCGTACAATACCAGGTGCTCGTCACAAGTGCACTTTTTTTTTTTTTTTAAAGATTTTATTTATTTATTTGACAGACAGAGATCACAAGTAGGCAGAGAGGCAGGCAGAGAGAGAGGGAAGCAGGCTCCCTGCTGAGCAGAGAGCCTGATGCGGGGCTCGATCCCAGGACCCTGAGATCATGACCTGAGCCGCAGGCAGAGGCTTTAACCCACTGAGCCACCCAGGTGCCCCCACAAGTGCACTTCTTAATCCGCATCACCTATTTAACCCATCCCACCACCCACCTACCCCTGGGTGACCATCATCTTTTCTCTATAGCTAAGAGTATGTTTCCTGGTTTACCTCTCTCTCTCTTTTTTTCCCTTTTACTCATTTTTTTGTCTGTTTGTTTCTTGCATTCAACATATGAGTGAAATCATGTGGTATTTATCTTAATACTCTCTGGTTCTATCCATGTCCTTATAAATGGCAAGATTTCATTCTTTTATATGGCTGAATAATATTCCATTGTATATATATACACAACATTTTCCTTATTCATTCATCAGTTGAGGGACGCTTGGGCTGTTTCCATAATTTGGCTATTGCAGATAATGCTGCTATAAACATCGGGGTGCATGTATCCCTTTGAATTAGTATTTTGTATTCTTTGGGTAAATACCTATAGTGTAATTGCTGGATCATAGAGTAGTTTTGTTTTTAACCTTTTGAGGATCTTCCATACTGTTTTCCACAGTGGTTGCATCAGTTTGCATTCCCACCAACAGTGCAATAGGGTTCCCCCTTCCACACACCTTGCCAACACCTGTTGTTTCTTGTGTTGTTGATGTTAGCCATTCTGACAGGGGTGAGATGATATCTCCAGCTGCACTTGAGGTAAAGAGGCAGGGCCCAGAACCACACACATTCTGGCTTTTGGCCAAGTCCCCACCAACCCACTCCTGGTTAATGAGTAAAGGAGTATGCACGAACCCTAGATACTCTCTATTATAGTTTGAAATCACTGCACTACATTGTGTAGCTTATGACTAATCATTAAAATTACTGTGGATGCTTTGACTATAGAAGAAAGAACTAAATGAGGACACAGTAGCTATTTAGACAAGTTTTTAAAAGCCAAGAAGAGGCTGGATGATTATTTTGGGGGTCTTGAGGTCTGCAGGTCTGAAGTCGAATTCATGCCCAAGCTGCAGAGCATGAAGCTGAGTGTGATACGAGAAGCAAGTCCAGCACTGATTTACAATCAAAGCCATGCAGAGTCCAGAGACAATACCGTCCTGAAAAGAGCTGGTAAAAGTGAACAATTCATATGTGTGTCACAGGATGGGAATGAATAAGACCAGATGAAAGCAAGAGACCATGTATCAGGGAAGTAGGAGATAGATAATTCCAAACATCTGGGGCAGATACCCAAATAAAATCTACTCTGAAAGACAAGGGTAGGTACATAGAGCTTATATAGATGGAAAGCCATCTTGAAGAATTGCATAGAAGAAAATTTTGTATTGAATGAAAAATCAGATTAACTTCTGTAAGATTCTCAGAGGTATATTTTATAATATTTGAGATTCATATTGAGCTCTTTTGTAAGGTATATATCTTACTAACATCCTGGGGAAATTGGGAATTTTCAAATATGAAGTTAAATTTAAAAGGCTTGTGTTCTCCTAAGGTGCTATCAATCAGGCATATTTTAAGCAAAGACCAGGGAATGTGTAGTCTTAATTACCACCCATAAGATGTTTCAATGCTAGGCCTGATTATCTTATAAACTTCTGAGTCCCCATAAAATTCAGAACATTTTTGCTTTCCTAATGTGTCTCTGTGATTACTTTGCAAAAATATTTAATCCCATGTAGGAATCTAAAAATAGTTTTGATCTTGGAAGAACAGAAAGTTCAGTATTAGCCATTTGGGCTATAAGCAAATAGGCAAAACAACTCAAGATTTCTAGTCCTGTACTATGACGAATGAGTAGATGAAGAGAGGAGATTGTTTGTCAGCTTTCTCTGTGCTGTAGGAAAAGACACCTAAAAGAGTTGGAAGAGTAAGCTATTGTTTATTATTTGTTTACACACACATACTCACATAGCAGCTAAGCTACAGGTTCTGGGAACTGCAGGAGTTCAGAAAATCATAATTTCAAGTGAGGTTTTGCTTAACTTAGATCTTGGTAAATCACATACATTTGCAACTCTCAAAATACCATTAAGCTAGTTTCATTAAGATCTAGAAATATTTTTCAGCTCAAGTTGAAAAGAGATTAAACCTATGTTTCATTAATGAGCAAAATCTTACTTTGTTGGTTTTTTTTTTTTAATGAAGTAACATAAATTAGTTCTTTGTCCCAGTGTTGAGTTTGAAGTTTCATCCTTAGTATTTCAATCAACTAGCAGCTCTGAAATAGACCTACAGCTGCACCTGATGTCTCTTCTTCAAAAGCTCTGGTTGTTAGGTATGTTGCCCTCATTAGGCAATGAAAGGGGAGCTGTGTGCTTTCATTTTTATCCACCCATTATTATAGGGCATGCAGGAACCTAAGAAAGTTCAGTAGGTGTGGGATCAGAGTAGTATTTCAGAAGATCCTCAAGGTGGTAAGATTTCGGTTAGAGTTTGGAGTACATCAAATTCATTGAAAGAATTTTAAAATTATACCTTCTTGTACACAAGTGTGTGTGAGACAGAGAGACAGAGGTTGAGAGAGAGAAACTGTTAGTTAAAACATGGTTTCCTAATTATATAAATGCAAACTTGCAAATATAAGAAGTCACCATCTGTCACCAAATGTTATTACAATATTATTGACTATATTCCCTATGCTTTATTTCTTATCTGTATGACTTTTTTATAACTGGAAGTTTGTAACTCTTCATCCCTTTTATCTATTTCACCCATTTCCTCGCCCACCCCTGCAAACCTCCTCTCTGGCAAACGTGTTTGTTCTCTGTATTTAAGAATCTGTTTATTTGTTTTGTTTTTTAGATTCCATATATAAGTGAAATCATATGGTATTTTTCTCTCTCTGTCTGACTTATTTCACTTAGCATAATACACTCTAGGTCCATCCATGTTGTCGTAAATGGTAAAATCTTTTTTATGGCTGATACATACACACACATACATACACCCCACATAGTCTACCCATTCATCTATAGACAGACATTTGGGTTGCTTCCATATTTTGGCTATTGTAAGTAACATTGCAGTGAACATAGTGGTCCATATATCTTTCAAATTGGTATTTTGTTTTCTTTAGGTAAATATTGAATAGTGTATTTTTTAAGACTTATTTATTTTAGAGAGCGAGAGAAAGAGCACACACATGCTCAAAATGTTCTAGTTTTAGCTTTTGTGAACTTTTTTGGGTTGTTTTCTGTGCCATTTCAACATGCCCCCATACTTTTTTGGATATTTCCTTATTTTCAGGCACTGCAATGTGCTTCAGACTCATCTTGGAATCTACCACTTCTTTAAAAATCCTTGATTCCTTTTGTTAGATAATGAATGGCTTATCTTTTCATTCACTTATCATGGTGACAGCCACATATTTATGAAACCAAAATTTCTAATTTTGGTAAAGTCCAAATTATCAATATTTTTCTTTTATGGATTGTGCTGTTGGTATGGCATAAAACAAAACTTTTGTCTAACACAAGACAACAAATTTTTTCCTACATATATTCTTTTTGATGGGTTAAAAGTTTTAAATTTTAGATTTCAGTTTGTGCTTCTTATTGATTTAATAATTTGCATAAGCTTTGAGGTATTCTAATTCAGTGTCACTCATGTCAAAGCCTTTATATGTTGGTCTGTTTCTAGTCTATGCTATCCCATTTTTCTATTTATTTGTCCTTACACCAATGCTATATCATGTTAACAACTGTAGTCTCATGATGATCCTTGATATTTGATTGTATAAATTCTTCAAATTTTTTTTTTTGTTCTTCAAGATTGTCTCAGCTATTACTGGCATTTTGTATTTCCAAATAAGTTTTAGAAACAGCTTAGCAATTTATAACACTCACGCTTACCCACACTCTGTCACAGACATATGGGGTACCAACATTTTTATTATGAGCTTATCAAATCTATAATAAATTTGTTAACAACTGAAATATATTTTATTATTATTCATTTATTTGACAGAGAGGGATAGTGAGAGAGAGCGCGCACAAGCAGGGGGAGAGGCAAGCAGAGGGAGAGGGAAAAGCAGGTTCCCTGCTAAGGAAGGAGCCCTATGCAGGCCTCCATCTCAGGACACTGGGATCATGACCTGAGCCAAAGGCAGATGCTTAACCAACTGAGCCACCCAGGCACTCCCCCATTCCTTTTTTTTAAAGATTTATTTCTTTATTTGAGAGAGAGTGAGAGCGAGCATGAGTGGGGGAAGGGCAAAGAAAGATGGAGATAAAGAATCTCAAGCAGACTTCCTAAGTGGGGAGCCTGACACAGGGCTCAATCTCATGACCCTGAGATCATGACCTGAGCTGAAATCAAGAGTCAGAGCCAACCGAGCACCCCTAGTCTATTCCTTTTTTAAGGGAAATTTTACATTTACTAGTATAAACCACAATCCTAACAAGATACAGAATATTTTTATCACCCCAGAAATTTGCTCCCTGCCTCTTTCCAGTTAATCATCCCCCCGAGGTAAATACTTTGGATTTTTTTTAACTATAGATTGATAGATATAAATAGAATCATACATTCGGCACTTAACAATATATATTGTTGGCCATATTTATTTATGTCATCACATATACTAATAGCTTCTTTTTTATTGCTTAGTAATATTCCATTATTATCATATACCATACACTGTTGATCCATTCTTCTGATTATGTACATTTTGAGTCATTTCTAGCTTTGTGCTATTATGAATTAAGTTGGTATAAACACTCTAGTCCAAGTCTTTGTGTGGGACATATATTTTCATTTCTAAATAAATATTTAGAAGTGAGTTTATAAAAAAAATAGGAAAAGGGCACTTGGGTGGTACAGTTGGTTAAGTGTCTGACTCTTGATTTTGGCTTAGGTCATGAGCTCAGGGTCATGAGCTCAGGGTGGGGAGATCAGGTCCTGCATTGTGTTCACTCACAGGGGAGTCTGCTTGAGATTCTCTCTCTCCCTCTCCTTCTGCCCCTCTACTCCCACCCCTTCCTGCCCCATGCTCACTCTCTAAGTAAATAAATATTTTAAAAAAATAAGGGAATAGGAAAGATGACTGTTTAGTTTACAAGGCATTACCAAAACTATTTCCAGATTAGTTCTAACACTTTACTCTTTGATTACCAGCAACATGTAAGAGTTCTGCTTGTTCCATATCCTCGAGTACATTTGATGTTTACTTGTTTTAAAATCTAATGAGTGAAAAAAAAATCTAATGAGTGCATAGTATTATTTTGTTGTGGTTTTGCATTTAATAATTTTATGGGGTGCCTGGGTGGCTCAGTTGGGTAAGTGTCCAACTCTTGAACTCAGCTCAGGTCTTGATCTGAGGGTCATGAGTTTGGGCCACTCTGGGTGTGGAGCCTACTTAAAAACAGTAAAGATTTTTGAAATTATAAGTGGTAGCATTTATATCCCATTTTCAAATTTTTTGTTGCTAGTTTATAGTCAATAGAGTTGATATATTTTGGTACACTGGCACTGTATCCCACAACTTTGTTAAATTATCTTCTTAATTATAAGATAATAATGCATCTGTAGATACTCTGGGGGTTTTAATATATAATACCACATCACCTGCAAATAATGATGGATTTATATTTCATTTCAAATTCATATACATTTTATCAAATACGTTTTCTTCATTGAAAGATTGCAGCATTTGATACACCATCTAGAAAAAATAGAGTGTTTTACAATTTATTTTCTCCTTTCATTATTTCTGTATCAGCATGGTAACATTTCTTAAAGTAAAACACATTTAAAATGGAAAGAAAAAGAGTAGTTGGTAATGAGGAAATCTATCTTATGAAAGCCTGAGGGAGGCATCCAATGCATAGTTCTTTGTGTCCTTAGTAAAAAGGAGACTGATACCACAAGAACTTGAGGCCTTCATCTTGAGCTCTGGGCTTCAGGGGAATCCAAGGGTTTCCCCTTAAAGAAGATCTGATGAGGACTGATTGACCAAGAGGCCACAGGGTTAAAAGGGCAACAATCCAAAAACCTGAGAGCTGTACTCAGAGGCTATGAGCTGTCTACGCTTCTTGAAAGAAACCCACTTCATTTATTCCCCTGAATCAGAGCCTGTCAGAGAAACCTTGCACAGTTATTATAAGGAAAGACTGAACCATTGAGAATACTTGTGGGTTTGCGTTTTATCTCAGACATTTTGTAAATCCACAGAAAAAATACTGGCCAAAGCATGCACATCTGACTGTGCCTGTTTTTGTTGTTTGTACAGTCTAGAGGCTACATCTTTGAGCAGTGAGTCTGAATATTCCACTAAATTACCGTGAGTTTTATAGCAAGAGGTTTGCACTGAATAAAGGAGAGCAGCTATCAATGCAAATAGACAATAGCCAAACAAATGCTATTTCCAATTCACAGAGATGAGCTCTTTCTTCCTACAGCTGTTGATTATAAGATGTCTACAGGAAGTCATCCATTGTTTTGAGATACTGTTCACCTTCAGTGTTCAGAAGTAGAGGACAGAAAATCTCCACACATACAGGACATCTAAGAGCCCTGACCATTATTCTGACCTTAGTTATGTTAGATTACAACCAATGCATACCCATTTCTTAAAAAAGTATTGTTTACCACATTTACTTTATTCAACATAAATGACGTATCAAATTCTGCACATAGTTGAGTAGTTGCCACAACAAATAACAAATAACATGTATATCTATAGCTTAAGACTAACGCAGGTTATTTGCTTATAATTCTGCAGGTAGGCTAGAATCAGCCTAGTATTAGGGTGATACTTTTGCTGGTCTTGTCTGGGTTCTCCTGTAAAGCTACTGTCATCTGGTAGCTTGACTGGGGCTGGGTTGTCCAAGAGAATCTCACTCACATGCCTGCTGGTTAGCTGTGCCTGTTGTCTGGGGTGCCTCATCCTGCACCTTTTGGACACTTTAGCAGAATAACCTGCTGGAGCAAATGGCAGTCATGGCATCCTAGGAGGACAAATACCAATGTTTAAGCACTCATCAAGCCTCCGCTTGCCTCATGTTTGCTGATTTGTGACAGGCTAAGCCAAATCACAAGACCCATGTCTGAGTCAATGTGTGAAGGTGTGAATACTCAGAGACATGACTCACTGGAGGCCATTAATTTAATAATCTATGATGATGCTCCAGGGTAAATAAAATCCTAGTTTATTGGTCTCATTTATTTTCTTGGTTTCATACACCGTAAAATTTTTTTTGATGATTTTAGACTTGTGACAGAAGCAAAAACAAAAAACAAAAAACAGAGAACTCCCATATACTTTTCACCTGTTTCCCCTAATGTTGACATCTTACAAACCATAGTACAACTAACAAAGTGCTGGACAGTTACTTTGTGAAATGTCTCCAGATCTGGATTTATCTGATGCTGTTTCATGATTGGATTAAGCATATGCTTTTTTGGCAAGTATAAAACAGAAGTAATGGTGTGCCCTTCTCAGTGCCTCTATTGAGAAGTACATGATGTCAATAAGTAGTGATGTGCTGATGAAGTTAAATCTGATCACTTCGTTAAGATAGTGTTTTCCAGGTTTCTCCACTGAAAATATGTATTTTTTCCTAAACACAGCTCTGGAATCAATTAATTCTCCAGAAGAAAGGAAGAATGAGTTAAAATTATTTACTGTTAAACTTTTGCTTCTGAATTTCTTAGTGTAGTCTCACAAAACAGGGTAATATAGTTCATTTTCTCCGAATATCTTTATAGTTCTAGTCGGGAATACTGTTTTATGGTATTTTTGTTATATTTGACTATTTCTACTAGGAATGGTTTGTCCCTTATCTTAAATTTCAATGAACTTTTCTCCCACCCACCTCTAGATTTTCCGTAACTCTTAGCTTCCTTTTCTGTGTATTTTTAAACAGCTATTAAGATACTATCAAAGCTCACCATTAAAAAGTACAAGGTATTTACTTATGAGAAACATGACTCTATAGTTCAGTGACATGACAGACCTTCACAGTGCTCTCATCAAAGAGAGGAGAAAGTGACTCACCAAAATGACATTAGTATGTTTTTTGGTGTTTTGTATTTCAGCATGTCTGTCTTACAGCATAGGCATTGATTTTCTTTTTGGTTCTGGACTACTTTTCAAGCATGTTTTCATAATAAGCAATCTTGGCTGATAGAAATAGTGTCAGGCATGCTAACTGATCTTACAGATTTATATCGTAAGCTCAGGGTTCCTTTCCTGTAATGTAACCCACTATATGTACCGGTGTCATTTGGCCCTCTTTGCATTTCCCAGTAGAAAGGTGGGCCAAGGGAAATGGTAAAGAAAATACTAATACACTTGCTATTGCTATTGTTAGTAATAAGTCCTTTGTCTCCGACTGGGAATATCATGGCTTCGAGTAAGGAAAAATCTCAGACTCTGCACAGGTCTTGATACCTGCCTGTCACTTTCCTTCCTGACTCCCTGTACTCTCTTAAGCTGAAGAACATACACAGAGGAAATTAGTGCCAGATAGAAGTGCCAAACTGTGGGGGAAACAGGCTAAAATAAATGAGTGGTATATTAAAAAGTTGGAGATGAAGCATTTGGATTTGGGGGAAAAAGATGCCTAAAAGTATGTGTCTGCACTGAGAAAGCAATAAAAACTCAGCTACCTCCCAATTAATCTGTGATTTTATTCTCTATGAGATTATATTGCAACTTTACCTGCATTATTTTTTTGCATCATTTTAATTCATCAAATAATATAAGAATAAATGCTACTGAATAAAAGTAAACAAGATTTGGTACTGTTAAGAGTTATAGAATGATTTAATTCTCTTTCAACCAACCTAACCCTTCAGCAGTAAACACTGCTAATGATACAATGTTTCCCCATGCATAAAAATCAAATGCAGCCTGTGTGAATATATACGATTTTATTTAACATTTGTAATACAACTAGGGTTATGCTTTATATGCTTGTTATTTTTTATTTCTAACTTAACAAGTATTTGGAGAATCTTTTATGTTTGTGTATTTGCATTATCTCAGACGTGTAATTGCTGCTAAATATTGATCAGTGTATTTAACTATCCCCCACTTTATAAGCATTTTATTGTTCACTCTTAGCAGTGGTGATACTATGAGTAACATCATATTCATTATTTTTGAGCGGCTTATGCCATGTGTCAGTACTGTTCTGGGTCATTTGAATAGGTCATCCAAGGCTTCTATTGAGGATGTGAGAAACTTGTTGCCAACATGGCATGTTGTAGTTCAGAGATTTGCATTTCAAAAGTAAGAGATAACTGGATCAGAGTTTATTGCTTATACTACAGACTAGTTCCTCAGATTCCAACTTTACAATTTTAGGAGCTTACATGGACAAGATTATGAACTTTCGTATTCCATATGGAGGTCACAATCAACTCCTCTATAGGCATTCTTTGACAGAACTAATTTTGGCATCCATATTGGCTCAAAGCAAGGGCCCAGGCAATGAGAATACATTAGTACAGGTCACTAATATAAATAGAACAGCTTCTCATATCAGTTCTGTGCATCGCACAAAAGGAAGAGACATCTTGAAGTAAAATCATCAGGACCAAAGAAAGAAATATTTCAGATTATCTTCATGTGTGTGCAAATGTCATCAATCCTATTTAAGTGAATGTTTGCAGAATCTATTTCTGTTTTCAAATTCAAGTATTAAGAATGTGGATTCTTGGAAATAAAGGGCCACCTTAAGAGAACATGCCATGTGAAATTTGGTCCTATTATCTAGTTTATTCATTCTTGAGCAGTATTTAAATAAGCATTTAGTTTTATTTTTTATTAAATGTCATTATGTCAATATTACATATCATATGTATTTTATCTGAAAAATTCTATGATTCTTTAACAAAATTTTATCATTTTTAATGGTTTCTTATTTGTTGGTCATCACTTCTTTCCTCCGTGTTTCTTGAAACATGCTAAAGGTAATTTTTCCCCTTTATAAATGAAGTTATTGTATCTGAAATACTCTTATAGTTGCTAGTTAGTGCCTCAATTTCGGGATTCTTTTTCAGTTCATATTTTATATAATTCACTTGTGGGAGCACTAAGGAATCAGAGTTCAAGGACACCTTCCTGCAAAGAGGTTCTGTATTTGTTTTTGCCAGGAGTTATGGGACATACTTGCCCATAGTAGGGATCATATTTTTATATAATTTTTGTCAGTTATTATTAATTTCACCATAAGTACTTTCTCATAACTACTTTTGCATAAACATAATTTTCAAAGGTTGCTTAACATTCATATGTGAGTATAACAATTTAATTAAGCATTTTTTCTTGGACATTTTGATTGTTTTCAGTATTATAAATAACTTCAAAACAGATGCCTTTATTCATGAGGTTGTACTTAGAGTTACTTCCTCATGCTGGATGTAAAATTACTGGGGCAAAGATAATGAAGCATTCTCAGGTCCTCCATTGTCAAATTGCTACTCAGAAGGGTAACAGCAATTTACACTCCTTTAAGCAGTGTATCAAAGTGCCCATCTCAGTTCACCTTTACTCTGATTGCTCATTTGTGGGTGAAACAGGTCATCTCATTGTGTTTTAATTTTTTTTTTCAGTTTCTAGTGATGTTGAGCATTTTTCACATATGGTATCCATTATGTTTTTCTTTTGCTGAAGAATCTTTGTTAAATTGTTATTTTAGCTTTATTTTTTGTTTCTTTGTTTATTGACCTCATCTTTTCTCAGATCCTGATGACAAGTTCTGGGAAAACCAGTTTAAGAATTTAGGCAACCCTGGGACTTTTCTTTTTTCCATCTGTCCACACAATCTACTTACAATTTTAGGATTTTAGACTTCTGGTTTGCATTATATTTAGTTTTATATAGGTCAAAGACTATACACCTAAATCAACATATACCCCATGGTTAAATGATAGGCTAAATGTCTTCTGATGAAAAACTATTGCATTCAAAGTAATCATCCCAATTTTATGATGACTAAATCCATCTTTGTTAAATTTGGTACCTTCTTCGTCTGTCAGTATTGATCTAAAATTAACGTGATAATAAATGATTATTTCTGCATTTTCATATTTTCAAATTTTAGACTCTATTCGCCCCAATTCAGGGGTCAAAAAGAATAACAAGATAATCGGTTTCCATCTCTATAAGGGCAATAGTTGTCTAACATTTAATAAACTGTCTAACATTTAATAAACACGGTTCAATAACGTGTGAGATACATAAACACAAATGTTAAGCTGGCTTATTAACTGTGTGTGTATTGTACATGTATGTGTGTATGTATGTAGTAGCATATAAAATGGGTGCTTATGTATATGGAATGGCATTAACATTTATATGTAATAGCATATACACATACGTGCACATATCCATATGTTTAGCTGGAAGTTAACTGCTGATTTTCCTGTTGTCTCAGAGTCTCAAGCCTAAATGTTGTCTCAAGCCTAAATGCTTGAATTTCAGGTGCTAAATTATCTACTTATTTTATGACAACAAATTGTAAAACAAGCTTTGTAGCATGTGGCTTATTTTATCCTTCTGGGTGCTTCCAGGGCCATGATGCTGGGTCAGGAGAGGGTGAGAAAGGACTCATTTCAACCAAGTCAAGGGAAGGGGAGTTAAGAAAATCATTTGAAAAGTTTAACAAGTGTCACCAGAGTTTGGGAGCCATAGGGAACATATGTGACTCATATCTTAAAAAGTCTTAAGGCAAGGTGTGGCCTGTGCAGCCTCTGATGGAACAGACAGGATGAATGTAAATTTCATTTTATGTCCTATAACAGGAGAGGTCAGGGGCCTGTCGCTCATGGTCTAATGTGGCTCCCACTTATCTTGGGAGAGAGTCTATCCAAAAAGGCACTTGCTAGGAGGAAACAGAGTGTCTAGGTCTGGTAGGCTGTGGAAATCTAGGGATTGAGGGAAATTATAATTGTCTGCTGGAGGGCACCTGAAGCACATAAAAGACCTGAGGTCTCAATCTGAAAAATCGCAGAGAAGAGAAAAAGTCTTCGTTTGGTATCTGCCACATGCGTGGGCATCAGTGCCCATGAAAAACCTGCCAGTCAAGTAAGAGGATACCTCTCCTAGATACAGCCTGCCTTAATGCAGACAGCGCCTAGGCCCTCCTTGAGTCAGTTAGTCTGAGCTGCTGGTTTTCAGGGAAGACTTGGCCTGCAGAGATTTTAGAAATCATGGAAGCCAAAGGTGGGGGGAAAGGTAAAGAAATAAAATAACAAAATCGAAACAGAAAAAAATGCATTTATCCTTCATTTTAAATTATATTTCTCACCATGTTGTGACCGCTTTGAGAAATGCATGCCCTGTTCTCTGTCTCTCTCCCCTCACCCCCTCCTGCATCCTCTCATTTACACAGAATCAAGTTAAAAATACACTCTGTTCAAGGTACATTATGACTTTCAATTCCCGAAAGGCTCATCTCTGCTGATTTTCAAACACTGAGGTCTTTTGGATTTTAGTCATTCTTATTCATTTCTAGCTTAATTTCCAAGAGATCAGAAAACATGTTCAGCATGAATTCAGAACTTTGAAATGCACTTGCACTGCTTTATGGCACAGCAATATATGGTTAACCTTCATAAATTCTCCACGTGAGTGTGAAATAAGGATGTTCTGTCCAAAAGTTACAGATGCAGCACTGTAGATAAGTCTCCTTTATTATAAATGTTCTATCCTTATTTTCGTCTGACTTTTCTATCAATTACTGAGAAATATGTGTTAAAATTTCCCAGTATAATTATTAATTTTTATCCTTTCCAGTATTACTTAATTTTTTTCATATTGAGATCATATAATTAGAGACATAAAAGTTCAAAATAGTTTGTTTTCCTGATGAAACAAATCTTTTATCATTATAGGACCTTATATATCTGTACAAATGTTTTTTGTCCAGAAGTTATTTTGCAATTATTAATGTGGATATATGCATGTCACATCTTTATTATGTCTTCTACTTTTAAGTGTATTAGCTGGATTTATTTTAAAAATCCAGCCTGATGATCTTTATCTTTTGATCAGATCATTTAGAACACTTACACAGAGTGAAATTATCAAAATATTTGGTTATAACTTTATAATACCATCTGTAATTTACAGGTGCCCTTACCAGTTTTATACTTCCTTTTTCCATCTTGAATTATTTTAGAGTGTTTCAGTAATTACATTTTTAAGCCTCATTTGCACTACATATTACATTTTTATTATCGCATGGCTATATATAAAAATATAACAGGTATAATTATCAAATCTGAGTTTCTTGAAAATATTGTGCTCTTTTATATATCAAACTAAGTTTTTCTTCAAAAAGGAAGGCTATGAAAAATCAGTTTTAGACATCCAATACTAAGTAATTTTGTACTAATGAGCCCTTCTTTAATAATCTTGTTAACATCAAACTTCATTCACCCTGGAGGCTAACAGGGAAACTTTAGCAAAACAGCTACTTTAAAACGTTGGATAAATTTAATTACAAATCTAAAATTTAACAAAGATAGGTGTAAAAGAGTAAGAATACACACACAGTACATACTCTGACAAAGTGGAAATAACACAACTTAAGAAGGGGGAAGAGAAAGGCACCTGGAGGGCTCAGTGAGTTAAACGCCCCACTCTTGATTTCAGCTCAGGTCATGATCTTGGAGTCCTGGGATTAAGCCCCCGGCTAGGCTCTGTGCTCATCGGGGAGTCTGCTGGAGATTCTCTCTCCCTCTCCCCTGTCCTTCCCCCCATTTGCACACACATGCTCTCTCTCCATCTCTAAAATAAATAAATCTTTTTTTAAAATAGGAGGAGAGAAGAAAGTGTAGGGAAATATAAAATTGCACTGTTGATTATCACACAAGTGAGAAACAAGAGCAATGCATAATATTTTAAGTGGACACACTGTAAGAGCCTAGGTCACACGGGTTGGGAATAAGGAAATTACATAAAGATAATAGCATAAGCGTGCCCACTGGACCAACAACAAAATCATAAACATGAAAAGAAATACAAAACAATGGAAAATTTCAATTCAAAGAAAGCAGACCACATGATGGAAGACAAATAGAAAATATAAACTTAACACAAAGCATAAAATATCTGACAGGACAGAAACTAAACAAATCCATTTTATTGGAATATTTGACTGTACTTATCTCACCTTTTAAAAGAGAAAAGATGTAGGGGTGCCTGGGCAGCTCAGTCGGTTAAGCATCCAAATCTTTTTTGTTTCAGCTCAGGTCATGATCTCATGGGTCATGAGACGGAGCCCCACACTGGACTCTGCTCTCAGCAGAGAGTCGAAGATTCTCTCTCCCTCTGCCCCTCCCCCCACCTTCCCCTCTTCTAAAATGAATAAATAAATTAAATTTTTAAAAGAGAAAAGATACTCTGATGGCACAGAACGCAAAACCCAGCCCTCTGCTATATAAAAGGGGTACACCTAAAACAAAGGCATTAACAAAGGCTAAAATTACAAGCTAGTAAAGAAGTACCAGGCAAATGCAAAAACCACAACCAAAGAACAGGGTGACAAACATAATTATTTGACAAGCCTGAATTTAAGCAAAACAGAGCATCATGAAACAAGACAAAGAAGTAATTTATAAATGTAAAGACTAAAATTTACAATGAAGATGTAAGTTTTATGGTAAGGGAGGGATTTTAGAATACACATTTATGCAAAATAAATAAATGAATAAAAAGCCTAAGGAGTCCTAAATGACTTAATTTAAAGGAATATATTAAAGATACATAATAGATATCCCACACTTTGCACCAATGCTAGAAAATAAAGCTTTTTTTTTAAAGTACATGGAACATTCATGAAAATAGACTATGTATTTATGCAAAAAAAAACCTTTAATACATTTCCCAAAGCAGCTGAAACCTCTAAGTATGTGAGGAGTTAACTCCCTAGAAGTAAATGTTTGATCAATAGGAGATAGAGAAGATCCAGTACATAAATCCTCACTTTTGAAGACAGTTTTGTCCGATGTTTCTAGTGTTCTGTCAAAAAAAGAGAAATACATATGTATATATGGGCTGTGAAATACAAATTGCGTAATTTTAGTGATTCCACATAGGAGTTAAATAGACTGGTCTTAAATTTGCGTTTAAAATGGTGATTGCACTATATAAAGATGAATGGAAAAATTCATCCAAAAATTTAAAATTTTAATTTTTCTTTATTTTGAATGACATTAAATAGCAAAATAAACACCATCACAGTAGAGAGCTAGACTGAAGGCAATAGGAAAAAGCCACATATTTTACTATCTTTAGTGGTACTCTTTCCCTGATTTTTGAATAAGGTGCCCAGCATTTTCATCTGGCACAGGGCATTGCAAATTATGCAGCTGGCCCTAACTGCAGTATATCTGTTCCTATCGTTTATTTTTTTAGATTAATTTATTATTTGAGGGAGATTGAGCGAGCAAGGGGGAGGGGCAGAGAGAGAGAGAGGGAGAGAGAGAATCTCAAGCAGACTCCCCACTGGGTTTGGGGTCCAATGGGAGCATGGATCCCCAACCCTGAGATCATGACCTAAGCCACAATCAAGTGTCACCTCCCCCCCCCGTTTAAGCAATTGAGCCACCCAGGCACCTCATATCTGTTCTTTATACATAGGCATCTTCCTGAAGTGTAAGAATTTTTTTGAACCCCTTCCCCCACCACCAAGAACCAATTTTTGGCCCCTTAGGGGTGCTATCACACCCACTGAAATGCATGTTTTATGTATTTTATGTATTTTTAGGATTTTATTTATTTGTTTATTTATTTATTTATTTATTAAAGATTTTATTTATTTATTTGACAGAGAGAGAGAAAGAGATCACAAGCAGGCAGAGAGGCAGGTGGAGAGAGAGGGGGAAGCAGGCTCCCTGCTGAGCAGAGAGCACGATGCGGGGCTCAATCC
>CM052885.1:56340888-56428819 GCA_028534135.1 Potos flavus
TGGAGAGAGAGGGGGAAGCAGGCTCCCTGCTGAGCAGAGAGCACGATGCGGGGCTCAATCCCAGGACCCTGAGATCATGACCTGAGCCGAAGGCAGAGGCTTTAACCCACTGAGCCACCAGGCGCCCCAAGATTTTATTTATTTATTTGAGAGAGAGAGCATGAGCTGAGGGAGAGGCAGAAGCAGACTCCCCACTGAGCAGGGAGCCTGACGTGGGGCTCCATCCCAGGTCCTGGGATCATGACCTGAGCCGAAGGCAGACGCTCAAGTGACTGAGCCACCCAGGAGCCCCTGAAAATGCATGTTTTAATACTTCCATCAATATCTGCAGCCATTTGACAAACTCTGAAAGAAAACATTTTGAGGACTGTTCGATATGGGGTCTGAGCTGACACTGATATCAGACATGAAATGCCACTTTTGTCCTCTGAGTAGAGGAGGAGCTTGTGGAGGGGAAGTTCTATGCCAGCATGGGCAGCGTGGTAAGGCATCACATTGTATTTGCTTCCTGCACTTCACTGCCTCAGTTCCCCTGACCCTCACTCACACTACACGGGGATTACACATTATAGTAATTTTAGAACATAAGTTTTGCTCTAAACTCTGTTTCCTAGGGGACTCTGTTATATGTTACTTAGTCTCTTGTTTGTCTTCCATAGAGCTTGAAATTTCACTGGTGACCCATTAGTTTCCAACTTCACCTCATATTTCATGATTTTCAGCTTTTGTGACCAATAGTATCACTGCTAGGAAGGTGCTGAACCCTGTGACCTAGCTTCTCTTTTTGGTGTTTAGGAAATGAGGTGACTGAAAAACTCCAGTACAGATTGCTGTTTGTTTCAAACCATGGAGGATGGAGAACAAATTCTCAGGTGTAGATCAGCTCACCTACACTCGTCATGGCGATGCTAGGATCCAGAAACGCCCTGATGTTTCCTTGCCAAACTGGCTGTGCCATCTGGCTTGTGGTTTTCTTAACCTGTGATTGGGCAATGATAGGGGTAAGGTTAACAAAACAATGGAGCGGAAAGGAAAGTGTTTTTATCCCCTTTCCCATCAGTGACATCTTCTCCCTTTCTAAGCTACCACTTATTTTCCACACATTCTGCTTCCTAAGGGGCTTCCCTGCCCCCATCTTTCTTTTTAATTGTTAGATTTGGGGAAACAAGAGATTTCCTCTTCTGTAGCATCACCAAGATAGGGCTATAGAGGAGAGCCCACACTAGTTTTTCAAAATGAAATGTCACTGAATCTTAAATTTGTAAATATTAAAGAGGCAAGGCAAGATAATTTGTAAGGCTATGTCATTTCACATTTTGCTTAAAAAAAGGATTCATATTAAAATGAGCTTACTTTTTACTTAGTTTTCGAATTAGATGCTTTATGGTTAATCATTAACATAGTAGTCCTGTTATCATGACGTTATAATATAATTGAATAGCAACTAAAGAAAGGAGGATTGCTTGATGAATGCTTAGAAAGTGAATACTTGCTATTTCAGTATAATATTGTCTCAGGAAAGTGAAATGCCAGAGGTTAAGTATTCCACTTCAATGTAAAATAACTAATTAAGAAGTAGTATTAATTGTATAATAGCAATGATTGAGAGCAGAAAACCAAAACACATGTATCTCTTTTAAAAATGCCTCAAATCCTAGCATTAATATCTGTTATAAACTCATTGTATAGTGAGAAGCTATAATAAATCAAAACAATCTTCATTTATAATGACAATAGTTAAACTTTAAAAATGATATTGTGAAAAAAGCTGATATAATAGAGAAACATGAAATATTAACTATGGAAGGTTTGAGACACTCTGCTTAAAAATGTCCCTATTATGAATCATTTTCTTCCCAAGGATAAAGCATAAGCAGGAATGATGACATTCTAAGATTAACATCCTCACAAAATCTCAGTGCCATTCCTATCAGTCAAAATCTTATATTAGAGGTTATTTTACATCTACAAATATAAACTTATCATGATAATACAATTATTATGGTTATTATTATGATAGTTTCTGTTCTAAATTAACTTTTCCTTTCTATGTAGTCAGGCATTTTTTACATATTTCCAGTAAGCACCCAACTATCATGTTATGTTATGTTGATTAGAAATTAAATTTTCATCTTAGTACTGCTTTACAGAAGCAAAAGGGGAAGGGGAGTTAGAGTTGAAAATTTTTGAATAGTTTCAAAGATGCCTACAAAGTTTATTTATTTCTTCATTTAACCAATCATATGCCAGGCACTGTGGTACTAGAGATAGAGTGGTAAAGATAGATAGGGCCTTTGTCCTCACGGTTATGGTCTGCAGCCAACTCCAGAAGTAAACAGGTTACTAAATGCTTTTTGATTGCACTAGTAACTCAAATCACCCCAGTGCTGAGAATGCAGTAAAACAGATGTGTGCTTCTAACTTTTTTTTTTTTTTTAAGTAGGCTCCACACCAGCATGGAGCCCAATGAGGGTCTTGAACTCAGGACCCTGAGATCAAGACCTGAGCTGAGATCAAGAATCGGATATTTAACCGACAGTCACCCAGACACCCCCTTTCATATTGAGCTTTTGTATTAATACCTGACCAGAAGAAGTAGCAGAGTGATTTCAGGATTAACAGGAAAATAATTTAATCTTGGTCAAAATAAAAAGCATAAGAATAAAAGAGTAAAATACTTGGCACCAATTATAAAATGATGAAAAGTTTATATAGGGTCATTTTAAGGATTACATACAACAGAAAAAATAACAAGCAAGAACAGAAAACTTTCTAGGGGCTAAAATTAGAACCAATTCAACTGAAAAATTATTTTTGAAAAGTAAATTTGTTTGAAATAAATTGTAAGCTATGCTACTGTTAAAAAATTGTGATAGCCAGGAAAACATGCAAATAAAATAAGCAAAATCACCTTAAAAGGCTTTTACTGTTATATGGGATTATATTTTACGTATTACTTCCAAGCTTGCTTTCTCCATGAACAAGAAACCCTTTCCATAGATTCCATTTTTTCTCTATTATACCAGCAACTTAATATATCTATTTATTATCCAAATAAAGCATTTGGGGATTATTTTCTACTTTAAAATATTATACTTGATACTCAATTGGCAATCATTAATGCACTCGTCTTCTCCCATTCTTGTGAGTATTTCTACACAATAAATTAGTCCTTTAAGGAGAATATAGTATCAGTTTGCTAGGGCTTCCAGAACAAGGAACCACAGACTAGATAGCAGAAACAAATGTATTTTGCACAAATCTGGAGGCCAGAAATTGAAGATCAAGATGTTACCAGGGTTGATTTCTTCTAAGGCCTCTCTCCTGGGCTTGTAGATAGCCAGCTTTTCCCTGCCTTTACATGGTCTTCCTTCATGTGGTCTAATCTCCTCCTTTTGTAAGAATACCTGTCATACTGGATTAGGGTCCACCCTAACGACTTCATTTTAACTTACTTATCTCTCTAAAGACCCTATCCAGAAATACAGTCTGAGATAGTGGAATTTAGGACTTCAACATGTGAATTTGGCAGGAGGGGGACACAATTCAGCCTACGACAATTTTGGTCTGATGCTTTGCACATTTGATTACTTGCTAAATTTTGCCTATTATGCTTCAAAACTATGGGGCAAATTTTTATTCAAACCAGAAGTTTTTTCTACTCCTCATCTCTGGTTTCTTAGTAGTCACTTACTTTTCCTTTTATGTTACTTGAACATTTGAATCTTTATCTGCTACCAAGTGAAAGTGATTAGACTTTATGCTGGAGGTAATATAGATCCAGAGAACATCCTTGACTACTAAAGTTACTGCATTAGGAAGACTACCATGGCAGTGTGTTCAGAGTGGATTGCATTGAGAAACTGGAAATATATAGAATCTAGTTGCATAGCAATTGTGACCACCCACTTTTTAGGTGATGATGGCCTAAAAGAGGTAGTAGCAGTAGGAATGTTAAGGGGCTAAAATGAAAGGTACTGGAAGGAAGAAAAATAATGCTGGGATAGACTATCATGGAAATGATAATGTCTTTTAAAACAACTGTGGAACACATGATCAACATGAGTTTTAAGAGAGCCAAGGGCTGCTGATCACTGATTATAAATCACTTAACTTGAGTTCTGACACGTCCTTACAAACTCTCTAGTTAGGAGTCCTAAGAAAAGGGCATCACTGGTATTCAGTGCAAAATAAATTGGGGAAGCATGTGAAATGTGAAAGAAGCATATCAAGCCATAGTGATAAATCTATTGGGGATGGGAAAAGATTGGGAAGATATTTTATGTGTTCATCTCAGAGTGACATTATATTTTTCAAAAAAATCAGGAATATTATCAAGAATAGTAAGGGAACTATGAAACAAAAAGTGGAGAAGACTCAGCTCTTAATTATATAAAGAGGAATTTGAGTCCAGGTTCTGCAATTTATTAACTGTGTGAATTTTGGTAGCTTATTTTCATCTTGTTGAGCTCTGTTTTTTCAGTTATAAAATGGGAATTATTACATATACTTAAATGTGTTACTGCATTATATGAAATACTCTTTGGAAAATATTTAAAATGTACCACATAAATCATAACTTACATTATGAATATTATTGTTACAGGCACGTTCCTTTTTCTCACTAATCATGATATCTATATATATATATATAGATATCATGATTAGTGATATATATATATCACTATATATATATATATATATATATATATATATATATATATATATATATAGCTTGTTTCTCTAGCTTTCATAAAAACTCCTTCACAGAAGTTTACTCACTTTAAATCAGTGTGCACTCTAGCCCCAACCACAGAGCTCTGTGCATGCTTGCTTTGGAAATGATTATCTTGGAAATACCACATTGTATGTAGACACATGGTATGTTTGGAATGCAGGGAATACAGGAGAAAACCCTGTAAATAAGAACCCAGTACAACGGGATAAATTATTTTTAAAAAAGTAACTTTCTATTTTTGAAATGAATTGTAAGTTATCGTAGTGTTAACAACTATAATGACTGCTCATACACTCCAGCAATCCCTACTTGCTGCTACTGAAACATTTTTCCTCAAGATTCATCAGTTTGAATGCTGGATCTCATCTGAATTATATCGCTTCCTAAATGACAGACGGTCATTATAGTTCTACCAGCTGTAACTGAAGATAGCAAATATTTTAATACCTGAATATTAATATTAATATAAATTTCCAGGGGTGTTCATACATCAAAGAAAGTAATCCCAAAAGCTCATATATTTAATTCTAGGGCACTCTGAAAATGGTATGGTAAATATTTTTCAATTCTATGGCTTTGGAACATTTCCATAAATGTGATGAGATGTGACATGTGTGCGTGCGCACATGTGTACCATGAAGATACAGGTATATATATAGCAACTAAGTTAGGGTCATTTATTTTAAGAAATGATAAGGACATAATTAAATAGAATAATAAGAATTTTATTAATTGTATGTAATTTCCCACATTAATTCTTGATTAATGCTGATATTAAGACAAAGGAACAATTAAATCCTCAGGAGGCAAGCTTGTCTTTATGTAAACAAGTACGAGTCATCTGGTACTACATCAGAAAGTGATTTTAAATGATGAGAGGCCATTGAAGAAAATAGTAATTAACAATCATCTTTCCTATTAAAAGTAAATATAAACAATTTAATATCATGACATAGATGAAAATGAAAATGTAAAAATGTAATTTCTTATGTAAAGAACAGAGAAAATGAATACACTAGACATATCACTTAAAATAGATTGGAACACAGGTTCAAAAATTGACACATCTGGATTCCTAGGAGCACAGAGCTGTTATATATCTTTTTCTTCAGATTATTTTAAAGCAAAAAAATCATCTGACTTCAATTCTCCTTTGAACGCAAGAGTACATCAGTTAATCATTTCAGATCCTCCCCATTATTTTCTCCCCAAGAATACTAATATAATTCCCACTAGAATATAAAATCAGCAAGAAGAAGAATGTAATCATCTCCAGAAGCACCTGCCAACCTCTTTCTTCACACTATCTCCTTTAAAAAGAAATGCAAATGGTGCTAGAAATTTTACTTTAGAGTGGTTATATTAAAAACAAACAAAAAAATCACATTCCTCTCTTGATTACTTAGGACCAAATTTCTCAATAAATATTAGTTACATTAAAAAAATACAAGATATTTTGCAAAATTGTCAAGCAAAAGAGGAACTAAAAAAATGCACTTTTTATCTCATATATATTTTTCAATAATAGGAGAAAACAATAGGAAAAAAATAGGACAATATACCAGACAAATATTTCTTTCCCTAACATTTCATACCACACGTGATGAATTCTGGAAATTTGAGTAATATTCTATATTCTTCTTTTTTTTTTTTTTTTGCACTTTTACTTAAAAATTACTTTTATTTTTTGTTTTTTTAATTTCCAGTTTTTATTTAAATTCCAGTTAGTTAACATATAGTGTTATATTATTTTCAGGAGCAGAACTTAGTGATTCATCACTTACAACGCCCAGTGCTCATCACAAATGTCCTCCTTAATATCCATCACCCATTTAACCCATCCCCTCTGACCCCTTCCCCTCCAGCAACCCTCAGTTTGTTCTCTACAGTTTAGTCTGTTTTCCAGTTTGCATCTCTTTTTTTCCCCCTATGTTCATCTGTTTTGTTTCTTAAATTCCACATCTGAGTGAAAGTATATGGTATTTGTCTTTCTCTGACTGACTTATTTCGCTTAGCATAATACATTCTAGCTTCACCCATGTCATTGCAAATGGCAGGATTTCATTCTTTTTTATGGCTGAGTAATACTCCATCGTATACCACTTCTTCTTTATCCTTTCATCAGTTGACAGACATTTAGGCTCTTTCCATAGTTTGGCTGTTGTTGATAATGTTGCTATATACATCAGGGTGCACATGTCCCCTCAAATCAGTATTTTTGTATCCTTTGGACAAATACCTAGTAGTGCAATTGTTGGGTTATAGGGTAGTTCTATTTTAAACTTTTTGAGGAAACTCCATACCGTTTTGAATAATATTCTTAATACTTAAGTAGGCCTTCTTTCAGTATTTGAGAACTTATGTGTGTAAGCTTATTTAAAATAATTGCAATCCCACAGTAAAGACATTCGATGCTGTTATAAGGTAGCTAAATTGATTTTGAAACATTAGAAATTGTTCAGTGTCCATAACATGATTTCAGTTTGAGAAATGCTAAACTAGATAGGTTATTTTTTTTTTAATATTTTAAAAGGAGGAAGAAAACAGAAATGTATATTTTAAATATACAGGAATTTTCAATATTTTTATGAAGAACATTAATACAGATTTTGAAATTGAGTAGTAGTATACTAAAAATTTAGCAACTACTTCATGTTGTTTCTTAAATAATATATAATAAACATAGCAAAACATCTTTTGGGCCATGTTCAACTACAATATTAAAATTAAATTCACAATAAAGAGAAATGTAACAACTATTTTAAGATTTTCTGATAGAAAAAACTTATCTAATTTACTTTTTCTTTACGGTATTAATCAGGATAATGCTTTAAAAAATATTTTCAATGTATTTCTTATAGATTTTCTATTAGTACAAAACTCAAAACTTAAAAGGATTTCTAACTCTGTGGACATGGTCTCCTGCAGAACTGGTGAGATTTACTAAACATAAAATCTCAGCCATTAAAGTCCCTGGAAATGCTTCTAAGGGCATACAGCAAATGAAGAAACATTTCTTCAAGGAAATCTACTAATATTTGGTAAGAACAATAAGAGTCTGTGATTTTTGAGCCAAGACCCACTCCACTTCTCCCTTCTCAGGTTAGTGAGATGGAAACTCCAGCTCCAGGCTGGCACAGTCAAGAACACAAGGCTCCCTCACCAACTACAGCTCCTAGTCAGAAGGCTCTATTCCCGGGAGAGCCTAGACATCACAATTTCTCATGTTGCCTTCAGCTACTCGTTACTGAGATTGAGTTCTGGGAATGTGGATTAGTGAAATTGAGAGATGCCTTCTTGCACGTAGCCCCCACTCATGAGAGGAAGGTTCTACATTAGGCATGATAGAACTGGGGACATAAGGGATATAAGGGATATAATTCCCTCTTGCCTTAACTTGTAGAGCAGGGATTCCAAGCCGGGAGTGGGAAGCAAGGACACGTGGGGCTGCTGCCCTCCTACTCCAATGAAATATTCAATTCCTAGTTGGGGTTGTCACTCAGAGAGAAGTACATCATTGTCCCATCCCCAGCACCAGGGACATGGCTCAAAGATTTTACCCAGATAAGAAGGAGGCCATAGTACAGAGGGCGTTATCTCTTTTCAAAGGAAGTGACTGAATTTGCAACAGAATTTGGAAAAGTTTAAGTCAAAGGGCACTTGAAAAAAAGTGCAGACTGTCATGAAAGACAATTGGGATGAGAGAGATTTACTGAAAATATAGGCTAAACTGTAGGCAGGTTCGCTTTCAAGAGAGAAATGAAAAGCGACAGCAGGGAGGAGCCTTTTTGGGTGAAGACAAGTATCAAACACTAGCCACAGGAATTATCTCTTCAAAGGAGTTGGGTTTGATATTGATCAGTCTGTGAGCAAAGTAGGTCTCAGAGCATTGTTGTAAACAATAGACAACTACCTAGTAATCAGTGCAGTTTAACAGATGGGTGTGGCTAGTGAAAGAGAGCCTGAAGAAGGCAATATGCTATCTCAAGGTGTCTGTGAGCATCTCCAAAGCTGTGTCCCCTGAGAAACAATATCAAAGTCTTCATACCTCAGGGAGAAATAGACTTCAAAGTAATCCTACCAGTCAGCTAGATTCTTCATGGAAATTCTTTAAGGAACTCATCTGGTTTTAAATTCATATAGAATTACAAGCGACCCAGAATAGCCAAAATAACCTTGATATAAAATAAAATAAGAGAACTCACACTTCCCAATTTTAAAATTAACTACAAAGGAATATTAATGAAGATAGTGATACTTGCCATTGTGGTACTGGCATAAGAACAGACTTAAAGATCAATGAAATTGAATTGAGGGCTCAGAAATAAACGTATGTATCTTTGGGTCCTAAGGCAATTCAATAGGAAAAGAATCATCTTTTCAAAAAACGGTAGTGGGACAACTGGATAACCACAGGCCGAGGAATGAAATTGGACTCTTACCTCACATCACATATAAAAATTACTCAGTATAGATCAAAGGTCCAAATGTAAGAGCTAAAACTATACAGGTCTTAAAATAAAACACAACAGTAAATCTTTCTAAACTTATATATAGCAATTAGTTCTTAAACCACAACAAAAAAAGTATATTGGACTTCATCAATATTAAAAACTTTTCTGCTTCAATGGACACTATTATGAAAATTAAATGTTCACCCACAGAATGGGAAAAGTATTTGAAATCATGTAATTTATATTCAGAATATAAAAACCCCTCTTACGAGTAAATCTAAAAAAGACAATTTAATATTAAAATGAACAAAGGGGAGGGAGGCTAGATGGTGGAAGAGTAGGGGTCCTTGTTTTATCTGGTCCCTTGAATTTAACTAGATATCTATCAAATCATTCTGTACACCTATGAATTCAACCTGAGATGTAAGAAAAGAATTGCTGGAATTCTACAAATAGAATAGCAACCCCTTTTTGTGATGTAGGGAAGTGCAGAGAAGTGAATCTGAGGGGATATACTAGAAGATAAACGGTGCGGGGCGCCAGGGGTAGGGAGCCTCCATAAACGGGCACCAGAAAGTGATCTAGCCCCAGAGTGCAAAATCAGAACTTTTAGAAATCTGCTCCAGTAAGAGATGTCTCTGCCTGAAAGGTGCTTTTGTGGTGAAGCAGAGCAAAATCCCAGGTGGGACAATTTGGTCTCAGGATCTGCAGGGTCACAGGAAGAATGGGGGTGCCTGAGCTGACAGAGTTCCCAAGCATTGGAATGGGGAAACTAGCTATGGTCAGCGAGCCTGGCAGTAGGTTCTCAGCTCCATTTGCCATAAACTGCAAACCCTGGCACAAACCCAGCATTACCTTGATCCCAAAACCAGACAAAGACCCCACCAAAAAGAATTACAGACCCATATCCCTGATGAACATGGATGCTAAAATTCTCACCAAGATACTCACCAGGATCCAACAGTACATTAAAAGGATTATTCACCACAACGAAGTGGGATTTATTCCTGGGCTGCAAGGGTGGTTCAACATTAGCAAATCAATCAACGTGATACATCACATTAATAGAAGAAAGGACAAGAACCATAGCATCCTCCCAATAGATGCAGAAAAAACATTTGACAAAATACAGCATCCTTTCTTGATTAAAACTTTCCACAGTGTAGGGATAGAGGAAATGTACCTCAGTATCATAAAAACCATTTATGAAAAGCCCACAGTGAATATCATTCTCAATGGGGAAAAACTGAGAGCTTTTCCCTTCCAGTCAGGAACATGACAGGGATGCCCAATCTCACCACTATTGTTCAACATACTTCTAGAACTCCTAGCCTCAGCAATCAGACAACAAAAAGAAATAAAAGGCATTCAATTGGCAAAGAAGTCAAACTCTCACTCTTCACAGATGACCTGATACTTCATATGGAAAACCCAAGACTCCACCCCAAAATTGCTAGAACTCATACAAGAATTCAGCAATGTGGCAGGATATAAAATCGATGCCCAGAAATCGGTTTCATTTCTATACACTAACAATGAGACAGAATAAAGAGAAATTAAGGAATTCATTCCATTCATAATTGTACTGAAACCCATAAAATATCTACGAATAAACCTAACCAAAGAGGTAAAGGATCTGTACTCTAAAACTACAGAATACTTATCCTTACTGAGTGACTAGAGGTTACTATTAAAAGATAAACTTCAAAAAAATAAAGAGATAAACTTCAGCACATTAAGATTCTGAGCAAACATTGATTCCAACTGGACAAGTCCAAACCAGAAGTGGTTAGGAGCTAGCTGCAAAGTTTTTATAGAGAAGATTCAGAAGCAAAGGAAAGCAATTATTTGATTGACTTAGCTTAAGTTGTCTTATTTCAGGAACCCTAGGCTGTGGATGGCTGTTCTTAAGTTTCCTTTTCTCTGATTCCAGTACCCAGCTTAGGTTGGGTTTGGGTTTCGGTTTGGTTACATAGGCTACCTAGGCATTAGAGCCATCTCAGTCTAATGGCCTCCTTGTTTAGTTACTTCAACATTACCAAGCACTGTGCAATCCCTTTTGCATGAACCTTCTGTTTTTTACTCTGACAGTTGCAGGTTTTATGGTTTAATTTCAGGGAACTTCCAGTTATATGCTTTGTCATATAGGAGATATCCACTTTAATTTATTTTTTTTTATTTTATTATTTTATTTTTAAAAAAAAAATTTTTTTTAAAGATTTTATTTATTTATTTGACAGAGAGAGAGATCACAAGTAGGCAGAGAGGCAGGCAGAGAGAGAGGGGGAAGCAGGCTCCCTGCTGAGGAGAGAGCCCGATGTGGGGCTCGATCCCAGGACCCCGAGATCACGACCCGAGCCGAAGGCAGAGGCTTTAACCCACTGAGCCACCCACGTGCCCCTCCACTTTAATTTATTAAGGCTTAATGCAATAAAGAAGTTAATTTAGCAAAGACTTAACGAATAAGATGTGTAGACTCAAATGACACCACTGAGTCTTATTACTGCTGATACACAAATTCATACCATCAGCTGCCTTACATTGCCCACTCTATATTTCACTCCTAACTTTAAATACTGACGCCACACCGGGCAGTACAGAATCTCCTTTTCTAACCCCTCATGTTACCATCTGTACGTAAGACTGTGAACTGAGTTGCAAGTTTTCTGTGGTATTATAGATAACCCATTCACAGATGACTTGTAATACTACTACTCCTGGATTGATCTGTGGGTAATTATTCCAACTCCCTTCTCCGCACCCCCAACTGGTTTGTCTGTAATGTAGATACGAATAAAGAAACAAAGCTGTCCTTAAGGAAATAAAGATGAAGAATAGAGTCATTGCCCACAATTTACATATGCTGGAAAAAAGCATTTTGAACCACACCATGTGATTTAACGTTCCTTCTCAGAATGGGGGAAATGAGAAATTATGGAAGCTGGACTATGTCTATGGCTTATATTTTTTCTTATATAGAATTTTTCACTTAACATTGACTAACATTTATTGAGCACTTACGTGCCCTGCACTATTCTAAGCACTTTACATATATTAACACATATTAATTCTTACAAAGACTATGAAATAGGTACTCATGTCTTAACTTTATATTGAGAAATTAAGCAACTTGCCTAAGGCCACCCAGCTGGTAAATATCAAAACTAGCTGGCTGACTGAATAAAGTCTTGAAATGGTTGTCATAAGGCTGTACCATTTCCAGACAATATAGCATCATTTGCTATTCTAGAAGGCAGAAGAACATCCAGGGCAACATTATGTTTTCTGTTTGGAATTATATTTGAAGGAAAGCATCCATCATGGAAAGAAAATAGACTACTTGTAGTAGATTGGAAAATGTTACACAAATCAATGTTATTTTGTTTTAACGAAAGACAACTCAAGAACTAAAAGGGACCACAATCATGTATCCTAAGCATTATGTGTCTAACATATATGTAGAAATCAACAAATATTACTGCTTTCAACTTTATTGACCATGATCTAGCATAAAATTTAAGCTATCCTTAGATGATAGCTATGTACCTTTTCATTAGAAATAAACTAGTTCGAAAATGATTTAGGGTGGCACAGTTCTTTCATAAAACTTGTAAAGTCACAGAAGGTAAGGAAAATTAAAAAGCAAAAATTAAAAGTGCTTGAGAAATTTAATTATTTCCTATATCTCTATTAACGGAATACAAATTAAAGGTTTTCTTAAGTTTGATATGGAAGCAGTTAATAGTTATATTTAGTATATACATTAGTGTTATGATTTTTTCCTTTTAAAGATAAAGCCTGATTCCTTTTAAACGTAAATTTTGTTTTCACTTATGAGGCTATTAATCAAGATATGAAGTAAACTAAAATTAAAAAATGATTATTTTAGGAAGGAATATTAGTCTCCCTCTCATCTAGTCTCTCATCTAGAAGACTAATCTTAAGCAAGGGAAATGAGATTTGGGAGATGTATTTTGTTTTAACATGCTTGAAAAAATATTTATTATTTGTTAGTTAAAATTCTGAATATGTCTCAGACTGGTTTGTCAGAACTAATATATGCTTTTTGTAGAAAATGAATGTTTTTCAGTGTAAAGCCTCTCATCCAAAATTGTGTTAGGAAAGAAAAAAATATAAATAATATCTGTGATAAATGTTTTGTAAAATCAAGTAGATGTTATTTGGGAAACTCTTTAATATAACTGACTTTCTCATTTAAATGCAATTCTTTATTCTTATTTCTAAGACATACATAATATTAGTTTGCTCTAAAATTATTGCTGTTATTCATTGGAAATATATGATGACATCTATTTCAGAATATTTGTATTGTAAGAGCTCGAACAGAAGATAAAAATGGAATAAACTATACATAAAATCATAAAGAGGGACTTTAAAATGCCATTTCCTTAATAAGAGCTTACTGTGATAGGCGATAATTTGTGGTCACTTGAACTGAGAATGTCTCTTTCTATTATCTAAAGGTGGAAATATAGGAGGAGGAGGTGTGGAGGCAAAAAGTTTTGAATATATTAATTTTGAAATGTCTATGAAACATAAAGATGGGAATGTTCAGTAGATAAATGAAAATATAGGTCTGGAACTCATGGGTATGCTTTGACCAATGGCTAGATTTCAGACTTATCAAAGTATAGATATTAAAATGTAGACTGGTTTTCTAGTTCAGGTTTGGTAATTTACAAAATGATCCCTACATAAAGCCCAAGAGAGCAAGAGCAGAGCACAGTGGGTTGAATGTTTACCAATGGAAACTAGATGTATAGGTCAGTATGTGAAGCCAGCAGGAAGGAAATGGACTGATAAAAAGGGATGGGTATTGGCTTGAGGAAAAGAGATAGATTAGGAGATAAAGGGGCTCCATGACATGGAAGAATAGCTACATAGATATACAGAAAGGAGAGTTTGGAGTGGATCCCAGGGTTCAAGATGTGCCATGCTGTCCCAAATATATTGATGAAATTCAGTCAAGGATCTTGGAGTCTAAGATGTTCGAAATACCATCTGATTGGGACCTACATGACAATAAGGAGGCAGATATTAGGGTGAACAGGAATACTTTGTGGTTTGTTTGTTTAGTTTTTTTTTTTTAAATTTTACTCATTTAAGTAATCTCTATACCCCACGTGGGACTCGAACTTATGACCCTGAGATCAAGAGTCACATGCTCTTCTGACTGAGCCGGCCAGGCACCTCTAAACAATTTGAATTAGTAATCACAGTCTGGGTGAATTGGAGTCAGTATATGAAAATGAGGAAATTCCTTATTTGCACATTCTGCAATTATAGTACCAATCTTTACTAGTCACTCCATTAGCTAATGAACTAGCGAGTATTTTTTTTTCTGCTCAGTCATAGAAATGCAGATATTTGGAATGTTCAGTTCAATATAATCAAAACATTTTCAGATGGCTTTCTCTAAAATGCCTTTATAATCTAAACCTGTGATAGCAAAAGTAGGATTTGCTATGCAAAACTGCTAAATTTAAACAGTGAAATGCGGTGCCTGGGTGGCTCAGTTGGTTAATTGGCTGACTTCGGCTCAGGTCATGATCTCAAAATCTTGGGATCGAGCCCTGCCTTGGGCTCTATGCAGCGGGGGAGTTGGCTTCTCCCTCTCTTTCTCTCTCTGCTCCTCCCCCTGTTTGTGCTCTCTCTCTCTCTTCTCAAAAAAAAAAAAAAAAAAAAAAAAATCCGAATGAAATCTTTAAAAAAATAATAGTGAAATGATGCCTGAAAGAAACTTTCCTACTACACCGAAGACCTATCTTTAGTATTGCTTCCTAATTCTACTGAGTAAACACATCTTGATTAAAGTGAAAGTTCAATACATTTGCTATGTTTCTTTAGTTTAGTGCTTTATAAACTATCCCGTGTCTTATGAAAAATATTCTGAAAAATTATAGAAACTTTGAAAAATCTGTTATTAACATCAGCTGCAGCAAACTGACTCAAAGTGAAAGGGCCTGAGTCTTCATTCCAAAAGCATGTTGAACAGAAAGAAAAGTAGAGCCAAATAAGGAAAAATATTACTTAAATAGCATACCATATTTGAGCCATTATTTTTTTCTTACCATCAGTTAAACATAGAAAATTTAACGAGAGTAGAACTCACCAGAAGTAAGTGCCAGTTTATTTCAACAAAGAGGTATACCACCTTATATTCTCAGAGAACTGCTCACAACTCACCTGTTCATTTCATCATATGGATGTTGACGCAACCTTGACTTCACAGATACACTGGGAATTGCTAGTTTCCAAACATTAGATATGCGAGTAAGGTTGATAGATGAGAAAAGGAGGAAAAAGAGATGTTCCATATGTTTTGCAACTGCTCAATAAGGAAGAAGGAAGATTTGAGTCACCCAAAAGAGGAAATGGGTTGCCATTTATCTTTAATTTATTCCATCTACCAATGTTTACTTCAATTGCCTAAGTATAGAGGCTGTCAGTCATAGTGGACTACCACCAACATTGTTGTATCATTTTGTTACTTTGTATCAATGGGAAAAATTCTTCATCTCAAGTACCTTAGTCTAATTTCTGCTTTAGGAAATACTGGCACTGTACCATTTTGGGGGAAAATATATATTACCTATATATTTATTTCCCTATTTAAGTCAATTTTTATTTTTTTAAAGATTTTATTAGAGAGAGAGAGCATGCACAAGCAGCAGGGAGGGGCAAAGGCAGAGGGAGAAGCAGACTCCCTGCTGAGCAGGGGGCCCTGACTTAGGGCTAGGTCCCTGGACACTAAGATTATAACCTGAGCTGAAGGCAGATGCTTAACTGACTGAGCCACCCAGGCGCCCCTTAAGTGAATTTTTAATGGAACAAAACATTTCAGTGCCATCTCAAATCTGGTCTCAGAAAATTTGTTGTGCTGAAATAAGGTCTGAAAAAGATTATATAAAACAATCACTGGATAATGGTATCAGTTCTAGGTTTCTAAGAAACTAAATTCCTGAACTTAGGTTGAAAAGGTGATCAGCAAAATTTAAATTCTTAGTTGTAAAATAGGATCCATAGTCCTGTTTATAGATGTGTGGAGAGAACACTGTGCTTATTTCCTGTTTTATCAGATACTGAGTGCAAACAGGACAAATAGAAGTTGTTTCGAAAGCTTTTTCCTAAAGCAGGAGCTGTGGACAAAATAGAAGAAAGCTGTACTTAAAATGACCTATAACGTCCTTCTAGGTCTGTGATTCACTCTCAAGTGGCCCGAAGACCTAGAATATGGATATTAATATTATGCTATCAGTAGTGTCAGCATGACAAGGGCAGAGAAGGTTGATAAACACGTATGATTTATATGAAAAGAGACAGCTATCCAGATCAATTACACTGTTTGAGACAACCTGCTCTTTAAACAGTTTTAGCCAGATTTCCTGGACATGAACATTCTACTTGTTATACTGCGTTCAATAATACTTTAAAATCATTATTCCAATGACTGAGATATAATCTCTACCTCGTGATTTTCAAATTGCTATGTTGGTAAACATAAGATAGATAAAAACAAACATTTCTATCATTTAAGCAAATAACTAATTTTTAAAGTGAATTATTTAACATTTTAGAACATACATGATCTCATTGCTATATAGAGAACCTCTGCTGTTCTCTTTTCAAGATATTTTCTCCTGGTATGATTTCTTAGCTAGGTTTAGCTTTTTGTGTTGCTTTTTTTTTTTTTTTCCACATACTAAGTGTCGAAAGTGACCCATGTTTCCAGTGAATCACTATTTTCAAGGCAGACTGAGCATTTATTCTAGTGAAGAGGAAACAAAAATTTGATAGTATTCCTTCAGGCTTGATACTTTCTGAGTTTCCCTTCTCCCTCAAGTGAGCTAAATTGGCAGTTGGGAAAAGATCTATTTGAAACATTTTGTAAAATAAAAGCTTTTCTGAGAGATTTATTTACTTAGAAACATTTAGTGCTAAAGGGAATCATCTTTTAGTCTTGTTTACTGAGTACTTAGCTCAAGTGTTATTGCATAAGCACTGTAAAAGGTAGTTTCTGAAGAAACCCTTCAAGAGTTTACCATCTAACAGAAGAGGTAATTAACGTGGATAACGTACTTGTTGTATGGCAGACATTGATTTAGGCACTTATAAACATTAATTTATTTAATTCTTGTAACAACCCTAAGGGGCAAGTATTATGATCAGTCACATTTTAGAGATAAGGACAAAGAGATATAGATATACTGAGTCACTTGCCCAAAGTCACCCACTATGTAAACAGCTAACCTATGAGGCTTCTGCAGGAATTTGAAAGAGCTAATATACAGCACCAATTTTTTACCTTTTGGAACTGAAAAAAAAAAAGTAATAGATAGTGGAATCAAATAAATGTATATAAAAAATTCAAATGGTTACTTACAGTGCTTATGTTGAACAACCATGGCATTAAATCTGTTAGACAAATAGGGTTGTTACTATTTTAACACTAAATTGGACACACTTAGCCAATCACTGTCCTTGGCAGGGTTTAAAAATCAATGATTTCCACAGGGATGTGCCTGAAAAATATATGTCATGAAAGATCAGAACTGAATGTATGTTCCTCTTCAAGCAGGCAGATCACAAAGGAGGAAGGAAGAGGCAAAATCGATATAATCTTACCATTAGTCTCTTATTTCTGCAGAAATTACCATAAACTTAGTTTAAAATACCATGTATTTATTATCTCACAGTTCTGGAGTACAGTGGTCCTAAAATCAAGGTGTTGGCACGGCTATTCCTCATGGAGGCTCTAGGGAGAATAAATGTCCTTGCCTTTTCTAGCTTCTGTAAGCCACCTGCATTCCTTGGCTCACGGCCTCTTTCCACCATCTTCAAAAGTTCATCACCCCAACCTCTACCTCTCTTACCACATTGTCTTCTCCTTCTTTGATCCTCTTGCTTTCCTTTTATAAGTACCTTTGTGAGTACACTGGACTTACCCAGGTAATCTAGAATAATTTCCCCATCTCAAGATTTTTAATCACATTTGAGAAGTGCCTTTTGACATATAAGACAACATATTCATGGGTTCCAGGAATTATTAGAATGTGGACATACATGGAGGGCAAAATTATGTCTAGCACATGTCACCAAATTTACTGCTGGGAAGGAGTGAATAAAAAAGCAAAAGGCTAAAAATGTTACTCTACTGAGGCTCTCTTCAAATGGTATCATAATATTAGAGGGAAGAGACCCCTTCCCTAGTCACATTTTATAGTGTGTAGTTCTTTTCTTAGTGGGCTTACCCATTAAACTCATTCTTAATCAAAGCCAGTCTTGTCTCTCTCAGAACAGGAAATCACCAGTAGCTTGCAATCTATTAACTTACTTTCCTATTACCAGCTACATTTGTTTTATGTATCTTTTTTGGAACCACTAGCATGTAGTAGAGATTTTAGAGTTCCCCAGACATCACTTACATCTATTAGACAGTGAATTGAGGGGTACCTGGGTGGCTCAGTCATTTAAGCGACTGACCCTTGATGTCAACTTAGGTCCTGATCTCAGGGTTGTGGATCGAGCCCTGTATTGGGGTGTGTGTGGGGAGTCTGCTTGAGATTCTCTCTCTCCCTCTGCCCCTCCCTTGCTTTCTCTCTCAAATAAATAAATCCTAAAAAAAACAAAACAAAACAGAACAGTGAATTGATTAAATGATGTCCAAGAGTTCTCTACAAACAAGACTGAAAATTCAATCCCATATTCTTTTTCTCACTCCAAGTTAGGTTCAAAGGTATAGTCCATTCCAGCTCAACTAAAGTTATACAACATATTTAATAGATTTTTTAAATTTATTTAATTAATTATTTAATATTTAATATATTTAATAAAGATACCTCAAAAAATTACATAAAATTAGGTACATCCATAACAATGGTAACAGTAAAAATATGTGTTAAATAGGAATATAGGGGCGCCTGGGTGGCTCAGTGGGTTAAAGCCTCTGCCTTCGGCTCAGATCATGATCTCAGGGTCCTGGGATCGAGCCCCACATCGGGCTCTCTGCTGGTGGGGACCCTGCTTCCCCCTCTCTCTCTGCCTGCCTCTCTTGCCTACTTGTGATCTCTCTCTGTCAAATAAATAAATAAAATCTTTAAAAAAAAATAGGAATATAAATTCTTTCCATTATGGAGTTCTTGGTATATATTAAAGTCTAAGACTTAAATTTTCTTAAAAATTAATGTTGGAAAATATTAGTATTTGATCCAAATTATGAAACCACTTTATCTTCATTTTATAAGTTAAACTTAATTAAAGCCCAAAATAAATCAACCCCAAACAATAATATTTAGAGCCTAATTAACCTCAGATGAATTCTTGATATTTGGGTAGGCTGAGTTCTTTTATCATCTGCAGCCTGGGGTTTATCTCACTAGAATAGTATAGGCTTTACAGGGACTCGGAAGTCATTCTGCATATTACTCCGTGTTGGAAACTGTATGCATAAACATCAGAATGGATATAGACAGAAGTATCGATCTATCTATATCTATCTATCCATCTATCTCTTTATATAGAGATCTATCCATCTATCTACCTATATATATAGTGTTTAATCATACAATGAAAATTAACCATAATTATATTAAAATATAATAGTAATATTATAGTTATTATAATAGTAATATAAAGTAATATATATATAGTTATATATTAATAGTAACATAAGATATTTTGAAACAATGAATACTAAAGTGAGTTCTTCATAAATATTGGAGAAAGAGTCACTGAAATGGTAAATATGCAAGTGTAAAGAAATGAATATTAAATGAAGAAAATAGTACATTTTGTGATTTAAATGTAAGAATTAAAATAAATGATAAAAATAAAGCATTATTCAAGAAAAGGGCAATAGCATGAAATGTTGTAAGATTTTAGCATTATTAAGTAGAAAAACTAGTAACTAGTAGCCAACATTTTCCCAGTATTATTGAGATAACTGACATATAATATTGTGTAAGTTTATGGTATACAATATGATGGTTTGACATATACACACACATAGTGAAATGATTACCACATTAAAGTCAGTTAACACATCCATCACCTCATATAGTTACGTGTGTGTGTGTGTGTGTGTGTGGTTAAGTTTAAGATCTATTCTCCTAGCAACTTTTATTTATCAGAGAGAGAGAGAGCGCACAAGCAGGAGGAGAAGCATGCAGAGCAGGCAGAGAGAGAAGCAAGCTCCCCGCTGAGCAAGGAGCCTGATACGGGACTTGATCCCAGGACCCTGGGATCATGACCTGAGCTGAAGGCAGTGGCTTAACCGACTCTCCTAGCAACTTTTAAGGATATAATAAAGTATTGTTAACTATACTTACTGTACTGTTCATTAGATCTCCAGAAATTATTCATCTTATAACTGTTACTGCTTGAAATCTTTGGCCAACATCTAATCATTTCCCCAAAACAACTTCAGCCCCTGGCAACCACTAATCTATGTTTGTCTTTCTCTGTTTGAATTATTCCCCTTAGCATAATGCCCTCAAGTTTCATCCATGTTGTCTCACATGGCAGTATCAAAGATCAGTTGACTCTGTGTGTGTGTGTGTGTGTGTGTGTGTGTGTGTGTGTGTGTGTGTATCTATACACATTCCCTGCTGGGATCTGTATTCAGTTCCATTGGACTATATGTCTTTTTGTAGACCAGTACCATCTTTGTTCATCTTTCTCACGATTACTATGGCTATTTGGGGTCTTTTGTGCTTCTAAATGAATTTTAGGATTGTTTTTTTCTATTTCTATTAAAAATGCCATTTTTTTTCTTTTATAGGGATTGCGCTGAATCTATACATAGATTCGGGTAGTATGGAAATTTTAATAATATTAATTCTTTTGATCCATGAACACAGATATCTTTTATATTATTTGTATCTTCTCTAATTTCTTTTATCAATATCTTATAGTTTTCAGTATAAAGATATTTTACCTCCTTAATTACATTTATTCCTAAGCATTTTATTTGTTTTAATGCTATTGTAAATAGGATGATTTTCTTTATTTTTTAGGTAGTTTGTTGTTAGTATAGAGAAATTCAACTGATTTTTGTATGTGGATTTTTTATCATGAAACTTTGCTGAATTTTTAAATCAGTTCTAACAGTATTTTTGATAGTTATCATGTTATATTTTCTGTAAATAGAAACAATTTTATACCTTCCTTTCTGATTTAGATATCTTTTATTTCTTTTTCTTATCTAATTGCTCTGGCTTGGAATTCTAGTAGTAGCCTGAATAGAAGTGGTGAGAGTGGGCATCCTTATCTTGTTCCTGACCTAAGAAGAAATGATTTAAACTTTTCACTATTGAGTGTTATGTTAGCTGTGGAGCTGTGATATGTAACCTTTGTCATGTTGAGGTATGTTTCTTCTTTACCCAATTTTTTGAAAGTTTTTATCATAAAATGATGTTGGATTTTGTCAAATCTACTGAGATGATTATATAATTTTTTCCTTTTGAGGTGATCATATAATTTTATCCCTCATTCTATTAATGTGGTATATCACATTTATTTATTTGTGGATTTTAAAACACCTTTGTATCCCAGGGATGAATCCCACTTGATCATGGTGCATGATCCTTTAACGTGCTGTTGAACTCACTTTGCTAACTCTTTGTTGAGAATTTTTGCATCTATGTCCATCAGGGATATTGACCTGTAGATTTCTTTTCTTGTAGTGTCCTTACCTGGCTTTGGTATCATGGTAATGCTGGTCTCATAAAATGAGTTTGGAGTATTATTTCCTCTTCAAATTTTTGGAAGAGGCTGAGCAAGCCTGGAATTCATTCTTTAAAGTTTGGTAAAATTCATCAGTGAAACCATCTGGTCCTAGGCATTTCTTCTTTTGGGAGATTTTTAATTACTGATTCAATACCTTTACTTGTTCTTGGTCTGTTCAGTTTTTCTATTTCTTCATGACTCAGTATTGGTAGGCTGTATATTTCTAGGAATTTATCCATGTCTTCTAGGATGTCCATTTAGTTGGTATATAATTGTTCATAGTAGTCTTTTATGATCTTTTATATTACTGTGGTATCATTTCTAAAGTCTCCTCTCTCATTTAGAATTTTATTTGGTCGTCTCTCTTTTTTTCTCTACACAAACACCTATGAGTAGACTTATTGGATCATATAGTAAATCTGTGTTGAACACTTTGAGGAACTGTCAAACTGTTTTCAAGAGCAGATTTTCAACAGTAGAAACAATGCATGAGGGTTCCAATATCTTTACATCCTCATCAACAATTGTTATTGTTTGGGTTTTTTTTTTTTTTATAGCTGTCAATGGGTGTGAAGATGTATCTCATTGTGGCACTGACTTTCAATTCCCTAATGACTAATGATTTCAAGCATCATGTTGTGTACTTACTGGCTAATGTGTATATTCTTTGGGGAAATATCCATTCAAATATTTCCCCATTTTTAAGTTATTTATTCTTTTATCATTGAGTTACAAGGTTAAGGCCACATCAGATATGATTTGCAAGTGTTTTCTCCCTTTTTGTGGGTCATCTATCAAAGAAACTGTTGCCTAACTCAGTTTCCTGAAGATTTACACATAAGCTATGTCTTAGCAATTGTATAGTTTTAGCCTTCACATTTAGTTAAGTTTGAGTCAATATTGTTTTACACGGTGTGAGGTAGAGGTTAAAATTCACTCTTTCGTGGGTGGCTATCCAGTTGTCCCAGTGTCATTTGTTGAGATGACTGTTTTCCCATAGAATGGTCTTGGCACCACTGACAAAACTCAATTAACCATAAATGTAAGGGTTTATTTCTAAATTATATTCTTTTGATCTATATTTCTATCTTTCTGTCAGTACCACACTATCATGATTACAGGGTTTTTTATTTTTTTTAATTTTTTTTTTAAGGATTATTTATTTACTTCAGACAGAAAGAGAGAGAAAGTAAGAGAGAAAGAATGAGCCGGCAGGGAGAAGCAATTTGTTGAATTGTGTATTTATCCTTCCAATTCTGTTAGTTTTTGCTTCCTGTATTTTTTGGTTTCTGTTAGGTGCATATATGCTCATGATAGTTACATTCATGATGGATTGCCCCTTTTAACATTATCTAATGGCCTATTTGTCTCTAGTAACAATAGTTAAAATTTGCTGAGTGTTTACTATGTTCCAGGCACAGTTCTAAGCAAGTGTTATTTGCAGTTCATGAGATTTCATTGTATTGAGAATATCCAATGGATTCTAATATTTCTTTGGTTTTTTACTGAAAAATAATTTTCAGTAGTATTTTAATTCACTGAGATATTGAGGATGATCGTAAATGTTTCATTGTGCTGAAGTATTTTTCATATATTTCATTCTGGATTATTTTGTTTATTGCATACTGATTGTTAAAAATCTGAGGTCTATCCCACATCCATGTTTGTCACCAAGTAAAGATTTAACCCTTGGTTACTGTTAACTTGTATAATGGCATTGGTCTCCATTATCTCCATTACAGATAATCACCTTAAAATATACACAAAATTATTGATATGATACACTACAAAACCAGTGTGTACTTATTAAACAGATTTCAACTATATGCTAGTTTCAGAGAAGTTCTTTTCTGATAGATTTGTTCCCTGAAAACTACAGATCGCACATAGCAACTATATTTTCCATCATGCACTACTCTTGTTATATTTCTATGTTCTTCCTAACTACAAAACTTAAAAAAAAAAAAAAATCAGCATTTCTTTTTCCCTTTAAAAGTAACACAAGTCTACACTTAATATCTCGTGTGTGTGTGCTGCAATCTACAGATGGATACAGACAGATAGATACTGATGTGGAAGCAGAGAGAAAATATTGTTCTTATTGAATGAAAATGAAAGAGGGCATTGGTTGTTCAGTTATCCTGTCATTAATAATTCTAAGAGTATAAGTAGGGAGACAGAAGGTGGAAAGAGCTCTGACTCTCCCAGTAAGACATTTTAATTTTGTCAATTTTGAGTCCTCTGGGAGAAACAAGTATTTCTTACTGGTCGTGATTTTAAATTCAGTTCTATTCATCCCCTACCCAGTGAATTATGTACTAATGGGTTTACTTTCAGGTTGATTTCCCCCCACTCTTTTGTAATTTTGGCTTTTTCTGTCCTCGGTAGGTATTCCAATGGACAGGATTTGTGAGGCATTTGGAATTTGTTCCCATTTTTGAGATTTCCTAAATTATCAATTTAGCATGCTCAATTTTACATTTAATTTTAATTGCATGCTTTCTGTGATAATATATAAATTATATATGATTTATATGAAGTTAATATTAATTAATTTTATCTTCCACACTTAGAACAGAGAAAAATTGCACGAATGTAGTTTAAACTCAATCTTCAGGGGCGCCTGGGTGGCTCAGTGGGTTAAAGCCTCTGCCTTCGGCTCAGGTCATGATCTCAGGGTCCTGGGATCGAGCCCCGCATCGGGCTCTCTGCTCAGCAGGGAACCTGCTTCCCCTTCTCTCTCTGCCTGCGTCTCTGCCTACTTGTGATATCTCTCTCTCTGTCAAATAAATAAATAAAAAAAGTCTTTAAATAAAATAAAATAAACTCAATCTTCAGCTTTTGTGGCAACCAAATAAAATAATTTTAAATACAACAGATCAAGTTCATTAGTGAATTATTATCTGATTCTGTCTGACCCAGACTAAGAAGCCATAAGTCAATTTCTTTTTATTTCCCAATATTCTTCACTTAAAAAAAAAGCAAAAAATGATTCTTTTCATAGTATTGCAATATGCAGTTCCTCCATGTATTATTGTCTGTGTGTGTTCCAGAACAATAAAGCAGCATTTGTCAGCAAACATTCATATGCTTGCTGCTACCTCTGCCTTCTTTTCAGAACTAAAATCATCCAGAGATAATGGACTCCAGGGAGAAAGTAAACAAATTATATAGGAACAACACAATTCCTCAGAGCAGGTTGGCAGCATGGATTCTACATCCCAGGCTTGTTACACTCCGGTGAGAAATCTTAGAGGGGCCATTATTCCTTGTCAGGGGCAGCATGAGCAGCATGTAAAGGGTTCATATTCAGCCCTGACAAACTGAACTTACTATTTTGTTTAAAAATAGCATCCATCGGAGTGGGAGTAGATTTTTGGAAGGATAATGTACAGCTTTGTCACTTTGTTTTGCTGAATTTGGATGCATACCATCTACCCTATGTAGGTTGCAGTAATGAAAGAATCAAAGAATCTGAATTTCAATTCATAAACTCTGGATTTGAGCCCAGACCTTATCTTACTAAGTAGGTGGGCAACTTAAATTTTTTTTATATTCAAATCCCTTTGTTTAATAAGGAAAATACTAATACCACATCATTTTGAAGACCAAAAATTGAGGCGATATACATAAAAATACTTGGAAACTATAAAGTAGTGTAAGATATGAAATTAGGTATTATTATTAACATTGAATTAGACTAGTCCCTGGTTGCATTCAAGATATCTCATTATATTAGCGTAAAACTGCATATTTATGTAGGTAACAAAGATGGCAAACCAGATGCATGGCAGATGAAAAGTTTAGTACCTCCATGTTAATTACCCTGCCTGACTTTCTCTATTTGTCTCACTCCATCAGTGGTGACACTTACATTGTGATTTCTTGAGTTCATTTTTACTTGTTTTTATTTCTCCTATCCTAATCTTCTTTTGGTGCTTTGCTTTTCCAATTTTCTGTCCATTTTTAAGGCACATGCTAAATAAATAATTATTATCTGATAGCTGACTCATTCATTGACCCATTATTTATTTATCTAAATCCTTTTTTCCTTAAAAATGCTGTCCACTTACATTTCCAATGGAACAGCTATTTGAAGTATACAAATATGAAATGAAATGGTTTCTTCCTAAGGTAGTTTGTAGTTAAATAAGGAAGATGAGTTAGGTACACAAGTGACATTAATGAAAGGGAGAAAGGAGATGAGTACTGTAAGTAAAGGACAAGTTAATTAGAGGAGAGGAAAAAACTCCCAGATGATGAGGGATGTGAAGACCAAAGTAGCATTTGAGCTCCTTCATTGGTATGGGGATATTGGCAGGGAACACATGCAAAAGGTATAAAAGTATGGGCAAATTACACAGTACGGTTGGAAGAAAGTAACCATTTAACACTGTTTGGTTTAAGTTACAGATAATGGAACTGTAGCAAATAAATTTAAGAAATATATTAGCAAATAAGAAAAGGACACTGGATCTAAATCACAAGTTTTCCTGAATGCTAGACCAAAGAACTTTGATTTCATTCAACAGGAAATCAGAAATGGGAAGTTATTCTGGAGGAAAGGGGAAGCCAAAGACTGATACACTAAATAGGGGGTTAAAATGACAGAAAGGAAAGGGAAGGGAAGGGAAGGAAAGGAAAAAGGGAAGGAAAGAAAAGAAAAAGAGAGAAGTGAAAAGATTATATGTGAAGCAAAGAAAGCTCATGTTATCTCAGTGCAAGTGGGAATGGAGATTTCAGAAAAATACTAAGAAGTTTGGAACTCAATTAGGATTATGATTATCACTTATTAGGTGATTTTTCTGTGCCAAGAACTCCACATACATTACTTTAGTAATCTTACCCTCAACAGGCCTAAGAGAATAGCAATTGGCTCCATTTTTGGAGAGTGATAACTGAGGCCCAAGACAAGACAGCTGGGGAGCAGGGGAGCTGGGATTTGAACCTAGGCCGTCTCAGTCCAGAGCTGTACTCTTAGCAACTGTGCTATTTTAGAACCCCCACAACTGACAAGGTGGCTTGCAAAAGGCTGGATTCAGACATGATAACGGTTTTCCAGCCTCCGTGACAGAGAAGATGCAGATGATAATCACAGAAAAATGACACAGAATGGAGACAAAGTCATTCTGCCTCTGACATGTTGAGTGTCAGTCCTCATGAATCATAAAAGTGGAGATGTCTAGCAAGCAGATGGAAATGCAGGATGAACTCAGGAAAGGGGTCTGGGGAGACTCAGTTCAACGTTTTCTAAAAGGAGGTGACAGAGGATGAGAGGAAAGGGCATGATGACAAAAGAGTAGAAGGAAAGTGGGCCAGGGGCAGGTCTTTGGAAAAGTCAGAAAGGCAATTGTGATTTCTGCATGAAGCACAAGCATAATTTCAGATCAGAGAATTTAAAGATCTTCCAGAGTAGCAATGCTCTCCTACTTGGAGAAGTCAGTGCATTGCAGGGCACCATAAGTCTGTAAATCAATTAAACTCAAATTACAAAGTCAGATGGCATCTGTTCCCATCGTGACATAAAGCCCGCTAAGATGAAGAATTTCTGGCTGGGATAAGTTAAATTTTTCATAAGTTGCTATCCCACTGAGCTGTTTTTCTTCATATAGCTTCAATAACACAGAGGCAGATTTGGGGCTTGGAAAGGTCTTTAGAGATCAACTGGTCTAATATCCTCATTTTATAAATGAGGAATCTGAGACTCAGAGAGGTGACCCTAGGTGACAAAGCTAGCTTTTCCATAAATAGGTTCATTTATATTTACACTCACTAAATGATTGGGGACTAAGCAGATTGTATTTTATAATGATACTTACCTGAGAGTATTATTGAGAAGAAGTGATTTATAATATGTGGCCACAAAGTTTATTGAGACTTTAATTTGTGTACATTCTTCTCTTCCTTTACCAAGAATGCAGGCATCATTTTGTTTTGTTTTATTTTTCCCCAAGGAAATTGTGGTTGCAGGCATGAAAGCAGAGACTGCCTACAAACAAATGATGTTGATGGCCTTTAAGAATATTTGAGCTCCTTGAGAGGTTGGGGGAGAGAAAGAAGTAACTCCAGTTGAGAGAAGGGAGAAGTGAAGTAGGACAGAGGGGAAAAAAGAAGAGGAGGTGATGGGGAGAGAAACAGGCAGGTATGCCTAAGGATTGAACACACCTGTCCTCCACCCTCCTGAAGACCCCAGTGAGTCTCAGCCCCATAAGAACTGATTAATATTTTACAGTTCTTTGTTCTACACAAGCTCCTCTCAGCTATTCTACATGGTCCCTCTAAACCCCCTGCCCTTTACATCTATTATCCCATAATCCAGCAATAGAAGTTACTTTTCCAAACCTCACTTATTCTTCAAAAGACTTCTATGTATTGACCCAATAGCATTAATCAGGATCACCAGAGTCTGAAAAATAATGCATTCATTTCACTATTCCTTTTGTTTTTGATGCAATGCTAATTTTACTTTAAATAATTTTAGTTTTAATAATATTTTGAGAAATGTATTATTGCCATTAATATTTCTCCAAATATTCAGGTAAGCTTATATTAGCAAAGTGAGCCATGTACTGTGGCAACAAAGAGCCATACCCAGGATCATAGGTACTAAGCCGAAATGATAGGTATAAATAATAAGGAGGAATTTGGACAAGGAAGAGAATACTTTTGAAAGATTCTACAAATAAAGTTTTGTAGAGAGGAGGCCAAACAAGGCTTGAAAGTTAATATTTATAACCAAGGACATAGAGGAATGCTAAGTTTATTTTGGCATATTGAGTAAGGAAGAACTTTTGTGAGAATGGTTAGAATATATAGTAATTGAAGGAGAACTGAATTAAATTTCAATTATTCTTTCTTCTTGGGAATGAGAGCCCGGCCAGAGACTTTGAGAATAATTCCATGGCATGTAATGGAAACAGTTCTTAATTGAGGGTGTAACTGAAAATCCTTCAAAAATATAGGTGCCTGGGCCTCAATTCTAAACCACTTAAACAAGAACTGGAGATGGGATCCAGAATGGGTGTTTTTTTAAAACTCCCCAGATTTTCCTCAGGTGCAGCAAGGTCAAAGACGACTCATCTTAAGATGCTGAATGGGGGATGGGGGTAAGACGGTAGGTAGAATAATCACGTACAAAGATGTTCGCAGATTAATCTTCAAAACCTATGATGGTTTACCTTACATGGCAAAAGGGACTTTGCAGATGTAATTAAGAGCTTTAAAATGGGAAGATTATCCTGGATGACCTAGGTGGGTCCAACATAATCACAAGTATCTTTTTAAAAGGGAGGAGTGAACATAATGAAAAAAAAATTTAAATAAAAAGGAGTGTCAGAATCAGATAAGTGACCATGGAAGAAGCTGAAGCGATGCAGGGCTATGAGCCAATGACTATGGGTGGTTTCTAGCATATGTAAAAGGCAAGGAAATGAATTCTCCACCACAGCCCCCAGAAGGACAGCAGTTTTGCTGACTCATTTTAGACTTCTGAACTCCAAAACTGTAAGATTATAAATTTGAGTCGTTTTGTAACATTTGTATTAAACAGTGAAGGGAGACTTATATTAGTGGCTGCTAAAAGAGCCAGTACCTACATGATCATGCTTCATGGTAAAAGAAGGATCAAGATGCACAAACTCCCATTTGGGGGCCTTTGTATCATCTGTATCTTACCACCCTGTGAACCAAATGCAGGTATGATGGAGACACTACCTCTGCCTCCTTTATATCTTTAAAGTAGTAACAATCTCTGACATTTCACTTGAAATATTGTCACTATCTTGCCTGTGTTGGTGTTTTGTGGTTGGGGGGGACAGGGGGCAATTTGTCTGATGCTTCTATTTTCTTGCTTTTCCACCATGATAGATTATACCTTATAGGCCAAAAATTTTACCTTATAGGTAAAAGTTGTGCCAATTGCCAAGAATGTTTATGAAAATGATACATTTGCCAATTAGAGAAGGGACCACTTAGCTCTTGTGTGCAACAATCCTCAGAATGTTTGGGTATTCCCTTTTCTCTAGTGTACGGTCATTCAAGTAAATGGATATAGATCTCTTTGGGAAAAGATAAGGTAATCATTACAACTGGAGTGCACAAGATACTTTTTGGGGATCTAGTCTGTCCTTTATTCAGTGAGTTCAAAGCTGGAAAACTGGCTCACATCTGGATATTGGACAAAAGGTTGAGACTTTATTAAGACAGCTGCCTTAAGTCTTCCTGCATTAGCCTTCCTTGATTTGTTGTTGCTGTTAGAGAGATGGAGCAATACCCTCATTAAGTGTGCATCTACCTTGATCCCAAGAAAACTTTTATTTTAGCCACATCTATGGCTCTCTACTTGTCATGCTTCTCTGATTGTCATTCCAACCTGGCTGCCCATGAGAATCATTGAGCTTACCCTGTTTTAAATTGTTAAGAGTCACTATCTAGACTCCATTATTTGGGAACTTACCATCCCCTTTCTTATCAATTAGACCAGTTCTCAATCTCTTCCTCCCATGAATCTAGCTTAGTTAGACTGTAGGCTCTAATACTGGTGGGCTCTCATACCAGTATATTTCTTATTACTTTGTTAAGTGAAGTATCTTCTTAATTCTCCTAAAAACATAATCATTTGGTGGTTTTTTTCAGTCTTACATCATATCAACACTAACATTAGGCAAAGAAATAAAGCAAACACTTCCCTTCAAACTGACACATTCCTAGTCCCTACTATATAGACTTCAATCTATGTATATGTATACATACACACACAAAACACATATATACATATACACATATATACATACATATATGTGTGTGTGTGTATCTCAGCCATTCCCTTTTTTACATTTTTAAAAATGCTTTTGTTTCCTATATATTTTAAGTTATACTAGAGACATTAGATTCTACAGTGACCCATTTACAAATAATCTTTGTATTCCCTACCTGACTTTAGATAATACCTTTATTCATAACCAGTGAAACTATTATATGTTACTTAGTTTAAGTAGGATATACAATCTACATTCTTAAAAGGAAACTTGTTCCAGTGGGATTCTTGTTTCTTTGTTTGCCCTTCTAATTCCCCAAAGTTCTTAAATATAAAAAATATATTGCTTTACTTATATTTCCTAGTATTTCCACTGCCATGAATATTAATAAAACCTACCCCTCCAAGAGAGAAGCTACATTTCCCCCCAAAAGTTGGTGAACTATTAAACAAAGTACCTATTTTCTCTAGTAGCTTCTCAAGAACATAGGATAAAGTCACTAAGCCATAAACAAAGATAATAATTCAGCTTATTGCCATTGAAAATGCTTCAGTATGAAATTTGCTGAAATGTTTTAACATCTGAGCATTATAAGAAAAGTAAATAATTGTATTTCACTTAATGACCATCACGTCAAATAAAATATAACAATCCTTTTTCATATCCTGAATTCCAAGATATTTATATGATGGATGGAGCCACCCAAGCTGCAAGTTATATTCTAATTTTCTTAGAAGGATGTTTATAAGACTATATTCTTCCCTGTATAAAGTTTTAAAGGCAATAAAACCTCCATGAACTAATAAGAATGAGAAACAATGACATCTGCGATCTCCCCAAGAAAGAAATGTGCCCAAATATTTCATCAGGATGCATTTTTCACATATTAAACCCGTACCTCACTCAACTGGAGGTTTTATGATCAGTCTTATAAAATGACATCTACCATTTTCAAACTCAGACATTATGGGTAATAATTAATAATAAATAGAATTGCATTTTATATACATCAAATACTAAGTCCATTAATGTCTTGTAACAGACGAAGTAGATCTCAACCCTAACTGCAATTAGAAATCACTTGGAGAGTTTTTGTTTATTTTTAATACTAATGCATAGGCCACATATGCTAAATGATTCTGATTCAGTTGGGCTGGCATGAGTCTGGATACTGCATTACACTCAGGGTTGAGAAGCACTGCTCCTAATCATCATGTAACAGTGTTTGGATTGCCCTAATGTAAACATTCAACACAAGTCTCGAGTATTTCTTGCACCCCCAAAGTCGGATTATCTAATGTTTAAAATCTCAATAGGCAGGATAACACAACAGCAGATTAATTACTACAACTTATTCATAATCATGGTTTTCTTTTTGTTTTTTTTTTGGTACCATCCACTTTGGCTTTCTTCATTTTTCTCAACTTGTTTTTTTTTTTTACCTTGTACTTCAAAGTAAACTTTGAGATGGAATTAATCCACATAAGTTATATCAAGGCAAGAAAAATGGGTTATTATCTAAAAAATGTTCAACTCATCTGCACAGTAATAGAGAACATAATTTGGTTCTGGAAATTAAGATGGTATGGTGATGGGAAATCCATGATTTGCTATGTTTAAAGGCCTTGTCATTTAAGTATTACTTCAGACATTTCTACTAAGATTTCATGAAGAAAATTTCATTTGTATTCAATTGAGAGATTTTAGTTTTATCAAAAACTTTCAAAATAAAGAGATGATTTACTATTTGAAAAGGTATCAGAGATGATTAGTGCAACTTCAAACTCTATTCTACTCTTAAATCTTGGTCTGAAAACCAAATTCATTATTCCCTCTTCTCTCCTAAATGTTAAGATTATATAAGGCAGTGAAACAAATAAAACAAGGAATATTTAATTCATAACTTTAAACAAATATGTTTGGGCTTCGTTGTCCCATCCCTCCTCATTCTCTTAAATCTACTTATCCTGACAACTTGCCACAACAACTGTCTTTGTTGATAAAGCACATATCACCCAGGACAAATTTGTGGGTTTAAAAAATGTTCTTGTCATAGGAAAATTTATCCCTGGTCTTCAAACTGTATGTTCAGTCATATTTTATGCTTTTGTTTTCAAAAGCTGCGGTTGCTAAAATTGATGAGCTGTACTGGTACCCACAGCATGAGCATCCTATTTCTTCAACCAAAAATCCATCACTTTATGAGGAGAATCAAGGTCAGGGGGTGTGAATACAAAGTCTCCTTTCACACAGATGTGGGAAAGGAAAGGAGATGCGGAGGCTGGTAGGGGCGAAGCACCTTCCTGACTTGTTCTCAAATTTCCCAGATCTGTTTTAATAGATCTTCTAGTTAGTCAGAAACCAAAGGAATGGAAAACAGCGGAATGCTGAGACCTTAAATCAGACTTCATTCTTCCAGAGCATAAAAACTTCTTCAAATTTTAACCTGCATGTGGATTCTCAGGCATCTTGCCAAAATGCAGGACTGTTTTGAGAGGTCTAAAGTGGAGACTGAGATTTTTATATTTCCAACAGGTGATGCTGAGATTCCTGACCCGGTTATTTAGAGCACAACTGCCCAAGATAGTCTCTGTGTAAGTTCACCTCCTCAACCCTCCTTAAACTAACGCACTTTCCTAAAACTAGCGGTCAAATGAAACAGAGAGGAACATTGGGCATTTAGGAATTATTTATTCTTTTGCCCTGTGAATGGATGTAGAAAGATGTGCCAATCATCCTTAATTAAGTACCTCATTACCTCTGATTACAGAACAAAGAGCATTCTCTTCAAATTTCTCTACCTTGCTCTACCTAGCATAGGAGGACTTTTTGCCATTAAAATATATTTCAGCCAGAAAATATATTTCAAAGAGTGGTTTTCTAATGATGATAAAACTACTCTCAGCCATTGGAACAGCTATATTCAGAGCTGAATTAAGATTTTGTCCATGTGTAAAGAAATGGAGTAAGTGGCAATAAGTTAATAGGTTCTGTCACTAGTAGAGCAAACTAACCGCTTTTTAAAAATTAACCCTGAACCTTATCCTCATTCAGTAGTTAATGAAGTTGAGAGATGGAATACTACATATATTATTTATAACATTAATAGAAAAAATCAAATAATTATTTCTTGGCTTCGTTCCTTGCATAGTTTTAACTTTCTGCTTTCAGCATTTAGAGATTGCATTGAATTTCAGGAAGCAACTGCTATAGAGTCTAATTAGTACCAACATTTACAGAATACTTAATGTGACCAAGCAGGCACTATTCTAGGTACTGGCTTAATGAATCTTCATGAGGTTTTTACAATTGCTTTCATTACCATTTTAAAGGTAAAGAAACTGAACAATTTAGAAATCGGCCCTACATTACATAGCTGGGAAGTGTCAAAGGCAGGGCTTGAAACCAAGTGTTCTGATTGCAGTGCCCACGCAAGTAACCACTCTGTGACTCTGGCTTGTTGGTTATATAGGTATAAAGTGTGATTTCAGAGAGACTAGGGAAGCTCCTCCAACATAGCCCCAGATTCAAATTCCTTCAACAGAAACCAAAGCTGCAGTACAGTGAATTTGTATTTTTCATTCATTTTCCTTATCAAATTTAGCACAAATTATCTACAAATACTTACCCACCTATATCCAGAAAAGTAAAACCCCCTTGTATAAATCCAACTGTTCATCTCTCCAGTCCCTATACCCCTACTGCTAAATCCCAGAGGAAAAGATCCATGATTGTCCTGAAGTCATCGCACTTTCCTAATCTTCAGCCAAGCTGTATGCTGAGATTTTCTTAGAAACCTTTCCCTTTGAATGGTAATTTGTATCAGTGCCACTCCTTGCAGTCCTGCCACCCTACTTTCTTCTCATTCTCAGCAAGCGTCTTTGGCGCTTATTTCCTAATGACCATTGATTCCATTAGGTGTGAAGTCCTTTAAGCCCACCCCCCTCAAATATCCTAGTACATTTCCACCCAATCAGCCTTTCTCTGCTTCATTTTGATTTCCATGGCAAGAATGCCCCATTTCCCATCCAAGCCTCACCTTGCACCTCTGCTATGGATCACAACCCCGTCACCCTCATTCATCCGTCTTCATCAGCCTCTGCTCTGTAACTTCTATGCTATCTACGCTCAAGTTTTTCCCAACATTAAAAAAACAAAACAAAACCAAAAAAAGCAAACAAACAAATAGAAAGAAATTCCACTAAGTCTTTTCACTCTAATTTTTAGCTAGGGCTCTATCTCATCCCTCACTCTCATCAAAATTATTTTAAAGAATACACACTTGCCTATCTTTACACCGTTATCTTGTTTTCTCCTTAGTCTTTGTCTTTACTGATTTTACATTTTTCACAATCACCAATGACGTCAAACTAAAATTTAATGGGCATTTGTCAGTTTCCTTTAATTTCTTTTAATTTCAATTTCCTTTAATTTCTTCAGCTTGGGGCATTACTATTACTTCCTTTCATTTTAAATTATCTCTTCCATTTTTTTTCTAGGATAGCACTCCACCTGTTTTCATCTGGTAAGGCTGCACAATGGTGAAATTGGGAAGTTAAAAAATGTGAAGACAATGTCATATATTGCTCTGATATAGTGCTATAGAATATGAACACATGTAGGACCAGTGGAATAGACCATTCATTTCTGTTTTGGTTGTAGACTATTGCTCTGACATCGTCCTCTAAATAACAGAGAGAGATGTGAAACGTCCTATTTGAAATCCTCTCATTCCTACAGCCATCATAAAAACTCCTCCTCTGAGAGATGGGCAGGAAAGAAAAAAATGTTCATCTTAGGCAAAGTAATACCTTTCGAACACCATATAATCTTTTGTGTGTGTCTAGCATTCACTGTCATAAGCAAAGTCAGAGAATTCCATAGTGGTGGTTATAGGGCAGCGCATCACACCACCACATTTATCTGGCTGAAGGCAAAGGCCTAAGTGTGGAAATCAGGAGTGCCTTGTCAGGAGATGGTCTCCCAGTTCTGGGAAAATTTGATAAGGATGCTTTCCAGAGTTTTACATGTTCCTGAAGTTACAGGTAACCTGAAGAAACCAGTTTGATAGGTTAAAGATCTGTTTCTGAAAGATTTAAGTTGTTCATCTATTTTTTTTTTAAATCTCCCTATTTTTGCTTGATTTCTAGGCTTATTAATTCTCTACCTCAGCTTTCTTATCTGTGAAATCAGGATAACCATAATATGTATTTCAAAAGGTTGTTTGAATATTAACTATGTAAATCTGTTTTATGTGTTAATTACTATTACTACTTTGCAACTTTCTAATTTCTATCAACTTCATTTTGGGTCTTACAACCTTAAGGAATCACTCAGGAACATACACTTTCTGCTACTGACTAAATCAGTTCATTGAATGCACAACCACAAACAGGCAAATAAACACTTTTAATCTTTTATAAATGATTAGAGACTAGGAATCTCATCATCCCTGGGTTCCTCATGACTTGAAACAGATAAGGCTGCCTAACAGAGTCGTTGTGCAGATTAAATGATAAATTACATGATGTGCTTGATAGAATTGCTTCCTTGTTTCAGTTACAGTAATTCTGATTTGTAGAATCATCATTTAGTGCTGTGACTCTGTGTTTATTCTGTTCACATTAACTGCAGTTAGCAGTGCTAGTGATGGGAGTAATAATAACGTAAGGGTGATTTCTGTATTGCTCTGCTCTATCAGATTTAAAAAAAAATTCAATCCAGTTTTGTCAATGCCCCTCTCTCATGTGCTTGTATGTGTTTTCTTATTGATCGATCTTGCTGTTCTTTTTCAGAAACTATCTTAGCTTCTTCATCTTCATTCCTAGACTATTACGTGTGCAGATTTTTCACAAAATTTTAAGAAAATACTCAACCAATTCCATTCATTGGTTTCATTCACATATTGGTCAAAATAGTTTTCTGTGGATATAAACCTTTTAGCCTTTTGGTATTTTTAATTCTCCACAAAAAAATACTACCTTGTGGAGATTCTAGACTTTCTCTTGTTATCTTGGTACATGTGTATTTCCTTTCTCTCATGGTGGGGAAGGGTGCAGGTGTGTGTGTGTGTGTGTGTGTGTGTGTGTGTGTGTGTGTGTGTGTCTATGTGGTGTTTGGAGTGGAGAAATAGATTCTAAGGGTTAAATACTCAACATTACAGAGAAAGAACAGATTAACACCAATTAGTAGGACCAATGAATTTAAGGAATTGGTAGAAGCCCTTCCTTCCACTTTTTTACTCTTCTTATATAGTACTTGAGTTCTTACAGTTACAGATATTTGTGTAACTTCTTTGAAATTAGATCAGACTGTTCTTTAAATAGTTACCACTTTAATTCAAGTTTAGTAATATTCATAAAGTGATGACTAGAAGCAAGAGAAAGCCACCATAATGTCCCTTGGGATAAATCGGATAGCTTACGGCTATAAACTTAAAACAAAAAAGCTAATAGAAGAATAAGATGAAGAAATTCATTTTCTTTTAAAGATTTTATTTATTTATTTGACAGAGAGAGACACAGTGAGAGAGGGAACACAAGCAGGGGGAGTGAGAGAGGGAGAAACAGGCTCTGTGCTGAGCCCGGAGCCCGATGTGGGGCTTGATTCCAGGACCCTGGGATCATGGCCTGAGCCAAAGGCAGCCACTTAATGACTGAGCCATCGAGGTGCCCCAAGAAATTCATTTTCTTTAGAGCAACATAGCTTTCTCCAAAGTGAGGTGTTTATCTGCTCTAGAGCCCAAGTATGCAAAATATTCACCATGAGGAAAGTGATTGTGTTCTTCACATCAACAGGAATAAGTAAAGTTCAGGCACTCCTAATCCCTTTCAATCAGGTAACATGGAATTATGTGGGTAGAACAGATGATACCCTGCTTGATTTTATCCCCTAAATTTCCTTTCCAAAGTTATTTAAACACAAATATTCATTTCATGGGACATTCATGAAAACAACATAGAAATCCTGCAAATGTCTTAAAAACTATAAATTTCTTAGGATAAATATGATGTAGTGAGTTTTTTTCTAGGCTGTTCTCTGGTTATTTTAAAGTTATTCTCCTTTTAATTTAAAGATAATTAGCATTCTTATTCCTAATATTTCATAATCACAAATCATCACATATATTTGCCTGATGTATAATTTTACAGAACACTTTTACTCTATTATCTCCTTATCCTCTTACCGTTTCCACACTGTACTGTGCAGAATCTATATCAAGGTAATATTGTTCTTTTTAATTTAAATTCTAGTTAGTTAACACACAGTGTACTATTGGTTTCAGGAGTAGAATTTAGTGGTTCATCCCTTACACACAACACCCAGTGCTCATCACAACCAGTGCCCTCCTTAATGCCCACATCACCCATCTAGCCTATCCCCTGCTCACCTCCATCCAGCAGCCCTGTTTGTTCTCTATACTTAAGGGTAATATTGTTTTTTTTTAAATAAATATTTTATTTATTCCTTTGAGAGAGAGAGAGAGAGAGAACAGAAGTGGGGGAAGAGCAGAGGGAGAGGGAGAAGCAGACTCCCCACTGAGCAGGGAGCCCGATCCTGGGACGCCAGGATCATGATCTGAGCTGAAGGCAGATGCTTAACCCACTGAGCCACCCAGGTGCTCCCAAGGTAATATTCTGATTTGGCCTTCCAACTCAGTTTTAGAGAATTTAAAGGTCATGGAGGTATATGTTGTAATTCTGTTAGGTTTTTTTTTTTCCACCAAGTATATTCAGTAGGAAAAATATTTTTTTTTCCTCTTACCCTTCCATTTTCCCCATTAATAAAAAGTTGGCAATCAGGATAATTACCACATTACATTACAGTTTATGTTGGAGCATTACTATATGTTTCAAAGGATGTAGGTGCAACATAGATCTTGAGAGATACTCCTTCCTATTCGATAATGGTTCTGTGTTGTTTTCTTTTCTTTCTGTTTTTCCCTCTTCTTTTGCTTATGTTTAATATCTTCCTCTCAGCACATTAAAATTAGTAAATAATACACTGACCAACATTGTTTGTCACAGTACTTCCAAAACTTACGTGTCTACCGAACCTTTTGATTGCTCATAATTCTATTAACGTGCTATAGACTTAGTATTCCCAAAACACACTGTTTAATGCAAAACACTGGGCTAAATCCCAAAGTGAATGGCCCAAACAAACTTATAGAATAAGGATAAATTAATTAATTAAAAGAAAACCACCAAAAGGTTGTATTTAAAAATGTCTAATGAAAAACAAGTAACTAGTCTTAACCAGGAGGTACATCTCATATTTTTGCATGGAACTACATTGGTGAACATTGAGAACTGAAGAATCACAACATCTGAAGTCCTCTCCACTATACCCAGCTTCCATAGAGCCCCCCCAAGATCTCTATGCCATTGCCTAGACCATCTGAGAGCTACAAACCATACATCTTCTCCTTTAGGAAAAAAAGAAATCACTGGATCCACTGCAACAATCCTCTGATTCTTCCAAAACCTCTCTTCTTTAAATCCCTGAGAGTATAAAGATATTACATAATCACATTTTCCAAGTGTGATTCTTTATTAAAAACAAAATCATTGGGACATCTGAGTCACTCAGTAGATTAAGCGGCTGCTTTCAGCTCAGGTCATGATCTCAGGGTCCAGGGATTGAGTCCCGATCAGGCTCTCTGCTCAGTGAGGAGTCTGCTTCTCCCCCTCCTTCTCCACTTGCTGCTTGCCCTGCTTGTGCACTCACTCTCTCTCTGTCAAATAAATAAATAAAAATCTTAAAAAAAAAATCATTTACTGACAATAAAACCAATCAGAGGTAATGGGGGAAAGGAAGTAATAAATGTTCAGCACCCACTTGTATCAAAGGATTACTTGATAAGCATGAAGAGTTAGCTAATACCAAAGATTTGAAAGTAAATGATTTTGTTCACATAAGAAATAAAAATCCTAAATACTTTAATACCTATAATGCAATACCTATAATACAGGAGAATGGTTATCATTCAATTATATTTCAGACTATGGTTTAAAAAGATGGAAGGCCTATTTTCAATTATAGCCAACTTTCAATTATAGCCAATTTTTAAATTAAACTACCATTAACTTTTTTATAATAATATAAAATATTTTCTTTAGTAATTTTAATTTGAATCATTAGGGATTCTATATTGAATAGCCCTGAACATGCTGTAGACTGGCTATAGGAAATTAATAACTCGAAGCACTACAGCTTCACATAGGTTGAACTGAGAACTATATGCTATGGATGAATAGTTAATTAATATAATAATATCAAATTTATATATTTATAATATATTTCATAGAATATCTTTTATTATGTAAAATAAACTGATATTTCGCTATTTTCCAAATAAGTTGATCGGAGCTCCATTCTCCTGGGGAATACTAGGACACATACCTCAGAATTTCCCCAACTGAGGTATAAAAAGGGTCTTTACCATGTAATTCCCATTAGTCCCTGGTCAGGAGACTGTTTTCAAGGAGCCTTAGTTCCCTGGTATTACTAATCTGTCGTCCATGTATGCAGACCTAGGGTCAGAAAAAGTCTTCTGGCAACAAAATACAGGTGCTAGATGTTAGATGTGCTGGAAGGCAGGCTAAGATGCAAGGAATAGGGCAAGGCTTGGAGGATATGGTAAGGCATTGAGAGGATCTGTTATGTCTTCTAAAGGAAACATCCTTCTAAAAATAAGAAATACGTTGGGTGCCTGGGTGTCTCAGTCGGTTAAGCATCTGCCTTTGGGTCAGGTCATGATCCCAGGACCCTGAGACTGAGTCCTACATCTGGCTCCCTGCTCTTTGGGAGGCCTGCTTCTCCCTCTCCTGCTCCCCCTGCTTGTGTTCTCTCTCTCTTTGTCAAATAAATAAATAAAATCTTTAAAAAATAAAAATAAGAAATAAATGAAAGGCACTATTACGTAGTGAATAATCACAAGATAATAGACCAAAAGTCAAATCTATACTCTGAATATCCTGGCAGGCTAATCTTGGGAAAATTATATCTCTAAGACTGGGCCTTCTTCTTCTTTCTTTTTTTTTAAGATTATTTATTTATTTATTTATTTGACAGAGAGAGAGAGAGAGAGATCACAAGTAGGCAGAGAGGCAGGCAGAGAGAGAGCGAAGCAGGCTCCCCGCCGAGCAGAGAGCCCGATGCGGGGCTCGATCCCAGGACCCTGAGATCATGACCTGAGCTGAAGGCAGAGGCCCAACCCACTGAGCCACCCAGGCGTCCCAAGACTGGGCCTTCTTATCTAAAAAATGGAGAATATGGCCTCACCTTAAAATTTGTAAATCCTAAATGAGTTAATATCTAAGAAGTGTTTACCACGGAATCTAGTACTCAGTAAACAATAAATATTAATGTGCTCAGAAGGTAGTTTGGTGTTTACCCTTACTATGTCAGTTATCAACTTTATTCTTATGCAAGAAATCTTCTCTAAAGCATCTTTCTCTGGCAACTGTTCAACCTCACCTTCCACAATTCTAGTTATATGGCATACACTGGAGTGTATACAAGGAGTTTGTTCATTCCAGTTTGGGGCACCATTAATGGCTAACATGTTCTTTTTTATTGGAACTGAAATTATTTTTCTAATAAATAGCTTTATAGATTAAGGGGGCCTCAGACCCACTTCTAATATTTGTAGAATCTGAGGCATGAAAACAGATGGAGGATTATACACTGTCTAAAAGTTCCAATTAAACTAACCAATTGATATATAAAATATTTTTTATTTTCCTATTCTAAAAATATAGCCACATAATGGAAAAATGGAAATTTATGTTATGGTATCATTTTTAGCAGACTATGAAGGTGGCAAAATGTAAATTGTAAATAAACAATCTCATTGTGTTTGCCTGAATATTCAATTATTGATGGGTCAGTAGTATATCGATAGTTAATAAATTTAAACTGACATAATTCATAAATTATTATATTTATTCTATGTAATCTTAGTTTTTATATTGTTATAAATTTGTTTTTTGTTATATAAATTTATATTGTTATAAAATTGTTATGATCACAATTTTAACATCATTTTGCTTTGACAGTAATACTAAATTAGATACTTAAAAACAAGTGATTTTTGGATCATTTATTGAAATAATGGTGTATTATTATCTATTAGAGCTCAAAGAACAAATGTTGCAAATTTTTTAAAGTCAATTTTATTGAGGTATACTTTTTTTTTATTGAGGTATCCTTTGAAAATACTGATATTTAACCTTTTTAAGTGTACAGCTGATGAGTTCGGCAAATGTTTAAAGTTATGTAATTTTACCAAAATAATGAAGTTATTTGATATCTCTATCACTGTAAGAAGTTCCCTAAGCCCCTGTTTATATAATTCACTCTAACCACCTGCAGTCATTATCAACTCTTCTTGAGTTATTGTAGTTCTTAGTTATTCTATAATTTCAACATGGAAAATTGTAGCTTACTAAGACAGTAGCCACTGGAATTGTCAACAAAATTCTTAAATTTAAAGTTATGTTAAAAAAGGAATTATAGGTTTGAAACAATATGGTCAAACACTGTAGTGGGTTAGCAAATAGTAAAGTATCATCATTATAAAACATTGCAAAATATTTTAATTTCATTTTATAAATTGCTATCTTAAATTATCATTTTCACCATCTCTTGAGGCAATACATAGTTCCATAGATTATTGTTTGTATTCTTCTTTCAAATTTTTCAATGCTAGAATATTATACAGAAAATAAAGTAGCAGTATGGTGCCAATTTGTTCCAACTTCTCTTCATATACTTTGATCTATAATTGTCAGAAAAAATTATTCTCTTTAGAAATCTGAGTTGAGATTATTTGTACATGAATCTTATTCTTCATAGTCATGGTTATGGTGTTCATTTTCTTGTTCTAATTATCCTGTTTTTTTATTGGAATGTTACTCATGTTGCATTTTTTCCACTCAGACATGTTAACTTTTTTCGCTAAGCTTTTATTGATATTATTAAAAATAAATAATAGTTTATAATAATGTGAATAGTGCAAATTCAAAATAAGCTTAGTTTCTGTCAAAAGACCATAATTCACTCCATTTGAAGATCACTCTTGTTTCATTTATTTCTACTATTGTATCACATATCTTATATAAAATATATCTAATTGTTTTATTTTGGTGGTTATCTCTGGAACTACGGACTAGAAAAAGAGAAGCAAGCAAAAAAAAAAAAAAAAAAAAAATTTGCTTAGCACCACTAGCCAAAGATACTCCATTCTCCAAGCCTTTTTGCATTCTTGCTATTGGTGAGGAAGGATGCACAAATTAAGTTGTTTCCAAGTTAAGTGTTTCCATAGCTGAAATTCTTCTTTTAGTTCAAAGTAGTGACCCAAAAAGGGGTTAGTAGCACAATCCAAACCTTTAAAACCTTTGGCCATGGTTGCCTTTTGTTTCAAAAATGTAGGGCAAGATCTTTAATCCACTTTGAGTTTACTTTCATGCATGGTATTAGAAAGTGGTCCATTTTCATTCTCTTATATGTAGCTGTCCAGTTTTCCCAGCACCATTTATTAAAGAAACTGTCTTTTCCCCATTGTATATTCTTGTCTCCTTTCTCATAGATTAATTAAACATATAATCATGGGTTTATTTCTGGGGTGACTATTTTGCTTCATTGATTTATATGTCTATTTTTGTGCCAGTACCATATTGTTTTGATTACTACAGGTTTGTAGCATATCTTGAAATCTGGTTTGTGATACCTCCAGTTTTGTTCTTCTTCCTCAAGATTGCTTTGACTACTCGTGGTCTTCGGTGGTTCCATACAAATTTTAGTATTACTCGTTCTAGTTTTCTGAAAAATGGTGTTGGTTTTTGATAGGGATTGTATTGAATCTGTAGATTGCTTTGGGTAATACAGACACCTAAATGTGAGAACTGAAACGATAAACATCCTAGAAGAGAACACATGCAGCAATTTCTTTGATATTGGCCATAGCAATATGCCTCCTCAGGCAAGGAAAACAAAAGCAAAAACAAACTATTGGGACTACATAAAAATAAAAAGACCTTATTTTTTTTTAAGATTTTTATTTATTTGACAAAGAGATAACACAAGCAGGAGGAGTGGCAGGGAGAGGGAGAGGGAGAAGCAGGTTCCCCACTGAGCAGGGAGCCCAACATGGGGCTCAATCCCAGGACCCTGGGATTATGACCTGAGCTGAAGGCAGATGCTTAGCTGACTGAGCCACCCAGGCACCCTCCAAAATAAAAAGATTTTAAACAGCAAAGGAAACCATGAACAAAACAAAAGGTAACCTACTAAATGGGAGAAGATATTTGCAAATTATATATCTGATATGAGGTTGAGATCCAAAATATAGAAACTTAACAACTCAATACTAAAAAAGAACAAACAATCTAATTAAAAAGTGGGCAGGGGACCTGAATAGGCATTTTTCCAAAGAAGACACATGGATGGCCAACAGATATATGGAAAGATGTTTGACATCATTTATCTCAGGGACATGCAAATCACAACCACAAAGAGATTATTTCCTCACACCTGTCAGAATGGGTAAAGTCAAAAACTCAAGAAACAAGGCTGGTAAGGATGTGGAGAAAAAGGAACCTCCATGCAGTGCTGTTGGGAATGCAAACTTGGGTAGCCACTGTGAAAAACACTATGGAGGTTCCTCAAAAAATTAAAAATAGAATTACCAAATAATTCAGTAATTCCACTTTGGGTATTTACCAAAAGAAAACGAATACACTACTTCGAAAAGATGTATGCACTCCTATGTTTATTGTAGAGTTATTTCCAAAAGACAAGATATGAAAAAAAACTCGTGTCTATCAACAGATGCATGAATAAAGAAGATGTATATGTATACACACACACACACACACACACGCACACACACAGAGGAATATTATGCAGCCATAAAAAAGGACAAGATTGTGCCATTTGAAACAAAATGAATGGACCTAGACAGTATTATGCTAAATGAAATAAGTCAGAGAAAGACAAATACCATATGATTCCACTCATAAGTGGAGTATAGGAACAACAACAACAACAACAAATGAATAAACAATCAAAAAGTAGAATCAGACCTATAAATACAAACTGATGGTTGCTAGAAGGGCGGAGGTGGGAAAAATGGATGAAGGGGTGTGGGAGATACTGGCTTCCAGTTATTAAATGAGTTAGTCACAGGAATAAAAGGTATAGCATAAGGAATACAGTCAATGATACTTTAATCTCTATGTAATGGGACAGTTGGTAGCTACTTTTGTGGTGAATGTATCATAGTGTATAAATTTGTCAAATTACAAGTTGTGTACCTGAAACTAATGTAACATTGTGTTTCAACTATAGTGAACTAGAAAATAATGTAAAGCAAGACACGTGGTGGAAGAATTTTCTAGAGGCCTGAAAGACTTAGTCACAAGAACAAGCGCTTGGGTTATAGGTCCAGCTCTGCCAGCACTGCATGCCAGATTCTGAGTGACAGGTGCCTGAGTATTCTTTATTACTGTGTGTGTGTGTGTGTGTGTGTGTGTGTGTGTGTGTGAGAGAGAGAGAGAGAACGAGGAGATAGAAAGAGGGAAAGAGAGGGAGAGAGAAAGATTCAGAGCTTCCTAAATCACATAGCTCAGAGTAGGGGAATATCTTGGAATGGGTATAACGATGGTACTTGTTGGTCTAATCTCACTTCTTTATGACAGTCCTTAAGTTTTGGTGATGGCTTTTAATGTGTTCTATTTTCATAGCTAAACGTTTATTTCTTCGACTCTTCCGTTGAAAACTTGGTTTACAGCATGAGCTGGAATTTGAAGTAAGTGATGGGCAACCACAAGCTTCCAGTCATTACCACAGAATTTAGGAGGTCTTTCTTTTTTTCACTTTTCTCCTCACATACAATTTCTTTCTTGGTATCCCCTTTCCCCCCGAAATCCATCAAACCTCGTCCAAAGAACGTTGTTCCTTAGTTAGTGTGGCTTCTTAGCAATGTATTGTTGCCTGCAATTACGCAGAGGCTTTACCTCTCAGAAGAGAAGGCACTGAATCTGTGTTGCATCTTCTCCTCCTATTGCATGTGGTTAATCCATCATATTGGAACTCCTTGATGGGCACTTTTCTACCAATTATTTTCTGCTTTTGATACAGTTTCTACTTTTTTCCTAACTATTAATAGTTCTCTTTCCTACTTATACACAGAGAAATATATATCTAAACTATAGATAGAAATATAACTAAATAGAAAAAGCATAACCCTTGAATACAACATCTTTCATATTTGACATACTTTCTAGACGTATCCAACACTCTGGCTCTCCTCCTCTGTACAGTTCTGAGGTTGACATTTGCCTTTAAAATGTGGTTGTCAGAGATTAAGTAACTTCAGACACTGAAATTCAGAGTAAACTGGGAGCTAAAAATCTCCCTATTTCTCTACTATATGTCTATTTTTGCAATCTCCACACCAATCAGTTTTACGGAGGTAGCAATTCTATACTGTTGCTACCATTAAATTTATAATAAAAAACTAGTAGAATTTTTTCCCTTTGCATAGAAATTATCAAGGTGGATTTATTCATTGAAGTTTGTGTGTGATTCAAAGAATAATATGGAAAGCATGGTATAAATGAATTAATATCAAACCCAGAAATTCAGATAGGTAGCAGTACAATTCTGTATTATTCTGAGACGTGAATGGGATTCCTTTCACCAGAGTCTCAATGGGAAATGTCCGAATGGAAGCAAGCCACAGGTCTGTTTTTTAGTTAACATGCAGTGACAGCCATTTAAGGAAAAGACAGAAGATATAGGGGTAGTTTGGACATGATGAAGGAGAGAAACCATAGGTTGAATGGAATTTAGAGTATGGTAGCATATCTTTAAAAGGAGGAAGGGAAACAAGACAGAGATGGGATTTTGGGAAAAGGTAGCTATCAGTTGTGGTTCTAATGTTGAGGCTAGCCAGGATGGGTGACTGGATGCAAGAGACTATGAGAAAGCTTAAAGATAACAGATATATTACCAAGAATGGAGAAATTTGTGAATCGACCATTTCTAATGATTTCTACAGTGCCTATGGTGGTTTGCAATAATATTGCACATGCAAATTTATATCCGCACATGAAAGTAGACAGGGATTGAAACAGATTTTCAGATGATATTCTACACTATACCATCTCACCTTTTATGAAAAGACTTCATTTAAATCAGACACATCCAGAAATCCTTTTATAATATTGAGATTTATCATATCACTTTAAACAGTGGAGAAATTCATAATGTCAGTTCTGCATATTATATTAACTTCTGTACCATACTTTGTTATCTCATAAAAATGGTATTACGTGTTAATGGGAAAATCCAGGATATTAAAGGACAGACACCAATCCAAAAGTTACTCTTACATTAGCCTGTGATAAATAACACTGCATAAGCCCTAGGAGCACAACAAACTAGACCTAGTACATTGGCCTAAGTGCTTCTGGACAATAGTGTCACCCTAGTTTTCCCACCCGTGTGCGGAGGAAGAGTATATGCTATTGCTAACATTTCCTGCTGCACATGGAGTAATACCACAGAGACAGCTGAATAATCTATATGCATAATAAAGGGAAGAACAACTTGGTTATTAAAAATAGACACTGGAGGTGTCTGGGACCTGTTCTCCTTGTCAAGAATAGGAAATCTTCAGTGCTGGTTATGAAGTATCTCCTAGTTCCATCTCATATGACTGCTGTTATTCTTATTCAACTCATGTCCTCAGATGTCTGGTCTCTAGAGTCTTAAATGATGCTGCATAACTGCTTTCTTGTCAGATTGCACAAAAACTCATTCTTCAACAAAAGGAAAATAAACTGCTTCTACTCTGCTCAGACTGAATACCAGAACATTCATCTAAATCCACTTCATAAAACATCTGCTCGTAATAATGTATATAGTGGTGAAGACCTGGAAGCTATTAACATGTAATCCAACGTTGGCCTCTTCTGTATTTTCAGGGACAATAGGGGTCCATAAAGTGGGCCATTAAAGAAAAATGGTTCAAGCCTGTATCATGCACATCCAAAAGCCTTGTTTTAGTCTTATTCATCTCATCCTAGACCTCTTTAAAAGCTGCACTCTTCCTTTTGAGACTTAATCATATAAAGACCATTTGTTAAAAAAAAAAAAGAGAGTTTAAAATCTATTGCATAGGTTGACCAAAGGCTTAAAGTCAGAATACTACATAAATTGCTATTCTTTTTTCCTTTATCTTGCCTAGTGATTGTCAACTATGGGTGACTTTACCCACAAGGGGACATTCACAAATGTCTGGAGACAGTTTTGATTATCATACTGTAGGGATGTGGGGTAACATGCATGTAGTGGGTAGAGGCCAGAGATACTGCTCAGCATCCCACAATATATAGGACACCCACACACATTCACTCACCATGAAAAATTATCTAGTCCAAATGTCAATAGTGCCACCATTAAGAAGCCCTAAGCTAGCCCTTTACATTTCTACTCAGGGAGACCCACAAAGCTTGTTTCTTAAGTGATCTAGCTCTCTTTGCCCAATAATCAGCCAATTTAGCTTTGTTTACATGGTAATGGGGTCTTTAGATTTTGATTTAACATGAAGCATAAACCAAAAGATCTTTGGTAAGACATTAGTTTTTGCATCAGGATCAATTAGACTATTTGAATGAAGTGAGAAAACTGTTTAACTGGCATAGTCTATTAGGGCCTCAGAATGGTGAAGCCAGTAACCCCATTTACTTATCATACATGGTAGGACATAGTATGAAGTGAGTTATGGGCTTCTCTTGCTACTATCTATATATAACTTTTCCCTCTTATTATACTGTTTTTACAATTGCTCTCTACTTTCAAATAAGGGACAGGAGTGGAGTCACTTGGAGGGCAGGAGGGCTTACACACTGCTGACCTCCATTTCTTAGCCTGCTCTCCAGCCCTGAGTATTCTGACACTGCTCCAGACCCTCAGTGAAAAATCACTCCTCTTTAGAAATGACGACCTCATCTTTTTTTTTTTTTACAGCACTCTTGAGAACATGTTGTTTTATAGTCTTACTCTTTGTATGTATTATTGTCTCCCAAGCCATACAGTAAATGTCAGAGACTTTTTGTCCTATACCCCTTAGTAATCTACATCTCTCTAGTAAAACTGTGCTAAGTAAAACTGTACATAAATATATCAACAATAAATACTTTGTTGAAAATTATATAATTATAGAGGATGAAATCCCAATACAAAAAAAAAAAAATCTCTCGAATGCTTTAGGATGAGATTTCCAAACTTATATATGTGCAGTTAAACAATTTGGCTCATTTTAATAAAAAAGTTTTACAGCCTGACCCAGGATAAAAAGATAACTGTTAAAGAAAACAGTTTAGGTTTGATTGCATTAATATTTTATTGGAAGCAGCTAGGCCAATTGTAGATTGATTGTAAACAGCACACAATCAGTGGCTATGGAGAATTTCGGCATTCAGCAAGGCTCCAGCTTCCTCAAGAAGCAGTAGCACATTTGCAGAAAAATAATTCAAACTTTTAATTTCCTAATCGAAACAGAATCACTCACTTGAGCAATTTAACTGATTATAATTATGAAAACATGCCATGTATTTAGCAGCAGCTTTTGGCTCTCCTGTGGCCACATTACTGATAGATTCAATGATGCTCTTTTTTTTAATATTAATGTCAAGACTTTTTAATACATGAAACCATTGACATTGAGATCAAGCATTTAATCTCTGAAAAAAATGCTTTCTCCTTTTCTATCAATATGACAGGAAGCAAAATGATTACTCATGGCTCTTACTTAATACTGCTTTCAAATATATTTGCTACTTTAATTAGGCCATCTTGAATTAATAGATGCAAATGCAGTTTGTAACCAAACTGCTGGCTCTTTGTGGAATGATAGTGCATTGCTTGAGGTTCTAAAGTACCACAGCCTGTGCTTTTATAGGGAAACAATCATTATGCCTAATTTTACTCTGCTTGGAAAACCAAGAGACCAAGGTGGAGATGGGGTGCGTTTAGTTCAGTTAATGTTAGTATTTACTAGAAGCCTTCTATATGCCAGGACTGTGAAAGAACAGGGAAACAGAGGATGAATGAGATGCCACTACTCTCAAGGACTTTACAGTTTAGAGTTGGGATGCAGTATCATCTGGGATAGACATTAGGATAAGAATTGATAAGCAGGCAAAGAGGGGCTAGAGTTAGTTAAAAGAAAGGAAGAGTCATTTCTGAATTAGGGGGAAGTTTAATTTTTTTTTTAACCCCAAGTCAACTATTCCTGAAAAGTACCAAACTTTTCCCTCCCAGTCTCTTTTCCTCTCTTTGTCTCTCCCTCCTTCAACATGAAATTCTTACTCACTATTAAAGGCATTAATGGATAGTGGATATTGCAACCATAACATTGTTAGATAATGAGTTTTTTACATTCTTCCCCCCTCCTTAAATACATAAAACAGGAAGTTATTCTTTCCTTTCCTTCTGTCTGACACATGCCCCAGCTCTTGTTCTGAGATTTGGTTGCTCAGCTCCATGAGTTCTTACCTATCTCCTTGATAAGTGCCCCATCCCCAACTGCCCTGCTCCTTACTGTTAGGTAACATCCAGTAAGTACTCTGTGAAGTCTACCTCATAAACTGGACCCTTCTTATATCAAACTCCCAATCAAAATATCTCCTTACTATGTCCTAATCCTTTATATCCAAGTGTTCTGCTAGGTAAAAGCTAGATAATCTGACGTAACAATTGGTACTGACATGTTAGTCAATGTTCCCACATGACATATATTTGCTCTTTGGGCTTTTCTGGGAAAAAAAAATAGAATTTCTACTATTTTCTATAGCAGAAATTCTTAGATTTTAGGGAAGTTTTCCTTTTTTTTTTTTTTTATATTGTGTTATGTTAGTCACCATACAGTACATCATTAGCTTTTGATATAGTGTTCCAAGATTCACTGTTTACGTATAACACCCAGTGCTCCACGTAATACATGCCCTCCTTAATACCCACCACCAGGCTCACCCATCCTCCCACCCCCACCCATCCTCCCACCCCCCTCCCCTCTAAAACCCTCAGTTTGTTTCTTGGAGCCCACAGTCTCTCATGGTTCATCTCCCCCTCTGATTTGCCCCCCTTCACTTTTCCTTTCCTTCTCCTAATGTCCTCTATGTTATTCCTTATGTTCCACAAGTAAGTGAAACCATATGATAATTGACTTTCTCTGCTTGACTTATTTCACTCAGCATAATCTCCTCCAGTCCCATCCATGCTGATGCAAAAGTTGGGTATTCACCCTTTCTGATGGCTGAGTAATAAGGAAAGTTTTCTTAAGACAGAAAAGGTGTGTAGGTCAAAGAAGGGCTCAAACCCATAATACTGTCATTCATCAAACTCATAATATAGTTAGTCACATGTCCTATAAGTACTTACATCTGTTATTTAAGGATATCGTGTATGTGCAATACACAGTAACAGAATTGAGTATGTTTTAGCACATGAATGAAAACTAATGTGAAAAGTATTCAATCTAAATGTGCTCACAGATATCCTCAGCTCTTGATCATGTCCAAAAACACATATCAGCAAAAGTATTACCATTACGTATTATTAACAAATATACATGCATTATACCACATCCATAGTTTAAAAAAAAAGCTATTTCCAATATTCAGAAGTATAAGAAATAACTTTCCCTTGTACAGTGTTTCTCTCTCTAGGGATTTCAAAAGTCTCAATAGGCCAAAATAGAAGATACTTGTCTTATATATAGCAGTTATAATCAATTACTGGCATTACAATGATTTCAGAAGGTGAACAGTTTCTATGATATGAAATATTTTCAAGCTCATTTAATTTACAGGAAAAACAGTAGGCATCTTTTAACAATTTCCTGTGCTTGAAAACTGGGACTTTTAATGCAAATATTTTTTTAAAACATGGAATTAGTTTCTTTAAGGAACAGTAACACGGTATCCACTTTCCTCAGACCTTCTAGAATCTTCTAGATTAGTGGTTCTCAATTTTTATATGCACTTTAGAATGTCCTGGTAAGCTTTACAAAATTGACATGTCTCAGCCACACTCTAAACCAATGAACTCAGCATCTGTGAGTGGGGTGTCATCACTTTTGGAAGCTCCACTGAGGTCAAGAACCAATTTTCTAAAGTGAAAATTAGATCACTCATCCTGATGAACATTCTGGCATTGGGCATTTGAGACAAAATTGTTGGGAAAAGAGAACTATGAGAGCCAGGTGCCAAAAACACAAGGGTCTAGCAAAACGATAGTAAGTAGCTGATTAACTAATGAGCAGAAAAAAAATGGATGGAAGTTGAAGACAGTGATAGCAAGAAGGGCGACCACTGATGCTCATAGTTAAAAGCCACATTCTTAGCTACTCACAAAATGATGGGATTGAGTAGTGATTTTTAGAATAAATGCACAGAATAATAATAGGTTGGGATCAAACACAAAGGTTTTTTACTTTTTTTTCGAAAGACTTGAAAATAAGAATCAGTCTATGGAGTAAACATAAGAGGGGTTATTACTTCCTTGACAAATGTGCTTAACAGTGAGGTCCTAAGTGACAATATGCCACTCATTCAAGATTACACAAACAGATTTACTTAATTCTAGTCCTACTATATGACTACTGTGCTATTACAACAGTAAAGGAATTGACAGAATTAATTTCACTATGTTGAAAGAGAAAATTTAATGTACCTCCCTTTAAATATTGTTGGGCAAAATCTGAATTGTCCATCTACATTTGATATTAGTATTTCTGTGCAAGTAGTACTACAAAATCATAAAGCAGGAAAGTAAGTGATAAAGCTTCCAGGCCTTGTATTGCAGGTAAATAAATGTATCTCTTATATAGAGGTGAAGTGGGGACACTGAGTTTATAAAATAGTAAATTTAGATCTATATTTTACACTAAAGAAAATCTAAAACCACCCGTTTATTTTCCTGAATTATGCATGGGAGATTGGGATTTCCAGAACACTCACACTGATTATTGCTAAGGGAATGCTATAGACTTAACTGCACTATTAGGTGAGATAAATTGTGCTCAGAAGGGCAATTACATATACCCCATCCTGCAAACTCAATTCTCTCTTTAAATAGGTTTGGTCAAAATGTATAAAGATCATCCATTTCACTTGGAGTTATCTACAAGTTTCTTATGCCCTGCTAGCACTTTTAACAATAAATCTGAGCAATAGATTGCCAGCATAAAGGATGATCTTTTATTACTGACTTTTATCTTATAGATTTTTTTAATAGATGAACCTTCTTGATAAAGAAACAGATGTTAGAGCCAAAATGGCACAGGCAGCACTAGTTAGATGCCTTTGCTCTACCCTCAAGGAATAGAAGTGTGTTTAGGAAGTAACTCCAAATTTAACATTTCCTATGATATTTATTCTCATAATTTGTTTTCTAATTAGAATTTCCATGTTCTCTCTCTCTCTCTCTCTCTCTCTCTCTCTCTCCACACACACACACACACACACACACACACACACACACACACACACACAGATATATACATCTACATGTATTACAGATACAAATATATATATTTGTAACTGAATATGAAATACAAATATTCTTCTTTTATCTATAATTAGACACAGATTTTTTTCTTCTTAAAAGTGAACGAAGGTGGAGTGCCTGGGTGACTCAGTAGGTTAAGCGGCTGCCTTCAGCTCAGCTCATGATCCCAGGGTCCTGGGATTGAGCCCCACATTGGGCTCCCTGCTCAGCAGAGAGCCTGCTTCTCTCTCTCCTTCTGCCTACTACTCTGTCTACTTGTGCTCTCTCTGTACCTCTCTGTCAAATAAATAAGTAAAAATCTTAAAAAAAAAAAGTGAACAGAGGGTTGCCTGGGTGACTCAGTCGGTTAAGTGTCTAACTCTTGGTTTTGGCTCAGGTCATCATCTGAGCCTCCCACAGTTCATTACAGTTCAGGTTACCCTATCCCAGAACACGAGTGGAAGACAATAATAGGAACAAAGAAGAGCAAAAACAGAAAACAGTAACAAACATGGTAGATATTAATCCAACTATATCAATAATTACTTTGAATGCACCAACTAAAAGACAGAGATTGTCAGAGTGGATCAAAAAGGCAAGACCTGTATGTTGTCTATAAGAAACTCACTTTAAATATAAAATAACTTACACATATAAAGTAAATGAGTGGAGAAAGATATACCATGCTAATGTTAATCAAAAGGAAGCAGGTATAGCTATATTAATTTCAGACACCAGTCTTAAGAGGAAGAAAATTATCAGGGATAAGGGAGGCATTAAATGATGATAAAGGAATTAATTCTCCAAGAAGAAATATCAATCTCTAACAGGTATGTGCATAAAAACAGAGTGTTATGTGAGGCAAAACCTGGTAGGACTTCCAGGAGAAAAAAATTAATCCACTATTCCACTGGAGACTTCAATAGGATTTTATCAAAAATTGGCATATCCAACAGGCAGAAAATTAGTAAGGATATAGCTGAACTCACCAGCACCATAAATCATTAGATATAATTGAAACCTATGGACTATACATTCTTCTCAAGCTCACATAGAATATTCACAGATGGGGCGCCTAGGTGGCTCAGTGGGTTAAAGCCTCAGCCTTCCGCTCAGGTCAGTTTAATATACAAGAGTATTGCTTATTTATATACCAGCAATGAACAAGTGACATTTGAAGTTAATATAATATCATTTACTTTAGTACCCCCAAAAATAATATATATATACGTACAAATCTAACAAAATATGTACAAGATGGACAGCTATACAACTCTGATGAAAGACATCAAAGAAAAAGTAAATAAATGGACAAATAATACATGTTCTTAGATAAGAAAACTCAATATTGGCAAGATGTTGGTTCTTCCTAACTTGATCTACAGATTCAATGTAATTACAATGAAAATCCCAGCAAGGTATTTTGTGATACTGACAAACTGATTCTAAAGTTTAGAACTTTAGAATCTAAAGTTTAGAACTCCATGCCATCATGGAGTGGCAAAAAACCCAGAATAGCCAACACAATATTGAAGGAGAACAACAACAAAGTTGGGAGGACAGATACTACCTAACTTCAAGACTTACTATGAAGGTATGGTATTCAAGCCAGTATAGTACTGGCTAAAGAATAGACAAATAAATCAGTGGAATGAAACAGAGAGTACAGAAATAGAACCACATAAGTATAGTCAACTGACCTTTGACAAGACAGCAAAGGTAGTACAATGGAGCAAAAGTTGTTTTTTCAATAAATGGTGCTAGAACAACTGGCCATCCACATGCAAAATAAATAAATCTAGACTCAGACCTTCTCTCTTAACAAATATTAACTCAAAATGGATCACAAACCCAATGTAAAATGAAAAACTATACAACTCCTTGAAGATAATGTAGGAGAATACCTGGATGACCTTGGGTATGGTGATGACTTTAGATACAACACCAAAGGCATGATCTATGAACTAAATAATAGATAAACCTGACTTTATTAAAATTAAAATTTCTTCTATGCAAAAGAGTTATCAAGAGAATGAACAGACAACCACAAACTGAAAGAGAATACTTGCAAAAGGCATTTCTGGTAAAGGACTCTTATTGTATACAAAGAATTCTTCAAACTTAACAAAAGTAAAACAAACAATTTGATTTAAAAACTGCCCAAAGACTCTTAACAGTTATTTCACCAAAGAAGATATACAGATGGCAAATAAGCATACGAAAAATGCCCCACATCATATGTCTTCAGGGAAATGCAAGCTAAAACAATGAGATACCGCCACATACTTATTAGAATGGCTCAAATCCAGAATACTGACAACACCAAATACTGGCAAGAATGTGGGGCATGTGGAACTCTTATTCATTGTTAGTTGGAATGCAAAATGATTATAGCAAGTTTGGAAAACAGTTTGGCAGTTTCTTGCAAGACTAAACATATCCTTACCATATGATCCAGCACTGGCACTCCTTGGTGTTTACCCAAAGGAGTTGAAAACTTAATGTCCACATAAAAACCTACACATGGATGTTTATAGCAGCTTTATTCATAATTGCTCAAACTTGGAAGCAACCAAGATGTCCTTCAGTAGGTGAATGGATAAATAAACTGTGGTACATCTAGACAACAGAATATTATTCAGTGCTAAAAAGAATTCAGCTGCCAAGCCATGAAAAAGAATCTTATATCCATGATATTGAAGTGAAAGAAGCCAATCTGAAAAGGCTACATACTATATGATTCCAACTATATGACATTCTGGAAGGTAAAACTATGGAAACAGCAAAAAGATCAATAGTTGTCAGGGTTTGGGAGGAAGGAAGGATGCATAGGCACAGTAAAAAAGATTTTTAGGTCAGTGAAACAACTCTTTATGATAGTATTATGGAGGATACTTGTCCTTATATACTTCCACCAGCTGATAGAATGTACAAAACCAAGAGTCTACCCTAAGTAAACCATAGATTTTGAGTGATAATAAGATATCAGTGTAGGTTCAATGATTGTAACCGCTTTACCACTGGGATGGGAGATACCGATAATATGGGAAGGTATGCATGTGTGAGGGCAGGGGGATGGAAAATGCTCTGCACATTCTGCTTAATTTTACTGTGATCCTAAAAGTGCTCTAAAAAATAAAGTCTATTAAAAAATTGAATAAACACTCATGAACTTCTCTATGAAATAGTGTCTGCATTTGAGGCCAAAATTACGCTGGCTAAAAGAAAACAATTCTCTCTCTCCTCTTTTAATTTTCAACTCTTTGCTCCCACTTCCTCTTCTAAGGCAATGGAAATTCAAATGTGTCATTTAGTTACCACTGAGGTTAATTACATACATAAGGAAAGTTATGTAGTATGTTGGTTTATGATTGAGCTGGGTTTTTGGAAGTACATGGTCATGAATCATGTTCCCTGGGCCCAAGGAACATACAAGGCATCATTTTTTCAGAGAAGGGTGCATAGCTGAAACCTAAACGGAACTTTGCCAGTGCTTGTGGCTTGGGGGAACTTTCCAGCCTCACTTAATTTGGAGTTTATAAGCCAGAAATCAAGAAAATCTTTCAAGCTAGTTCTCTACTTCAGTGGTTTGAAATGTGGTTGGAGGCACACAGTGGAGTATGTGAAGACTTTCCTAGGGGTTCCTGGGCATGAAAAGTTTTAAGGAACTTAAGTCTAAAAATTTCAACTCCCACACGTCTCTTTCCTCAAACTGCATTGCCTGAGAATGTGCCTATTGTTAAGTCACAGTTCCTTTCTGACAGTTTCTGTTTCAACTGCCGGAAAAAAAAAAAAAAAAGAAATATTATTGTTAGTTGAAAAAGTGAATAACTCTAATGATTAACAAATAATTTTGCAAGGCAGGTTGTTTCAATGCTTTATTTTCAACAAAATTGATGCAGAACTTAACTGAATTCTCAGCACGTAGATCATCAAAAATGATCGATCACTATGTAATATTTGGCATAGAACTCCATTTCCATTCTTTCCTATTAATTTATGTTGACAAGATTTTCAAGTTTATAAAATAAATATAAAAACTTATATTTAGCCATGTAGTAGTCAATTAAAAATTAACATCTGTTCCCTGATACATATGATCAATTTCTTTAGAACTCTTCATCTACCTCATAAAGAGATGCATTTCCAGTAAAATTTTCCTTTCATGTTACTTATTTTTAAAAACTTTTGTATATCTCTATTATTTGATGGCATGTGTTCTAATAATCTGTGCTAAAATAATTCATAAGAAAATCGTAACATTTAAAACTTTTAGTCATACAATTTAATATATTAAATTTAAGCTTATATACATGTTTTTGATGCAAAGGAATAGGACAGGATGATGAAGGATGACTTTCAAGCTTAAAATATCTTAGATTGGGGGAAAAAAAAACACCTGTGGATTAAGTGCAAAGGAAATACGTGTTCAAGAGGAAAAATGTAAAATATCTGACTATTAAAATATTTTGTTCATATATATTTAAATCAATAATAGTAGGCTTCAAAAAGTATGTTAGTTTTATAACCAGGAAATTTAAAATATATTGATATAATATTCTGTTCCAAATTATATATCGCTTCCAACTATATAACATTTTAAAAAACAGTTTGAGTCATTTGAAATATATAAGTGGGTACATACTTTCTCAAAATTATTTTAAAAGATATGCAAACAAAAAGGTTTCAGATGTGTAAAGCCCTGAGTAACATGGCCTCCCCAAAAATCTGTTCACAGGCCAACCAAGTCATTTGTCCAAGGAACTTCCAGAAGAAGAGGCACAATTTGAAGATGATTGGTTGAGTTGGTTTGCACTGAGTGGAAAAAAATCTCAATTTCATTTTCCTTAGCTAGACAGCTCTTGAGTTCCAAAGGTCTACATACATGCAGATTTCTCCAAACTGTCCTGAATGGTGTGAGATTAATAACAGGGGAATTCTGCAGGATTCTCTATTGTCCATGATTTCTAAAAGTTGGATGTCAAAAGAATCAAATCAGGACTTCTGATTGGAATGGATTTCAGTCTTGACAGCCAATAGATTTTTTTTCTCAGTGGGGTATGTTTAGTAAGGATAGAGTCATTTGGGGCCCAAGCACAATTTTTCTAGACCTCACTGAAACTCTATGTTTAGAACTTAGTGTAAGAATGAAAAAAGGCTTGCATGCTCTCATTTGGAGGAGATGCTGTGGCTTAATCACCATTTTATTAGATTATGTGGTAGAGTACTCTTAATCCAAAGCGATAATAAAAAGAGTTTTACATAATTGGCCCTATAAATCAGATTTACTGGGTCATACTCAGGAATAAAGTTGAAAAAATCTATAGAAATTTTCTTGTTAATTTATATTAAGGAATGCAAATATGTAAAATTAATCTCTATTATCATTGCCATGACTTATTTTTGTATCAATAATCCTAACATGAAGATTAAGAAAGCAAATAAGAAAGCTTGAGATTTAGCAAAAAATGTGTATGTTAAATAAAGAAAAATGTATTTCAGACTCTAAATGGATTAAACGCTATTCTTTTTTTTTTAAGATTTTTATTTATTTATTTGACAGAGAGACAGAGATCACAAGTAGGCAGAGAGGCAGGCAGAGAGAGAGAGGGGAAAGCAGGCTCCCTGCTGAGCAGAGAGCCCAATGCAGGGCTGGACCCCAGGAGCCTGAAATCATGACCTGAGCCAAAGCCAAAGGCTTTAACCCACTGAGCCCCCCAGGCACCCCAACGCTATTCTTCTTTACTGGTGTTAAATTTAAGTACTTTGGGAAGCTCATTTAAAAAAGAAAAAAAAAATCTGGGTGCCTGGGTGGCTCAGTCAGTTAAGCACCCAACTCTTGATTTTGGCTCAAGTCATGATCTCAAGGTCATGAGACTGAGCCCTTCATTGGTCTCCTGCATGCAGTGTGAAGTCTGCTTGTCCTTCTCCTTCTGCTCCTCCCTCCCGCTTGCTCTCTCTTTCAAATAAATAAAGAAAATCTTTAAAAATAAACAGAAAAAAAATCTTTTAAAGGAGAGCCTAAACTTAAAAAAAAAAAGAAGAAGAAGAACTTTAACAGAATTTGTGTTAAATGCAAGACTCCAATGCAGCTCGGATTACTCAGGCCAGTAGTGACACAAAGCTAATAAAGGCAAATCGTGGTAAGTAGGAAGTAGATACAGGTGATAGAAAATTAGATAAATGCACAAATACATAGAAATAAGTATGTATACATATAATTGACATCTAAATTATACAGTGCTGGGCAATGAATGGGATGGCTGGGGACCCAAATAAGTCAGAACTGAGATTTCATTACAGAATTTGACAGTATTATTCCCAACTTTCCCACCCCTGCACCCCTCATGGGAACTACTGATACTCTTATGACAAGAATCTCAGTCATGTCTGAAGATACAGGGATTTGCAATGGAACATTTATTTTGATAAGAGGCAGAAGGGATTCCTTAGGAGAGGATTTGTCCCAATGTTATAAGGAAATAGCGATAAGTGAAACACTGACATGTTTAATGGTAACTCTTTCTTGATGTGTTCCAACTTTGATATCCTGGTGGTAAACACATGCACTTGGGAGTGAATAAATTACAATAAACTTAGAGAATTTTGGACCTTATAAGCTAAGCACAGATGATGGGCTAAATGAGCATAATTTAGAGCAGTGGGAACTGCATCTATAGTCAATTCTTCCAAGAAGTGGGGAGCACCAGAACTCTGGCCCGAGAAAGATGGGAGGAGCCATGAGAGAATGAGATATGGGTTGAATATATGATCAACAGTGCCACCAAATATGACAATGTGGGCATCTGGGTGGCTCAGTTGTTTGAGCATCCGACTCTTGATTTCGGGTCAGGTCATGATCTCAGGTCATGAGATCAAGCCCCATGTTGGGATCTAACAGTGGGCGTGGAGCCTGCTTGGGATTCTCTCTCCTTCTCCCTCTGCCCCGCTCCATCTCCCCCCCTCAACTGGCTCACTCACTCTTTCTCTCTTTCTCTCAAATAAATAAATTTAAAAAGAAAAAGATGACAATGTCTTTTAATAGTGGAAGGCAATGCATAGCATAGGGCCCCCCAAAAATTCCAGAGATGAATCAAAGAAGCTGAAGATATTCCCAGGCATATTGAGTAGAAGAAGCTTCCAAAGAGAGTATCTGAAGTATTCTCATCTTTGAGGTGGTCATTAATAGAACTAATAAAAATCTGCTCTAAGTGTTTATGTGACCCTATTTACTAACTGATTTGCCTTGTTATTTTTATACTATACTATCACAGTAACAAGGAAAGGTCAGACAAAATCATTACTATGAATAAACACAGTGAATTACAAAATTATAAGTGTATTATTCACATTATTCAGAGTAACCTAGGTGGTTTGCAAATATAGAACCAACACTGGATAGGGAGAATGAAAGTTACCTCATTTTGGTGGCTATAGAGAAAATAAAGACAACTTTCTGAATATTTCTAATAGTTTTAAAAGACATTCAAAAATACTTAAAAATGGTGAAAGAAAAAGGTAATAATAATAACAAATATTGGGCAGCCATGTGGATGACTGCCATGGTTCTGAAAGATTGTCCTTCAGACACCATAATTTGGTAACTCCACAGAGCTATTCTGTATCTATGATGTGTCAGACAGGCTGCTGCACTGGCCATACAGCAACAAACGAAACTCACAGTCTCTGCTTCTGTGGAGTTTCTATCTCAGTATACTTGAGAATACCTTGGAGGAACAGTACCAATGCATCTTCAATGAAATAAACTACAATACTGTAATATCCAATAAAATAAATTAAACATGTATCAAAACTAAAGACAGGCTTTACGTTTTGAAAAGATCTCTTACCAACAACTGTCTATATTTTATCAGTTGTGAAAAGCTGAAATTCCTTTTGGGTCTTGATGGTTACCATGGGAACAACAGAATCAAAGTAAGGCTTTGTTTTTTATTGTTCTTGAACGCCACAACTCCCAAGTCAGGGCTCTTTTTTTAAAACTAGGCATATGGTTTAGGCTTAAGCAGATCACTATCTCCTCACAACTTAAATTCAAATTGTAGGAATCCTATTTTCAAGGATTGAAGGGGCCTGGGAGAGAATATATCCCAGAAGTAAAGCGGGATAGATACAAAAACTCAGAATCATTAGCATATTTAGCGGTGACTCTTTTTCACTATTGAGCATTCTGAGATATGGAGAAAAAAGTTAGAGAGAGAACAGAATGTAGGCCCAGTCCAAATCAGCCAATCAATTAAGCTCAAATAGGAAAATGCAAAACCTGACTGGTGGTGTTCCAAGCAGCAGGTAGACAATGCCATGATGGGTTGTCTCCTATAAGGAACAGTAATCTCATTGAACATGAAAATATGGCCCAATGAATGTCCTGAGCTTTTTTAATAAAACGAGCTGCTATCTCTCCTTTGGGACTAGAGCTTTTTTAAAGTGGTGAAATGAGAATCTAGAAGCTTGAAGAGGGGGCAAGTGAGTCTCCAGTCCCATAAGCCAATATTTGACTAGTACAATAGTTGTTCCCACCTTGAGAGCCAAATCATCTGGAGGGTTTTTAAACAAATACAGATGCCCAAAAGCACACTCTAGCAATACAGAATCAAAATATCAAGAGGTGAGAACTATACATCTATATTTTCATATAGCTCATGGTGGGAGGGGGGATTCTGTTGCTACACTCGGGTTTGTAAATCACTACTCTAGAGAGTTTGTGAAAAATTAGTCCTTGCTTTCAAATGTCCTTATTAACTTGACCCACAGGAGGGAGTATGAGGATGAGAACTGAATAAGGTTACCCCTCTCCTGTAAACTCTTGAAACAGGCAAAGGAGGGATGTGTCAGGAGATGCCTAAGGTTTAAGTAACCTATACGGTCCAGGCCCTGTAACAGAAGTTGATGATTCCACCACTCCTCTGTTTTACACGCTGATCCATGTTTTGAGGGAGTTAAGAACCAAGTCACACAAAGCAGAGACCAGAAAAGAAATCTTTAGTTTTACTAGCAGTACTCTACTCAACTCTAAGATTTAGTATCCTTAGAGATAACCAGGCTTCTAAGAATAATTGTTTCCATATGCTGACTTTGCTCACTCAGCTCTTATTCATGTTTATTGTTAAAATATTTTATTAATGCACATCTCCCTAAGTATTGATTTTAAATCAAATCTACTCTGCATGGTGTGCTTTTATTAACTTAAAAACATAACCATGTAATTATGCTCTAAGTCCTTTATTTTATAAATCAGTTTTACAAAGCCAACTTTACAAAATGATCCTAACATGTACCTTGTTTTAACAGAAGGAGAAAACTTGAACTTAGGGAACCTAGGACTTGCCCCAATTTTCCCCTACAAAGACTTACAAACACAAGAGAGCCATTTCACCCCTCCTGTTCATAGTTTTTTCATGTGTAAAATGGACATCATATGCACACTACCCTGATCATTACCACTTAAAGTAATAAGGTTTAAGTGTGACATGAGCTTGAAACAAGTTTGGGACTCATAACTTGGTGAAGGAATGAGTGAAAAGATAATTTCATGACGAAGGTACAGAAGACTTGTATACTTCCAAGTGTGGTTAATTGTTTTGACACCTTCTTTCATGACATGTGTGTTCTTTGTGCTAATACTGTATCTGAACAAGTATCTAGTTTGCAATTAGAGCAAATGTATCTACCAACATTATAATTTCCTCTCTTATGCTGAGGCTGAGGGTGGGAGCAATAGAGGAGTAGTATTTCTTGTTCAGAGGTTGCCAAGTCTCTCTTTCTCTCGAGATCTTTCTTTGTCTTCCCTCTTGAAGGCTAAGAAAGCAGACATCTCTCTTTTCCTTCACCCTGCAGGTACAGGTTTTCCTTTCAATTGTGATGGGAATGCCTTCCTAAGAACAAAATCCCAACCTGTACACTGTTTTTTATTCCCAGCCATTAAAAGCCAGTGGTCAGAAATTAGTAGATTTTACATATGCTAAAACACAATATCTTAATGTTTTTCAATTAATTGACTGCACTTTTTAAGGGAACTCCTTAATAATTCAAATTGGTATTTATTGCCCTTGGCAACGTAGCAAATTGTGATTTTAAATCTTTTGACCTCATCTCATCTTCCCGTGTACCATTTTCCTGTTTATGCAAAACTGTCTTCCCATTTAGCCTTGAAAACTTCTAAGTTACTTGAATCTTAGCTGTCTCTTTTCATTTTCCTCTTTTTTTAACTTTATCTTTTGGTTTGGATATTATAGGTTTTATTTTTAGTAATTAAAATTTCAACATACATATTTAACTATATATATTTCTAGCATAATCCAAGATTTCACCAAGAAATTTATGCTTAACTACCCTTAAAATACTTCCACTGCTATCTTGCAAATCATTTTTGTCTGGAAATTTAGTTCCAGTATTTTAAAAGACATCGACAAAATGAGCCACATGTTACAGTCAATAATAAGCAAAAATTTTACGGGTTAATTTGCTCTCCATTGCTTCTTCCATGTCACTCCCTTTCTGTGGATTTAATTTTAATGCAGTCCTTTCAAGCTTGCATAACTACCTCACATTCAAATTTTAATGGATTCCCATCTGGTTTACCTACTGCTGGTGAGGCCAACCTCTCTCTGGATCCCCATTAGCAAGTTCCAATGATTCTATGTATAAGTCTTCTCTTCAATCTGCTCACTTATTTCCTTCTCCACTGTCACTTTCCTCACCTATCAATTATGGCTTTCATGGAGTGTTTCTTAAGGGCGTGTCCTGCTTCCTCTTGCCCTCAGAAAACCCATTGTCACTTAACAGCCAGTATGAATTTTTCAAAAATATAAATTGAATCCTGTTGTACCTTTGTTAAAATGGGCTAATTATTATCATCACTCTCGAAATAAATGTAAAATGCTTAATACTGCCATCAGGCTCTTGTTTACTCCTTTCCTGGGGTTTTTAACATGCCTTCTTCTCTGTCCAAAATGCTTCCCCTCCTTTCTTGGCCTTACTAACTGCTGTACTTCAGGGCTCAGGTTAAATGACTAAACGACTTTTTCTCATTCAGTTATTTATTCATCATTCAACAACTATTTCCTACCTTTCTACTATTTATAGGGCCTTATTATAGGCACTGGGACAGAGCAGTGGCCAAATAAGAAGAGAAAGGAAAGAAAAGAATGTATGTATATCTTTATCAATATATATTAAGTACTGTGAAGTAATTTTTAAGAGAAGCCTTATCTGATACCAGTCAAAATTGGATTTTCCCCAATCTCCTAACAACCTGATTTATATGTATTTTTGAAGACCTTGTAAGAATATATAATAGTAAATTTATTGTGAAGTTTTTGCTCAGTGGATGTCTTTTGACTACACTATAAATCCCATATGTTAGGGAATATGCTTCTTTTTGCTCTACTCTATCTTTGGCCTTAAAACTGGGCCTAGCACATAATAGATGTTCAATGAATATTTGCTGAAAACTAATGGCTAATGTTGGCTTTTAATATTCATCTTTATTAATTTTATCCTGAATGCTCACAGGAGATATTCTGGGTTAGAGACAGATTTACTATTGCATTACGGTAAATGGTAAATGCATTGACTTCTCTTCCCCCATCTTCAGGCAACAGGATAAAAGCTGATAGGATTTTTTTCCTACTTGATTAGTCCAAAACTCCTTAGGTGAGAGACAAACTAAAAGGCTTTTTCTTAGCTTATAAGGAGAAGGGGACAGTTCTCCCTCCCTTCCTGACAGAGTCTTCTTTGAAAAGGCCTCTAATTTTTCAGTATGTAAATAAAAATCTGTCTAAAAGCCAGACAGTCCTGTGTTTCAGGGGCTTTGTTACTTCTAAAATGTCAGTACCTGGAGTGATAATGCTGCAGTCTTCTTGGCATCCTGTAGCTTAACCTAGGCACCTACTCCAGGTAGGTGTAATCGTTGGCTTTCTTGAAGGAAATGGGAGAAGTTTATTATCCTTTTGAGATCAGAACTATTTACTACACAAATAGCCCCAGATCTAATTCTCATGGTATGTGAAGAGAAAAATACTTCCATTTCTCAAGATGATGATTTTTTTTCACATAAACACTGAGAATCTAGAGAAGTTTTATTTTCCCCAAACTGAATAAATGAATGAAAATAGGAGAGGCTTATAGGGGTGACTTTGTAGATGGGGACTTATTTCAACAATTTCACCTATGATTTTCTTAACAGACAGTGCTCCACTATCTTTCATACTCCTGTTAGTCTATTATTAATAGGTATACCAAAAATGCAAGGCCTTGACAGCATTTTACCTAGGCCATTTTTCAGGGTTGTGTTTATAGCATGCAACCTTGAGGCATGAGGTGATGTCATCCTTTAGAACTAGCAGGCTTGCTTACTGCTTGCTTTAAGTCGGTAAATTCTTTGTGCTCAGTATTTTTCTCCTGTAATGCACCTCACTGCATGCGTAGCATCTATCAGGGCTGTCTGCATTGGCTCCATTGGACTGGTGGAAAAGGAAAGCCAATGCAACCATGGTGCTCATGCTGCTATGAGTAATAAAGTCCTTTACCCCCTACCTGGCAGTCTCATGTCTTCTACTAGCATCCATGAAACAGTAACAATAAGCTAACCTATGAGGTCATAAGGATGGTGAACTCAAATCCAGGGCCTGAAATTTTTCTTTAATATGCAGTTCAGATGTAACAGCAGATTGGAGAAGACTGTTTAATTTAACAGTATCTTGGATGTTCATTATTCTGTTGTTGGCCTTACCTAGATCATTCAAATTAGCCCCAAAAGTGGCAGCAGGTGCAGTTGATACTCTATATTGTGTGATATCCACCTTTAGGAGATACTTGCCTTCACAGTTAGTTTCTGCAGTAGCTGTCAAACTCATTCTACTGATCATTTAGAAGGGTCAATGAAGTCAGCAAATAGCACTTCTAGCAGACACATATCATAAAGCTTCACTGAAATTCTCAAAATTTTCCAAATGTATCGTGCTTTTTTATTCCCTTGGGATTTTGTACATTTGTTTCTTTTGATTTTATTTTCACTGTTTTCAACCAATTTGAATATTATACTAATTGTTTACAACTCCTTTACAAAGGCCAAATTGGTTCCTCCTCGCTAGTTTGCTATGCAGTTAGTACATATCTCTCCTATGTACTAGTTAAGCCTAGTAACTCAAGATACATTTCTTGACTGAGAAAGAGGACTGGTTACTAAGTTATACCAAAGTAAACACTTAGAAATCTTTGAAAAATCTTTTTATACTCTTTGAAATATTACCTACTACATACACAATTTACACATTGAAATACTTACCACTGAATGTCAGAAAATAAGCATTTGATTTCTATTTCCCTCACCTTCTTTTACAAGTTAACTTTCTACTAGTTAGGATCATTCTCTGTTAGTTCACAGAGTTGGCTGACACAGACTTACTGTTACAAGGGTAGGGAAAGAAAAAAAAAATAAAGGTAGGGAAAGGTAAAATGAGTCTGGAGTATTACCACTTTACACAGTTTATCCTAGATTATTCTTAAATAAAGCATATTCTAATACATGTTTATATTAAAATGGATTATAATATTGGTTCTGAAATTAAACTGCTGCTTGGACCACAAAAAATTTAAGAAAGGAAAGCGAGGACAAAAAATTTGGGAGTTGGGAAAGATAAAAAATAATTTTTTTTAAAGATTTTATTTATTTATTTGACAGAGAGAAAGAGATCACAAGTAGGCAGAGAGGCAGGCAGAGGGAGAGGGGGAACCGGGGCTCGATCCCAGGACCCTGAGATCATGACCTGAGCTGAAGGCAGAGGCTTAACCCACTGAGCCACCCAGGCGCCCCAAAAAATAATTTTCAAGGAACAAATTACTTAAAGTGTATTTTCCTTTCAATGCTTTATTTTACGATAACTTTCTAGCTTATTTAACAATAAAATGAAATGAGAATGAGGAACATTTTGTTATCACAGAGAAAAACATGAACATTTGATGGCTTAGCTGAAAAAACAAAATAAACACTAAGTGAAACTTGTATCTATTACCAGGTTTATTAGCCTAAAAATTTAAAGCTAGTTAGGTGATTTCTTTTCAACTCATTAACTAGGAAAATATTTCATTTGCTCATTTTTCATATCCTGCATTTGAAGACTTAATTCCAGTAAACAAATTATATAATGTGTTAAGTAGAAGTAATCAATGTGATTATGTATGAACCTCTCTGTGAATGTAAAATTAAATTCTCTAATGTTGTCACAGTACTACCATTTAGTTTAAAAGAACAACAGTAGTTTTAAAGTAATTGCAAAGAAAGTACGTGGCCTCAAAGTAGGTGAGTAGTTTAGTTGTTTTTTGGTTTTTGTTTTAGAGAGGGAGAGACCACGCACACACACACACACACAGATGTGAGCAGGGACGAAGGGCAGAGGGAGAAGGAGAGAATCCTAAGCAGACTCCACGTCCAGCAAGGAGACTGATGCAGGCTCAATCTCACAACCCTGAGATCATGACCTGAGCTGAAATCAAGAATTGGACACTTAACCAACTGAGCCATCCAGGCACCCCAATGAGTAGTTCAGTTTTTAAGAAAGTGTTATCAGTCTAGATAACACTTCTAAAGCATGACAATTATTCTGGCAGCAGTTAGCAACCTCATTCAGTTATCCACTTAGATGATAAGCTTAAGCTACTCAGTGGCAGAACTTAGAGAAAAGAACTACATTTTAGTTGGTTATGTTTGGAGGTGCTTCTTATAGTATTTTAAGTAATTAACTAGATAAAAATCTATCATGCATAGACAAAGGTAAGGGTGTGTCATTATAAATAATTATTATAATTCATCACATATGAGGTCTAACAAAGAATCAGAAGGGACAGAAACAAAGCATTTATCCATCATCATGGAGTGAAAGTAACTATTCTTATAATATATATTTTAGATAGCTTAATCATTTAAATACCTAAGTTAGTATTTAAACATTTATAATGATAATATCTCAAAAATGTATTATATACTTCTAAGTGGAAGATAATGGCTATAATTGAATGTTCTCTTGGCAAAGGATTTATATTATGACAAATATTTTATTGTCTACAAAGTGGCCATTGTTACTAGCCTATTAGTCTCCATCAACCTTCCTAATTTTAACTTCCTGTCTCTAAACTGGTGTAGACTGAGAAACCAGAAAATCCAAAACTCAAACTTTTCTAAAAACAGTTAAATAATTTGACAATATTACTTATATGTAACTTGATATCTAAATCTATAAACATGAGGATGTAAACATAAGTAGTTATATTCTCAAAACTTACAAATAAGTGTTTATGACAAAGAAGTTTGAAGGCCACTAGCCTACAAAATGAAAAAGTCATTCCTGAGCATCATAAACACACCAATGATCTGTCAATACCTTGCTTCAAGTCCTCCTAAGTTGTTCAACCACCTCTACCTTCCATGTACAAGCCTTATCAGAGAGCTACTCTATATTGCCTATATATTCTCAGTGCTCCAATGAGTTGTGGGTGGTAAATAATTTCCTCCTCCTTGTTTCCTTGACAAAGTCTGCACAGTGCCTCTTCCATAGACTAAGATAATTTATAAATTCCCTTGTGTCTTTGAGATGCTGAATCTGATTCATTCACTAAAGACTTCTTGACCCTCTGTCTTCCATACATACTAATACAATGTAAAATGCAATACTACACAGTGTCAGACTAGATAATTGAGATAATAATAGGGATGTTAGTCTAGTCACATAATTTTATCTTAAGTAACAGGTTATGTTCACTTTGTATGTATGATTATGTCATTATGGCTGGTTGAAATTTCAGAATTAGTGTTTCATAATTAGTGAAAGAAGTGTAGGAGCTGAAGAAATTATGATAAAAAAACACCTCAAGGAAATAATTTAATGGTCTAAATAGGGATATTGACTAGTTTCCATATGTTTACTTTTAAGAGAACATTATTTTTCCCTGTTCTTGGTGGGAACACAAACTGGTACAGCCACTCTGGAAAACAGTATGGAGGTTGCTCAAAAAGTTAAAAATAGAACTATCTTATGATAATGCCAGGAAGGATTGCTCCTACAGCTGTTCATGGCCTCCCTGTCCCTTTCCCCAGTTTGTCTTTGGGGAGATGGACTGATTTGTAAATTTGAGAAGAAATGGGAATGACATGGACATATTCAGATCCACCTTTCACTTGGAGGAAGCCCTAGTTGTACTAGGCTTACTCCAGCCGAGGTGGCTCTTCCCACTGTGCGCTGCCCTCACGCAGTGCCCAGCTAGCAGGCCACATGGTTACATGCTCTTTGTTGGCCTCTCCCAAAAATGAAAGTGATATTTTGGTCTTCAATGTGGCTCACTCTTTGTTTATTTCTGTTTCTAGTCATCAAAAAATTCCTCAGAGACTCCAACCTTTACTAATCTTTTTCCAAGTTTTTATTTAAAGTCCAGTTAGTTAACATACAGTGTAATATTGCTTTCAGAAGTAGAATTTAGTGATTCATCACTTACATACACCATGCAGTGCTCATCACAACCAGTGCCCTCCTTAACACCCACCACCGATTTAGCCCATCCTCCCGCTCTTCTCCCCTCCAGCAACCCTCAGCTTGTTCTCTACAGTTAAGAGTCTGCTTTTTGGTTTGCCTCTATGTTTTTTTCCGCCTATGCTTATTTGTTTTGTTTCTTAAATTCCACATATGAATGTAATCATATAGTATTTGTCTTTGACTGACTTATTTCACTTAGCATAATACTCTAGCTCCATCTACATGGTTGTAAATGGCAAGATTTGATTCTTTTTTATGGCTGGGTAATATTTCATTGTATACCACACTTTCATTATCCATTCATCAGTTGATGGACATTGGATTCTTTCCACAATTTGGCTATTCTTGATAATGCTGCTATAAATATTAGGGTGCATGTATCCCTTTGAACCAGCATTTCTGTAACTTTTGGGTAAATACCTAGTAGTGCAATTGCTGGATGATAGGGTAGTTCTATTTTTAACTTTCCGAGCAACCTCTGTACTGTTTTCCAGGGTGGCTGTACCAGTTTGCATTCCCCCTTCTCCACATCCTCACCAATATCTGTTGTTTCCTGTGTTAATTTTACCCATTCTGATAGGCGTGAGGTGATATCACACTGTAATTTTGATTTGTATTTCCCTGATGAAGAGTGATGTTAACCATCTTTTCATGTGTCTGTTGGCCATCTGTATGTCTTCTTTGGAAAAATTTCTATTCATATCTTATTCCCATTTTTTAACTGGATTATTCATTTTTTGGGTATTGAGTTTTATAGGTCCTTTATATATTTTAGATACTAACCTTTCATTAGATATGTCATCTGCAAATATCTTCTCCCATTCCATAGGTGCCTTTTAGTTTTGTTGATTATTTCCTTTGCTGTACAGAAGCTTGTTATTTTGATGAAGTCCAAGTAGTTAATTTTTGTTTTTGTTTCCCTCGCCTCAGGAGACATACCTAGTAAGAAGTTGCTAGAGCCTATGTCAAAGAGGTCACTGCTTGTATTCTCCTATAGGATTTGAATGGTTTCCTGTCTTACATTTAGGTCTTTCATCCATTTTGAATTTATTTTTGTGTATGGTGATAAAATAAGAAAGTGGTCCAGTTTCATTCTTTTGCAGGTAGCTCTCCTGTTTTCCCAACACCATTTGTTGAAAGGAATGTCTTCTTCCCACGGGATATTCCTTCCTGCTTTGTTGAATGTTAGTTGACCATATAGTTGTGGGTTCATTTCTGGGTTTTCTGTTTTGTTCCACTGATCTATTTGTCTGTTTTTGTGCCAGTAGCATACTGTCTTGATCACTACAGCTTTGTAATATAATTTAAGTCCGGAATTGTGATGCCTCCAGCTTTGCTTTTCTTTTTCAACATTGCTTTGGTTATTCGGGGTATTTTGTGGTTCCATACAAATTTTAGGATTCTTTGTTCTAGGTCTGTGAAAAATGTTGTTGGTATTTTGATAGAGATTGCATTAAATGTGTAGATTGCTTTGCATTTTAACATTTGTTCTTCCAATCCACAAGCATGGAATCAGTTTTGTTTTTTTTAAGATTTCAAAGACTTTGATATTTTTAAAATGCCTTTTTGCTTTAAAATTCAAAATTCAAGAAAACATAAAATTTTAGAAAATTGTTTCAACTCTTACTTGTTTGTAATATTTCCTGGATTTCTAGGATTTAGCCAAATGATGCATGCATTTTTCTGATGACTACTTCCATTGTTCTTCCTTCCAATCATCTCCCTAATTGTTGCTTAAACTTTTCTAATTATAAATATTATCTAGTGTGCAAATTCTGGGTATCCACATAAATTTTCAGAATCAGAATATCTGGACAAAAGACTTGGAATTATTACATTAGTAACAACTTCAAGTGATTCTTACTTTTGCCTAGTGTGGACATCCCTGATTTAACAACTGTGCTAGTAACTGAAGACACAATAAACCTAAGGTTGGCAAAAGCCACTGCCGCTCGAAATACAGTTTGAACACACACACGCACACATACACTTGGGACATCCTGTTTAATAACATTTAATTTCAAAAAACTAACTGCCTACCACCTACAATAACCCAAATACCTATTTTATGGCTAAATTATAAAATATTGTAAAATCTATATATATAGAAGCTAATATATGTGAATTGTTCTAATATATGTGAAAGTGTTCTCTTCCTCCTCACTCTTTTTCTTCCTTCTCTCCCCCTCCATCCCCACTTCCCTTTTCTTCTCCCTTCTTATTTCTTAAAAATCTTTCTAATGACTCTTCTGTCTTTTCAGTAGCAATTGATTTTCTTTCTTTTAGTCCGATCTCATTATTTCATTATGATTAATGCTTACCTTTTTTTTTTTTAGATGTTGTTTATTTGAGAGAGAAAAAGAGAGAGAAGGCAGGGGGAAGAGCAGAGGAAGGTGCACAAGCAGACTCCTTGCCGAGCAGACCCAGGGCTGGATCTCAAGACCCTGAGATCATGAGCTGAGTTGAAATCAAGAGTCCACTTAACTGACTGAGCCACCCAGGCACCCCAGTGCATACCTTCTTTTAACTCTTCCTAGTTTTATTTCCAGCTGGTCCTTGAAATTTAAAGAATGTGCTAAGTTTGAAATAAGCCAGTCAGAGAAAGATAAATACCATATGATTTCACTCATATGTGGAATTTAAGGAACAAAAAAGATGAACATAGGGGAAAGGGGGAAAAAGAGAGAGGAAAGCAAACCATAAGAGACTCTTAACTATAGAGAACAAACTGAGGGTTGATGGAGGGAGATAGGTGGGCTATGGGCTAAATGAGGGATAGGCATTAAGGAAGGCACTTGTGATGAGCACTAGGTGTTTATATGTAAGTGATTAATCACTAAATTCTACACCTGAAACCAATTTTACCATATATGTAAACTAACTAGAATTTAAATAAAATTGAAAAAAAAAAAGGAATGTGCTGTTTAATTGAACAGCAACTAATATGATTTCCCCCTTTTAAGATTTAGCTCATTTGCTTTCTTCAGGAAGTTTTCTTAAATCATATGCCACAATAATTCCTATTATATTTAATTAATAGCACATACTGTATTACTGATTTACTGCTGCATAACAAATTACTACCAATCTCAATGACTGAAACAACACATATTTCTTGTTTTATAGTTCTGTGGGTCAGGAATCCAAGCTTGGCTTACCTGGGTCCTCTGCTTCAGGGTCTCTCACTAGCCTGTAATCAACTTCTCAGCCAGGTCCACACTCACCTTAGGTTCAACTGGGTCAAATTCCTCTTCCAAGCTAACTCGCGATTGTTTGTTGTCCATGTTGCATTCTTGGTGGATGGAATGATGGAGAGAATTCAGGTCTTTGCTAGTTGTTGGCTGTAAATGGCCATAAATTCTTTGCCACATGAACTGCTTCAGAATGGTGGCTTTCTTCATCAAAGTGAACAAGCTGAGGAGGCAGGAAAGAGAGAGAGAAAGAAAGAGAGAGGTTGCTTAAGAGTGTGACTATCATGTGGCAGGGATCATTAAAACTTTCTACCACTCAAAGGGCACCTGCGTGGTTCAGTCCATTGGGTGTCGGACTCTTGGTTTCCACTCAGGTCATGATCTTGGGGTCATGGGGTCAGCACCACATCTAGCCCCCTTGGCTCCGGCTCAGCACAGTCTGCTGGGGACTCCCTCCCTTCCCCTACACACCCCTCCCCCAGCTGTGATCACATGTGAGTGCTCTCTCTCTAAATACATGGCTAAAATCTTAAAACAAAAATAAAAACACAACAACACCAAAAAAACAAGTTTCTACCATTCGTCCAGCACTCATTCATTTACAACCTTGAGGATTTTTTTATACTCGTATGCATTATCTTGTAGCCCTCACTTAATTTTTTTTCCTATTTTTATTTTCACTTTCCCAGTAGATGGCAAGTTCCTTGATCCTTACTGTCCTCATTCCTTTAAGGTACATTGAAATTGCTATATTTTATTTTACTTAAGTCAGTTAATTCAACTTCCCTGTGTCTCCCTGGTGACAGAGAAGGGACTTAGATAAGACTCTTAGTTGCACTGCTCACTTAATTTTATGCTAAGAACATAAAACACTTTCTATCCGTCATTTTTAGACAGTGTGCATACAAGCTTCCTGGAGCACTATACTGTATATTTCAAAACATACAAAATGCTAGGTTTTGTTATTGTTTTTGTTGATTATTTATATTGGAAAAATACAGATTTCCATCACAGCTAAAGCTAAACCCATTACCCTTTCAACCTTATACCATTAAAATTAAACACAATTTCTAGAGTTACAATTTTGGATTAAACGATATTGTCAGTCTTCAACAAAGTTTTATGTAATGAATTTCCAGGTTATTGTTTTATAAGCTGTCAAGATCCATTTTGTATATCATATCTTGCAGAAATGGTTTGCCAAGTCTTTACTCTTATTAAGAGTGCTTGGACTGAGCTTCTTGTTTTAGCCATCTTCCTCACTAAAGATTAAAGGGATGTCTTGGTCTGACTGAAGCCACGAAAATCAAATAAGTGACAGGATAAATTGATTTAGAAATTAGCAGTGTCTTTTCTTCTGCTGTATAATCATAAAGCATATAAAAGTATTTTTTCTGGTCTTTTCCAGAAAATAACAATCTTTGCTCAGGACAGAAACATATATGATACATTTTTTCAACACTCAACATTAGTGCAGTTGACAATCTAGTGATTTCCCAAATGTAGTTACAGATTTAATTTACATTTCCCTGACTCATATACTTGAGCATCTTCACATATGTATATTTACTTTCCTGATAATTGTCTTTTCATATATTTTGCCCTTTTTTTCATTGTATTTCTTGTCAATTTTTAAGATTTCATGTATGTGGCAAATATTTTGTCAGTTTTTGTTTTGTTTATTGCAGCATCTGTTCTGTACACTTTTGTGAGAGGGTTGGTAATGCAATATGTCTATCACTGACTTCATAGTCTCAAGTGTTTCTAGTTTATAAAGAAGTTATGTTTAATTGTTTTTTTATTTTAAACTTTTAGTGATACAACTTTTTATTCTATCAACTGGATAAGCTGACTGTTACAATATCATTTATTAAATGAATATTTTACAGGTTTAAATACCACTTATGTTCATATTAGATTAGCATAGATGAATTATAGCTTGCCTATTTTTTCCCTAGGCAATAAACAAAGACTAGATGAGTTACTGAGCCATATTTTTGATTACACTGGTCTTAATTTAAGCTTTAATATCTTCTAACGCCAGTCTTCATTATTCTTCATTTTTATCATTTTCTTTATTTTTATTTATACTACTTTTGATGCACTTTAAACAATTTCATATTGTTAAATACATCCATTTGTTTGGATTTTATTTATTTTTTATTTTTTAAAGGTTTATTTATTTATTTGAGTGAGAGAGAGAGAGTACTCCTGGCAGGAGGTGGGGGAAGAAGAGGAGGAGAGGGAGAGGAAGAGAAGCAGACTCCCCGCTGAGCATGGAGCCCAAGGAAGAGCTGGATCCCACGACCCTGAAACCACCACCAGAGCTGAAATGAAAAGTTGGAGGCCCAATTGACTGAACCACCGAGGTGCCCCACTTATTTTAATTTTAACTGTAATTGTATTAATTATATATATTAATTTAGAAATTACTGGAATTTTGATTATATTGATTCTTCCTTTGCAGGAATCTACTTGTTTAAGTCCTCATTTCCTTTAATAAAGTTGCATAGGTTTTGGTATTTAGTACTTTTATATCTATCTTGTTTATTTCACACTTAAATATTCCTTTATTGTTATTCTGAATAAACTAATTTGTCCTTTTTCAGTTGGTTATTTTAAGTAGAGGCAAAAAATATAAGTAAAACTATTGAGTTTTGTGTATTTATCGTATTTCTACCTGACATCAATTTCTCTGTTAAATTTCATCAACTTTTGCTAACTTCTAAAGGATTGTATAATTATATAGTGAACTTCTACTGAGAGGTAATTATTTTTTATAATGGAATAATTTTTTACATTAATAACTTTTATAATGATGACCTTATTTTACTTTCATATTGCTTTGTTAGAATTTCAAAATAGTGGTTAGTCATTATGCTAGTAAGTATTCCTGTCATGCTTCTTATTTAAATGGTTTGGCTATAGCATTTTGTGTTTATGATGTAATTTTCTCCTGGTTTGGGGTGTATACTTCTGCATGGGAGAATTGAATGAGGGAATTCCCTATCTTTTTTTTTTTTTTTAAAGAATTTATTTATTTACTAGAGAGAGAGAGAGAGAGAGAGAGAGCAAGCATTAGTGGGGTGAAGGTCAGAGGGAGAGGGAGAAGTGGAAGAAGATTCCCTGCTGAGTGCAGAGCCTGACTTGGGGCTAGTTCCCAGGACCCTAAGATCATGACCTGAGCCAAAGTCAGACACTTAAATGACCGAGCCACTTAGATACCCCAGGAATTCTGCTTCTTTCACATCAGTAGAAAATTCACAGCCAGCCAGAATGAATATACTTTCCAATTTCCACTACTCACTTTAAGTTTGAAAACTTGAGCAATCTGAAGAGTTTGACTGAAGCTAATAAATACATACAGAGCTAAAAGTATAAAGGAAGAACCAAGAGGAGGAAAAATAAGATTAATATGTGAAGTACACATTTCCACTGATACTGAGTTGTTATAAGAAGATAACAATTTTACTTAGTTAAAATACTGAGTATTCAGAGAGATCCAACGAAAAAATAAAATACATTTTAGGGGCAGGGGAACAGCAGAAACATCTAGTTTTAACTCCACTATGTAAAGACCTTAGAAGTCATATTCCCATCTTTAAAACAAGAAAACACCTAACAAACTAAAAATTAGTGACTTTTCTGGGATCCATTAGAGAAAGGAGGTCGCAGGGAAAACTGCCCAAAATCATAGTAGCTGGAGGACATAAATTAACAGTCACAGGTGAGATCTGCTCGTCTGAAGCCAAAGTAACTGAAGCTGTAAACTAACAGAAACTTTAAATGGTAATTTTAATGAATTTCTGGAGACTAAGATTAGACTAGGTCAACAGAAACTTTCCAAACTCATTCACAAAGAGAATGGGAAAAAAAGAGCAAAACAAACAAGAATTTTGAGAGAATTTAAAGCCATATACATAATTAGGAAATAGAGGGAAAATAAAGAGAATAGAGCAGAAGAAATATTTGAAGAAATAATGGCCGAGAACTTACCAAAACTAAACCATAAATCCAGAAGGCTTAGAAAATACCAAGTAAGATACAAAAAAGATTAAAAAGAACAAAAATTGATACCTGGTAATATCATATTCAAATAGCAAAACTAAAGACAAAAAAGAACATTTTGAATAAAGCCAAAGGAAATTTTACCTATTGTGAGTTGCACTGTGTTCCCCAGAAGATTTTTTGAAGTCTTAACTCCTGGTACCTATTAATGTGACCTTATCCGGAATTAGGGTTTTTGCAGATGTAATCAAGTTAAAATGAGGTCATACTGGATTAGAATGAGACCTAATCTAATGACCGATATCTTTATAAGAATAGAAGAATTGGGGCACAAATACACAGAAGAAGTAACTCCATGGATGGAGACAGAGATTGGAATGATACGTCTACAAGTCAAGGAATTTCAAAGATTGCTGGCAATCCCCAGAGGCTAGAAGAGAGGCATGGGACTGTTTCTATCCTTGAGTTTTCAGGAAGAACCACGCCTTCTGATATCTTGATTTCAGACTTTTTAGCCTCCACAGTATAAGAGAAAAAATTTCTGTTGTTTTAAGCAACTTGGAGTATGGTAATTTGTTATGGCAGCCCTAGGAAATTCAGATACATCAAGGAAAAAAGAGGAAATCTACCTCAGACTGCTTATCAAAAACCACATAAGCAAGAAGAGAGTGACATAAAATATTTAAAGTGTTGAAAAAAGAAAGACATCAATGTAGAATCTATATCCAGTGAAATTATCCTTCAGAGGTGATAGAGAAATAGATTTTCTTGGAAAATCAAAAATTGGGAGAATTTATCATCAGCAGACCTATTTTGCAAGAAATGTTAAGTCTTCAAAGAGAAGGAAAACAGTATCAATCAAAAACAGATGTTTACAAAGGACAAGTGCTGTAGAAAGAAAAAAATGAAGGTAAAATGAAATATTTCATTTTCTTATTCTTAACTGTTCTAAATGTTAGCTGTTTGCTTAAAGTAATAATAGTAAAAATGTTATTGTTAAAGTGAAATGAGTTACACCAAAGTCAGAATGGATGGGAGGGAAGAATCCACAAATAGCGAACTTTAGGGATTTAGTGAAAGTAGTAGAGGAAAAGTTATAGAAGTTAAGTGCACTTATTAGAAAAGAGGAAAGGAGTAAAATCAATAACCTGAGCTTCTATTTAGGATATTAGAGAAACAAGTAATTTAAGCCTAAATCAAGCAGAAAAAAATAAATAACAATTAAAGGAGAAATCAATAAAATTGAAAACAGGAAAAGAGAGAAAATCAGCAAAACCAATAGCATATTCTTTGAAAAGATCAATTAAAATTGACAAACATCTAGCAAGGATAAACAAGAAAGAAAAAAGAGTGTACACAAATTAATAATATCAGAGATGAAGGGGACATCTTCATCACTACTGCCCTCATATACATTAAAAAGATAATAATGATATGCCATGAACAACTCTATGCCCACAAATTTGATAACTTAGATGAAAAGTACTAATTCCTTGAAAGACACAGGTGATCAAAACTCACACAAAGAGAAATGGATAATCTGTATAAGCCCTTATCTACTAAATAAACTAAATAAAAAATCAGGGCAAGATGATTTCATTGGTGAATTCTATCAAAGATTTAACAAAGAGATGATATCAGTTCTCTGCAAGACCTTCCAGAAAATAAAAGCAGGAAGAACAATGTTTAATTCATTTCATGAGGCAAGAATTATCCTAATACCAAAACCAGATAGAAATTACAATAAAAGAACATTACAGACCAACTAAACACAGAAACAAATATTCTCAACAAAATGTTAGCAAGTCAGGTTCAACAAATTAAATAAATAAAATCAAATAAATTAATTAAAAATACCCCTTCATTAAGTGATATTTATCCTAGTTATATAAGTCTGATCTAACTCTTAAAAACCACTCAATATAATTGATTACATCAATAGACTAATGTAGGAAAATCATATGATCATATCAATAGATGCAGAAAAATTATTTGACAAACTCCAACACCTATCTATGATGAAACCTGCTGGCAAACTAGGGAAAGAAGAGAATTTCCTTAAATTGATAAATATCTACAAAAATCCTAAAACCCATAGGAGAAAATCTAGATGATATTAGGTTTGGTGATGACTTTCTTAATACAGCATCAAAGGCATGATCCATGAAATAACTGCTAAGTTGAACTTTTAATTTTATTAAAATTAAAGAAAATGTCAAAAGAATGAAAATAGAAGCTACAGACTGGGAGTAAACGTTTGCAAAAAATACACCTGATAAAGGATTGTTATCCAAAATTGTAAAGAACTCTTAAAACTTAACAATAAGAAAACAGCTCAGTTAAAAAATGAGTCAAGTCCCAAACAGATACTATTAAAGAAGACATACAGATGGCACAGAAGCGTAAGAGAAGACATTCAAGGGACGCCATGATTCCAGGGTCCTGGGGATCAAGTCCCATGTCGGGCTTCTTGCTCAGCAGGGAATCTGCTTCTCCTGCCTGTTCTGCCTGCTGTGCCTGCCATTCTCCCTACTTGTGCTTTCTCTCTCTGACAAATAAATAAATAAAACCTTAAAAAGAAGAGAGAGAGATATTCAATATCATACATCAATAGAGAATTCCAAAATACAACAATGAGATACCACTACACATCTATTAGAAAGGCTAAAATCCAGAACACTGACAATACAGAATCCTAGTCAAGGTGTCAACCAACAGAAACTCTGTCTATGCAAAATGGTATGGTCATTTTGGAAGACAGATTGACAGTTTCTTTTTTTTTTTTTAGACTTTACTTATTTGTCAGAGAGAGAGAGAGAGCACAAGCAGGGGGAGCAGCAGGCAGAGGGAAAGCAGTCTCCCAGTTGTGCAAGGAGCCCAATGTGGCACTTGATCCCCGGACCCAGGGATCATGACCGAGCCAAAGGCAGATGCTTAACTGACTGAGCCACCCAGGTGCCCCAGTTTGACAGTTTCTTACAAAACTAAACATACTCTTAACCATAAGATCTGGGACACACATTCCTTGGCATTTACCCAAATGAGCTGAAAAACTGATGCCCACACAAGAACTGTACATAGATGTTTATAACAGTTTTATTCATAATTGCCAAAACTTGGAAGCAACCACCATGTCCATCAGTAGGTGAAGGGACAAACTGATATATCCAGACAATGGAATATTATTCAGTGCTAAAAATATATGAATTACCAAGCCATGAAAACAAATGGAGAAAACTTGCATGAATATTACTAAGTAAAAGAAGCCAATCTGAAAAGGTTACATAATGCACAATTCCAACTACATGACATTCTGGCAAAGGCAAAATGATGGAGACATTAAAGATATTAGTGATTTCCAGGGATTAGTGGAAAGGAATGGATGAATGAGTAGAGCATGAAAAATTTCTAGGGAAGTGAAACTATTCTGAATGATAATGCAATAGTGGACATACGTCATTACACATTTGTCAAAACTCACGGAATGTACAACACCAAGAGTGAACCCAAATCTAAACTATGGACTTCAGGTGATGATATGTTGATGTAGTCCATTATAACAAATGTTAGTATCATCATGTGTGGGGGCTGTTGATAATGGAAGAGGTTATGCATGTGTGAGAACATGATGTATATGGGAAATTTCCATACCTTCAGTTCAATTTTGCTGTGTACCTAAAACTGCTCTAAAAAATAAAAGGTATAAAAAAAGAAAATCACTTACAGCTAACATCATATTAATGGTGAGAAACTGGCACTTTTCCTCTGAGATCTTGAATATATCAACATTTCTTGAGGAAAAGTCAAAAATTATTACCTCTCAGGTGTGTAAGATTATGAGTCTTCTTGAACACACTGGCCTCTAGATAATCAATAACAGAGGCTCTTCTCTGGGTGTTTGGCCAACTGATCGTAGCTTAAATGCAAAATCACCTAGGGGGTGGGAAGGTTGTTTTAAGAAACTTTTAAAAATAGGGGCACCTGGGTGGCTCAGTCGGTTAAGCCGCTCATCGGGAGTCTGCTCCCTCTGCTCTTCCCCCAACTCTTGCTCTCTCTCTCTCCCCCCCAAATAATTAAAATCTTTAAAAAAGAAAGAGAAAATTTTAAAAATAAGAATGCATTAACAACTACTTTACTAATATCTGATATAATTCAATATTAATGATATAAAATTGCTTTAAATGAAGCAAAAATGTATAATGCTTATTGGCAAAACATTTCTACATTTTATTCCAGTTTGAATGAACACACAACAAATACTATATAAAAAATGAAATAAATAAGAAAAAAACTGGGATATTTGAGTGAAAGATTCCTTTGCAGACTTACATTTTCTGAACCTGTTGGAAGCACCTTTCCCTTCATGATCCACATAAATTTATAGACTTAGCTGCTAAATTACCTGGACTTTCCCATCAGCCACTTAGGTCCAATAATAACAAAAAAAGTAATACTACATACCTGCTACCAATTTGATGTTATCGTTGGTTAGAAGATACTGAGGCTAACAATATATATCTCTATCTAACAAGTATTAGATAACCAGCAATCCAAGGCATTACAGATCATCCAGAAAAACTGATTGGCATAATTACATTTGGTTATAAATGGCAGTATTGTGGATGATAAGAAAAACTAGTGTAGCCAATTATAAGCTGTAGAAAAATTTTAATAGGGCAGATTTAACAATTTGAAAAACAGGTTGCCCTAAAGTTTTCTAGTTTCTGACGTGCATTAATATCGTTTAAAAAAATGGAATACAACTAAGTGAAGGCAAGAGAGATCCAGTTTATAAAATTCAATACTTTTCCCAAAATAAAGGGCCTGGTTAAAAAGCTCATGATTAATTTAATACTGACTATAATCCATAAAACCCAGTCTAATAAATTGAATTTTATCAGGCTCTGGTTTTGTTCTTTATTAACATTTTGCTGGAATAGCAACTTCTCTAGCTACAAATAAAGATATATTTAATTATTTTACTTTCCAAAACTATAAAACAATTCAATTATGTAATAATCAGAAATGTCATAGGAGTAGTAAAAGAGGAACTCTCATGCACAAAATTTACAAAGAGAGTGTTTATTGCAACATGATTTATAATAAGAGAAACCTGAAAGAAAGAAAAGCTAATGCCAAACAATATGGCATAATTAAATAAATAATGGCACAGCTACATATTGGAATTATTCTAAAAATCACACGAAACTCTAGAATCCTTTTTGATCCCATAAAATGCTTACATATAGTGTTATATAGACAATTATATATATAAATTATAAATATATATGTTTATATACATGGTTTTGAGCAAGCTTTTAAAAATATTTTAAGGTAATTCTTAAAAATATTAACATTATATGATTTTTAGAATAATTCCATACAAGTATATATAAGTATGTTTTTTATATATATGTATATATTTCATATATATAAATAAAAGGGAAAGTAATTTTAAATATCTGTGTTTGTGTGTCCCACAATAGGATTCTTTTCTCCTCTATTTTCCCTGAGCTTTCTGATCTCTATATTACAAGTTGGATGATTCCCCAGGGAAGCAGAATCTCAGGTAGAGTCAAGTATGCAGGATGATTATTAGGGCCAGAGGAAAAGTGTGTTACAGCCCAGGCCCATCAGAAATGTTCTGCATGGGCCAAAATCACCAAGCCTTTATGCTTCTGACTTAGTTATCGATTGTGACCTGCTCTTAGAAAGACATGAACAAGAAAGTTCCCTGTAGCTAAGGCAGCTCCAGCAGGAGCTGCTAGCACTCATACCTACCGGGACAACACGTCTTTTCCTTAAGGAGCATCTGGGTATCTCATCTCCTCCACTACGCTCTGTAATTTGAACCTAGATAGGTGTGCAGTTATTAAACATTACTATAATATTATTATACAGATTAAACAGCATGGATAAAATTAAACTCACACTATTATATCCAAAAACACAATCCCTTACCCATACAGGATTTAAAAAGATGCATTTTTCTAGAAGAAAAACATGAATAAACAATGTGTTACTTGTGTTACTTGCAAGAAACTCTCTACCACAGCAGATACGTACCATTATTCACTTAGGGAAAATATCTTGCGAACTGCAAGATATGGAAAGCTGTCTTTTATGGGTAGAATATGTTACTAGGAAGACATTTCCCCAAAGCAAAGTAAAACTGCTCTCCCACGATATCCTTATTTGCTACAGAACAACCACCTTGTCTGCAAAGAGTGTTATCAAGAAAAAAAGAGAAAGGAACCAAATAAATAAAATCAGAAATGAGGAAGAAGTAACAACTGATACCACAGAAATACAAAGGAGTATAAGAGAATTCTATGAAAAACTATATGTCCATATTGGACAAATTAGAAGAAATGGATAAATCCTCAATACATATAATCTCCCAAAACTGAACCAGGAAGAAACAGAAAATCTGAATTGATCAATTATGAGTAATGAAATTGAATTGGCAAGAAAAAAAAAAAAAAACTACCAAAAATAAGTGCACTACCAGATGGATTCATTAGTGAATTCTACCAGACATTTAAAGAAAAGTTAATGCCTATTCTTCTAAAACTATTCCAAAAAGTAGAAAGGAAGAGGAAGGAAAGCTTCCAAATATGTCCTACAAGGCCAGCATTACCCTGATACCAAAACCAGTCAAAGACACAACAAAAAAGAAAACCACAAGCCAATATCCCTGATGAACACAGATGTAAAAATCCTCAACAAAATATTAGCAAACTGAATCCAACAATACACTTAAAAGATCATTCACCCCGTTGGGATTTATTCCTGGGTTGTAAGGATGGCTCAATATTCACAAATCAGTCAACGTCATACACCACATCAACAAAACAAAGGATAAAAATTATATGATCATCTCAATAGATGCAGAAAAAGCATTTGACAAGATTTAACATCCACTCATAATAAAAACTTTCAACAAAAAAATTAGATTAGAAGGAACATACCTCAACATAATAAAGGCCATATATGAAAAACTCACACTTATCCTCAATGGGGAAAAACTGAGGGCCTTCCCTTTCAAGATCAACAACAAGACAAAGATGTCCACTCTCACCACTTTTTTTCAACATAGTACTAGAAGTCCTAGCCACTGCAATCAGATAAGAAAAAGAAATAAGAGGCATCCATATTGGTAAAGAAGAAATTAAAGAGTCTTGAGATTTTATTGACAGAAGCTTGAAACTGTTGTTTTGTTATTTTTAAAGTGGCCACTAATGTATACACGTTTTAAAATATTATATTAAAAAAACCCAAAGATATCACCATATAACAAATTATTGAGCCACTGGTTACACAAACATCAGTTTGGTAATCTAGGTCATTAGGAAGTAAAGACTGAGCAACTAAATAATCATGTAGGTGCACTGTCCATTTTATCATCATACTTCAGTTTGAAGTAAAGTAAGAGTAATATTTATTTTTATTTTAAATGACTGTTTTCCACATGGGTTACACATATACTCACACACACAATAAGGGCATAATATGGATGGGTTCCATAAAAGTATATGAGTAGAACAATATTGGAGATTTATTAACTTGCAAAAAATTGGGAAACTTCTAATACGGAATATATATTTTGAAGCTATAAATAGCAGATTTAACAAAATAAAAATGTTTTCATCTCTTAGTCTCAGGGCTAGTATAATGCCATAAAAGGAACGTCACTAATAAAAAATAGTGAAAATCTAAGAAAAATAATATAGTCTTCCATGGGCTATACCCTTTTATCTCTGTTTTGCTTAATCATTTCGTTTTTTAAGTTAAACTGTAAAATAGCAAACACTGAAGCACAAATCTTGTGAATTCATGAGCACTCCATCAAGCAAATTTCCTCTCTTCTACTTAAAAAAATAGGTTCTAATGATCTATGAAAAAATTTTTTAAGTGTGAGTACCCACTTCCTAAAATGAGTGGGCAAATAACAGAATATTCAATTTGACATAATTAATTTAACTAATAAACTAAAGAGATTCTTATATATTTTCATGTGTGATCATTGAATAGCATCAAAGAGAGAAATACAATTTCTCAGGATCTTGGACTCCTTAAAAACCTGAAAAAAAAATAATAATAGATTTTATAGGTGCATTGTATATTTTTCAGCAGGTAAAACACTCAAGGTGGCAATATTTTTTAAAATTTCAGTCTTAGAAAAGAAGCAATATTTTAAAACATGAGACAATGGAAACTATTACAAAACGGAAAGTTTTTACAGTAGTGCTGAGGAAATACAGAATAAATCTGTCTCTAATAAAATGCTCCATCCATCATCCAAAGTACAAAATATTTTACTTTCTTTCATGCTAGTACATTTCCTGGGCAGTGTTGTAACATAGTGATAAAAGCATGGACATTGAGGTAAGACAGTCTTAGCACATACTAGCTAAGTTATGCTGAGCAATGCATTTGGGTTCTCGACCCGAAATCCCTCATCAAATAGTAATAATAAGACATAAAAATAACCTGTAAGACTTGTTCCCTACATGTACCATCTCATATAGCCTTTTCCACTTACGTTATTTGCATTTATTTCATTTAGAAATACTAGTCATTTTTGAGGGATTATGTTGTTAATGTAAAAAAACAGGCACTTAGTAGTCATCAATCTTGCTATATCATTTCCCTAACTTATAAGGACATGTTATACCCAATCATATCACAGCATTTTACTATTCTATATTTATATCTATATAATATTTCTATTATATAGAAAATATTCTATATTTACTAATTACTTAGTCCAGTCTACCACTGGACTAAAACTCAGGCAAAGAACTACAGATGTTTTGGATTTTTTTCCTACAATGATTTATTTCAAAGGAAAGTTATCTCTATGCAAGACAGTGCAAATATTTAAAGAATACATAATCCATACACACAGTTTCTGATGATTAATACTAGGATTCAGGAAAGCTCTAAACAATTTTGGCATACTTCAAGTTGTGCAACTACATTTCTCAAAGGAAATAGATGTTATATAGATGAGAAAAGTAAGCCCAGATAAGTAAACAGATTTGGCGAAGGTCAAAAAGATTATAATCTCTTATAATCTACCTGCAGAAAATGTGATGTTCACAAAATGGCGTATCCAAAAGTATTACAAATAAGATAAAATTCCCAGCTGATTTACAATAATTCAACAGTTTAAATTTGTCAGAATGTTGGACAATGTGTGTGATTTACTGTTTGGGAGCCTCCTCATACTACAGAAGCACTCAGAGTGCTGTCAGACCTCAACACTCCACTTGTAACTTCCTACTATGAGGGCCTGGGAATTTCCCATGCTATTTTGTGTACTTGAAAACAAATTAGTATATCAAATTGTTTCTCCTTTTCCTACACTGGCTTTCCTTTAATTGTTTTTCTAACAACCATTTCCGGGAAACAAAAGATAAGGCAAATATCAACACAGTAACTAAATTGATCTACATTCCAAATTATCTGCTATGACCTAAAGCAATGAAAGTCTACTTTAATAGATACTGGGATAATTATTTTATTATTATGAATTTGTTTCACTATTATCCATCAGATATACTTTCAGAATCAGCTGACAGCAGAAAACTATCCTTTACGTACAAGATGAGATGATCAAATTTGATTATGTTAAAAAAATCCTTCTATGTATAAAGTCATTTTTTCAATAAGATGGTCTGTTAAGAAGTCAATATTTATATTACTTAAAAATTTTAGTTTCTTTTTTAAAGTATTCTATTAAATTCCAGTTAGTTAACATACAGTGTAATATTAGTTTCAGATGTACAATATAGTGACCCAACACTTCCATATAATACCTGGTATTCATCACAAGTGCACTCCTTAATCCCCCATACCTATTTAACCCATCCTCCCACCAACCTCCCTTCTTATAAGCATAGAATATTCTTAAAAATGGCTTTGCTATCAAAGTAATCTGAGAAAAAGAACAAAGGGCTTGGTGCTAAATTTGTGTAGCATTCAATTTTCTTAGTGAGTAAACAGAATGTAAACAGAATATATTTGATAGAAGATGAATATGACTTTGTAAATTTCACAAAAAAATAACCTCCAGAATTTTCTGAAGTCCATATCCTAAAGTATTTCAGTGTCTCGAGTTTCAACCAATAACACTAAGATTCCCACTTTGGACTATATTATTTCTCTAAATTTCAATCCAATTTGCCATAGTCTGAAGGGTACAGAAATTTTCTTTATTTGTATAAAGACTATCCAATATAAGACCTCAGGTTATTATTTTGGATAAGATTCATATGTCCTTTTAGGCTCTAGAATTAACTCCATGAAAAGTGATATAATGGCTTTATATCTGATTGACCATATGGCTAAATTCAAGATTTCTAAAATACTTGAAGTTCATTGGTAAGACAGTAGGATGAAATGAAGTCCACATTTGGTTCTAAGCTTAAAAAAATTTAAGTTTTCAAGGCGCCTGGGTGGCTCAGTCATTAAGCAGCTGCCTTTGGCTCAGGTCATGATCCTAGGGTCCTGTGATAGAGCTCCACATCTGGCTCTCTGCTCAGCGGGAAGCCTGTTTCTTCCTCTCCCACTCCCCCTGCTTGTGTTCTCTCTCTTGCTGTCTCTCTCTCTCTCTGTGTCAAATAAATAAAATCTTTTTAAAAAATTAAGTTTTCAATTATTACCATAATTACTTCCTCTGTCATAATCCTCCCCCCCAACAAACAAAGGTGGTAAGTTGTGAAATTGGCAGAATTTAGATTCTTAAAATAAATAGATATGTCCAGGATGGAGCATTTTTTTTTTAAATCTAGGACCACACTGTTCTAAGTACTTAGAAGATAACAATATGAACAAGACATGGTTCCTTATCTTAAGGAGCTTACCACCTCATGAGGATAAGGCAATATGGAGAAATGATACACAAATTACTATAGTTAAT
>CM052885.1:56428919-56525697 GCA_028534135.1 Potos flavus
ATTCATTCATTCATTCATTCATTCATATATTCCAGTTAGTAACTATTGAGTGCCTACCATGGGCAGACACTGGTATTATTAGATGTTGGAGTAACAGCAAAAATCAGAATGGCAGAGCCCTTCCCCTCAGGAACCTTACATTCTAGCAAGGATTGACATTTTTAATAACCTGTGAAAAGAACCTGATTCATTATTTAAAAATAATTGTCATCAATGTATTTTTCCAGGAAACCTACCCAGAATCCACTATTAAAGACCCACTCATATCTTCCTTCATCCAGTTATGTAATAATGATTCTAAATGGAATCAAAATCTGTAACAGTTTCCTACTGCTGCTCTAAAAAATTATAACAAAATTAATAACTCATGCACACACACACACGCACATACACTCACAAACACACACTCATACAGTTTTGAAGATCAAAAGTACCAAATCACTCTTACTGGGTTAAAGTCAAGGTGTTGGCAAGGTTGGCTCTTTCTAGAGGCTCTAGGGGAGAATGTGTCCCTTACCTTTAGTAGCTTCTAGAAGCTGCCTACATTCCTTGGCATGTAGTTGCATCATTCTCACCTCTGACTTTTTAGTCAAATCTCTTTCTGTCTCTTTCAGTCCAAGCAGGCAGCATTCCTGCTGGTATCCCTTCAAAAACCTTGGTGGTCTCCCCTGTGTCATGGGAATTCACCTTATTAGACAAGAGGCTCATCTAGTGAGCTTTCTAAACAATTCTGTCACTACTCCTAACTTCTGATGAGTTACTCAGAAGTCCATTACATGCCTAAAGTATTCAAAAAGCTGTGTGATTAAATACTCTGTTCTTTTAATCTCTCATAGGCACTAACAAAGGTTATCTAGTTATATCCTTGGCTTTCTCTCCAGAGCATGCTTTCCTAACAATGAATCCCTTAATGGCTGCATCTTTTGAAATGCAGATAATCTGAGAATTTTCCTAATCAAGTCTTGGTTCCTTTTTGCTTAATAATTTGTCCCTCGATTTATACCTTTCCTCTCACATTTTAGTACAAGTAGCAAGAAGAAACCAAGCAACATCTTCAATACTTTACTTGGAAATTTCCTTAGCCAAATACTCAAATTCATCACTTAAAACTTCTGCTTTCCCCACCACAGATACAATTCAGATACAATTCAGGTAAGTTTTCTGCCATTTTATAACAAGGATACCCTTTTCCTCCAGTTTCCAGTACCATTTCGTTCATTCCTTCTGAACTCTCGTCAGCAGTGGGTTTAATGTCCATATTTCTGCCAATAGTCCATTTATAATGATTTAAATATTCTCTAAGACAATAAAGATTTTTTTCCACTATGCATTCATACTTGGCTCTGAGCCTTCAATAACAGTCCCTTTAATGCTCTTATTTAGTTTCTATTATATCTGTTCAAGGAAATCTGGCTTTTCCCTATAATGCTCCTCAAACTTCTCTTAGCTTCTACCCATTAATGTTTTAAAGCTACTTCCACAATTTTTGGTTTTTGTTATAGCAGCATCCCACTTCCGGGTACCAACATCTGGTATATGTATTAGTTTCCTACTGCTGTTGTAACAAACTACGACAGAGGAAGTGCTGATAGAGAAGTACTGGGAGAGGGGGTGGAGAAGGGTGCTGAGAGAGAGAAAACCAGACGGCCTGATATTTAACCGTAAGACAGATCTCAGTGCCACTGCAGAACTTTAGGAGTTAGTAGTAATGACACTTAAACACAGAATACACAATGAGTCACATCCATAATTTAAAAATGCATAACTAGAGGCAGGTCAGATTTGGTTTTACAAAGGAATCCCTCAGCCAGTCTCATATACCCTTCAATTGGTCTCAATATAAACATTAGGGAAACTTTAAACACTCCAGCTGAATGTGATTCCATAAACTAAAAGTTTCTTTTATATTTATTTCTTATATTTTAAAAATCCTTACAACACCAAATGTATAATCAATCATTGGCTAATACTAACTTGTGAAACATTCAGCAATGATATATAATGAGAAACTTACTTTTTGATACAATGCAGAGAAAGTCAGCAGAATTTGACAGTGAACATTAAAGCAAATTAATTAAAACATAGTAATGAAATTCTAACTTTAAAATTTAAATTAAGGAGCTAATTGGAAAAGATAGCAAACAAAGAGGAATGTAACTGCATACTTATTATCTAGGTTAATTCTCTTAGAAAGGACAAAGTCATACAATTCAATATAGATAAAAATCTAGAAATACAACTCAGTCCTAATGTGAAAAATTCATACTACAAGAAGATCTAGGGAAATGAGGAGATTAAGAGGTCATTACTGGAAAATCTAAATTCTCACTGAATTGTTGAAGAATAGAGTGAGAGGTATATTTAGCAGTTATCAATGCTAAGTGACAACAAGTCATAGATTTTAGGGTTTAGAAGGCTACACTGTCCTGAAGTTAACTATAATTTGTCACTTCCAAAGAATTTTTAAATGATGGTGTAAGCATTTGTCTAAAGTTAACTAACTCATTTTTAATATCAAAAATTTACATGGCAACTAGAAGACATTTTTTAAAAATTATTTTAAGTTCACCCTTCAACGAATCCTATTTTGGAGAGGTGAAGCCAGCAAAATACCTTATTTGCTTTACCTTACCTCTTTGAGTCCTACTCCAACCTGAGCATCCCTCTAGCTCCTACCAGTGAAGCCTAAAATCTTTGGCCAACACTTTTGTGATTACTGTGCTAAAGGTGGGTTGGAATTTGAAAATGGAGATTGGGCAAACCTTATGACATTATCACAACATCAGATTCTGTCATAAAATTCTTTATAGAGAAAAGGGGCTTGATACTTACTAAATGACAAATTTATCTTCTTTGTCTACAGTTTTAGGTAGACAATTTTAGGTCCTTATCTACTACCTAAGGTTTAAATAGGCATTCTACAGTTTATATGAAATGAAAGAGATCTCTCCCATTTATCTCGTTCTTTGCACTCTCACAACTATTCCAACATTTTAGACCCCTGTCTTCTTTTGACTGACCATAGCAATAACTTCCTAATAATTTTCCCTGACACCAGCCGCTAATGTCCTCAATACATCCTCTACATGTCAAAACAGCTACATTTCAAAAAACATATAGCTGATAAAAATAGCTTCCTTGCTAAAAATATATGATGCTCATAGAACCATGTTGAAATTTCTAATGATAATCCGACAAGGCCCTACAGCTAGCCCCAACTCATTTTTTTCAGTCACACATTTATGTGTGTGTGTGTGTGTGTGTGTGTGTGTGTAGTTTCTCTGAAGAACCCTAATACAATTGGTGTGAGAAGTTAAAAAAGAGGTGTTGTGAATTGAATTGTGTCCCCAAAGAGATATGCTCAAGTTCTAAGCCCTGGTACCTATGAATGTGACCTGATTTAAAAATGGGGTCTTTACAGATGTAAATCAAGTTAAGATTAGGTCATATTGGATTAGAGTGGTCCCTAAATCCAAAAACTGGAATCCTTTTAACAAAAGAGAAAATTAGACACAGGTACATATGGGAAGAAAGGCATGTGATGACAGAGGCAGAGATTAGAGACATTTAGAAGCCAACAAACACCAAGGATTGATGGCAATCACTATCAGCTAGGTGGGAAACAGAACAGACTCTTCCTCAGAGCCCAACCACAGAAGGAACGAACCTTTCTGACAGTTTGATTTCACATTTCTAGTTGCAGAACTGCAAAAGAACAAATTTAAGTTTGTTTGTCTAAAGTCACTCAGCTTGTGACAGTTTGTTACAGCCACCTAGGAATCTAATACAAAGGGTGATGACTTTAAGAAAATATTTATATTAATACTTCCTGAGTTTTCTTGAAAACAGTAATTTTTTTCTTTTTAGGTTCTGTGAGATTAGTCTACTACACATTTAAGCACTGTGTTTTTAACAAAATTAGGGTCAACAAAGAGTCTAAGAGTCAGCTGAAATCTCTTGAACACATACATTTATGTATTTTTTTAAAAGGCTTTATTTATTTGTCAGAGAGAGAGAGAGAGAGTGCACAAGTAGGGAGAGTGGCAGGCAGATGGAGAAGCAGGCCCCCTGCTGAGGAAGGAGCCAGATGTGGGACTGGATCCCAGGACCCCAGGATCATGACCTGAGCTGAAGGCAGACCCTTAATTGACTGAGCCACCCAGGCATCCCCATACACATTTATGTATTAAACTGAGTATTTATTCTAAAGATTTATCACACTTTGTATTTGTTACCAAAAAAGTAAAGGGGTAAAATATACAATAATGTATAACTCTATTTTTTGCCTTCTATTTTTGATGCAGTTAATGAATCATTTTTAATTAATCACTGGAAAAACTCACTTGGAGTAGCTGGCAAATATCCATAATATGTGATATCAAAATGCATTAATCAGGTTCCTCCTTTTCAGATCATCTCTTCTCAAACAGATTTTATTTATATTTTTGGCATTTTGATCAAAGCCTTAGGTTTACTAGAGGGATGATTGTTTTGCTCCCTGAGTGTATCTTAGCAAAAGACAACAAATTTTTCCTTACATATATCGACCATGATCCTCCTTAATGGTCTACTCTTTCTCTATTTCTCTGTCTGCTCAATGAGACATTAGATTTATTTTCTGTAGCATATTTTCACATTCCTTCAAAAGGTACACCAAATTCAGAATAGAAATCAGTGTAGTGATTCAGGTAAAGGTGCTCAAGTTGGCCTATGCATGAAAATCTGGCTTGAGTTAGGGAATCTAAATGCATTATATGACATTAGTTCTGTTTCTATATCGCCAAGTTCTTTCCACATTAGAACCTTGGCAGTAGTTTTGCCTGAAATGCTCTTTGCCCAGATGTCTGCATATCTGATTTATTTTTGTCAACAAGTCTTACTTCAAATTTCACCTTTACTGATATAACTTTTCAACAGCTCTGAATATTAATAATTATACCTAAGAGGAAGTGAAATTTATATCTCAGAAATAATAATAATAAAGTTTTATCTCAATCTTTGTAGTATCCAGTGGAAATTTTCTCCAAGGATAGTCCATGGACTTATAAATGCTTTCCTTATTAAAGGGAAAGTGAATTAAAGAATATTATTCATATTCAAATCATTCAAATTATAAAATGAACTACAAAACCAGCCCAAAGAAACTGTAAATAGTTAATATTACTCAGAAGACATAGTTAGTAGGATATGGGGCGCCTGGGTGGCTCAGTGGGTTAAAGCCTCTGCCTTCGGCTTGGGTCATGATCTCAGGCTCCTGGGATCGAGCCCCGAATTGGGCTCTCTGCTCAGCAGGGAGCCTGCTTCCCCCTCTCTCTCTCTGCGTGCCTCTCTGCCTACTTGTGTTCTCTCTCTCTCTGTCAGATAAATAAATAAAATCTTAAGAAAAAAAAAAAAGAAGACATAGTAGGAGAGAGAAGTAGATTCTTCCGACCACAATAATTAAAATCAAAAAGTAAGAAAGAAGCAAAAGAATGAAATAACACAGAATTTGTAAAAAGAAGAGATATCTATAAAGAATATGAATGAAGCTTTAAAAATATTACCAAATATTATCTATATTTTACATATCTATCATATTATAAATACAAACACATTATATTTTTCTAGTTGTCAAGATAATGGAGCTATTCACGACTGTACTGCTACAAACCTGAACTATAGACAGAACCTATAGGGGGTAACTCAGAGGAGGTGCCAAAATATTACTCCTGCATCTACTATAGTGCCTGAAAAAAATTCCCATTAAACATTTATTTTTACTGAGGCATTGCAGGTCTCTGTTAAAACATAACCAAATTTTTCTTCCCTGGCTTCTAGATGGTTTTGGTACTGTGTTCTTTCTGTAATTGCTTCTAGGATGTTTTTCTTCTCCCTATAAATTTCCTCAAATTTCTCTTTCTTTGGGCCTCTCACTTCTTGTCCAGATTTATGTATGTCACTTTTGATGTTTTAATTCTTACATGATCTATTTTCTCTCTTTACTCAGGAATCGCCCATAGAAAAATCTGCTTTTTCTAGTCCTTTATAGCTCCCCATCATTTAACAGCTATAAAGCTAACTTCTACTTCCAGGAATTTTTCAGGATACTATGATTCTCCAAATACAAATATTTATCCATATTCATGTGAAGATATTCAGATAAAATTTGGACTCTGGGAAAGCTTTCCTTGGATCCCATCTCTTCCCACACTCAGCTTCCCACACCTGACATATCCTAATTATCTGCAGGCAACCAGTACTCCGCATAAGTCATCTCTGAACATGTAAGGGATTTTCATCCAGAAAATATTACTAATTGTATTAGTTGTTTATTGCTGCGTAACAAACTACCACAAACGTAGCAGCTTAGAACACGTGTATTTGTTATCTCATAGCTTCAGCAGGTCAGAACTCCAGGGTGTGCCTAACCGGGTTCTTTACTCAGGGTATCACAAATTGATATCCAGACATCAGCGGTCTGAGTTCTCATCTTGAGGTCCTGGGAAATGTCTGCTTGCTGGTTCATTCTTCAGGTTGTTAGCCAGATTCATTACTTTATGGCCATAGGAGGTCTTTATTTTCTTGTTGGTTGTCAGAGAGGGACTACCCTTGCCTCTGAGGCTCTGTCAGGTCTTTGTTCCACGTCTCCCTCTGTCACAGCAATAGAGAACCTTCCTTGAATTTCTCACATCCTTTGAGACTGTCTGATTTTTATAAACAGCCAAAGACAATCCGCTTTTAAACGGCTCAGGTGATTAAGTTAGGCTCGCCTGGATAATCTCCCTTTTGATTAACTCAAAGCCAACTGATTAAAAACCTTAATTACATCTGCTAGATCCCTCTGCCATGTAATATAACATAATCAGGGGCTTAACTTGAGAGAACTAAAATCATAGGATCATCTTAGTATTCAGCCTACCATACTAATTAACTTAATTATTGTAGTTTTAATTTAATGGAAAGCATAGAAATTTTGTTGTTGACATAAACAGGCACAGAAAATAAACTTCACTAACTGAAAACCAAAGGATCTAAAAGAATCAAGTTAAAACATAATGTTCACAGACTATGAATTATGAATTTTAAAAATTTCCATAGCAGTAATAAATGTGTAATAGATATTTATCCTTTAAAACCTCAGATTTTAGAAACTATTACTATTCATGTATTTTTAATTATTTACATAGCATAATCAGGCCTCAACTTAAGTCCGTTTGAAACATAACTTCATTATTCTAAATTCTATGCTAGCTGCTTTTCTAAAGCATAGTTATTTACTTCTAATTCAATAACATGCTTGGTGACCAATACTATTTACTTGTCCATTTCAATTTCCCCTATAAATTGCACCAATTGTTATAAAATGTAAAACATATGTTATCTTAACATGAAGGGAGTTATTTTAATATATTTGTTCTGTGGAGCTAAAGATATCACATTAAGTTCTTGATTACGTAAAAATTCTCACCTGAGCTTATTTCATGCCAGAATAAGTCACTACTACCTTACCAGAATGCATAGTCATTTTATGAATGCAGTTATTTTATAAAAGATGATATACTTTGTACCTAGAGATGTAAGGAAAACCACAATTGATGTTAAGCTTGCTTTCAATAAGTTATTTACTCCATTTGTACTTACACACAATCTCAAACTTAAAATTACACCTCAAATTTGAATTAAACATGCCTAATAAGATTGCCTATAGTGGAAATAGGTATAAACTTCTGTGATCATAAAAAAGGAATTTTGAAGCCAATGAAATTTAATATAGGGAAAATAAAATTTAGCTAAGTGTCATGATATTACAGTAAAAAAAAGAAAGAAGAAATGAACAACAATATAGATATACTGGTTTCTATGGTCTCAGAACAATGTATTCAGTTCATATTCTAATTTCTTTCATTTAATATTTACTTTCTCTTTATATACTATACATTTTCTCTCCATCTGTTTCTGTCAGTAGCTACAGTAGAATCTTGGGAGCCATTACTTCATCTTTGTATCACCCGTGAGTTTCTTCAGCTATAAAATGATGGAAATTTACTAAATGATTTCACCTCCAAACCTTTATGGAGGGAGATAATATCATCCTGAGTCTTAGGTTGTCTATACAGCATTTTATACAATAGTTAACTTAAAACAAAACAAAACAGTCATTATTAATGAGTCTGTACCCATTAGCAATGATGTCTTTTTTGGAGTGATGAAATTAGATGTGGTGATAGTTAAAAAATTCTGTGAATATAATAAAAGTCATTTAATTATGTGCTTTAAATGGATGAATTGTATGGTATGCAAACTACATCGCAATAAAGCTGCAAAAACAAAACAAAAAAAACCAGTCATACATAAAGACAAAAGTTGACTGAAAAGAGGAGACAAAAATAAACCATGGGAGATCCAGATCTTAATTGGATGTTATTAGCACAATCTATAATGACAGGATGGGAAACTTCGCAGAAAATGGGCAGCTATAAAAACAATTAAATAGAAATTCTATAATTTAATTAGATTGGTTTAAGTCCAGATTAGACACAGTGCAAGAGAGAATAAATAAACTGAAATATTTGTAAAACAAAAAAAAATTCAGATAAAAATTTTCAGAGAAAAATGAATGGGAAATGCAGAAAACTGAGTAAGAGACATGAGACACCAAGACAAGGTGTTTCAGAGGAGAGGAAGTAGAGAAAGGACCAAAAGCCATATTCAAACTGATAAAGACTGACAGTTTTTCAAATCCAACAAAAAATAACAAGCATATATTCAAGAAGTACTATGAACACAAAGTCAGATAAAAACAAATAAATCATACCAATCATGGCATAGAAAATGATATAAAATAAAGACAAAAAATCAAAAGCCACTAGGGAAATAAAGATAAATTACCTTTAAAATAGCAACAATAAGTCTAAGCACTGAAATATTAATGGAAAACAATGGAAGACAAAAAAAATGAAAGACCATCATAAAGTGCAAAAAGAAATTAACAATAAAAATGCTTTATTTATGGGAAATATTATTAAAGTAGAAAAAAATACTTGCAGAACAAAAAATGAACAAAATAATAACTATCAGAATCTCATTAAGAAATATGAAATGAAATAGTTTAGAAAAAAAAAATTATACCAGAAGAAAAAAAAAGAGATGCAAAAAAGTATGAACAGTAATATAAAGCTCAAATATGTGGGTTTATTTAAATGTAATGTGACAGTGATAATAACCATTTATGCCACCTAAAATACAGAGGAGATGAAAATACAATAATAACAGGATATTAAATGGTGTTCCCATTTTTAAACATCTTTACATTGTCTAGAATATGATAAAATACTAATTTATATTATACTTGAATAAAGCAAAGAATACTAACTTATATTATACTTAAATAAAGCAAAGATAAACACTAATCTCTAGGACGGTCTCTAAAGGAATATTGGTAGAATGTCTAACTAATAAATTAACTGGGTTGGAAATGCAATAATGAATAGTCATTAATATTTCAAAAGAGAGAAAACGGAGAAAGAAACATAAAAGAAATAAAACAAAGATGAAACCCAATATTAAAAAATAGAGATTTAAGTAAAAATATATTGATATAATATAAATTTAACATAAATATTAATACTAACATTAAGCCAATTAAAAGTAAAGACTGTCAAACAAAACTTCCAATAGAAAGCCAGCTATGCTGCTTAGAAATGATACACCATGAATAAATGGACACAAAAAGTTGACAGTAAGAGACATGCAACACTAATCAAAAGAAGGATAGCTCCCTTAATAGGAGATAAGCTGATAAAAGAGTGACACGTCCTAATGATAAATGTTAATACAGCAGAATGTCATAACATTCTAACTTTATATATACTTATTACAAATAGACATAATAGATTTTTAAGGATTAGATTATATATGTTCTCAAACCACAGCTGAACTGGACTAGAAATCAGTAAAACAGAGATAACTTACTTTCTCCTCAAAATTAAAGAATGCATTTTTAAATAACTCGTGCTTTAAAAAATTATAATAAAAATTTAAAAATATTTTAACTGATAATAAAAATAAAATTTATATATGTGTGTCATTCAATCACAAACATGCTTAGAGGGAAATTGCTATTATTAAGTACACATATTGGAAAAGAAGAAAACCTGAAAATCTGATTTTAATACCATCTCAAGAAGTTAGGGGAAAAAAAGGCAATTAAGCTCAGAGGAAGATAAACAAGTGTACATGAAAGAACCAACAAAATCAGAATGGTTCTATAAAAAGACTAATAAAATTGATAAACCTCAGGCAAAATAGATCGAGGATAAAATTGAGAATATACATATTACTAAGATCTTATAATCATAACTGATCCTTCAGAGATTGAAAAGAAAATGAAATGATATTTTACATCACTTAATGAAAATAAATTTTAAGCTTTAAATAAAATGGACAAATTCTTATAAAAACACAATCAACCTAATGCAAAAACATAGAAAACATTCAGAATACATGCACATTATACACATATATGTACATATATACACATATGTATTTAATTCATAATTAAAAACCTTTCTACACACATGCAGACATACATCTTTAGACCAGGATAGCTTTGCAAATGCATTCTATGTATTTAAAAGAGAAATAACAATGCTTTTTTCAGGGAATAAAAAATGACATTATACTTCCTATCTTATTTTATGAGGACAATATAACTTAAATAACAAAATGTGAAAATAGTTGCATAAATTTCTGGAATGTAATTCAGATATGAACAGAATAAAGTATCTCAATCAAAAAAGAAAAATAACTATCTCAATCAAAAAAGAAAAATTATTTGATAAAATAATATTCATGAAAATTGATAAAAAGCTCTTACTAGAACAGACAAGAAAGATAACTTTTTTAGTCTAACAAGATATATGGGCCACATCATCATTAATAGTGAAAAATCTAAACTATAGACTACCATAAATCAATGTATATACATTTTCATGGACTGGAAGAATTAATAGTAGAAGGCTCTAAGGAAAAAATAAATATTTTCATTCTCTAGAAGTCTCCTTTTCCCAACCCATTTTCTCCTCACCTTCTGAAAAGTGTTAGACAGGTGGTCTTTATGGTGGAGCCATCTGTTTCCATTCAAAGAATAGGAAAACATTATCCCCCGGGTCAAATCCTTGTATCCGGGCATGAGCCTCTCCAGCTTTCTCTAACTAGATAGAATTAATTTGCACTAAAAATGTAAGGTTTCTCTCCCTCTCTCAGGAGATGAAGTAAGTTGTGGCACTGTCAACCTTCTATATAAGATCCTAGATTCATAATTTTGGGATTCCTTTTCTGCAGTACAGACCATGGTATACACAGCTGACATCTGCTCCTGACACAACTCTTGAGCAGAATTAGAGGAAGAAAAATTGCTGTTATTGCTGTAAATAATAAGCTGTATCTCTTATTCAGAAATTTTGTATTTGCTTTCTCAGCAAAAATAAATGTCTTTCTGAAAAGATGGTAATTTTTAAAAATGGCATACTTTTTTTGTTTGTTTGTTTGAGATGCCCTGATTTTTAATGTCTTATATGGTACTTCCTATTTCTTTTTTTATTATTTTCTAAAATTTTAATTCCAGTACAGTTAAAAGTGTTATATTAGTTTCAGTTGTACAATATAGTGATTCGGCAATTCTCTATATTAATCTGTTCACTGTGATAAATGTACTCTTAATCCCCTTCACCTATTTTGATCACTACTCCCCACCCACCTCCTCTCTGGTAACCATCAGTTTGTTCTCTATAGTCAAGAGTCTGTTTTTCGGTTTGTCTCTTTTTTTCTTTTTTCTTTTGGTTTGTTTCTTAAATACCACATATGAGTGAAATCCTATGGTATTTGTCTTTCTCTGACCGACTTATATTACTTAGCATTATACTGTCTAGATCTATCCATGTTGTTGCAAATGGCAGGATTTTAATCCCTTTTAAAATGACGTAATTTTTAAAATACATAGTACTGGTCATAAGATTTAATGTACCTGAAGGGTTTTTCATTCAAAGCCTTCTATTTCTTAAGGAAACATAGATTTCATAGTTCTCTAAGTTATTTTTTATCTTAAGTAGCGATATCAGAATTACTATAAAAATTTTTTAAAATGCTTTACATTTTATTATTACAGAAATGCAGAGATAATCTTCTAAAGGAAAAATAAAATGCTGAATTTTGACTCAGCTTTCCACTGAGAATGTTAGAGACTAAGTTGCAATGTGTCTTAATACCACAAGTAGTACTGGAGTATTCGTTCCTATTGTTCTAAGCTTCCAAATCATAGAAGCTTAAGTTTGGAAAATACCTTAGAGTTTTTACGAATATCTGTGATTTACCCTTACCAAAAAAACAAAAAACAAAACAAAACCTTCACTAAATGACAGAAACATGAACTCACTGCTATTTGTGTTATTTTAGCACTCCCTATTGAAAAGCAAAGTAAAATTTCATGGTCTTGAATATTTTCAATATGTCTGGATATAGGGCAAGAGAGTGGACCAAATTCTTTTTTACTTATAAAACCAAAAGATAGTTTTAAAATTTCTCTTGAAGAACAGGAGAAATACGCCTACTATATATCCATTTACTCAATTAATACTTTTTTAAGGTGAAGACATGATTATGTATTTTTCAAAAGATGTATATGGATATTGCATATAAGATCTGAATAGACATTTCTCCAAAGAAGACATACCAGTGGTCACCTCGTATATGCAAAGTTGCTCAACACTACTAATTAGCAGGAAATACAAATCAAAGCCACAATGAGATACAAACTCATACCTGTTAGGATGGCTGTTATCAAAAAGACAAGAGATAAGAACTGTTGGCAAGGATGTTGGCAAGGATAGAGAATCGTTGTACACATCGGTGGAAATATAAACTGGTGTAGCCACTATGGAAAACAGTATGGGTGGTCCTCAAAAAATTATAAATTGAACTAACATATGATCCAGCAGTTCCACTTCTGGGTATTTATCCAAGGAAAAGGAAAAGAAAACTAATCTGAAAAGATATATGCATCCCTATGTTCACTGCAGCATTATACACAATAGCCAATGTGGAAACTAAGTGTCCATGAATATATGGATAAAGAAGATGTAGTATGTATACACACACACACACACACACACACACACAGAAATATCACTTGGCCATAAAAAAGAATGAAATCTTGCTATTCTTAACAATATGGATAAACCTAGAGAGTATTATGCTAAGTGAAATAAGTCAGGCAGAGAAAGACAAATACTGTATGATCTCTCTTATATGTAGAATCAAAAAATAAACAAAGCAAAACAAAACTCATGGATAGGGAGAAGAGAGTGGCTGCTGGGTGGAGGGAGCTGAAGGATGGGCAAAATGAGTAAAGGGGTCCAGAGGTATGGACTTCCAGTAGGTCATGGGGATGTAGTGCACAGCATGGTGACTATAGTCAATAGTATTATAGTGCATATCTGCAGGTTGCCAGGAGAGTAGATCTTGAAAACTCTCATCTTCAGACAAAAAACCTTTTTAGTAACCTTTTATGGTAATGTATGGTGACTAGAGTTATGGTAGTGATCATTTATTTCACAGCATATAAGTGTTGAATCACTCATTATACACCTGAAACTAATACATGCTGTATGCCAATTATACATACATACAAATATATATATACAACGAAAGGACTGGGAAAGAGGTAACCTAGTGTGACAGAACAACTTTAAATGTTAACAATTTTTCTCCAGCCAAATAGCAGAGAAAAAATTGTGGGCCCAATTCCACCCACGCCCACAACAGCTGAATGGGAAACCTGGACTTCTACCCTCCCTACACTGTGACAGAGCACCCAAGCTTTTCCATCCCCGCTTACCTCCAAGGTAGTGTCAGAAAAGGCTGAATGTGTCTATAGTGGCTAAAGGGGAAAACTAGACATCTATTCCTATCCGGTAGCAATAAGAGAGCACCTCCCTGTTAGGGCACTGTCAGAGAAAATAAGGTAAAATGGAAAATTAGTAACATCCAGAGTCTCAAACAATACTCAAAATGTCCAGGTTTCAATAAAAAAAAATCACTGATTATACCAAGAACTAGGAATATTTCACTGATTGAAAAAAGGAGAAGCAATAGATTCCAACAGTGAAAATACAGAGATGTTACAATTGCCCAACAAAATTTTGAAGCAATCATAAAAATATGTTAGTGAGCCTCTAAAAACACATGTGAAACAAAATTAGAGATTGCCAGCAAAGAAACAGAAAATACAAAGAAAAAATAACTGAATATGTATAAGTAAAAAATGTAATGACAAAAATAAAATTCAATATATAGGCTAAACAGCATAATGAAAGGGACATTGGAATTTTTAAAAAAATGGGCAAAGGACCTAAATGGATATTTTTCCAAATGGCCAACAAGTACATGAAAAGGTGCTCAACACAAATAATTATTACATAAATGAAAATCAAAATCACAGTGAGATATCACTTCGCATCTGTCAGTATTGCTGGTATCAAAAAGACAAAAGGTATCAAATGCTGGCAAGGATTAGAGGAAAGAGAGCTGTTGTACACCGCTGGTGGAAATGTAAATTGGTATAGTAAAAGAGTATGGACTTTCCTTCAGAAATTAATCACAGAACTACCATATGATCTAGCAGTCCCACTTATAGGTATATACCCAAAGGAGACAAAATCATCTCAAAAAGATATCTGTATCCCCATGTTCATTGCACCATCATTCACAATAGCCAAGGTATGGAAACAACTTAAGTGTATGTGGAAGAATGAATGGATAATGAAAATGTGATATAAAATGTGACATTAAAATTACATTCTGTTGGAAGGAAGTAATGGATATAGCAGTAAAGTCAGAGTGACTAACAGTGTCTACTACACTCAGCTCAAATGTCCTTATTGAAGAAATAATACAATCCCTAATGATTTAGAGATATTCCAGCCAAAATATCTAAATAGATGGAAATAGCCATTCTTTCTTCCCTTCTTTCCTTCCTTCCTTTTTGAGTAGGCACTGGATTACACACAGACCAGTCCTTCAGTCACAGCCTGAACTGGGTTTGCATGTGGTTGTCTGGTACCCACCTTCCAGTACACTGCTTACTTCTCAGCTCTGTTTCTTACCAGATGCTACAATTGCATTTGCTTTAGAATTCACTCACAGTAGGATGAAGTAGGTATTTCTGCTTCATTTGTCAGTAGAGCCGTATTTAAAATGTGTTAATAATAGATACAAGAAATCACACATATAATAATTGTTACATATAGGCTAAGCGAAACCTAGGATAACTCTAATCTCAGATGGGATGTTTTTAATATGCTTTTGGACTTTACACCTTTTAATGTAACTGTGAGTAATTAGAAAAACTGAGTAATTAGTTTCATACCTCACTTTCTTCTTCTTTACCTGCAGTAGTAGGGCTAATGACCAAGATGCAAGAGTTAAAAAACCTAGAGCTTATCTCTTCTCCAAATAGACAGTTTATCCTCCAAACTTATGACTTTACACTATATCAAAGTAGGCACTTATTTTTTTACTTTTCTTGAGTATGCTGACACATAAAAATTAATTCCATTATTTATCTGTCCAGACAATACATGCATACTAATTGAATACTTATTTTGTATTTTCCGAAAATTAAAAAAATAGTTTTAATCCTCCAAATGGACTGATACGGGAATACCAACATTTCTTCAAAGCTACAGTTATCTACCTACTTACAAAGCAGTAATTTTTTTCCACTTTGAATATTTTCTAAAGTGGCAACAAATTCTATACAACTCAAAAGTGACAAATCTGAAATAATACAAGAACACTGCAGACGTGCAAAAACTGTTCTTAGGACATTTTTTTTCTGTTAAGAAAAATGTAGGAAATGATCAGATGTGTACAGATGGCTTGTTTATTATATAAAAAAATCATGCCAGAAACAACACAAAATCTTGGATTCAAAAGACTTCCCTTATTTATAAAACATTTTATTCCCTTTACTATCACAAATACATAAAAATCTTCTTTTTTCTCTTTAGTCACATAAAAAACACAACCTGGGGAAAATACAGTAGAGTTTACAGGCCAATGAGTTCAAATTGTGCAAAAAATTTAATTTTACTTAATAACTGACTTTTTATTGCATAGTTTACTAGTTCTAAGATCACTACATTTGTTGATAAACATATATGTATGTGTCTATATATTGCATATGTATGTATGTACATGTATTTCCAGATTTAGTAAACACTTTCCTCCAAAGAAAATATTTTCTGATTGGTCAGCAAAATCATATTCCTGGATTTAATTAAATCCACAGAAATATTTATCTAGAATATCTGATCCGCCCACATCTTTAAGGTTCCGAAGGGTATGCTCAATGTCTAGCCTTATTTCTGGCTACATTAATTTAGTTAATAATCCGCTTGGTCAGGTCCCCTATTTCAGTTTTGGGCCATGGATTCGTCATACTCCAGTACTTGACTCTATCTCCACCAGAAAGAGAAGGAAATATGTTGAGACCACATAAAGAGTTACCCAGTCTTACTGTTTGCTGAGTTATGACTCACTGTTTTGCCTAATCTTTTGCTTCTTCAATGCTCTCCAACTTTTGCTTGACTTCTGACTTCTATGTATATCCAAACTCTTCCTAAGAACTGATTTCCTGCTAAGCCTGATGCCAGACTCGGTTGTGCCTCTTTTTATGCTCTGGGCAGCAACCTTATCACCATAGTCCCTGTGACCCGTAGTCTTTCCATGACTCTCTGTGTTACTCATTGGGAGTTTGACTCATCTGTCACAATATATTTGACTCAAAACTTCTATTTCAGGCCTGCTTTTGCCTATTTGAGCTCCAGACTTGTTATGTCCGATTGCCATTGGACACCTTTGCTTGGATAGCTAATAGGAATAACAATTTGATATTGGCAAAACAAAATTTCACTCCTGATTTCATCTTCTTCACATAATGCTCTTCCCCTTTGTCTTCACCATCTTATTGCCTACCCTGTTGCTGAAGCCAAAAACCTAGAAGTCATTCTTTATTCCCTTCTTTCCCTGCATGAAATTCTTTAGCAATTCCTGTCAGCTCAAAATCCAAAATATGTTCTGTGTCATATACCTCTTTCTCTCACTAATGCTTTCACCCTAACACAAGTCAAAACCCTTTATCATGTGAGCACATAGATACCTTCCTTCTCAACTGGTCCTCTTGCTGCCTCTCTGATTCCTCTTCAATTTATTCTTCATACTGTATCAAGGATGGCCCTATTCTTTAAACCAAACTTATATTTTCCTGGGTTATAAGCTTTAAATGAAATCTAATCTTGTTGGCTTCACCTGCAAGGTCTGCTATGAGGTGACTTCTGTTTCCCATTGTGCTGTCTTTCCTTGCTACAATCCCAATACAATCTTCTCCTTCCCATTCTTTAAACATAAGTTCTTAACTGCCAGTGAGGGCCCCCTTGATCTTCCATCTACAGTATCCCTTACCCAAACAACACTTATCAGCTCTGAATTTTCTTCTTTATTTGTGACTCCTCTTTTGCCATAACCCAAATGTACACTCCAGTAAGCCCAGGGTATTAGACTGCTTATTTACTGCTTTATTCCTTGTCTCCTTAATAGCCTCAGGTAATAGTGGGTGTTAAATAGCAGTATTTCAATCCCAAATTTTACTTTGAGCTTGCCATAATCCAGTAATAAAAAAGTGGTACTTCAAACCTATGCATTTTGTCTTGACAGCAATTATTTACCAATCCAAGTTCTTAGAGTTGGCTTTACCCTATTATCACCCGGAGCTTCTACAAAACATAGATGGTAGACCTCAGTCCCAAGCTCTACATATAATTGGTTTGGACCGTGTATCAATATTTTGTAAAAACACCCATAGGTGACTCTACTGTTCAACTATAGATGAGAACCTATTATCTAAACACAGTTATCAGAGTTTAGGGTAAATGCCTAAAGTATATGGGTTTTAAAAAATCATGTAACCTAACCAATTTATCTCTACATAGCTGCCTTCCTTCTGTATAGTTATTCTAGGTCTGTACATACCATTTATTTTTGCTTACACATATCTTTATATACTACAAAATACTGACTTAAGATAATATTTCCTAGTTGGCACTAAGAATAGTGTCTCACAATTTAACTGATCATACTGGTTAGTTGAAACTCTGATTCACAATGGAATTTTTTCTTTTTCTTTTTTTTAAGATTTTATTTATTTGACAGAGAGAGACATAGCGAGAGCAGGAACACAAGCAGGGGGAGTGGGAGAAGGAGAAGCAGGCTTCCTGTGGAGCAGGGAGCCCAATGTGGGGTTCCATCCCAGGACCCTGGGATCATGACCTGAGCCAAAGGCAGACGCTTAACAACTGAGACACCCAGGTGCCCCCACAATGGAATATTTTCTTGATAAAAAATCAATTTAATTAATCTCACTGTTAATTCTTTTTTTTATATATCAGTCCAAAAGAAGTACAGTTTGAATATTCAACAACAGTAGGAAACTTAAATTCTCTTATAACCATTAAGGAAATTAAATCTTTAACCCAAACAAAGAAACCAATCCATCTGACAAACAATATTACCCACAAAGAAGGCTCCAGAGCAGGTAGCTTCACAAGAAAATTTTACCAAACATTTATTAATAAGTTAATATCAATCTTATATAAACTCTTCCAGAGAATGGAAAGGGAAGTTACCAGCTTGTCTTATTATTTGTTTATTTTGCTTATAGAATTGGACAAAGAAGTCATAGGAAAGGATAATTACAGATCATTTTACTCAAAAATCATAGATGAAAAAGCCCATATTAAGTATTAATCAAAGTTGGCAAAGGCCTAGAGCTCTACTTTTGCACCCAAAATTTGAAATACCGACATGAATATTTTTCATCTGCTTTCTCTCAATATATTCGTATTACATGGGCAGACCTAGACATGGGTTTAGTGAGAAGGTTCAGAAGTCTGTTTGGATCAGGTACTGTACTGACATGTGTTAACATTAAATCTGTGGAGACAAAGGAAAAAAAGAATGAAAAGGGAGAAAGAAAGTGAGGAGATGCTTCAGTGACTGAAAGTTCAGGGGCAGCAATTGTATCCAGTGCCCCAATGCAATGATCAAGTAGCAGAGATCATCCAAGTCAAATTAAATACATTGCAAACCGTGTATAAGACCAGGAAACAGAAATTCAGATATGGAGTGATGATATACGAGATGCAGGAAAAGCAGCGACAGCTAACATGTGGGTCCAAAAGACCCAGGTCTTACCTAAGTGTTAAGAATTTGTCTGGGCTGCTCTTTCTTCCATTCCTCCCATACAGGTTTTCACCCCAGACTTTAAAGGGTATTGCTATTGGTGTCCACAGGGATTGCAGGTAATAAATTCAGGGTTTAGAAACCAAACTGATGAGCCTGGTTCTTGTGTTAGTCCTTAAATTCCTCTACATTCCACAATCAATGATTATGATCTCTACCCAACCTACTAGACACAAATGATATTGGATAGGAACGAGTGAATGGCACAGTTAAACTGGCCCCAGTTGATGGATTCAAAACCGTTCAAACAGTTCAAAACAGTTCCCCTACCAAGCTTGGGTCTAGAAGAGATGAAATGACATTGTAGGCAACCTCCTGATAAAAGAGAACTTGTATTATAATTTATATATTTTATTTTTGTAATTTGCATAATTTATTCCCTCCAAATTGAAAACTTCAACACACATGTAAAGTTGGACAGATATAAATCTGTAAATATACTAATATGTGTCATATTAGTACATAAAAATATATAATTATATATAGCATTTTCTGGTGAACTATTGTCCTGAAATTGGTACTGAATTACATAGTTTGAGTAACATTAAACATTAAATTGACTTTAAATTACCTTCAGAAAAAAAAAACCTGAAAATGTGTATAAATGTGCATTTTGCATTTCTCTTAAGTTTTTCACCAACTTTATGTGTTCAAAATTATTTTAATAGAAAAATAATTATCTACCTGATATCAGTATATCAAAGGCTACCTAGGGAATTGCTAATCTTAAAAATAAGTAAATAAATAAATGCTTACTAAGAGACACTACGAGTTATTTTTCATTTACATGTATTCAACTGTTTGTTTCCTAACTATTCAACAATTTTTAACATGTCTCCTTTAAACAATAACACTGTGTCTCCAACTAACAATCTGAAAAAACACTGTATTTTAGAAAAGAAATTAATTTCCTAGTTAAATAAATGCAAAAGCAGACCTGCTGCATTCTCGCATTTATTTTATTTTTACTACTTTCCTGTCACTTAGAAATAGGTGAACCAATTTAAACTAAATTTGAATTAAAAAATAAAGCACTCCTGGGCTCAATCCCCATGTGTTGAGTTTCTGCCTCAGAGTCTATTTTATAGCTGAGTTACAAATACTGAAGGAAATTTATAATGGAACCTGGGACAGCCTCATTTTGTAATGGGAAGTAGTGGTCACCAGAAATGAGGGAATATATTGTGCTTAGATGTCAACCTCTTTACCTTTCTAAAATGGTGAGTCCAGAGTTTAAAAATCAATATCCATATATTTTGTTTAACATACCACTTTGTCATAGCACAGTATCTTTCCCTGCTGAGATGGAAAAGGGTCTCGTTTAGTAATAAAAAAGAGGTGGGCAGGAATTGTTAGGTAATTTATAGCTTTTCCTAAAAATAAATTGAATGCTATTTCCTATAAAGTACATAGAAATAAAAGGAAAGAGAAAAGAGACCAAGAGATTGAGTATTTGCAAACTCAAAAAGTAAGAAATGCAAAATCCAAAGTTTTGAAACTTTATATAGGCCAAGTATATCATAGGCAAAGAATAATGTAAATGTCTTTAAATGATCAGGATATCCCAGGTATATGTATTTTGGTCAGATTTTTAAATATGTTATCACAAATTAAAATGACACATATCTATAAGAAATCATCTTTCTTGATAAAACAAAATGCTATGATACAAGCTAAGCATGATTAAAGTAGTTTCAATATTAAAAGACACAAACATTATAACATCTGTAATGTTCATTTCATTCATCTGTTATTAAACACCTGCCAAAACACAGGCATCATCCTAAATCTATTAACCCAAGATGTATATCTGAATCAAGATGTTTTCTCTTATGTTCTATTATCACCAAGTAACTCTTCGCCTTTGGTATAACACTCAACTTCTTCGTGGTAATTTTATATCTTTTTAGGTTTAAATTATTCGTATAGTTGTGCCTCGGTTTTTACATTTTCTATAATCCAGTAAATTACCAACTTTTCTCCTCTTCCTAATGCTAATTATGGGAAATAAGTGAAAAACTCTTCTCAGTATTCCACAAAACAGTATTTCATAAAAATGAATTTCTAAATCCCCAAGCAATCAAAATTAATGTTGTTTGACGTCGGTGATTGAATTTATGCCTAATACGATAATAGTTGTTGCATGTTCTCATTAAGACTTGCCATCTCAAAAAAAAAAAAAGAAAAAGACTTGCTATCTCATGTAATCAGGTTTAAAATATGTCTTTAACATGACCATGTCATTGATTTTACATTGGACAATGGCTTTCACTGACATTAAATTTTACCTCAAAATTCATTTGAGCATTTGGTTATGTAGTAAAATAAGCTTCAATTTTATTGTGAAGAGAATCCTGCTTAATATAAAAGAGAAACACAGGGAAAAACATGCTATTTGTCAAAATCTCTTTTGACTTCAGTGATCATAAAACCGAAATCATCCAGATGGATTAGTTTTTCATATTATGTATATTTACTTAATTTTTTACTCTTTGGAGGGAAAGAGAAATAATGTTCAAAACTGCCCTTCACGGGGGCATAGTTCTTTGTTTTTCCATACTGATGCATGAACTGGGCTATTTTTAGAAGTAGTATGGGTCCCCCTAACATGAATGCATGTATCTTTTAAAACAAATTCTCTTAGAATATGTTAATGTGAAGAAAAGTCCTGACTGGAGTCTTCTATCAATCACTTGAAATAGTAGAAATACTTTCACTTGCTTCAGTCCTCGGTGAAATTGTGAAATGGAGACTTACGGATATAACACACATTGTATGTATGTGTGTATGTATGTATGTATGTATGTATGAGAGAGAGTGTACTTGTGGAGGGGGAGGAGCAGAGGGAGAGAGATAGAATCTTAAGCAGGGTCCACGCCCAGCATAGAGCCCAATGTGGGGCTTGATCTCACAACCCTGAGATTCATGACCTGAGCCAAAATCAAGAGTCAGACACTTAACTGACTGAGACATGGAGGTGCCCCAGATATCACACATATTTTAAAAACAGTTGATTTTGTTTCATTCTTACAATGTATTCCATTTCATTTGAGACATGAAAATAACTAAATTCTACAGATTAAAATTAGTATTAGGTACACATTTATTTGCACAATTCTCATAATTCTCATTTTTCTCTTATATTCTAATATTTTTTTAAAATTTCGGTATACTTGGCACACAATGTTATATCAGTTTCAGGTGTACAACATAGTGACTCAACTTCCCTATACAATATGCTATGCTCACTAACGACATGGATGAAGCTGGAGTGTATTATGCTAAGTGACATAAGTCAGTCAGAGGAGGACAAATATGATTTCACCCATATGTGGAATTTAAGAAACAAAACAGATGAATATAGGCGAAGGGGAAAAAAGAAAGAGGGAGGCAAACCATAAAAGACTCTTACTACAAAGAACAAACTGAGGGCTGCTGGAAGGGAGGTGGGCAGGGGGATGGGCTAAATGGGTGATGAATATTAAGGAGGACACTTGGGATGAGCACTGGGTTTTATATGTAAGTGATGATTCACTAAATTCTACTCCTGAAACCAATATTACACTATACATTAGCTAACTAGAATTTAAATAAAAACTTTTTAAAAAAATTTAAAAAGTTTTTATTTTTAAAAGAGTAAACAAAAAGGACATTTATTTTTCCAGTATCTAAGTTCCTATAACCGATACCTGAGTAGAGATTGTATTTTTACATTTGATATGTATGTTTAAATATTAATAAGATCTAGTTATTTTTTGTAGTCTTGTTTAAATTAATTGATCCATTTAACAAATACTCATGGAGCACTACCTCTTGTAACAAATATTCATTGAACACTACCTCTTTGTGTTGTAAAATATATGCAGCCCATGGCTTCATGAAACTTACATTCTAATGGTAGAGATGGGCATCAATTAAATAATCACATGTATAAACATAACAGTGAATGCTTTGTAGGAGAAGAGTGAATTGACACATGCAATACGGAAACATGACTTCATCTTGGATGTGGGAATGACATAAAAGCCGAGACCTGAATGATGCACCACCTAGATGAAGGCAGAGGTGTAAATATATAAGGTAAAGTAAAATGGCATTTGCAAATTCCTTGAGGCTAAAAGAAGCATGAAATTGTTCATAAACTTAAAAAGGCCAGAGGCATTTTGTTCTATTATCACCAAGTAACTCTTCACCTTTGGTATAACACTCGACTTCTTCGTGGTAATTTTATATCTTAGATGTCAACTTAGATGTTGTAAGATTTTTTTTTTTCTTGTCTCAAAAGCAATTTGAAGTACTGAGTATGACACAATTGGTGGAGGAAAGACCAGTACTAGCTTGCTCAGGGTTTTGTTTTGTTTTGTTTTTACATCAGGTAAAAAGACCCCCTTAAACTAATCCCCAGACTATTCACTAATTAATAGAAGATTCTGGGTATAAAATTGAGGAAGTATTATGACTAAGACTCATAATGAAGATAAGAGCCAACAACTGAGAATATCCAGTAAAAACTTCATGAACTTCAGCTATAGCAAAGCAAATTAATCTCCTATACAAAGAAACACTGTGGCTCATTTATGGATAACCTTGTCCCATTGGGAATATGCACCCTGGTCTCTCCTGAAACCACTGAAATCAGCTTATGGCAAGGCTGTTTATCCCTTGACTGGAAGATGGCCTTGGGGACCATCAAGCTATAAGACTAGATCTTATTTTCCTTATCCTCTTCAAGACCTCTCCCTCTGACAGATGAAAGAGACTGAGGCCTTCCCTCATCTAGGAGCAAAGTCCTTCTGACCCATTACTGACTCTCCTTTATGAGCTGAAGGATGAAGAAAGAAATAGAATAAAAAGTAACCTTGCTTTCCTGAACTTGCATCTATGTGTGTGTGTGTTGTTTTTTTTTTTTTATCTTCGGGCACCAATCCAAAGTAAAAGAACCTAAGATTGATCAAGAAACAGCTCACAGACTGAGGGTTTTGGAGGGGAGGGGTGGGGGGTTGGGTGAGCCTGGTGGTGGGTATTGAGGAGGGCATGTATTGCATGGAGCACTGGGTGTGGTACATGAACAATGAATCTTGTAACACAAAAAATAAAAGTATTTGGGGAAAAAAAAAAGAAACAGTTCTAAAACTTGAGTGATAGTTTTGAGAACCAATTGCAAATCATATCTGTATTTTTAAAAGATGGCTCAGACAGCAGGAGGTGGAAAAATTGGAAGAGAGCACAAGAATATGCAGCAAGAATACTTCAGAGGCCATAGTAGTTGTCTAACAGCTTAGATTAGAGAAAGAGAAAAGCAGGCAGGAAAAGTACGTGTTTTATTTTGGGTATTCTGAATCTGAAATGGCTTTAAGCATATAAGTAGAAATGCCAAATAGGTAGTTGCTTGTATGAAGTTCAGAAAATCATTTGGAACAAATGTGAATTTGCAGGTCATTAACATCGAGATGACCCCATTTTTTCCATACCACAGATTCATTCTCAATGCAATACAAGTGTTAGAATGCAGAAATTTCCCACTTTTATATGAGAAAACATAAGCATAAAAACATAGACACAGACACACATAAACACAAAAACTGTCTTAGACACTGTAAGTGATCTAAAAAACCCACTAAAATAGACCTCCACTTGCCTTAATCTATACACATTGGTTGATAAACCATGGAAAAGAATTATTTATTTTCACAGTATTCATATTAATAATAAAGAATGCTGAGAAGTAACTGAGCTATTTAGAGTGTAACTGTGACTTTTAATTTAGAAGTACTAAATACATTTCATTTACTATGCAAAGCAAGGAGAGCCTGGAAAATGCAGGCTTACTTATACTTTTCTTTAAAAAGGCATTCATTCAAAAAAAAAAAAAAAGGCATTCATTTTACTTTTAGCCGAATGTTTATCCATGTCATCCTCGGTTAATTAATTAGAGGGAAATTTTAATATATATCAAGTCAATAAGTCTGAAATACTTTGAAAATAATTTCTATGTAATTTTCTGTCTTCTCTTATTCTTTCAGAATGAGTGACCTACTTCTGCAACACTGATTTTAGATATCATGTAAAATAGAAGAAAAATAAAACCTGATACACGTTATTACTACTTTGACCCTTAGATGAGCTAATTTAGGATAAATGTAGATATTGTTAAGAAAGTACTTAAGAGAGATAGAGAATATAGATACATAATATGGTATCGTGATTATATTAAGTAAATTGATAATTCAATTCATTACATTTCTGAATATTTTTTTAAAGATTTTATTTATTTATTTGACAGAGAGAGAGATCACAAGTAGGCAGAGAGGCAGGCAGAATGAGAGGGAAAGCAGCCTCCCTACTGAACAGAAAGCCCTATGCGGGGCTCGATCCCAGGACCCTGAGATCATGACCTGAGCCTAAGGCAGAGGCTTTAACCCCAAGCCACCCAGGCACCCCACATTTCTGAATATTTTTAAAAGAAGTAAATATCAGGAAAATTAAACCAGAACATTTTTATCATAAGCTCCATTAGACTGAGATATAATTATATTTCAAAGGATTTTACTTAAAATAATAGTGTTCTGAATTATTTCAAAATTAGCTATTAATTATAAATGTCTAGTTCTACTTGTTATTCTAAATGCTGGACAATTTTAGCAGTAGTTTTCTAGCAAAAGAAATTTACTGAAACCCCTGTTTCACTAAGTCACTTTAAAACATTACATTTTAGAACCTATTTCCTCCTACAGCTTTTTGAGGTTTGTGGTAAATGTTCAATCTTGCGTACTATTTTATAGCTGCAATCTGTGAAACCAGTGATAATATGGGATTTCAAATATGGATAGCAAATGTCAGTAGGACACTATATAAAATCATAAAATAAAATGTAAAAAGTTACTTAAGTTGCATATAAAACATCACTTTAGTGTTATATTGCAAATGTTACTTACACACCATGCAGTGTTTAAGAACAGAAAAAAAGTAGTGTTTTTTAAAAGAAAAAAATATATATATAAACACATAAGGAAACTTTTACTGTTGTGTTAAATTTATTTCCAGGATGCCAGGCATTTTAAACAAATATTAATTTTTAAAGAAGAAAAGCCACTCTACTCAACTGTATAAAGACACAAAGGGAAAATGTTTCTTTCCTCAAAACTATGGAAAGGGGATAGTAGTGGTTGTTATAACAACTATGACAGGAGAGCACATAGTAAGAGGAGGACTAGTTGCCTTCTTTTGTAAACACAGAACCTAATTGTCCTGTCCAAGGTCATGGACACCTTGAGGTATAGCAATTTTTTAAGGCAGGATGCAACCATCTTTCATTCTCTCCTAATATGAAGTTGTAGTTCATTCACCGTGTCAGTCTTAAAAATAAACAATGTTGAAAGCAGAATACACCAATGTGTTCTGGTTAAATTTTTTTTAAATTATGCAAATCAATACACATATAATTTAAAAAATGGTAAAAAGAGTTGTTTATTAAGTCACTCAGTCTTCTATCAATTTTAAAACAATTTATCCTAGTAATGAATAGCTGTATTAGCAGTTTGTGAAACATATCCAAGTATATATTATTTGATTTATTCAATACTAATTTAACATAGACTGAGCAATTATTATGTGTTGGGTAGACATTGCTCTCAGTGCTTTGTATGAGATGGCCCTCGTAATCCTCACATCAACCAACCCTCAATTAGAGAGGAGGAAGCATAAACACTGAGAGTGGGTAACTCAGTAAGGTCACACTGCTAGTGATGGTGAAGCTGGGAGCTGGGGTTCAAACCCGGGGAGACTGACTGTGCCACGCTCCTACCATTTCACCATATAAAAACATAAGACTAACCAACAAAATTTTAGTCCTATTGTTATTCCCACTTGAAAAATAAGGAATATGGTACTTTAATGGGTAAAATGCAATGGCTATTCAGTGGAGGAGTGCAAAATTTATCTCGATTTCCTGCCACATTTTCCGTTCAATCATAGGAGCTCATCTTTAGGGGAAACATACACAGAGGCAACTAAGTATACTGCAACACAATCAGTGATATAAGAGAAGTACGTACAAGGTGCTACTAGATTTTAAAGAAATGAGATTACCTCTTCTGGGAATCAGGGACATATTTTACCTATATGGCCACTTGCAAGTTCAAGGAAAGGAGATATGTAATAAAACATGAGACAATTTGAGGGACTTTTAAAAAAACATCTTTCACACTGTCCCATTATGGTGCTTCAAAATGCTTTTATTTTTTAAATTTTTTAAATTTATTATTTTTTAAAATATTTTATTTATTTATTTGCCAGAGAGAGAGAGAGAGAGAGAGAGCGAGCACACACACAAGCAGGGGGAGCAGCAGGCAGAGGGAGAGGTAGAAGCAGGCTCCCTGCTTATAGGGAACCCCCCCATCCCCCGCCCATGCAGGGCTTGATCCCAGGGCCCTGGGATCATGACCTGAGCTGAAGGCAGAGGCTTAACAGACCGAGTCACCCAGGTATCCCTCAAAATGCTTTTAAACAATCATTCTTTTAAATAGCTAACAGCAAGGGCGCCTGGGTGGCTCAGTGGGTTAAAGCCTCTGCCTTCGGCTCAGGTCATGGTCTCAGGTACTGGGATCGAGCCCCACATCGGGCTCTCTGGTCAGCGGGGAGCCTGCTTCCAGCTCTCCCTCTGCCTATCTCTCTGCCTACTTGTGATCTCTCTCTCTCTCTCTCTCTCTCTCTCTCTGTCAAATAAATAAATAAAATCTTTTAAATAAATAAATAGCTAACAGCAAAAACTCCATAAAGTTCATACATGACACATTTCTTAGGGAGAAGAAAGGTTTTAAAAACTTGTAGTTAATAATAATGATAACCAACACCATTAAACTCTTATTATGAACAAGGTACTATTTTATGTACTTCATAAATATTATATTTTCCTTAAGCCTCAAAACAATTTGTATTACAGCTATATAATTACTTCATTCTACAGATGAAGAAACTAAGGTACACCCTTCCCAGGGCCTAGTTGCTTAGGTAAATTGCTCCAGGCTCCTTTGAGGAAGACTAGGGAGAAATTCACTGTATGTATTGTAGGGTTCTAGTGAATTCTGCCCTCCAAAATAGGTAGCCCTATCTTTATTCAAGCATTTGTCTTTATCATGGGTTGATAAATTGATAGATTGCCTCAAGTCTAAAAAATAACTGAAGGCCCATAATTCTCAGATCTGTTCTTGCAATCTCAGATCTGTTCTTTAATTTTCCGTATGTGGAGTGTTGGGATTATGTAAATTAGGTAAGACCTTAGAAATATACTGATTTCATTCTTAAGGATCCCATGAGCAATGGTGGCCTGGGTTGGTTAAGTATCTGACTCCTGATTTTGGCTCAGGTCATGATCTCAAGTCTAGAAGATTGAGCCAGCATTGGGCTCTGGGCTCAGCGTGGAGTTTGCTTGAGATTCTCTCTCTCTCCCTCTGACCCCACCCCCACCTATGCACTCTAAATAAATACATAAATAAATAAAATCTTAAAAAAAAAAAGAACCCGGGAACAATTAACCCTATTGGGGTTAATTGGTCCAACAGAGTTTTAATTACCTTGCACCCTGTGACCTATTATAGTAGTCATTTCCATTTTTGTACCTCCTGATTTTAGCCCTATATGAGCCTTTCACCTTATCTCAGAGCAGTAATCAATTCAACATATTCTTGAAGATCTCTTGCCTACCCTAGGATCAATTTTGTTTGCAAGACACAAGCAATGGTACTTGGGCTAAAATAAGCCAGATCATGGGGCAATTAACAGATTCAAAGGGGAAAAAATGACAAAAAAAACATACATCAAAAAGGAGTAGCTCCAGGGTCCAATTCATAGTATAGTTTACACTCTGACATTGGGTGAATCATGCCAATCATTTTTGTCTTTATCATTTCCTTAGAGGATAAGGTTGATTGATTAAACTCAGGTCACAAGCTTACTCCTTGATCAAGGGAGTACAGAGCTCCTTGAGTGACTAAGATATCAGTCAGTGAGGATTGGGGTAAGAGGGTCAATGAGATAATTGCTGCAAGAAAAACTGAGAATCTACAGCTAAAAGAAGGAGAAATGGAAGATGTGCAAGCAAGCTAAGGATGACTTCCACTTTGAGTCAGTAAGGTTGCACCAGACCTTAAATAGTAAGAAGCAATTGCTACCTCATCTCAGGTCTGTTCCTGACCAAAAGTCTCAGGGATCCAAACTTTTAATATTTTTTTAAAGAAAAGAAGGAAAAAAGTCCTTAATATACCAAATGTTAACTGCTGTTCTCTAAGTGTTGTTTCTATAGACATTTTAAATCATATGCTTACATTTTTTTGGTATTTTCTAGTGATTCTACAATAAATATTTACTACTTTTATAATAAGTAAAACATTTTTTAAAGATCAGCGGACTTCCATTTCTCTGCAGAACAGATAAACTGCTACTGGATTTAGCTTCCTGCCATTAACAATCATAAAATACAGGAAGCAAGTATTTTCAGGAATTGGTCAACAGGTAGTGCAGGACCATTACTCTTTTTCTTTTTATTGAAGCACCACTGGCACACAATGTTACATTAGTCTCAGGTGTAAAACACAGTGCTCAAAACTCTACATTCTGCTATGTTCAGAGGAACACATGAACTGAATTCCAAATTTCCTCTGGCACTCTGTTTTGAGATAATATATAAACTGCAGTGCAGGAATATTCACCGCAAGTAGAGCATGATGCTCTTACTAACCCAAGGAAGCAGATACTGGGTTTGGGAGCTGCTAATGTGACTGGAATGTGCACATCAGGGTACTGTACTGGTGATTAAGGAATTTGTACTGGGGATCCACATGGTCTTGTTGGAAGGTTGAACTATGTGACAATGCTTTGTAAGGAGTAAGTACCATGGGTGTGAGAGCTAAAGAAAATTCCAGAAATCATTCTGTGCTTGGAGAGCATGGAGTTCTAGCCTACCAAGACCGAAGGAATGTTACTAAACACCTTGAACAATTGGTAGAAATCTCAGAAAAATCACATTGTCGGAGTGAAGTTTAATGCTCTAGATTAAGAATCAAGCCCTAAAACTGGAAGAATTAAGATATATTATCTAAAACCAACCCTGACAGAACCAATCAGATCCATTAGAAATTTAACTTCTCGCCAGGACAAATTTCAACACCATTTAGGGAAAGACAGTATAGCCCAGATTACTACAAGGTAGTATCCCCAACTTCACAGCATACAATAAAAATTACTAGGCATACAAAGAAACAGCAAAAATGAACCAATATTTAAGAAAAAACAGTCAACAGAAATAGGAAAAGACCTCAGGATGACTGAAATGTTGGAATATGGGAGGTCTTTAAAACATCTATACATATATTTAAGGATGTGAAGGAAAAGATGAACATAATGGTGAGATGGGAAACTCAGCAAAGAACTAAAAATGATAAAAAGAAGAAACCAAAAGGAAATTCTAGAAACAGAAAAGTGAAATATTTGAGATAAAAAAATTACTAAATGGGGTTAATAGCAGCTAGGAGTTGAATGGAGAATCCAAAAACTGACAGACATTGAGAGTTAATTTATTTTCTATGAATAAATCAAATTCAATGGAGGATATGAATGTCTTTAAACAAATGTTGCTGAAACAACTTGGCACACATAAGGGGAAAAGTGAACCTCCACCCTTACCTCACAAAACACCAAGACTAATTTGTAATGAATCACAGATCAGAACATCAGAACTAAAATTATAAAGCTACTAGAAGAAACTTTAGGGGGATATAGTTGGCAAAATTTCTGAGTGAGAACACCAAAAGTACTGATCATAAAGAAAAAAATTAACTTCAAACTTAGAATGGCCTTCACATTAAATGACACCTAAGAAAATGACAATGGTAGCCACATTTTGAGAAAAAAATAGTTGCAATATATGTATAATTCCAATTAATGATGCTTAAGAAGAAGCAAAAATAATTTCTGGCAAAAAAAATTAGAAAAATCTATAGAAAGTAGAAATCGGCTAGAATGGAAATGAAGGTACTCTTTGTGGTACTGAAAATGTGTTTATGTCGTAATTGAGATTTTAGCTATACTGCTATAAAATTTGTCAAAAACTTATTAAATTATATTCTTAAGATGTGCATGTCACCATACACAAATTTTACTCCAATAAAATTTAGAAAATTATTTTTAAAAATAGCTAATTTTTTTCTTTCAATAGTCCCTTTTCTTTTTAAAATTTTTTATTATGTTATTTTTGAGTTGTTGGTTATGTGCCATACTCTATACCAGGAGTTCTTAACTGGGGACAATTTTTTCCCCCCAGGAATCATTTAACAATCTGGAGACATATTTTATTGTCATTATTAGGTCAGGTTCTACTGAGAACTAGTGGATGAAAACCAGAGATGCTGCTAAACACAGGACAGTGTTCCACAACAAAGAACTGCGTGGCCCAAAATGTCAGTAGTGCTAAGGTTGAGAAATCCTGCTCTCCACCATGCAATTTAAATGCATTACATCATTCATTAAGTGTTCTTAAAAAATGATAGGTTAAGGTTAATTGGTTATTTTGGTCAATCATACGTAGATATTCTAAGAACATATCAGCACTACAATGTTGCAGAATAGGCAAGAGAGATCTAGAATTCAGGAGAATGAATCATTTTTTATTCCAATCTCTGTCTCTCCATAGAACAAATCTGTCAAACTCAATGTTATTCATAAATGATCCAATAAGTAGACTTCAAAGAAAGGAGGAGTATTCAAGGCGTAGCACTAATATTTTTTTAAATTTATTTGAGTAGAGTTGACATGCAACATTACATTAATTTCAGGTGTACAACATAGTGATTCAACTCAGTTTATACATTATGCTATGTTCACCATAAGTGTAGTGACCAACTGTCCCCACACATCACCATTACATATTCTTTATACTTATTCTGGTGACTTACTCATTCCATAACTGGAAGCCTGTTTCTCTCACTCTCCTTCACCCATTTTGCCCAACCCCCATTCCTCTGGCAACCATTAGTTTGTTCTCTGTAATTATAGGTCTGATTCTCTTTTTTGTTATTCAAAAATAACAAACTATTTGCTTATTCATTTGTTTTGTTTTGTTTTTTTAGATTCTACTTCTAAGTGAAATCATAAGGTATTTGTCTTTCTCAGTCTCACTTATTTCCTCTAGGTCCATCCACGTTTGTCTCAAATGGCACAAGCTCATCCATTTTTTATGACTGTGTAATACTCTAGTTGTGTGTGTGTGTGTGTGTGTGTGTGTACCTCATCTTCCTTATCCATTTATCTGTTAATGGGTATTTCCATATCTTGTTCCATATCTTGGCTATTGTAAATAATGCTGAAATTAAACATAGGGGTATGTATATCTTTTCGAATTAGTGTTTTTGTTTTCTTTGGGTAAATATCCAATAGTGGAATTATTATTATGATACTTCTATTTTTAAATTTCTGAAGAACTTCTATACTGTATTCCACAGTGGCTGGACCAATTACATTTCCACCAAAGTGCACAAGGGTTACTTTTTCTCCACATCCTCATCAACACTTGCTATTTCTTGTTTTGGATTTTAGCCTAGAATTCTAACAGGTGTATAAGGTGGTATCTCACTGTAGTTTTGATTTGAATTTCCCTGATTAATAGTTATGTTGAGCATCTATTCATGTATCTGTTGGCCATCTATATGTCTTTGGAAAATGTCTATTCAGGTCTTCCGCCCACTTTTTAATCAGATTGTCTGGGTTTTTTGGTGTTGAGTTTCGTAAGTTCTTTATGTATTTTGGATATTAACCCCTCATCAGATATATCATTTGCAAATATCTTCTCCCATTCAGTAAGTTATCTTTTTGTTTTCTTGAGAGTTTCCTTTGCTATGCAAAAGCTTCATTTTGATATAGACCCAATAATTTATTTTTGCTTTTGTTTTCCTTGCCTCCGGAGACCTATCTAGAAAAATGTTGCCATGGCTGATTGATGTAAGAGAAATTACTGCCTGTATTCTCTTCTAGAATTTTTATGGTTTCAGGTCTCACCTTTAGATCTTTAATCCATCTGAGTTTATTTTTGTGTATGGCGTTAAAAGGTGGGTGTGGGACCAATTTTATATAAAAAGTTCTGGATTTCATTTATGAGTGAAATCATATAGTATCTGCCTCTCTCAATCATAATTATTTCCTCTAGGTCCATATGAAGGATTAGCTAAGAAGAGCCAACAACACAGAGTTACCATATTCCAAATGATGCCAACAAAACTAGGTAGCAGTGGGTTCAGACAGGAAAGGAAAAATCATGGTACAAAGCCAGAGACAGAGAGGTATAGGTAATGAGTGAGACCAGTGAATTAAGGCAGGTAGAGGAGTGGGCCTGGATGTAGGGAAATATTCAACCCAAAAAGCCAGAAACCACTGTTAACTTTTTCTCCATAACTGGTAAAAATGGCGGTCAACACTTGAAATGTGAGAAAACCTAGAGAAGAATCTCCCAAGTGATCACAAGGAGATCATACCTTCCAGCAAAAACAATATTGCACTTGGATATGGGAGGCTGTGACATGAAGCAGTTTATTCTGACCTGATAGTCCTAAGTCTCTTCATCTGTAAAATGAGAGAAGCAGCTGGATTTATGAGGTCTTGCCACTAATTCACCTATGATTTCTTCTTTCCTGGCTTGACAGTATCATGGAGTGCAGAAGAGACACCAAAGATAAAAAGAGTAATGCCTAGAAAAATGATTTTATGTAACCTCCCTGCAGCCCTTTATATTCTCTTGCTTTACATTGTTGGCATTTGTTATGTATGCATGCATGTATGTATGCATGTATGTATGTAGGTGTGCATGTTTGAATATATGCATGAATGCATGCATGTATGTATGTATGAATGTCACAGTAACTCCTCTGTGTAATTAAAACTACTTGCATAGAAGAGTTCCATTTACACTATATTCCTTCTATAATTACAAACACCCTTTTTCCTTTAGAATCCAGTGTTCTCTTTTCTAGCCTCAGGACACCACAAAGACAAACTCCTCTGACTATATATCCCCTCTTATTAATCCTTCTGAATCCTCAACCAGTCAGGGTACTTACCCACTGGATTCAAAATCTGTGATTTTAGCCAGGCAAGTAAGTGAAAAATTTAATTTTTAGGTTCAACAACTCAGAAAATCTGAACTAAAAATATAGACACTTTATTCCAGTGCATTAAATCCAGCTATCATCCATGTCTCTTGTTTTCATTGATGCTTTCCTTTTCATAATATATAATCCTCTTTCCCTGCCTTTTCCTTGACCTGTTTAATAGTGGAGCCATGGAGCCATCATAGGGTTACTATGCACAGTCTTGGCACAAATCCTGAACAAGTATTTCCAATAACTCAGAGTCACCAGCCACAGTAGCCCAAAATTAGTCTTGCTGTCCCAAGGCAGCTATCCAAACCAGCTGCTGTGTGCCTTGAGCATATGTGTGCCAAAGGATTTGTTGTCTTGTTTCTTAATCTTCAACACATTTTCCCAGTCCATACAATAATCTGCTGTGCTGGTTTTCTTATTTGAATCTTAGTTTCCTGAATCTTCTATCTGTTTTGAACTCCAGCTCCTTTTACCAGTGCCCACTGCAGAGCTGAAAGCTTATTATTCTCCCCCATTAACCTTGATTCCTTCAAGTATGAGCTAAAATACAATCCCAAATCCTTAACACCATCTAAAATTATGGATCTGTATTTGTATCATTATGGTGGTTGTGAACTCACCAGTGGAAAGTGTTGTTTCTCCTGTGTCTCAAGCTCCTTCCATGCCACTTAATCTACTTAGGATATTATGAGCTTTTTAGCAATACTTTGGGTACTGATTTGGATCATTGGTCATCACAAAACAAAACAAAACAAAACAAAACAAAACAAAAAAACCACAATTCCTTCACCAGGTATATAAGGTACTGTTTGGGATATCTGAGAACCTCCCCCACTCCACAGAGTGGACCAGTTGCTTGGTTTATTCTATGAAATCCTAAACCAAGAGTTGATATACTTTTTCTATAAAAGTCCAGTTACTAAATATTTTAGGATTTGTGGGCCATATAATCTCTGTTGCAACTACTCAACTCTGCCACAGCAGCATGTAGTGGTCATATATAATGTGAAAATAAGTAGGTTTGGTTGTTTTTCAATAAAACTTTATTTGTAAAAGTCAGCAGCAAACTGGGTTTGGCCTATTTGCAGTAGTTTTTGGACCCCTCTCTTAAGCTTTCAATTAGCAGTAGTTTGGATTCTCTTCCAGGAATTTTCAAATGGAATGAGATGAAAATATGTAGTGGGTCTTTCTTTGAACTCAAAAGACAAGACAATGTGATATCTATTATCAAAGGGCTACACAGAAAGAACTGGTCTGCTAGAGTGATAGTGGTAGAAGTACATTTTTTACTAAAGTCCTGATCTACTGCTCTTCAGCTACTTTTCACTCACCTCTGTTACCACAGAAATCCTAGCATGTCTCACAACTCAGTTCACACAGAAAATGAAAATGTGGGAGTCAAGAAGTTTCAGGTTGAAGTGACAAACAACTCAAACTGACTTATCCACTCAAATAAGCAAGCAAGCAAACAACAGAAATATATTGACCTATAAAACTGACCGGCTGAATCCATATGACAAATAGTGTCATTGGACTCTCCACATTTGGCTCAGTTTTTCTTGCTTGGTTTCATTCTCAAACTTTCTAAGTGCAGTGGTGAAAGTGCTCACTGCCAGCTCTAGGTTTACATTTAATGATTCCAATGAGGAAGGCCTTCAAGCCCATATCTTTCCTGGTCATTCAGAAAAGGTTTAGAGGAAGGTTCTGGTTGAATAAATTTGGAATGTATACGTATTTCTAGTGTTAGGATATCTCGCTTTGCCACTGCATGTGCCAACACTGTCTCCAGCCAAACTTCACATACTGGATTCCCCATGAGAAAGAAGGGTTCTGATAACAACAACAACAACAACAACAAAAGAGAAAGGATGCCAGATCAACAAAAACTATAACTAACATATCACTACAAAACAGCAATATTTCTTCTGTAGTATCACCTAATCTTTTACATTAAATTGTTACTTTTCAGTTCCTAACAAACAACTCAAAAGCACCTTCTCTATATTGTTATCAATCAGATGAAATGTAATCGTGATGCTAATTAAGCTTATACATTAGGGCCTCTTTCAAGGCCCTGAAAGAGGTCTGAACAGTGCTTTCATGTGGACCCCTGCCAAAATCTGCAAAATAAGATACTTTAGTGCTATCAGTTAAGAACACAGTCTCTATTTACCCTAATTTTCCTTTCATTATGCTTCATCTCATATGGGATGGTATTGGAGCAGCAAAGTGCACTTTTGGGATTCAGTTTAGGAAGCCTGAATTTGGATATATTTAATTTGAACTTAATGAGATATAATATGTGGTTCGAGGTCACTTCCATGTATTGTTAATCTAGTACTTGCTGCTCCAGAAGTTCTTACTGCCCATTGTGCCAGAGCACCTTACCTTGTTATATAGAGTTACATATCCAAATATCACTGTTAAGGACAGAATTGTAAGATGTTCTCCCAAGATTCCTGGCCCCAGGAGCATATACTTTCTTCTACCTACTTAATCAAACACTAATATAGGTACTGTTTTATAGGAATTTTCCAGATGTAACTAAGATCCCAAATCAGCTGACCTTAAAACAAGGAGATTGGTTTGGCCTGAACTAGTCACATAAGTCCTTAAAAAAAAAAAAAATGGAAAGGAAAGGAAAGTTTTTTCCCCCGATCCAGTGACAGAAAAATAAGTCAAAAAAAGCCACATTCTGGCTGGCCTAGAAGAAAGCTAATGTCCATGTTATGAAGTGCCTGTGGGGATCATGAGGCAAGGCCCTCCAGGTAGCCTCTAAAAACATTACCCTGACAATAGCCAGCAGGAAAACAGGGACCTCAGTCCTCACAAGAAACTGAATTCTGCCAACATCCACTGAGCTGGAAGAGGACCCTGACCCCAGTTGAGAACCACAGTCCTGGCTGGCACTTTGATTTTAACTCAGGGATACACTGAGCAGACATGTCACTTATGTCATTCCTGAATGTCTTATCTACAGAAAATATGTGATTTAAGCCACAAAATTTGCAGTGAATTATTATGTAGCAATAAAAAAAACAAATACTGTTATACATCAGTAAGAATGTGCTTTGGAGTTCAGCATTAGAAGTATGTGGAGGAGAAACAATGTTTGAAATGTTTGGTATCCAAAGGTTTTCTATGGAGAATACTTCCAGTCATCAAAGAATTAAACTGTGCTAACTGAACATAACAATAAAAAGGAAAAAAAAAGAAAAAAAAAGGCTTCAGCAACACCCATTCAAAATGCAAGTTCTCTTATCATACTGTACCTGACCATGCAGCATCTACAATTATAAATGCACCATGCTTTTTAATAAGAAGCATGAAAATAGAATTTATCATATTCTTGTGTTTACAGAACCTTATGCCATGAGTATATTTGTTTGTAAAGCTGTATGTTTGATGCATTCTAATATGTAACATCACATTTTTAGCGTAATCTTACAAATAATGAGTTGTAAAGTGGAAATAAAATATTCCAAACTCTCAATAAAAAAAAAATACAACTGTTCAACTTTGGTAGAGAAAAGACTGACCACTTCCATTCTCTCTATGTAAGAGATTTCAAGAAATCATTGGTATGAGAAGTAACTACAAATGTAGGGGAAAAAGGTATGATTAATTTGTGTCAAGTAATTAATAAAAACATTTTTCCTTGAGGTTGTGATGTTTATGGTATTTAATTATTTTGGATTTATATTTGTTTATTCTTTTGTCCAAAATAGTCAATTACTTTTTAACTATTTTTTTTTAAAGACAGTGTTCATAATCCTATAAACTTTAGGCCCCACAAAGCCTGGATCTGACCTGCTGTCAATGGTAGTGGCCTGCTTAGCGAGGCAGGTTCTTGACACTATACTATAGCACTGCATAGCTTTAGAAGGACTATGCATTACTAATCCCTGTGTTTGACAATCACAATGTAGATTTAAAAAAGTCAATCCTACTGTACAGGATCAAAACCACAATGAGGTATCACCTCACACCTGTTAGAATGGCTATTATCAAAAATACAAAAAATAACAAATGTTGGCAAGGATGTGGGGAAAAGGGAATCCTTGTGTACTGTTGGTGGGAATGCAAATTGGTGCAGCCACTATGGAAAGCAGTATGGTGAATTCTCAAAAAATTAAAAAAGGAAGTAACATATGATCCAACAATTCCACTTCTAGGTATTTGTCCAGAGAAAAAGAAAATACAAATTCAAGGGTGCCTGGGTGGCTCAGTAGGTTAAAGCCTCTGCTTTCAGCTCAGGTCATGATCTCAGGGTCCTGGGATCGAGCCCCACATCGGGCTCTCTCCTCAGCAGGGAGCCTGCTTCCCCCTCTCTCTCTGCCTGCCTCTCTGCCTACTGTGATCTCTCTGTCTCTCCGTCAAATAAATAAATAAAATCTTGAAAAAAAAAAAAGAAAATACAAATTCAAAAAGCCATATGTATCTCCATCTTCACTGCAGCATTATTTATAATAGCTAAAATATGGAAACAACCTAAGTATGCCTCAATGGATGAACAGATGAAGAAGATGTGGTATACACACACACACACACATACACACATACACACACAATTAGAATATTATTCAGTCAAAGATGCTGCTTTCAGACTTACAAAGTGAATCATATGTGGTCCAATATTTTGCTTCTTAAAAGATCTACCTAATTAAAAAGTCTTTAAAATATTTTCTTTTTAAAAACATACATTTAGGACTTTTAAAGGGTTTGCCAATATAATAAACTACTAACAAGGTTGTTTTTCTATGATTCATTAACATTCTGATAGAGTGACAATTAATTTACTAAGAATAGCATATTAGAAATAAAAAGTACTCCTTGGGGCACCTGAGGGGTTCAGTTGGTGAAGCATCCAACTCTTGATTTCAGCTCAGGTCATGATCTCAGCGTCATGAGATTGAGCCCCATATCAGGCTCTGAACTGGGTGCGGAGTCTGTTGAAGATTCTCTCTCTTCCTCTGCCTCTCCTCTCCCCTACCCCCAGCTTGTCCTCTCTCTTAAAAAAAAAAAAAAAAAAGCACTCCCTATGGTTGTCACATAAACTATTTTATTTAGTATATAAGAGTCCAACTAATACTAGAGGAATCATACATAACTTAGTTCTTACTTATGCATGTGTAAGTCTTTATAGTTTCCCTTGAAGATATTAAAAACATAATTATGCTGAATAATATGCTTTTAGATATTGACAAAAGAATAATGGTATTTTCACCCTCACTATGAAAAGTTATCAGACATGCTTCCTAACAGGACTACTCTATTAGAAGTAAGCACTCAGGAAGAAGACAGTATTTTACTCTGGGACCATGGTTCTTTTGCTTTCTACCTAACAACCGAATTTTGCTTGGGTATTTGGGTTTGTCCTGTCTAAAACTCTGTGCGTCTTCAATACTGCTCAGAAAAAGCGAAATAAAACTGCCATAAATATGACAATATTCAGGACTTTTACATGTACAGCTTTCTCATGAAATGTCAGGACCAAAGCTAAATGCTTTGAATACATTAATTCACTTATTATTCATAACTCTCTCAGGTAGTAAAGGGAATAATAATAGTATTTACATCACAGGTTATCATGAGGATTCAGTAAGGTTATTAAGTAACTTACATTTGGGGTTAGAGGAGCCCTAACTGCATTTTAGTCAAAAGTGACAGATAAACTATTTTGTTTATTTGCTAGACACCAATATAATATAAAATGTAAACGTACACAAACGCTATCAGCAAAGGTAAGCAGGCACACTTCTGTTGTTTCATCATAGTCCTGCTGTCTCGGAGGAGCAATATTCTTGCACCTATTTTATCTACGTTATCCTTCTGAGCATCTGAGTAGGCTGATTCTAGTTTAGCCATGACTTCTGGGAATTTCAAACTAAGCAAGGTATTTTGTACATCAATCAGATCTTCAAGTCACAGTCCTGAAATGGGTTAGCAAACAACATATCAGTGGACAGTGAGGGAGGCTAATAACCACCAACTCACCCTAGCCATAAGAAAATACTGAGCCTAAATATGTCTTCAAAGGCAGTGATGAGTAACTAGAAAAGCATGGTAATATAAAACAGATTAAAGATGTGGCACACACACAAAATAAAAATTTGACCCCCAAATTAAAAGAGAATAATTCTGAAAAAAAGAATTACTTCAAGAACCAGAGAAAAACTTTTTGCTTCACTTACTTAGTGTTCTCGGAAGACAAAAGAGAATATGACCACCATGAAACAGAATAAAACACTGATATAAAAACTGGGAGAAATTTCTATTTCAAGTTATGGTAGATTAGCTTTTACAAGACAATCTCTCTGGCCAAGAGCAATCACAAATACTGTATATATTTAAAAAAAAAATACTACTTGAAGACAATGAAAAGCCACCAATACAGTGAGAATTTGAGGGGGGTGCATATTGCAGAGAAAGAAGAGCCTAGTGTAAAAAAATGATATTGCAGATCACAGTTATGTCCTGTAAGTATTTGCCAAATCTAGAATAACATCCTCAGCCAAATTGCTGATAAGCTGAGAAAAGGTCCTGAAAATGTCCCAGAGGCTAAGGAAACAAAAATATATGTTCAAAGCCCACCGAGATACAATCCTGGCACCCGCTCCAGCTTTCAGCTGAGGTGCTCAAAGGGCTACTATTTGGAACCAGGGCTAACCGGAAGTTGATCAACCCTTATAGACTGAAAGTCAGTTACAAATGAACCCATGTCACATTTAGATTTATGGTCATTTTTTCTTTCCCTAATGCCACCAAAGAAGAAAGAGGGGATGAAAGAAGAAAATGCCCCCCAGAGCCTCACACTGTGTCTGTAATTTTTCATAAATAATCAAAAATGGCCAGATGTGCACAAGCCTTTAGAAACAGTAAACAATAGGTACAGGCCCAAGGGAGAAGTTGGACGTCAAAGTGAAGAATTTCGCAAAGAACAAGAAACTATAAAATAGAATCAAATGAAAATTTTAGAACTGGGGGGAAAACCCGGCAAAACAACATGAGATTAAGGACTCAATGGATGCTTTTAACAACAGAATAGACACTGCTAAAGAATGGATCAATGAAGCAGGTAAGAACAAAAAAAACCAGATGGACTCATGGAAAAACCAAGTGAGCAGAGAGAGGGACATAAGGAACATTTCAGAAATAGTGAAATTAGAGGGTACAAACTTCCAGTTATTAGGTGGAGAAGTTCTGAGCATCTAACATACAGCATGGTAATGACCATGAACAATAATGTATTACATACTTGGAAGTAGCTAAGAGAGCGAATCATCACTACACACACACACACACACACACACACACACAATTGTGATTGTGAGATGATCAATGTGTTAGCAAAACTTATGGTAATCACTTCACAGTAGATAAAAGTATCAAATCATGTTGCACACCTTAAACTTACACAGTGTTATATATCATCAATATCTCAGTAAAGCTAGAATTTTTTTTAAAAAAGTGAAGAATTAGAGCTGTGTTCCTAGAAACCTTTGTGACACTTAGGGTCCTTAGTGGAAATAATGTCCTATGCTTCAAAGACATACCAAATCATCTACTTGTTCAGTACTGGATACTGTTTTTAAAATACCATAAGGGCAGACATTTAGATGTAGTGGTAAATAAATAGGTAGTGGTAAAGTAGGTAAGTCTGGGAAAATGTTAAATCAAAATTGTAACACGAAATAACATATAAAATTTTAAAACCAATCAGGCACTTTTGTTGCTTTGTTTGTTTCATTTTAAAGAGTAAGTAAAATAAATCAGGAAAGCAGAAACCAAAAATAATGTCCATATTTTGATCAAAATACTCTTAATTATTGCTTTATCAAGCCTTTAAACACAACTATCAACAGTACCACAACTGATACGATAAAAAGTGACTTTCCTTGAAAAAAAAAGAATGTCCCTATTGTCCACAACCTATACCACCTAAAAATGTGCAGTGCTCTCAGTATGTGGTTTTAAGGACAGGTGCTGAATCCACACTTTAGTCTAATCATGCCTCCTTCCTCTCAGGTTCGTCTCTTATCTAGAAAAAAACGCTGTCTTAGTAAATGAAAATAGTTTCAGCATTTCAAGACTCTGCTTAAGTCTATTTTCTCTATTAAGCCTTACATGATCATTCCATGTAACACGGTCTGTTTCCTCTCTGCATTTCTAAACCACATGAATTCTTAAGCATGTATTTTATGATGTGGTTGTCATCATTTAATGTGCTTCTTTCTTTTTGCTATTATTTTCCCCTAAATTTGGAGACTAGCATGTAGAACACAGTAAAAAAAAAAAAAAATGTGGTTGTTTCTTAGGCTGATGGAGGTTCTAATAATAAAGGACAGAAATTAAGACAAAGAATTGAATGAGAATAAATGATCTTTTAAAAAAATTTTTGACAATAATATAAGGGCTTCATTAAACCTGTCTAGGAAATAATCTTTTCCTGACTTTGATATATCAATCTATATAAAATTTTTCCAAATGGAACATGATTTTCAAAATCTTTTTTTCCAAATAGAACACTTTTTCAAAATCTCTCTCAGAATTTGTGCTCAAAACAAGGTACATATCCACTACCTATTACTGAAATGATCATTGTTCTTGAAAGCCACCAGAAATTATAACTGCCTTGTATTTCACAAAAATAAATCTTTGTGAAGAAAATACGTGTAATTTTCTCCATTCCATGCAACTATATGTACAACCAATGATATGGAAAATGAGATCAAAGAAAAAAATCATTATTCCCCTTTTAATATAGAAATACCAGCCAAATCCTACCAAATCCTCCAATTTTCAGTCAGAAATTTTCTATGCTGTTTCTCCTGAATCAAGAGATGTCTCTTTCTCATTTTCTTCCTCATTTCAGATCAATTTCTTCATTTTCCTAAAAATTTCTGCCCTTTTATTGGACTCTGGTAAAAATGTTCTAGTATATATTTGGAGAGAAGTAGTCAAGGCTAAATTTCCATGAATTGTAATGTCATTCAAAATCTCTTAGTGACAAAAGTGGTCTGTTCCATATTAAATGAACAAACGAGCAGCTAATAGGCAAGCAGCTCGAAGGCCAAACCTTGCATATCTCTTGATAGAAGACAGCTAACTAGCAATTCGTTCAGTCATAGAGTAAAACTGAAGGGACAGAATCATATTGGGGTGCCTAGGAGCAACAGATAAATATTCACTAATTCAGTAGGCACAGTGACTTTATAGAACATACTAAAAGTAATGATAATCAACTGCATTTTTTAAAAATAATATTTAAAAGTTACTATTTTTCAGGAGTTAGGTACTCACCTAGCACTTTAAGTTCATATCTATTGTAACATACTAATACCTTCTATTATATTTTTTTCCTTCTTTCCATGTTACAAGCTTCATATTTCCATTTGTTGTAGATTTCCTGGCATACAGAATATGTTCCACAAATGTTTGCTGCCTCTAACATAATACATTTCAAACAAGAGATACTATGTGCATATCTGTTAATGAAATTACTAAAAGCAGAAGTTCCAGGGAGAGAGAACATGTTATGAAGTTAGATTGGGTACAGTCATTGAAACAGAATAAGGAATTCTTGAGTGAAGGGATGTGAAGATCAGTTACTATTGGGCTTTCTGGAAACAAACAAAAATGCTGGGGAGGATCTGGAGATGCATATACTAGAAGGCTGGCTAGCAGGGGACATACAACATGAAGCCATATTTATGCCCTTCCTTCCCTTCTATTCTTATTTGATCTGCCTTAAGCTGGCCCAGTTGTTATTAGATTAACATCATAATGAACATATTCTTCTTTATGCTCATGTGATTCATTTCTTATATCTGTTGTACAAACCTCTGTGTCCTCTGTGTGTTTCTGTGTGTGTGTGTGTGTGTGTGTGTGTGTGTGTGTGCGCGCGCGTATGTATTGGTTCTTAATGATTGGGAAAAAGGTGACAGGCTTATAAAATAACTTCCAAGCTGCCTCTGACAGTTCCTGGTCAGAAGCACTAATTAAAAATTAAAATATTTATGACAAAAAGTGGCTTCCTTCTTGACAGAGGGATACTCCTACAAGAAAACTGGAAATCGGTACTGCTAAGTAGCTTTGCTCATTTAGCACCATATTCTACAACTTTTCTTGTAGTTTCTTAGGTAATTTGGTACACTTCTGCTCTCTTAAAAGAACCAATAAATTACCAAGAATCAGTTTCACTTCTCTTATTTTCCCCCATAGGGCCTAACTCAGTTCTCATCATTAGGTAGGTATTTAACTGAATTCATATAACATCATTCAGTTTGTTTAGATGTGAAGTCATGCTTAATTCTATGAGCTCACTTTGATAATTCTTCTTAAACTCAGTTAAACAACTAAGTATTTGAAATAAGAAAAATACTGTGTAAATTGGTTAATCCATACACTTTTCTAAAAATACTTCATAGGATAATAATAGTATAAATAAGGAGCTTATAATTTAATTAGAAGTGAACTACTCTGTTGGATGAATATGTAGAACTCCAAAGCATATCACACTGATTTGTAGGGCTGTCTACATTCACTAAGTGAAACCATGAGATTGCTGCATATTGTTATACAAAGCACGAAGTTAAAATGGTTTATTTTCCGGGGCGCCTAGGTGGCTCAGTCATTAAGTGTCTGCCTTGGGCTCAGGTCATGAACCCAGAGTCCTGGGATCGAGCCCACATTGGGCTCCCTGCTCGGAGGGAAGCCTGCTTCTCCTTCTTCCACTCCCCCTGCTTGTGTTCCCTCTCTCGCTCCGTCTCTCTGTGTCAAATAAAATTTTTAAGGGGTGCCTGGGTGGCTCAGTGGGTTAAGCCTCTGCCTTCAGCTCAGGTCATGATCTCAGGGTCTTGGGATCGAGCCCCGCATCAGGCTCTCTGCTCGGCAGGGAGCCTGCTTTCCCCTCTCTCTCTCTGCCTGCCTCTCTGCCTACTTGTGATCTCTTTCTCTCTGTCAAATAAATAAATAAAACCTTTAAAAAAAGGTTTATTTTCATTATTTAGAATAGCATTAATATGATTTTATAGTTAAAATAAATGTATATATGTATATACAGTTAAAATAAATGTATATATTGTATATATGTGTGTATAAATATATATACACACACACACACACATACATATATATATATATATATATATATATATATATATATATCTTTTCAGCTTCTAACATTGACATAAATACGAACACTAGGAAAAGTAACACACATTACTAAAATATAATACTTTAATTCCTCCCCAGAATCCTTAATACTTTAAAGCCTATGTGACTAAACGTGGAATTCAGGTTTATTTTTGAGGCCAACACGTGCCCAAAAAAAAAAAAAAAGGAAGCCGATAATCAATAATGTATTAGTGTTTATTTTATGGTAATCCTGAAAAAGATGGTGGCAAGGTAAAGAAAACAGAGGAGCTTCTCTATAATACAAAAAGAATCTAAAAAACTTTAAGGTAAAGCAAACAAACAAAACTCCTTCCTTCTTCACTCATTTTTATTTGATTGTTATTACCCAACAATTGGTTCAATATAGCAGCCTCTGTTTGGCAAAGAAATATTTTAGGTAGTAAATTAACTGTGTTTAAGCATGAATCATTGCCTTTGCAGTAGCCAAGTCTTTGAAGACAGCTGTTGAGACACTCAACTAATGATAATTTTAAAATCATAAATAGCAATTTAAAATGTGTCTCAAATTAAGAACTGAAATACTTATTATATTCAGTAACATCCCTTTAGGGTAAGGAAGAAGCTGTAATTGTTTCTAGTGAAAGTTACGGTGTTTTTTTTATAAAACATTAGAATATTAAGTGATGTTCTTGGCTTTATTTATTTATTTTTTTTTAAGTAGGGGGCTTGAACTCATGACCCTGAGATCAAGAGTTGGAAGCTTTCCTGATTGAGCCACCCAGGCACCCCAGTTCTTGGCTTTAAATATTGGGTATAAAGCTCTGGTAAGACCACTCCTCTCAAAGGGGATAAATGATGATTCACAAGATTTTGGCAAAGAACTCAACTTCCATTTAGTATTTTTTCACTCAGTCATCTATAACTTTTATTACACAGATTGTAAGTTAAAATAGGAATTGTACATTAGAAGCTGTTCTTTTTTCTCTGCTCATCATCAGGAGAGGTGAAAAGATAGTTGGGAATTTACAATCCTCTTGATTTTGATGGTCATGAGCCTATGTAAACTGTTGTTTCCTAGCTGAATGGATGATTTACAATAAGGAAGAACTGGATGGGCTGAAAGGAACATGAAGATCAGTGGGACATGATATTCCCACATCTCTCTCAATGTAAAAAAATGCCATTACATATATTCCTCAGGAATTATGCACTAGGCATCATTTTTTATGCTATGATAGTTTCTTATGGATATAGTTGATGCGGATCTTCCCTCATTATTCTGTATATCTAAGCTAATTGAAGTTACCAAATGATGCCTGCTACTCAACACTATATATACAAAATGTTAAGTATACAAAAATTCTATAACTGTATTTTTCTGTCCAAGAGTGATTCTGTAGTGAGCTAATTTTGTTCTTTCAGTAAAAATATATGTTGGAATCAAGATATACAGCCAAACAAATATTTACATTTAGAATAGGCAGATAAAAATTTTTACAAATATCACCTAGGCATCAATTATTGGGAATTTAGAGAAAAGGGTTTAATATCCAGAAATAGCACAAAATCCAAGATAATATTAAGCTGGAGTATCCAGTATAAACTAGCTTCACAGTAATTCAAATATCAATCAAAACAAAAAAAATTATCAACATTAAAACAAAATTTATGACTTCCAGTTTCCAATCCATACATAAGGAGTTTGAAGTTCCCATTCATTTTAACAAGAAGTAAAAAGCTGAACAGACCTTCCAAAACAAAGAGTACCAAGCCCAGATGGGTTCACTGGTAAATTCTACCAAACATTTAAGGAAGAATTTATACCAACTGCCTACAGTATCTTCTGAGGAGAGAAGCAGAGGAAATATTTACTAATTCATCAAGGCTAGCGTTACCCTAATATCAAAAACAGATGAAGACATTACAGGAAAAGAAAAATAGAGAGCAGTATCTCTCATGAACAGAGGTGCAAAAATCCTCAACAAAATATTGGCAAATCAAATAAAAAGAAGTATTAAATAATTATACACCATAATAAAGTGGGATTTATCCCAGATATGCAAGGCTATTTCAATATTTCAAAATAAATTAATACAATCCATCACAGCAACAGACCAAAAAGAAAAAAAAAAATCACATGATCATATCAACACGCAGATAAAGCTTTTGACAAAATCCAACACTGATTTATGTTAAAACCTCTCAGTAAACTTGGGCTAGAGGGGCAACTGTCTCAACTTGATAAAGACTGTCTACAACTAACACCATATTTAATGATGAGAAATTTGAAGTGTTTCCACTAAGATCAAGTACAAGGGCAAGGATGTCTTCTCTCACCACTCTTTTTCGACACTTCCTGGAAATTCTTACTAACTCAATAAGGCAAGAAATGAAAAAAAAAGTTTTATAGATTGGGAATAAAGACATAAAACTGCCTTTGTTTGCAGTAGATATTATTTTATAACTGAAATAATCAACAAGAGAACTCCTGGAACCAATCAGCAATTATAAGAAGGTTACAGAATATAAGATAAATATACAAAAGTCTGTTGCTTTCCTAAATACTAACAAAGAACAAGAGGAATTTGAAATTTAAAAAATTTATTTTAGTATATCTTCCCAAAACAAAATAATTAGATAGAAATCTAACAAAATATGTACAAAATCAATATAAGAAAAACTATAAAACTCTAATGAACAAAATGGAAAAAAACTAAATAAAGATATTCCATGTTCATAGATTGGAAGACTTGATATTGTCAAGATGTCAGTTCTTCCTAACTTAATCTACAGAGTCACTGCACTTGCAATCAAAATCCTAGCAACTTATTTTGTGGATATTGAAAAACTGATTCTAAAGTTCACAGAGAGAGGTGAGACACCCAGAATAGTTAACACAATATAGAACAAGAAGCACAAAGTTATAAGGCTGATGCCACACAACTTCATGACTTACTATAGAACTACAGTTAAAGACTGTGCGGTATTGAAAGAATACCACGAAGTGAAAGAACAGACAAATAGATCAATGTAACAGAAAGGAGAGCCTAGAAATTGGTCTCCATAGATATAGTGAACTCGTCTTTGACAAAGGAACAAAAGCAATACAATGGAGCAAAGACAATTTTTTAAACAAAAAATGCTGGAACAACTAGACATCACATGCAAAAATAATTCTAGAAACATACTTTATACCTTTCACAAAAATTAATTCAAAATGGCTCATAGACCTAAATGTGAAATGGAAAACTATGAAACTCCTAAAGATAACATAGGAGAAAACCTAGATGACCTTAGGTATAGTGATGACTTTTTGGATACAACCTCAAAGACACAATCCTTTAAATGACTAATAAATTGGACTTCATTAAAACTAAAACTTCTGCTCTGCAAAATACAATATCAAGAGAATGAGAAGACAAACCACAAAGTGGAAAAAATATTTGCAAAAGACACATCTGATAAGATGACTTATCCAAAATATAAGAGAAATCTTAAACAACAAAATAAAACAAACAACCTAAGTAAAAATTGGCCAAAACTTTAACATACACATCACCAAAGAAGATTATATATATATTGCCATATATATATGTATAGATATATATATGGCAAACAAGCATATATAAAAAGATGCAATACATCATATCATCAAAAAAATGCAAATTAAAATAACAATAACCTACCACTACACACCTACTGGAATCTCCAAAATTTGGAACACAGACAACACCAAATGCTGGCAAGAATGTAGAGCAACAGGAACTCTGATACATTGCTGATGGGAATGTAAAATTGTTACAGCCACTGTGTAAGACAATTTGGAAGTTTCTTACAAAACCAAATTTACTCTTACCATACAACACAACAACCACACTCCTTGGTAGTTACCAAAGGAATTTAAAACTTACATCTATATCAAAACCTACCCACAGACTTATTAACAGCTTTATTCATAATTGCCTAAACTTAGAAGCCCTCACAATATCCTTCAGTAAGTGAATTCTGGTACATCCAGACAATGTAGTATTACTCAGTGCTAGAAAGAATTGAGCTATGAAGCCATGAAAAGACATGAAGAAACCTTAAATGTATATTACTAAGTGAAAGAAGCCAATCTGAAAAGGCTACATGCTATGTGATTTCAATTATATGACATTTTGGAGAAGGCAAAACTCTGAAGACAATAAAAAATATTAGTGGGTTCCATGGGTTAAATTTGGGGGAGAGGGTTGCATAGAAAGAGCAGAGAGGATTCTTAGGGCAATGAAAATATTCTCTACGATATAATGATGGACAAATGTCATTATACATTTGTTCAAACCTACAGAATGTACAAAACTAAAGGTAAAGCATAATATAAGCAATGGACTCAAGGTAATTATAATGTGTCAGATTAGATTAATCAATTATAACAAAGCACCACTCCGGCAGAGGATTTTGATAATGAAGGAAGTTATACAAATGTAGGGGCAGGGGATATACAGGAAATCTTTGGACCTTCCCCTCAATTTTTCTGTGAACCTAAAGCTGGTTTAGTTCTAACTAAGAAAAACAAAGTTATTACCTGCAATTGGTAACCTTGTTAAAAAAAATTCAAATCATAAAGGCACCAAATATTCAAAGAAATTATAAGTTACATACACACATACCCATCGATTGGAATAATTGTGACTGTAAGTAACAGACAACTGGACTAACAATGACTTAGACTTAAAGGAAGAAGTCCAGAGGCAGGTAGTTACTAGCATTTATTCATCTGCTTAACATGAGGTCCTGGCTTCCTTCTGCATCACTGTTACTGGCATACTGATTTTTCTCACCCTATGCTTTTCTCTTCATTTTAACAAGATGGCTGGTGCAGCCTTGAATATAACACACTTAGGTAACACATTTAGGTTAATGAACAAAAGGAAGAATAGCATAAGATCCATCTATTCTTTTCATCAAAGCCAAAGCTTTCCTAAATGCTCCTTGGAAAATTTTCCTGTATCGCATGAGCTAGAACTGAACCTCAGGGTCACCAATAGCTGGGAAAGAAAATATCTCACTCAGCATCTTTAGTGAAATGTGGGAAATGGAGAAAGGAGTAAGGAGCTGTCAGTGAATTATCCATTAGCAGGATGGATGGATAGACACACACACACACACACACATATGGATTATACCTCAGTTTTAATATTTTCCATGTGAGACAAAAATGTTGTTTATTCCCAAATATTCTGAATTATCATTTTACCACTGACCATTACAGCAGCACTGCTGTTTTTATAAATTGGACACTTACCCCCTATTACTTTTCTATTAAATAGATTTTAAATTGGTAGACTCAGCATTGAAATTTGTTTATTAAATTTAAAAAATCACATAGGCATTTAAAAAATGGTTATATATAATGATAAAAATATGAAATAAGGCTATTGAAATTTAGCATTTTTGAATATAAATTATATACAATTATATAAGGAAATAATTTATAATTCTATAAAATGTATAAATAACTATATATCTAAAATTTTAAGCATGACAGAACTGTCCCCAAGATTTTTTTTTTAAGAGAGAGCGAGAGCACATGCAGAGTGGGGAGGGGCAGAGGGAGAAGAGAGAGAGAATCTTAAGCAGACTCTACGCCAGCATGGAGCCCAAATGGGGCTTGATCTCACGACCCTGAGATCATGGCCTGAGCCAAAATTAAGAGTCAGACCCTTAATCAGTGGAGCCACCCAGATGCCCCTTTATTGTTTTATGTGTTATTTTATGTGTGTGTGTGTATATATATATATACACACACATACATTCTTTGTAGGAACAAGATGGTGTAAAATAAACACTTTCATCTAGGAATTTTAAATGCGTCTTTTAAGTTGGATCATTTTGCAAATATACATACAGACACGAGTACAGACACACAGACACGTGGTAGATCCTCGCTACTAAAAGATTATCTTCAAAAATTAAGGAAACTGGAATTTGGGGAGAGGGTAACCTGAAATATCCAGAAGTATAAAGTAGAAAAAAAATGTGTAGCATATTAGGAAACTAGAGAAAGCTACCATACTTATTTCAGAAACTAAGAAATTTCTGTAATATATAACTTAAAAGGAGATTCAAAACTTTTTCTAATTTTTTTAAAAAAGACTTCTTCCCAGAGTGTTTTATGTTATCTGTAATTTATTTTAAGCACAGATATTACAGAATGTGTATATGTGTGTGCCTTTATGTATGAATCCACTTTAATGAATGCGCTAGTGATGATTAGTTCACATTTGAGGTAATATACTCAAAAATACACACTTCAAGGGTAAAGAGAAGTTTAATGAACACAATTAAGAGTCTAGGTAGGTCAAAACAAACATGAACCATAAACAACTGAATAACAGAATGGTTAGTTAACCAGCACAACAATGTTAAAAACAATTTTATTGGAGGAAATTAGAAGTGCTTAATATAGGAGGATTTCTCAGAAATATTATAGAGACACAAGGACACATACAAATATGGCAATTCCAATAGTCTAAAACTCTTTGGAGTTGGAAATTTAGCAAATGTGTAAGAAATTATGTAGTCCCTTTTACCTAGTAAATGTGTATATGTGTGGTAGAATTCAGCAGGGGACAATTTCATTTTTACATTGTGGACAAGGCATTCTATCTCAAGTCATGAGAAGCAACCAATATCTACAAAGAAGAACCAGGTAACCATGACTGCCCAAATTAGCTCCAAGTCAATTCTCAACAGGACTTCTGCAAGAAGTTCATTAACATACATTGGTTCATGAGAATAAAAACTGGAAAATGTTAATAACACTAAAGCCCTTGAGAAGAGTTTTGTAAATTGCAATTCATCCATAGTAGCAATATAATCATTACATGTTATGTTCTTTGATATGTTAACAATTGACAGTAAATAATCACCATTAATGGGAATGTATATTGTACGTTCATATGCCTTCAAGGAAAAGTCTTTGGAAATAGTTCAATGGCTCATTCCCCAATTTATATATTTAATGAAAAAAATTTGTTATTTTTTAAATTTGTGCCAACTGGATGACATTATGAGCAAATCACAATAGAAACTCATAAAAACCTAACATTATTTTATTAAAGTATGAATGCTATAAATTTTTTTTTATTCAATTGGCTTAGACTTTAGGCTTTCTCCTGAGTTGCAAGGGGATTTCAAAGAATTCACAATCCTCTAAAACCATTACCTTCATCTATTATTCACAATCTTACTTTACCTTCAGTAACACAGCATTGTTCTTCTTTGTAGAATTCATATGATATTGGTGTGGAATTAAAGTGCCCTTCTCTTCTGTCAGTATGTTTCTGAAATCTGATTGCATAACAAAACTTCATAATAAATGCCATAAACTAAAGATGTTTGACCAGGTTATAAAACTTTTTCAGGGTCACTTTTTCTGCGTATGCTGTTGTATAAGGAATGTTTGTTTCTTAATGATGATAAATACAATTTCAGTTTGTGTTTCCCTTCTTTGTAATTTTGAGCAAGTTCTTTACATTCCCCCTCTCTTGGGTTTCTCATTTGCCCAGCTGGTACTAATCATTTTTACCCTTCATATATTATACCTTAGAGATTTACACATTCATTGTTGTTTCTCTTTCAAAGATGTTCCTAGCTTAGTGAATGAGTTAAAATATATTGAATAAATAGACCTGAAATTGGAAAAAGGAAGGAGTAAAGACCAAGTGACATAACATTTAGGCTAGTGGCATATGGAACTAGTGAGTACTAGTTCTTGGGGCTCTAGGGAAGATATCGATGCAGAGTCCACAGTGGAATGTAGTAGTAAGAAAAGTTATATGCCTGGTAGGTAATGATTCCTAGGTAATGATTCCTAGGAAGGTCATTAAGGATCTTGTCTACTGCTCTGTTTTGACTTAAAAAGCAAAACCGTCTTTGCTGAGTACTTCTTGCCATCAGTAAAGAGAAGGGTTGGGCTTGTGACCATTTGTGTCCTTTATCCACTCTGATGTGCCTTCTATTCTCTCAAAAGAACCAAAAACTGTTACCTTATACACTATTTAACATACTGTCCTGTTTGAACAGGAGAGACTATCACCAGCATCTGCCTGTTTGGGAACTAAAATATTAATTTAATTTTCTTCACAGAAAACTTAAGAGTGAGGTTCAAGCATCAATTTATTAAAATGTTTAGTCTTTGACAAAACATAATCTGTGTTGTCAAGAAGCAAATCCAGCCATTATATCTAAAATGTATACCTCTCAGTCTGGCTCTCTAATCTATATATATTTATCAAAATAAATGATACTCAGTCTGCTTTGAAGAACTATTTTTTGGAAATCCTAACATATCATGGAGACAAACATGATGGTTGTCACAACTTACAACTAAAACCTGTCTATCTCATAATGAGATGCAAAATACATGTAAAATGTAAAAAGATTGGCACTTCTGGCTAAATAATGTTATTATGTCTCAGATGATTTATGATATTGATGTGGTTAGGCATCTTTGTGAAAGAAAAATGCAAATTCACATTACCAAACATTCAAGAGAGTCCTCTGCAGTCTAATTTATATTCTAGAATGTTAACAGCACACAGCACACAGCAACACTTTTTACAGAATTATTCTGTGAAAATGTCTTTACCCAAATTCTTAAAGTGAGCTTTGAATATTCCAGAATAAGGTTGAAATTCAGTTGAAAGGCCTTACTATGATCACAAAATAAAAATGGCAAGCCGACCAGCTTTAATTTTGAGGGAGGCATAGCTGACTCAATGGTAGAGGAGGCCTTATTTAAAAACTAAATAATGAGATGTTGAAGACGTAAGTTAAAATCTAGATAAGAGACAGAAAATTAGAAAAAAACTATCAAGAGTTGCCTCTAGAAAAGAATCCTAGAATAATCTTACTTTTGCTGACATATCTTATTATATCTAGTCATCACTGGAAAAAGACATCTGCATCTGTATTCTATAGGGAATCTTAATTTCAATTCTGCTCTTATAATCTGTGGATCATGAATTTTTTTTCTGAATAGATACATGTCTGTGTATTTTCTTCTCCATCATATAAGATAACAAAAAAAATAACATGCATGTGGGAAAATATATCATAAACTGCCAAACTGACCCAGAAGTCACATATGGTAGTGGTGGGTGACTACAACAAAGCAAATATATCTTCTGTGTGTCATATTTTTCTAAAAGTCCAAGATCAGATAATTACTTTAAAGTGAATACACTATATTTAAGAAGCTTAAGGAAAACGTGAATAAAAAATATATGACAGTGTCATGTCACTAAAGGAATATATTAGGTTGTACAAATTTAAAGATCGGGTTAGATAAATGTACCATATAAAAATCACCTATAGTAAAATACAAGTCATTTTACATAAAATAACAGTGGACTGACTGTTGAAAACTAGATTTTATAATTGTTTTACATCCTTCATAAGCAGGACAGTTTTGGATACACATCAAAAATTCTTTTCTTCCAGAGTATTTCTTCATTTTTATATCATTGGGAATATGCCAGAGAAATGTGATTTTTATGACTTTTTAAAAGGCTAGGGTTTCTAAATTTCTAATTGGTGTACTCATTTGTCATGTGATGGGATCTTAAGACTTAGAATTATTTCCATTATAATAAAGAATTTCTATACTCCTTAAACTAAAATTATACTAAATGTTAACTAACTGTAATTTAAGTAAAAACTTGAAACTACCAAAAAAATTTCTATATCAGAGGGCTGAAATAAACTTAACTATAATTTTATAGGAACTTACACAGTTTCAATACTTCAGCTTGTCATCTTTTTTAAAGCTATTTTCAAAATAATGGACTAACTGCACAACTATTTTTTAAAAGTAATGTAATAATCTAGACTCTCTATTATTTAACTTTTTTGCTGAAGACCAATGGGAGAACCAACTAAGAAAGAAGGCACAGAATCTAGTGTTGGCCCCATAGTAGGCATAGCTGAAACAAAGGGCATTTGGGACAAAGGGTTTAGATTTATGTGGCAATGTTAGTGATGGGGAATATGGTGGAGGGGGGAGGAATAGCTCCTTGCCCATTAATGGCATCATTTTTGATGCAGTAGGTGTCATTTCCAGTGAATTAATGTCACCGCTCCAACTAATCAGTTAAGAAAAACCACAGCTGGGGTGCCTGGGTGGCTCAGTTGGTTAGCCGACTGCCTTTGGCTCAGGTCATGATCCTGGAGTCCTGGGATTGAGTCCCTCATCGGGCTCCCTGCTCAGCGGGGAGCCTGCTTCTCCCTCTGACCTTTTCCCCCTCATGCTCTCTCTCTCTCTCTCTCTCATCCTCTCTCTCTCTCTCTCTCAAATAAATAAATTAAAAAAAAAAAAAGAAGAAAAGAAAAACCACAGCTACTTTTCTTGTACCCTTGAAGGGGAAATAAGACAAAAGAATGACATTCTTGTTATTTTCAATAAATGACATAGATACGAAGAAAAACTCAATATATTCCAGCAAAATGTTAAGGAAGTAGAAGATAATACTGTTTCTTTTTAGATGGGAAGATGAGGTCCACAGAAAGAAATCAATATAAAAAGTCTCAAAAGAAATGTTTTTTAGAATTTGAAGAAACCAGGGGCGCCCGGGGGACTCAGTGGGTTAAAGCCTTTGCCTTCAGCTCAGGTCATGATCTCAGGGTCCTGGAATTGAGCCCTGCATCGGGCTCTCTACTCAGCAGGGAGCCTGCTTCCCCCTCTCTCTCTGCCTGCCTCTCTGCCTACTTGTGATCTCTCTCTCCTTCTGTCAAATAAATAAATGAAATCTTTAAAAAAAAAAAGAGAATTTGAAGAAACTTAATACTGTTTTACAGTGAATAAACATTATAAAGTATGTTAATATCCATGCTAAATAAAGGGTACACTTTCTCCTTTATTAGTTTTAAAAAGGCACAGGATTATAAATAATCTATAAAATAAAACAGATATATAAGTTCAACAACAACCAAATGTGAAGCCTGTGACATTTTCCTTGAGTTTCATTGACCTTACTAGTCCTCACCCCTTTGGACCGCTCAAGGGATTCCCTTGCTGCTGCTAAGCAGGAACCTGAGTCCTGCCTGAGTGTTCCAACAATAGCTGTCAGAAGAGGTTTGGAATGAAGCATTTCTATTCTAAGTATGGATGTTTTCTCCTTCTGAGGTGATTTATATTTTCAACTTTCTCTGTCCTTATGGGCTTTGCTTTTTCTGGGAGAAATTTCAAGGGTGGAAGACCTTAGCAGAGTCTAGATACCACAGCAGCAGCCATATTTTCCCATTGAATAAAGACTACCCCTTCTCACAAAGACATACAGAAGTCATAAGATAGCTAATTTATACCTTTTCTTCACATATGTCTTGTTCTGATTCTAGTTTCATTTTATTAAAATATTTTCTGGAGTTTCAATTCCTCAAGAGATTCATAAAATGAGCCAAATGAATCCATGAATTGTCTTGCTGTAGTAGAGTCTTGTAATCATGTTTATAGGCCTAAGAGTAAACCCAACATAGGCCCAAACCTGCTTCCACTGGGCAGATGTTTGAGTCTCATCTCCACCACTGTGCATATAAAGCTTTAGCACATTTTGGCACATATATACATGAATCTTGTTATGATATTTATTTTATATATGTTATCTCTTAAGTAAATTTTAAGCATTATATCTTACACATCTTTTATAGCCAGCAGGGAAGAGTGGGGATGCAAAGTAACATCTGTGTTTTCTGTATGTTTAATCTTGGCCTGGGTAATATACTTATATTAGGCCACTCAATGCTCCCAGGAACTCTTAAGGGGTAAGATATAATGTCCATTTCAGAGATAAGAAAGCTAAGAGTCAAAGTATATATAAAGCCCAAACTAGAGATAGGTATGTAAATATTCACATTCATTGCCATAAATAACAATGAGGAAAGGATAGTCTCTTCAACAAATGGTGTTGGGAAAATGGATATCAACATGCAAAAGAATGAAATTAAGCTCTTATGTCATACCATACATAAAAATCCAATCAAAATGGATTAAAAACTTAAATGAAAGACCTAAAACTATAAAACTCCTAGAAAACATAGGGGAAAGGCTTCATTATATTGGACTTGGCAATGATTTCACAGAAATGACACTAAAAGCATAGGCAACAAAAACAAACAAATGAGACTACATCAAACTAAAAAGCTTCTGCAGAACAAAGGAAAAAAATCAACAGTGAAAAAGAAACCGTGGAATGGGAGAAAATATTTCTTAACCATATATCTGATAAGGGTTAATCTCTAAAATATATACAAAACTTCTACAATGCAAAAAAAGAAAAAAATCTCCCTAAAATCCCAATTAAAAACTAGACGTGGGATATGAATAGACATTTCTCCAAAGAAAACATACAAATGGCCAATGGGTATATGAAAATGTGCCTAACATCACTGATCATCAGGAAAATGCAAATCAAAACCACAATGAGACTAACACTTCACACCTATTAGGATGGATATTATCAAAAAACTATAAACTAAAGACAAGTGTTGGCAAGGATATGGAGAAATTGAAACACTTTCATACCGTTGGTGGGAATGCAAAATGGTGCAGTCACTATTGAAAACAGTATGAATTCCTTCAAAAAAATTAAAAATAGAATTACCATATGATCCGGCAATCCTATTTCTGGGCATTTATCCAAAAGAATTGAAATCAAGATCTCAAAGCATTACTAAGCACCTCCATATTAAGCAATATTAAGCACTATTCATAATAGCCATGAAGTGGAAACAACTTAATGCCCAGTGATAGAAGAGTAGATTAAAAATGTGGTATAAACATATAATAAAAACGAATCAGCTTTTAAAAAGAAGGAAATTCTGCAATATGCAAATATGAATGAACCTCAGAGACATTGTGCTATGTGAAATAAGCCAATAACATAAAGACCACATTGCAATTCCACTCATGTAAGTTGTCTAAAACAGTAAAAGTCACAGAATCAGAGAGTGGAAAGGTGGTTGCCAGAGGCTGGGGGCAGAGGGAGAAATGGCGAGTTACTAATTCATGGGCATAAAATTTCAGATAAATTAGCTCTAAAGATCTCCTGTAAAACACTGTATCTATAGACAACAATACAGTATTGTATACTCAAAAATATGTGAAGAGGGTAGATCTCATGTCAAAAGTTATTACCATAATAAAATAAATTTTTTTAAATATTGATGTTTGAGCTGTATAATTGCAAACCACATAAAACATCTCCCCTCCCACTAAAGTGTGAATTAATTAAATGATTAATTTTATATTCAATCAAAATTATATGGTCTAGAATAAGAAAAGAGAATCTTTTACCATTTAGCAATAATTTATCACAAACCTAGCACTGGGCACCCAAGGATCTGACAGTAATAATGGATTCATTGTTCTGTGTCACCTTGAAGAAGCAGAATAGATCCTTATCCAAAATTTGGGTCACATGTCAAGACTGATGATGCCACACACGTACCAAGAGTGTATGGAAAAGATGTATTACTCACAAACCATGTTTACTGCGGAGAGCATTGCAGATTTCCCAAGCTGATCTGAAAATGGCTTGGGTTTTTATAGCAGTTAAGAGATGAGACCTGGGTGAAGGTTAACAGAAGTTGTTTGAAGTTACTGCTAAAACCAAAAAAGATTATCCTGGCTTTCTGATCTGCTTGCTCATATGGGGATAAGAAGGGGAATAGGGAATAAGATAATGTTTAAAAGCTGTCATCAGTCAAGAAAAAATGGGAGTCAGGCTGCTTATTACTGTTTAGTTAAAGGCAAAATTGTTCCAAAAAGATAGAATGACTGTGAAAATATAAAAATGCCATATGAAAAGCTAAGGAAAATTGAAAACGAGTATAAAATTCAATTAGAAAACAGCAAAGTCAGTTTGTTATAGTGAGTATAATCTGAATGAATAGTCATGAAATATTTAAATGTTGAATTGTATTGCTTTACTTTTATAAAGGAAAATTTATAAAAATGACTCAAAAATGATACTTTTGAAATTGAGTTTCAAACTTTGCTTTAGTTGTAAAATTATCTTTCAATTTTAGAAAATACAATCATGAAGGGGAAGATTTGGCTTTCAATTTCCCAATATATTTCACTTAGTGAATTCATTCTATCTCACGGATACCTCTATGTTTCATTATTATCTACCTTGATTTAATTAAGAAATAATCCACCCCACCCAAAAAAAAGAAATAATCCACCCAAGACAGATTAAGTTAAATATAAAAAAAACTGATATATCTTGGATTTACTCAACTTACATGAGTGGAATTGCAATGTGGTCTTTATGTTATTGGCTTATTTCACATAGCACAATGTCTCTGAGGTTCATTCATATTTGCATATTGCAGAATTTCCTTCTTTTTAAAAGCTGATTCTGTCCTCTAAAAGCTCAGTGTCGCTCTAAACTCTGTTGGAAATGGGAGAAACCAATTGTATAGTCCTTACCTTTCTTCCTACCTACATCTGCTAACCTATGGATAGAAAGAGGAGAAGCCCATCCATTGAAGTACTACATGCCCCCTTTTCCATGGCATATGTGAAATGAACTTACAAGGGAAGGATTTGCCTTCCATGCACATGGTGTTTCTCTTTGATGGACTTCTCTAGCAACACAAAAACCAGAAATAAAATAACTTTGTTGTGATAATTTTTCTACCCAATTTTCTGGACAGAAAGTCAGGCTAAACATGTATATGTCCTATTTCATTTCATCAAGCCTCTCAGTGATTAATTTCCTAAGTGCAGATTCTTTAGTTTGGGGAAAATCAAGTGAACATTTAGCTGAACTGCTTTCTACCTAGATTTATTTTTCCCAGTTAAAGATTTAAAAACTAATGAAAATTAAAAACCAATAATCAAAGCTTACATGAAGCACACATAAAAGTGTGCACATAGAATACACATATACACACGTTACTGAAGCCAGCCATATGATATGCAACTGAAGAAAAGGAAAGAGGGGCACCTGGGTGGCTCAGTGGGTTAAAGCCTCTGCCTTCGGCTCAGGTCATGATCTCAGGGCCCTGGAATCAAGCCCCGCACCTGGCTCTCTGCTCAGCAGGGAGCCTGCATCCCTCTCTCTCTGCCTACTTGTGATCTCTCTCTCTCTGTAAAATAAATTAATAAAATCTTTAAAAAAAAAAAGTGGAAAGAAAATTTGACTATAGATAAATATACATGCTGGCTGATACGACAAATATGCATCTCACAAATAACATGAGAATATAATCACATAGCTAGAAATACTGCATACCAATACAATGCTAAATACATAAAAGGTAAGTTGATATTGCAATAAAAGGTGAAAATCCCATTCATGTGTAAATTTGTAACTTACTGCCACTTTATTGCTTAACACTAATTAAACAAGAAAAAAATCAAACAGCTAGAGAATTTAACTTTGAAAATGAGAATTCTATTCATAAACATGAAATTATAAAGCTGCTTATTAATTTTGATGATTTATTTAGTTAAAAAGCACATTATGAGATGAATAAAATTAAGAAATATATAGCTTAGAAATATTACCCTCTCAGTGCATTTTACAAAATAATGATAAAGATGAATATCATGTAGACGTTTATGTCCTACTACAGAGCTAAATACGTGGGTTAGAAATAGAGCATGGTGTGATTATCTTTTTATTATGATATTGATATTATGATATTGAAACTTACCATTTCCCAACTTTGCCTGTTGACCTCAATGTCTTTTCTAACACAAAGGAGAAAAACTAAATATAGTTCAGCACATTAATTTAAATATACAGAACATTAACCTCTTAATTTATTTGGCAATTTCATTCATGAATTCTTTAGAGACATAGTGAGCTTAAGAGGTGGAGGGATGACAACAATTACCTTTTGTCATCTTCTTTGCAACTTTGGCCAATTGAGTGGCATTAATTCACCATGAGATGTCTTAGATACAAAATATTTAATGATGCTCCCTGACTTCGAATTACAATACAAAGCTATAGTAATTAAAACAATATAGTAGTGGCATAAAAAAAGACATCTACATCAGTGAACAGAATAGGGAGGCTGACAATAATCCCATGCATATATGATCAATTAATTTGCAACAGGAGCCAAGAATATATGTACAATGGAGAAAGGACAGTTTATTCAATAAATGGCTCTCTAAAAACTAAACAGCAACACAGAAGAGAATGAAACTGGATCACTATATTACAGAATACACAAAAATTAACTCAAAATCTAGGGAAGATTTGAACGTCAGGCCTGAAACCATAAAATTACCAGAAAAAAGGTAGGCTTTAAGCTCTCTGATATGTCTTGGCACTGATTTTTTTTTAATGTGACACCCCAAGCAAAAGTAACAAAGCAAAAGCAAACATAGTGGGACTATATAAAACTAAAAGGCTTCTACACAGCAAAGGAAACCATCAACAAAATGAAAGGCAACCTACTGAATGGGAGAAAATATTTGCAATTCACATATCTGAAAAGGGCTTATACCCAAATTATATAAAGAACCCATACAATCCAACAGCAAAAGAATAAACAATTTGATTAAAAGATGAGCAGAGGATATGAATAGATGTTTTCCAGAGAAGACATAGAGATGGCCAACAGGTACATAAAAAGATGCTCAACATTATTAATGATCAGGGAAACGCAAATCGAAACCATAATGAGCTATCACCTCACAGCTGTTAGAATGGCTACTGTCAAAAAGACAAGAAATAATATGTGTTGGCAAGGATGCGGAGAAAAAAGAACCCTTGTGCACTGTTGGTGGGAGTGTAAATTGGTGCAACCACCATGGAAGAGTATGGAGGCTTCTCAAAAACTTAAAAATAGAACTAACATATGATCTAGCAATTCCACATCTAGGTAATTATCTGAAAAAAAAAGTAACTCAAAAAGATATAAGCACCCCCATATTCACTGCAGTATTATTTACAATAGACAAGTTATGGAAACAACCTAAGTGTTCATCAATGGATAAATGGATAAAGAAATTGTGGTATACATATGCAGTGAAATATTATTGAGGGATAAAAAAAGAGTGAAATCTTTCCATTTGTGATAACATGGATGGACCTCAAGGGCATTATGCTAAGTGAAATAAATTAGACAGAGACAAATACCATATGATCCCTCTTTTATGTAGAATCTAAAAAAGATACCAGTTCATAGATACAGAGATAGATTGGTGGTTGCAGGGAATAGGGATGAGAGAAATAAAAGGGAAAAAATATGACACACTCCTGTGTAACTCTTATAATTTCTTACTGATCAATGAAATTATTGCTACTGGTTAAATGAATGGAGCAGTACAGTGTGATTTGTTGAGATAACTATAACACAGTATGATACTGGCCTGTCAGCATGCAGGAGTGAAGAGAACTTCTTAACGTATAGATCAATGTAACAGAGATGTTCACCACTACATTGCTCAGTAGGATAAAAGCTACAGTAGCTAAACATTGTTATTCACAACAAAGAAGTATATTATTTTGTTCTAGGTAAGAGTGCTTGATTATATTTAAAAACTTCTTCACAGCTGGATGTTCCCATAATAATGACAAGGGACATATAATAATTTTCTCTCAAAGGTCAAAAAGTATGTTACAAGTCTTTAAAAGAGATTAAATATGGCACACACCAGTAAATGCAGCCACCTATCATGTAGAAACCAGGAGGCAATTTATAGAGGGTCTCAAGAATGTATGTATGTAGGGAGGAAATAAAATTCTACATTTAAGATAAACTGATAATCTGAGTTAGGTGAGAAAATCATCTTTTGTTGAAAAAAATCATTCAAACCTCCTTAGTTTATATAACTACAAATGTATGAGCCCAATTCATGCAAAGTCACTAAGAACTTTGTTGCTTAATATTCATTAAATATAAGAATTCTTTTAAAAGAATAATATATGGTTACATTAAAAGCAATCACAAATATCCTAAAATTTTTTTTCCCTTTAAACACTTATCAACTGAACTGCCATCCGCTCAACATTCAAATTCTACTGCTACAAAAACTCTACTCAATCTTTGCTTTATTTCCTATACTTAGTCATTATTTTTCATTTAAATATATATTAATATCTATAATTTACCAGCGACTGTGCTAGAATCCTGAGGGTTGTGGGAACAAAGGGACGATAAAGTTTGAAAAGGAATGTTCTTAAATAGCTACTAATCTAGTGGGGGAGCAAAAGAAAATTAAACATACAACTAAAACACAGCATAATTAGTATTATAATAGAGGTATGTAAAAAATGGTAGCTGCTAAGTGATTTTAATGAACAGGAGCTTGCTAGTCTGTTGAGATGGTAAGAACAGATGGTCTATGCAATAAGAGGTAAGACGCCATCGACATATATGAAATACTATGGCAAATTCAGGAAATTATATACTACTTTAGTATGGCGTAACAGACAGAGCTGCCAAGGAATATAGGAAATGTGGTTGAAAGAGGCATCTCAGGTCTAACTGTGAAAGATCATGCATGTGCTGAGAAGAGGTACGTTACTTAGGCATGGAGAAGCCACTGAGGGTTTACATGATCAATTGTGGGTTTTAGAAACATTTTTGATGATAGTGTGGATGATGGACAGAAAAGGGGGAGGCTGAAACAGGAAGGCCCACTGGGAGCCAAGATCCTTACCTGCTTGAAAAGATTTGGTTCTAATCTGAGAGAGCAATAGTGATAGGGGAAAGAAAGAACTTGAGAGTTCCTTCAAGACAGAATGGACAGGAGGAGGTAGTTTATTGAGGAGATAAAGGAAAGGAAAACATTTCACAATACTCTGATGTTTCATCTGGAGAATGATAGACAATAATTCCATTAGAAATGGGAAACATAGGAAAGTATATTTGAAACAAAAGAAAATTTTATTTTGGATGTGTCGTATCTGAATTGCTTACGTAGCTATATGCATACATCTGACTTCATGAAGATGTTTGCTAACTTTTCCCTTCTATTATACTCTGCTCCTTGTGTTTGAGTCTATTAGAATATCTTAATGTCATATTATCACCTGCTAAAAATATCATATCCAAAACCTACATGAAATTCTCCAGTCTTAGAAAATTTCTAATTTCCACAGCTGCTACCATTGTATAATTGTATTTATCTTTCAAATTGATCAGTGGCAAACACTGATTAGGTTTTAGACTAGACTAGGTAGAACATGGAGACTAAACCCTATGTGTCTGAGGTTCGTTGCTAACCCACAAAATTCTCTTTCTAAACATAAATCTGTAAGTCCTTCAAATGGTTTCTAGTAAGAAGTCTGAGTGTAAAATACGCTTCCGTATTAGAAGTATAATGTAAATAGTAACAAAAAATCCTAGCAGATTAGGGAAATCTTACTGTGATTCTCAGTCATTACAAAGCCTCTAATAATGAAAATACTTCTAATATGGTCGTGAAAGGTATGGGTGAGCATTCATTTCAAAGCAATTGAGCCAAACAAATGAACTCTAATAATTCAGGGCCCACTCTGACTTCAGCTCCCATCTAGTTGGCAACCACATGCTTTATGCTCAACGTCTGGAAGAAGTCAGCTTCAGAACGACCTGCTGAGTCAGAAAGGCCCTCTAAATGGCTGGCACATTGCCTACAATATTTCAGTTCTGATCTTTATTTTTAATTTATTCTTTCTTTCTTTCTTTTTTGAGAGAGGGAAAGACAAGGGGATGGGGCTGAGGGGGAGAGAGAGAGAGGGAGAGAGAGAATCTTAAGCAGGCTCCACTCCTGGCACAGAGCCTGACCCGGGCTTTATCTCACAACCCTGAGATCATGACCTGAGCCGAAACTGAGAACAGAATGTTTTACTGACTAAGCCACCCAGGCACCTCATGATCTTTTAATATTAAGAGAATCAATTCCCCTGAGTCAAGATACCATTTCAGAGCCTCATATATTTTGTGAATTCAGAAAGGGAGCTTCCCTATATTTATAATTATTTGTAGTTACGGAGATGGGGAAAATTGATGAGGTTTACCTGACAGGTGGTCAAACAGCTGTTCAACTTAGTGTTTGGTATTTAAACTCTTGGCTCTATAATGCAAGAATGTATTGTGTCCTAAGTGTATTTTTATAGCTCTTCTCATAATTATTTCCTGCCCACTAAAGCAACATGGATGACTCCAAGCACAAGGTGTTATTTACTTGCTATATGTTCTTTATCCTCTTTACCAAAATAGCACCAAGGAATCATTTATGTTTTAATTTTACTTGATTAAAAAATCTACCTTGTGTTAACGTTTCATTTCATAAAATGCCCCCATGCCTGTCATGCCATTAACTTAGACCAAAATCAGTTAGCAACTGAAACACAACTTTTTGCAACCACATGCACTTGCATAAAGTTATGAAACAATCATTTTTGTAAGATCAAAACCACCAATCTTGTAGTTGAGTCACAGTGCTGAAACATCATGGGAGGACCTGAGTTTGGACTGGAGACCTAAAGATCTGGAGAACTTAAGGGCCCCCATAACCATCCCATTCTTAGGAAAAGAAAGAGATAGAAACCTAGAAAACTTCTCTCTCAAAATAATCCTGAAACACAGACTTCCCAAACACATGAAGTAATCCAATGCTGGGCACGTTAACCAAATTAATAATAGAATTACGTACTTCTGTCTGATAAAATGAATTTTATAGAACAGCTTGACAAAATTTTAAAATAAATATATTGAAGTGTTAAAAGAGATAAATGAGGGACTATCTAAGTTAAAAGTGATCAATACTATAAGCAATGGCATGAATTAATCTTATAGACACAATGTTGAGCAAAAGAAATCACATATGAGTACATAATGTATGAGTCCAATGATATAAAGTGCAAAAAAACGCAAAACTAATCTATGGTTTAAGACGTCAGTAAAATGATTACCTTTTAAATGATTACCTTGAGATCAGGGACAGCTCAAAGGGACTTTTGGGAATGTTGAGAATGTTCTATTTCATCATCTGGATGCTATTTACATGGGTATGCTCACTTTGTGAAGAGTACTTCTACTGTAAAATGATGATGCATAGTGGACTTCAATTAAAATATATGTACTTAAAATATGAACACTGAATATATTTTTAGACATTAAAAACATGTTCTGATAAGCACTGCCGGTAAGAAAATCCAGGTGTGTGGAACTGATGCATTATCTTTTGGGTTTATTTCATAACTAACTGTTAAAGTAAGAATTGCTAAACTTAAAGTAAAAACTACACTAAAACTAAAATAAAAATAATTAAATAGAATATTGAACTGTTATGAATGCAGTGGGAATATAAATGCATGAGAAATTTTTAAAATATGTCCTATCCTTTATTGGTATTCAAAACCAGTGCATATTGGTCTCTTTAGCCAGCTTAAATCTTCTTCCTCATTTTACTCTTATTCAAAATATGCCAGTTTTTGTTCACTTTTTTCTTTTTTTCACATTTATTTGTGCCTTTGCATTTGTCATTTCCTCCAAAATACTCTCATTCGAGTTTTTAATCTTGATAAATACCTTCCTTGAAGACTAAGTTGGAATGGTTTCACAGGTATATGCATATGTTCAAACTCATCAAATTGTATGCATTAAATATGTAGTTTTTGTTTATCAATTGTACCTGAACAAAGCTGTTAAATAAAAAATAAATTAAATAAGGCTGAATTGGAATGCTACCTGCTCTGGGAATTCTTATCTCGATCACAGCCAGAGTTAGCTGTGCATTCCAGTATCCCTTATCGGATATGGGAAATCATTAAAGCAGTTATACTCTCAGGCTGGGAGAAATACTGGCTGAGTTCATTTTATCCACAATTTCCCTATTTTGTTATAGAAAAGATTCCCTTAACCTCTCAATGTCTTAGTTTTCTTTTCAGTAAAAGGGGAATAAGATATCACTTTAAATAGGTGATGGGGATTAAGAGTACATTTATCGTGATGAGCACTGAGTACTACAGAATTATTGAGTCACTATATTGTACACCTGAAACTAACATAACACTGTATGTTAACTATAGTAGAATTAAAATTAAAAACTTGAATAAAGCATTTCCTTCTTATGATTCTCTTAGTGATTAAATAAATTACAACATAAATTCATAGAATAGTATCAGACAAATACTAATTGTTCATAAAATCCTAATCATTATTTTTGAATCATAGATTTTTTTGTGTTCCATAATTTGTCTACTGCCAAATTCCGTAAGATTTCCAATTTTGTCTTCACTATAGCCTGTAAGCTTTGCACCTTGCAGAGCAGCTGGCATATATGTGGTACTTAATAATGGTTTTACAATTTGAATTGAATTTCTGAGTTAGCTAATTGTTAAATTATGGACTCATAATAAGGATTATTAGACACTATGAATTTTAGGGGGCTTAAAGTATTAACAAATATTCAAATTATGTTCAACATAATTTTCATGTATGTTTTAATATTTCTAAATTCTTTAAATATTATATCAAACAATAAGCACTAATTTTTCCAGAGCTCTACTAGCCATCTGTGGGCATAGTTACAGGTGCAGGTTTCAAACAATGAACTCCCATTTTACAAAAAATGACAAAAGGACAGAACCTCCCAAACACCAGGCAAAGAATTCTAGAATAAAATGCTATGTGCCTGAGTGAACCAGACTCTATCCTCAATTTGTACCTTCCTTTAAGTTACACTCATTTTGATTTTCTCCTTCCCAGGCCATTGTATAGTTTCCCTTATGTGATGTTTGCCCATGTCTATGCGAGAATGGTGTAAAAGTTCAGACTTATTCAAGATCGTAAAAGAGAACCCCATTCGAGCTCTCTGTAACAAAAGATGGTGGCATTTGGTGGCCAACTGTTACAAATTTTTTTTTAAAAAGGGAGGAGATACTATCAGGCTTGGGGAAAGAATTAGAATAATAGACTTTATACAAAAAAGGAATCCTTCTTCCCTCTCTGGATTTTGCCCTCTTCTGATTCTTGGCTCTCCTTTATTTTAGTTCACACAGCAGATAGTGATTATTCATAGTTTTTACTTACAACTCCTTCATTCACAATAGAGTGGGAGTTCTTGATTTAACTCGAAATCCCTACAAGAGGGCCGCTTATTGATAGATATTAGTTGGGCTCTCAAAAGTAGGCAATCAGTTATGGCCAAGAAGGCAGTTACACTACAACAGTATAGCTAGGTAAACACACACACACACACACACACACACTACTGTTGGATTTTGATGGTAACAGCAATGAAAGAATCGCAAGTATACCAGGTTTTATCTTGTCACTCCTGAAATCCATGCCAACCAGGAACCTCAGAATGTGATCCTATTGGGAAATATGTTTTTTGTAGATATAATCATGGTAAAGATTAAGAAATCATACTGGATTAGTGTTAGCCCAAAACCCAATGATAATGTCCTTCCTTATAAGAGACAGAAAGGATACAAAGAGACACAGAGAAGAAAGCGCTATGCAGATGGAGACAGAGATTAGAGTTATGAGCTTACAAGCTAAGGAGCACCAAGGATTCTGTGTAACTGCCAGAGGCAAGGAGAGAGGCTTGAGAAAGTTTCTCCCTCAGAGCCTGCAAAGCATGTTTTTTCCACTTGGAGATTCCTCTTCCATATATCTTCTCTGTTAAACAACGCACTCTATGTATTATTTTAACAAGGTAAGCTATTCACTTCCAGAGCCCAACTTCTATCATATTAATTTATAATTGTAAAAGGACCCTAAGCAACTTAACACAGAGTAATGCAATAATAGTTGACTATTACTGCTCACAAATGGCAAAACAAAAAAAAAAGTAGAAGATAGTTCCTTTTTTATTTCTATTCCTTCACTCATTTAAATGCATGCGACTAAGTGGTAATGTTTCTTCATTTTAAGGACCAAATGCACTCAACTGTTCTCACTTAAGCATTCATCACCAGGCCTCAAGGTCCTTGCATCATTTGAGGTCAATTCAGTAAAAAGGTGACTAAAATGAAGTGCTTGAGCTGGTCCTTAAATATTCCTGTAGTCATTGAATACCTTTGCAAATAGATTTATAATGGCAAAATTGCCACATTATGATTGAATTTGTAGTGAACAAATGAGGACACATTATCATCTCAGCCAATATTTGAGTTAGCTCAGGAGAATTTCAGCCAACTTGTATTTTACACAAGCTTAGATGCAATTCAGTGCTGAAAATATTATATATGGATACACACACACACACACACACACACACACGACTTGAAAACAAACTTCATTTTGTATAATTGGAATAAAAACTAAAATGGAAAGATGCCAGCATTTTTTTCTACAGTAGAAAATGCACTGAGCTTTCATTCATGGTAATCATGTCTCAAGTGTCCTGTGAAGAGAAAATAAAGCAGTAACATGTCATTTATCTGAAGGTCACTTATCTTGCAAATTCAGCATTTTGGAGCATCAATGAGAACTTGGCAATAATCAAGAAAGGCCCATAAAAACAAAGAGATGTTTATATATCTTTTGATTTGACTTGATTTAACAAAATACTTGATTTGACTATTCACCAAAGAAGCGCTTGATATTTAATTCAATATTTTTTACTGTTATAGTCATAATTTTATAAAGCCCACCTAGCTTTCTAACTATGAATACATTAAAATTAATCATAACGAGGAAGCTCTGGAGTTAGCCACAGTGATCACAGAAAGAAGTTATAAGAACAACCAGAGAGCAATGGAGGAAACAGATAAAATTTTAAAATACAGAAAAACAAGCTCTCTAAAATTATAGCAAAAAGACTTCCTGATCAATTTTTCAAACTTCATAACTGTTCAAACCTCCCAAGATGTCAGTTGGAATACATAAATATGAAAGAACAAGTATCACCAAACCAAAATTACCATAATTAAAAAAAAGAGAAAGAGCATCTTCCAGACTAGAAATGAAGTAATAGATGTACTAAATATTCTGGGTTAGGTCAGGTAATCAAAGGGCTGGTGGGGTGGGGGTTGTCAATGCAATAGAATCTGTAATTTATTTTAAGGATGCTTATAAAGCATTTATAAAGGCAAACTACAACATATTATAATTTGAGAAGGAAAATGAGTTTTTGTTGCCTAGGAACTCAAGCAGAATCTCTTATACATGAAGCAGATCGAGAATTATATAATGTATTTGATTAAATAAATCCAGAAATTAGTTAACCACATGGAATCAGAATGTAATAGTATATGAATCACGTAAAGCCTATTTTGGGAGTCTCATATAATACAAAGCCAAGGCCCAGCATTTTTAAGACAATTATGTATTCCCTGGATGTATAATAAAGGAATATCCACCTGAAGAGGACCTTGCAACCAAGAATTACAAAGTACTAAGGAAATCGAAATGATGAAAGAGTAACACAAACTAAGCAAAATAAAGAGCTATAACTCAGACCTAGAAAAAAGTAGAACCTGAAAAGTAGAACCTGAAAAGAACTTTAAAATGATCAATTTAATGTCTTCTACAGAGAAACAAAGTGAAAGCAACCAAAAAAGAATAAAAAGTTATGACACAGAAGTTGATGGCTATTAAACAAGAAATAGTTTAGTAGATTTACTACTGAGGCGACTGGAGAGACCTGAGAAGTGAAATAGTGAGCTATAAAATCAGTGGAAGCTTCCTGGAATACAGAGCAAAGAGATTAAAAAAATACAAAATACAAAACAAAGTTAAAGCACATTAGGAATAGTAGGGTAATAAAATAAATAAAGTTGAAACAACAACAACAGTTGGGTGATGGAATGTTACAGAGGAAAGCATGAGTATGCTAAAATTTTTGACTCTTCACAAAAAAAGATAGGCCTACTCAATACACTTGTTAGGGGGGAAAAAACTTGATGTTTTATGAATAAGAACATAAAGAAATCCCCAAAGAAGAGGAAGATGAAGAGGAAGGAGAAAAGGAGGAGAAGGAGGAAGAAAATGAGCAAGAGGAAGATATATTAAGAATTAGACTAGGGGCGCCTAGGTGGCTCAGTTGGTTAAGTGTCTGCCTTCAGCTCAGATCATGATCCCAGTGTCCTGGGACCAAGTCCCACAGCAGGCTCCCCGCTCAGCGGGAGCTTGGTTCTCCCTCTCCCTCCCGCTCCCTCTGTTTTTGCTCTCTCTGTAAGATAAATAAATAAAATCTTTAAAAAAAAAAAAATTAGACTAAACTTATAAACTTACAGAGAAAAAAATGGAAAAAAGAACAAAAAGATCAAAGACATTATTTTTAAAAATGAGGACAAAACAAAAAGGAAAACTTGATAAATATTAAAAAGAAAACAAAAACCCACACTAAGATGGAAGAAATAATTTAAAGTATACTCTTAATTAAAATAAATATATTTGAGTTGAAACTATGATTAAAAAGCATAAATTAAAGATTTTTTAAAATATAGCTGATATCTATTTACACAGGGCAAACTTAAAAGACAAAAAAAATTGTAATAAATAAATGCAAATATGTAATGTTTTAAAAAGTTAAAGGAGTCAGGGTTCCTGATACTTGTGAAGATCCTCCCAGCTATAGATGGCCTAGGTTCTAGAGATAGAGAAATAAACTTGTATCTTGCTTAAAACACAGTTATTTTTGTTTTCTGTCACTTGATGCTAAATCTTCTTACAATCAATATGTATTATGAAATATAAACATGGTTAATCTGGGAATAACATTTCAAAAGTGCCAGGAAGATTAACCAAAATTCTTCCAGAACCTGCTATCCATTTGCTTTTCTTGTGTGTGTAATGTATATACATGGAATTTCTCCTCCTAGTCTAAGGCAATATCAAAATCCATTAAGACTGAATCCATCTATTATTATTATCATCCACTGCATACCTTGAGGCATTTAATTATTCGCACTCTTGTCCTAGAGAAGAGAATTTCACTTCTAGTATGTAGAATAATGTCTCACCCAAAGATGTCCACACCTTAATCCTGGGCACTTGTGAATATGTTGTTACATGACAGAAGGAATTAGGATTGCAGATAGAATTAAAGGTGTAATTAGTTAACCTCAAGATAAAAATGTTACCCTAGAATATCTGGTTGTGACCAGGTAATCACAATGGTCCTTAAAAGCGGAAGAGGGAGGCAGAAAAAGAGAATTGGTAAAAGAGATCTGATGGCAGAAACGCAGAGGATTTTATCACCGTTTAAGATAAAGTCTATTGTTCTAGTTCTTTCCTCAGAACTGATAGTATCTCCCCTGTTTTGGTTTGTAATATATGGTTATATTCTTACAATGAATCCCCCAAACCAACTTCTGCTTCAGAGTGCTCAAGTTCTGTTACACAATTGTGAATAATTCTGCACTTTTACATGACCTAAAGAAAAATATAAGAACATAAATGTGTAAAGCACCAACTGGGAGAAAACATTAAGGAAAAATATATCTGACAAACAACTTGAATCAAGAATATATAAAGTACCCTTACAACTTAACAATTAAAAAAAAAAAAAACACGAAAATGGGCAAAGAATTAAACAGACAATTCAAAAGAAGTTATATAAATAGCCAAGAAGCACATAAAGATTCATGATATCTTTAGTTATCAGGGAAATGCAAATTAAACCACAGTGTGATACCATCACACACCAAAAAGAAAAGTTAAATTTAAAATGACTGTCAATTCCATATGCTGGCAGAAATGTACAGTAATTGAAATTTTGATACAACGATGGCAAGAATGTAAAAATAATAAAACACTTAGGCAAGAAGAGTGGCAGGTTCTTGTTATCTTAAACATGTATTTTAAATATAACCTCAAGAGGCACCTGGGTGGCTCAGTCAGTTAAGCATCTGCCTTCGGCTCAGGTCATAACCCCATGGTCCTGGGATAGAGCCTCACATTGGGCTCAGTGGGGAGCCTGCTTCTCCCTCTCCCCCAGCTTGTGCTCTCTCTCTCTCTCTCTCTCACTGTCTCTCTCAAATAAATAAAATCTTTAAAAAAATAAATAAAATAAAATAAAATATAACCTCAAAAGTCCACCCTCAAAAATGATGAAAATTAAGCCTCAACAAAAGCAAACTAACTTATATAGGCATGTCCAAGGAAACATTATTCATACTAGCCCAGAACTGGATATAACTCAAATATCCACCAACCAGAGAGTAGATATAAAAAATTAAGGTATATTCTTAAAATGGAATACCATCAAAAAAATAAAAAGGGAAGAACTAGTGATAATTGCTACAACATAGACAAATATGAAATTTATGTTGGACAAAAGCAGACAGACACAAAGGAGTGCATATTGTATGATTCCATTTTTTATGAAGTTCTGGAACTGGAAAATATAATCTGTGGTGAAAGAAATTCAGGAAAATGGCAGCCCTAGGGCTAGGGAACTGTTTTTTGTGGTAATATAATGCTTTCTCCATGTTCATAAGGGTGTGAATTACATGTGTGCTCCTTGTAAAACTCAGTGTACTGTACACTTAAAACTCAGTGTATTGTACACTTAAAATTTGCAGATCACTAAATATATATCTTATCTCAAGAACAAAAAGAACTAGAAGGAAGTGAACTCTGTTCTTATTTACACCCCAGAAAGTCTCCTTCTCACAAAATGGGAATCTGAGTAATCATAAAAACAAACTTTCCTACTTATGTAATAATTTTTGTAATATATATAGGGGTGTGTGTGCGTTGTGTGTGTGCACATGCGCGTACGCATGTGTGTAAGAAACACACTTGTTTGAACATGTGTCCAACCAGGTAATGTTTGCTGTGTAACTGATGAATGTTTGAACACACAGGATTTATCATGTGATCAAAGCATTACCTGCTCTTTCATGTGATTGGAAAGAAAATATTGAGTGTTAGATATAGCTCTATAGCTGCTTGTCTTCAGTTACAAAGAAGTCCCCCAGGTCAGTATTTTTTAAATTTCCCTAGATGATACTAATTGACAGCCAAGTTGGAAACCACTGATTTTATTCACTACCACTAAAATAAACTGAAGGAAATAAGCCCTTGAAGTATATCATTTTGACAACAATATTTGACAGAAGTAGAGAAACAACACAGCAAGTTTCAGAGAATTCCAAAGGAAATGAAAGAGGTCTTTGGTGCCAATGCCTAAAGGACATTCTATAGTCATTTATTTTAATTGCTTGGAATTGCTTGGTTTAGATTCACACACACATTATAAACTGGAGATGCAATTCTCTCCCTTTAGAGGTCTTACCACATACTTGTGAGAAATTAGATAGTAGTCGAGTAATTTGGCCATGGAACTAAGTCATATTCTCTGAGAATGATAACAGAAAATTAGCTGATATTTTTTTAAAGATTATTTATTTATTTAAGAAAGAGAGAGCGCATGAGAGGGGGGCAGGTCAGAGGGAGCAGCAGACCCCACTTCAAACATTGAGCCCAATGCGGGACTCGATCCCTAGACTCCAGGATCATGACCTGCGCCGAAGGCAGTCGCTTAACCAACTGAGCCACCCACGCTCCCAATTAGCTGATATTTTGGTCATGCTCTATTTACTATGTAATTATCCCATAATTTTTTTTTATTTTAATTCAGATAAAGATTTGGAGTTGTATCATTTACAGGGTCAAATATAAATAATGTATAAAAGCTATGTAAACCATCATGTCCCCACTCTACTCTCTGCTTCCATGAGTTTGAGTATTTTAGATTCCTCAAAAATAGGAATCATGCGGTATTTGTCCTCCTGTGTCTGACTTATTTCACTTAGTATAATGTCTTTCAGATCCATCTGTGTTGTCACAAATGGCGAGATTTCCTTCTTTTTCAAGTCTGAATAAAATTCCATTGTATGTGTATACCACATTTTCTTTATCCATTCATTTGTCAATGGATAGAATTCGTTTGTTTCCGTATCTTGGCTATTGAGAAAAATGCTGCAATAAACATGGGACGGCAGATTCTTTTTGAGATCCTGATTTCAATTCTTTTGGATATATACCCAAAAGTGAGATTGTGAGATCATATCGTAGTTCTACTTTTCATTTTTTGAGGAAACTCCATATTGTTTTCCATAGTGGCTGCCTCAATTATTTACATTCTCACCAACAATGTACAAGGATTCTCTTTACTCACATCCTCACCAACACTTCTTTTTTTCTTTTTTTAAGATTTATTTATTTTATTTTAGAGAGAGAGAGTGTGGGCACCTGAGGGGGGGCAGAGGGAGAGGGAGTTTCAAAGTATATTCCTCAATATTTATCAGTTACAAAGAAAGTAACAGTACCCTGACAGTGGAGAAAATTGGAAGACATTTTAATCAAGTGTTTCTGATTAACATCACAATAATAAATAATAACACATAACAATATTATATACTGCCTAAAATTACTTACTGAGGAAGATACTACATATTTTCTGTGGTATTCTCTCCAAAAATGTATAACCTCAACTTAACTATGAGAAAACATCAGAGAATGCCAAAGTGAATAACAACAAATTATTCTACAAAATAATTAAGTAGTACTTATAAAAATGTCATGAAAAATAAGGGAAGACTGAAGAACCATCATGGATCAGGGGAGACCAGAAGAACACAACAACTACATGCAATGCAGATTTCAGATCAGATCCTAGCACAGAAAAATGACATTATGAACTAAAACTACTGGTGAGCAGCTAATAAGGTCTTTAGTTAATATTATATCAACATTGTAATATTTGTACTTGGTTATGTAAGCTGTTAACATTTGGAGAAGCTGTATATATGCATGCCATGTAGAGTGTTTGCAAATTTTCTACAAATCTACAATAATTTCAAAGTAATTTTTTTTAAGATTTTATTTATTTGACAGAGAGAAACACAGCAAGAGAGGGAACAGAAGCAGAGGGAATGGGAGAAGGGGAAGCAGGCGTCCCGCTGAGCAGGGACCCTGATGTGGGGCTCGATTCCAGGACCCTGGGATCATGACCTGAGCTGAAGGCAGACACTTCACAACTAAGCCGCCCAGGCGCCCCTCAAAGTAATTTTTTAAAACTAATCACAGAACCATCTAGGATCCAACGATCTCTCCTCCAGATCCTCATAGCATTTATGCTACAGCTTTTCTTCACAGCATATGTTTCAACTCAGCATTTCCCTATTTTCCCCTTTAAAGCTATATAGCACAGTAGAATAGAAGAATGGCCAATCTTATTTTCTTGGAAACAGAAAGCTTTTATATGTTGCTCTGTAGATGATTCTACTTTGGACAGGCAAACTGCTGCTCAGGTTAATAAACATCGAAAGTTTCACCTCTAAAATTTGACATGTTTGCATAGTTCTCTAATTCCCCACCCCTTACTTTCTATATACTTGAACCCCTTGCTCATCCCTACACACACAAAAACGAAGTGGTTGTGGAGTTGGTGGAATTTTTTATTCTCTGCAGAACAAAAACATTGTATATTACTGGTCTAAAACTAAAATTCTCAAAAGGAAGCCTAAGTCTGGCTAGAGAGCCCCTGAAGTCAGATCCGCCCAACAGTTCAACAAACAAATGACTAAGCAGATTCTGTGTAAGTCAATGAAGATCTGCCTGAGGAAATTACTGCCTTCAATAAGAAAAGCTGTGGCCCTTGAAAATGCATTCTGTCTCTACCAATACCTCTAAAGCAAAACCTACCCTACTCGAAGTTTTCCATCACTTCCCCAAGCCCTACCAACAATGAGCCAAAAATGATCACAACCTTCTCTAAATTTTGTTAATACGATTTGTCTGTAATAGCAGATTTCAAATACTGCTTTGAAATATCATTGCTTGTGAAATTATCTCCTCTGAATATCTATAATTTATGACTCTTGAGAACAGCCCCATGTCTTAATCATTTCTGTTTCTTCATAATAATTACTGTCATACTGGAGACCACATAAGTATTTGAGAAATCATTTATTTCGGCTCAGTTAAAGTTATAATAAATTAGAATTAGCTTAAAAATTCCATTCTAATTAAAGGGCATGAAATACAATTTTGGGTCTGTTTTGAAAATATCTTTGAGATTTTTCTCAGATTGAAGAGTTATGAAAGAGTCCTTCATATACTGAGTAAGAACACAAAGTCTCCTCTGACATAGTTCATTGAATAAAACTGGAACATGGGTCAATTAACTCATTCTATTCCATGAAGACAGAATGAAAGGCCAAATAGACTTTCCCAATTGGAACAACCAAAAGGAAACTGTGGATGACACATCATACAAAAATAAAGGACCACCCACCTTCAGTACAGATCTGATCCTCAGATTTGTTAATTCTGAAGGCCTTGTGGTGATTTACAGGGCAGATTACATTTCCATTAAAGGAAAATGATATATATAAATCCTGAAGCCAAAGAAGGAAAGAGAGTAATATCACCTTTGTGGTTAATATGTGGGAGGGAGAAAGACCGAAGAAAGGGGCAATACCAAAGTAAAGAGTGACTCTCTGATAGTCACCTCTTAATATCAAAAGCCTTATAGTATGTGTTTTCGTATCAGTAACACACACATTAAACATTAAATACACGTAGAATTTTTCTAGATTTCTGTGGTGCTTTATACACATTATTTAAATACTAATGGTGTTAATGGCCAATTAGCCAGAAGAAAAAAGAATTCCAACACTAAAATGAGTAGTAACTAATATACAGTTAGGACTTCTTGAGATAAACTATTGAGGCTCTCCTGAGTACAGAAGCAATTCAAGAAAAAGCAAATTTGTTTTTAAAAATTAATTAAAAATCCACTGAAATGCTCTGAAAATTTTGGCAACTTTGCAAAACAAATATTTGCACAGCACTAAGCCTGAACACTATGAGAATGATGTTCAAGAGAAAAATGATAGGGGTGCCTGGGTGGCTCGGTGGGTTAAAGCCTCTGCCTTCAGCTCAGATCATGATCTCAGGGTCCTGGGATCGAGCCCCACATCAGGCTCTCTGCTCAGCAGGGAGCCTACTTCTCCTTCTCTCTCTCTCTGCCTGCCTCTCTGCCTACTTGTTATCTCTCTCTCTCTGTCTCTCTGTCAAATAAATAAACAAAATCTTTAAAAAAAAAAGAGAGAGAAAATGATATCCAGTATTTTAAAAAGGAATTTCTCTGGTATAGGAGTTGTATTGTACTGTTAAATGATTTTTATTTTTTTATGGTTTGTGTATATTTTTAAATATTATTTTATTATTTTTTTATTATTCTGTTAAATTAGCCAGCATATAGTACTACCATTTGCATTGACATGGATGGAACTGGAGAGGATCATGCTAAGTGAAATAAGTCAAGCAGAGAAAGACAATTATGATATGGTTTCACTCATACATGGAACATAAGGAATAGCACAGAGGACCACAGGGGAAGGGAAGGAAAACTGAATGGGAAGAAATCAGAGACAGAGACAAACCATGAGAGACTCTGGACTCAGGAAACCAAACTGAGGGTTACAGAAGGCAGGGGTGGAGGGATGGGGTAACTGGGTGATGGGTATTAAGGAGGACACGTGTGGTGTTAAATGATTTTTAAACTGTTTAAGTAATCGGCACGTCCTTGGTGCTAGAAGGTTCCAAAAACTATTTTGATTCCTTTTATTTTCTTTCTAACTTACACAAGGAATAAAACAAGTTTTACTAAGCTGGATTTGGAAGATATCCAATTCCAAGCAGAGGGGATAGTCCAATTTTTACTTACAGGCTGGGGTTCTTACATTTATTCAAATAAATTGCTTTCAGTTTTGGAACATTCTAAATGAAACCCATAGTAGAGTAAGCTTAGGGTAAAAATTAAATAAATGAATATAACAAAAATTTATCTTACTTTTTCCAAAGTTGCTATTTTTTCATTATTACAAATAAAAACTTTACAATAAATTTTAAATTATGAATTTATAATTAATTATATCATTGTCGATGTCATTGCCAGGTGCAAAATGAAAGCTTTAAAACCAAGGAGAACCTGAGAAGAAAAAGAAGATAAAATATAGCCAGGCATGATCAGATTGGTAAATATATTGTTTCTTGATCTTTATTTTACACTATTAAAACCACAAGTTTTAAGGAAAAGAGTGTGGCGGGTAATAGGTCCAAATGAAAATGTGTTGATTGACTAATAGCATAAGTAGTTTCAAGCCAAAATTAAATTCCTTAGTCTATGGCTGTCCTTTCAAATTTGAAGAATAAAGCTTAAATGGCCTCTCATATTCTTTCTAAACATTTTTATAGAGCTTTTGCTCCTTGTTGCCTTTGTTTGGTCTATCCTATTACCTGTGTTTTTAATATTTGAAAAGTCCTAAAATTAATTTTAAAGTTAGCGTTTTCCGGGTAGTGACTTAAGGTGTTCAGAGGAAAGACAGTTTAAAAACTAGCAACTGCTGAAAGTATTGGGAAGATGTTGCTTTTCCCTGCATGTCATGCCTCAAAGACAGTAACTGGCCAATTACTCCTTGAAAAATTAGGGGAGCTTAGTATGTTTGGCCTACCACAGAACGCTGCTTATTCTGTGATTTCTGACTTATTGTGGTGCCTGAAATTTCCATCATTACTTATGATTAGAGTATAGGAAGCTGAGGGTTACTTTAAAAATACTGCTGGGGTGCCTGGCTGCCTCAATCAGTAAAGTATGCGGCTCTTGATCTCAGGGTCATGAGTTCGAGCCTTATGTTGGGTGTAGAGATTACTTAAATAAACTTAAAAAAATATTGTCAAAGTAAAAAGTGTGCCATCTGACAATGTTAAACAGGCAAAGAAGATTTTCTTTTCAGGTTATTACAATAGGGAAAAGAGTCTGAACTCAACTTCACTGAAACAAAAGGCAGAAGGGTTTTTAAGTGCTGTATGAGCTAGTGGAAAAGTACTTGGAGGACCTTCGTGGAAGGGTTGATCAATAGGATATGTTCAGCACATTGAGTTATCATTAGGTTTGCAGATGTTTTTCTCTGTAATTAAGTCATCTGAGTTTGATAATTGTTACCCATATTCTCATAAGAGACTGAGAAATAGGGGTAGTGTCTTCCCTGTTGATTACGTTTCAAAGGGATAACTCTCAGGCTTTTGATAGACATTTTCTGGGTTTTAAAACTGTCCAGAGGCTGGGAGAATATTTATATACATTTGAAAGTGGCAGAGAAAAAACTTACAATTGCAATTTTCTGAAGTAAATGCTTTATGAAAAGGGAGGTCAGGGGCCAACAGTCAGGAAAATACCTATCTAAAGTTTAGCCAAGCTGATTGAAATAGTAACATCATCTTAGTCAATACAAATTAAACCTCTGTGAGAGGATAAAATGAAGCATTATTACTAGGAGGGGGCAAGCAAAAGATGATCTTTACTGCCGCCAGCCATAAACATCCTCCACCCAAATTACTGCTCCCTAGAGGAGGTTCCCTGGATGTCAGGGCAAGACTGAAAAGAATCTCTGGGGTTACTTGCAGGCTGAGGTGGACCTTTTGGCCTAGATGAGACTCACCAACAGAGGCTGACCTTATTGTCTTCCCTAACATGAGAACGAAGGCAGATGAGTCATAAAGCAAAGTGGAACATGGATTCAGGCACCACCTGAACTAAAGCAAAACTACTATAATTGCCTTCCAGGTTGAAGAAAACCTGGCAAAGTAGAATCTTTGTAGAAGCCTCCAACATAGTTCATGTCACTGGCCTCTTCTACAAACTTCTCTGTGAACATAAGATGGGATACAATGCATTTGAAAGAGAAGTGCTATGATGGTTAAATTTTTGTGTCAACTTGGCTGGGCCACAGTGCCCAAATATTTGTTCAAACCTTACTCTGGATATTTCTGTGATGGTGTTCGGATAAGGTTTACATCAAAATTGGTGGATTTCTCATAAATCAGATTGCCCTCCATAATGTGGATGGGCCTCATCCAATCAATTAAAGGCATGAATAAAACAAAAGCCTGACCTCCCCATCAGCAAGAAGAAATTCTATAGCTTGAAAGTCTTTGGACTTGAAAAGGCAGCATCAGCACTTTCCTGGGTTTCAAGCCTGGCCCACCCTACAAATATTAGACTTGCCAAACTCCCTAACTGTGTGAGCTAATTCCCTATAATAAATACATAAATTTCCTAAAATTTGTACTTAGTATATAAGATATATATTTTAGGGAATATTTTCTGTTTCTCTGAGCAACCCTGACTAATACCAGCACTATCTGAAACACAGCCTCAATGTTAGGGGCCCTGTTATTTGAGGCTGAGATATGAGATGTCTGACCTTCTTCATAGGATGACAGAGAAGATTCTGTTGAGATTAGGATAAAAAGTTTGATTAGAGATCATCACGGATTGCTACAGAGTTGGTAAAAAGAGAAAAGACATCTAGCTTCCTTTATTTTAGACTGATCATTCCTCTATGATGGTATTTCATATTGTGCATTTAGCAGATGAATAGTAAATGATGATGAATAACAAACATTTCACTGAGGTACCCCTATTGGTAGCCAAGTCCAGTTTGTCAACCCCAATACAACACACATTTTGGGCCAGATAATTCTTTGTTGTGCATTATAGAATGTTTAGTGGCATCTCTGGCCCCTCCCCAATGCTAGTAGCATTCCCCAAATCATGATAATCAAAATGTCTTCAGATGTTGCCAAATCACCCTTGGCTGACAGCACCTGGCCTAGACCAAGCTGCCATCTTAGGCTGCTCAGTCTTCCATAAAAAAGTATCCAAGAGTGGGTGGCTTAAAAAATCATATTCTCATAGTTCGGAAGCTTGATGTCTGAGACCAGGGTACCAGCATGGTCAGTTTCTATTATTCTCAAGAGACAGAGAGAGAGAGGAAAGGAGGGAGAAAGAGTTGTAGAGGAAGGCAGGTAGGTAGGTAGAGTTGAGAGAGGAGGGGTGGGGGAAAGGGAAAGAGAAAGGGAGAAAGAATGTTAGTATCTCTTCTAATAAGGGCAATACTCCCACAATGAGGACCAACCTAATGGCATCATCTCAACCAACTTATCTCCCAAAGTCCCATCTCCAAATACTGTCACATTGAATGTGGAAGTTTCAACATATAAATTAGGGGAGGACATAATGCAGTCCTTTGAAAATCTGAAAGCATTTGGAGTCTCATATTTCATGCCAATTTTTTACTCAAATTCTTATGTCAATATTTCATTCTAATATAAAAATAATGAGGCTTCTTTGATAAAATAATATAAAACAAAAAGAAAAAAAGAACCATCACATTTGTCCCAGGGATCCCTTCATATAACTATAGGAAGATGAGTCCCCAGTTCAAGAATCACAGGCAGAAGTAGACTGAACTAAAGATCAGGATCTTACTGTGCATGTTTTTTACTATTATCACCCCGGAATTAGTACTTTGTAGAAATGCCTTTGGAAAAAAAAAAAATAGACTAGATGGCTTCTAAAATCCCTTCCATTTCTTAAAAATCTGTGAATTTCAAAAAAAAAGTGGGTGCAGAAACTTGGAGTGATTATTTTAAAAGGCCCTTGTGAGTATAGATGGTTTAAAATATGTGAGAGGTTATTAAGTAAATGAGAGCTTATTTTTTTTTTTTTTTCTGTGTACTTCTAGACAGCAAAGTTAGGACTAATGGGTTCAGGTTACAGAGGGGTGAGGAATATAGATTTAAACTCAATATAAAAAACTTTCTTACACACAAAGGTGCTAAAGTAGAATGGGATGTTTGATGAGACAGTAAGTTCCAAGACATTTAAAGTGCTTGAGCTGATAAATCATTTTAGTGGTGATGTAAAGGGATTTATATATCAGAAAAAGATTAGATTGCCTTTGAGGTCTCATTCAGCCTTAAAATTATATGTTTCTCAATAGAACCTTCTAAAAAATAATATGAAATTAAAATAGTGATTTGTTTGTTTTCTAATTTGCTATATAAAAACAAACAAACAAAAAGACAATAGTTGTGCCAAATACGGTAATTGTTCTCAAGTAAACCAATGCTCTTGGCAAAAAGAAGATTCTCTCTATGGCGTACTTGTAGGGTCAAATGTTGGAATCTTTCTTAGATGACCCTAGATCAAAAGTCACAATGGGAAGCTTTTGCATCCTCCCCCCTCCTCTGGCACTAAACATTTGCTTGTTCTATGCCTACAGAGAAGAGAGTTGTAATCAGAGTTAAAGCACATAAGGTGACTCCAGAGACATCAAGTTTGACCTTCCTGTTTCACAAGTGAACAATCAGGGAAGTCTTATCAGGTTCATCTGATCTCCAGATCAGCGGTTCACATGCAAACTCATTCCCTTTCTCAGCCATTCACCAATTCATGACACACCAAGTTCACCATTCCTAAAGATCTACAAACTCTGCAGTAACCTCTGGTTGAATGTGAGTGTTTTAGGACTAACTAATGATACGCGAGAATTCCTTGGTTGTTCTCACATCAAGATCTATATGATAATGGTCTGAAAACTCTAGAAAGTTATCATTATCAAATGCCAAGGGAAGTATCCTCTATCCCTGTTAAAAGATACAGTCCTGTAACTGAAATGAAGTAGAACTTCAGATGAATTTGAAAGTTAAAGGCAAAGTCAGAATGCCTAGAAAAAAGACTGGCGCACGACATTATCTTAAAACGGGGCAGATTTATCGTAGCGTTTTCAATTCACCCTTCCATTTTCATTCAACAAATATCTATTGACTTAAACTAGATATAAAGGATTGTGCTCCCAGTATTCAGAACCTAATTTACCTGCCTCTCCCTCTTCAAGGATGAGAAACTTATGATTACCCGAAACCCATTTGTTTAGGAAAGTAAACACGTAAAAAGAATTAAGATGGCTACGTGCAGGTTTGGAGGGTTTTTAAAAAGATACTTCCAAAAGAAATGGAAGGATCAAATATCCAAGAACAAAATTTTAGTGTGTACCACATGGACTGGGAGACTGTATTAGGCAGAGAGAGTATAAGTGTTCTTTCCATGTCCTGCAAATGATGCAACATACACTATGACTTATTCTATGTAAACAGGGTTAGAGCAATTCTTTCCAAAACTGTTTCAAGAAAAAATATTTCAGTAAGTTTTTGTTATAAGAATGAATAAATGTATTTTTAAAAAGGAAAATAAAAAACCCCGTATAGCCACTTTAGTAATAACTTTTTTTTTTTTAAGCCATCATTAAAACACAACTGCCTATGTCATCTCCTCAATCATGCCCAAAGCATTATGGGAGTGACTGTCTGGATGCTCTCCCAAGTTTTGTCTAAATTAAAGTACAAAATTACATGAGCTCCCCAAATATAGGGCATGTGTATGCAGATAAAACAATGCATCCTACAAAGAAATCTGTAGAGAGGAGGAGTAACTTACTTTCAAGGGAATTCAAAATGCAATATTGTATTTTTTGGAGTACTTGAAGAGCAGATGGTGAAGGATAAATTTAAGTCTATAGAAAAAGCAAGTGCATCTATCAAGGGAAACCAGCTACAAGCATGCAAAATGTGTTGCCCTTTTATTTTTAGTGTGAACTATAATGTAGTTCCCTGAAATAGCAGTGCTGCTATCATAAATATCCTCGTAATTATGGGGTTTTCTCAGTGTGCGACCAAAGAAATTCTGCATAGATAGCTAGAAATAATCAAGGAATGCTTGCTGCTTTGAAGGTCCTTTGCCATTAAAAAGAAGAAGAAGAAAAAAGAGAGAAAAGGAAACAAAGAAAAAGAAAAAAAAAATCACTAAACTTAAAGGGTACTAAAGCCACGTATCATGGAAGAGGTGGTTTATACTCACATAAAACTTGAAAAAATGAATGCATGAAGGTTGCAAGGCCTAAAAGGGTAAGAAACGAATTAGCTAAAAGATTCCATGTTGAAATTATAAAAGGCAGGCAGACATTTCCTTTACGCATCAGTGACTGGGGATGAGAAGCATTTTCAGGCCCTTTAGTAATAATTTCTAGTATATGATTTCACTGAATCTCTCATTATTTTAAATGCCCTTCGTAGTTGTTACATACAAGCTTACTGAGAATTGAAGTGTAAATTATTACCATACTAAAATGAACGATGTCACTTATATTCACTTTTACCAGTAGTATAGATTGCAACAATGATACCTACTTTAATCAAGAATATAAATTCTATTTAAGTAACATATATTAGATTTTTAAGCAATCAATACCCTGAAATATATATTCTTACATATATAAATTAGGGAATAGATCAACTAAGTTCTACGTAGATTCCACAAGTGGAAGATAAAATCTCGATCTCAAACAGAATACAGTCTGGAGTAAATTAGCTTTAACAAGTTCTGGCATACCAAGAATGTCACCTTTCACAGTAGTAGAAGAGTATAGAGAAACTTTTTTCTGTATGTTATTTTCCGACAAATAGTGCAGTCCACTGAGAACTAGAATTCTTGGTATTCTAATACTGAAAAGAAGCCTTTTCCAATTTACCAAGTATATGGTCTATATTTCATAAATACGTGCCTTAAAATCTATATAGAAAAATGACTTAAAAATAAGAAATCATCATGAGTTATTCCAGCAGAGCATTCATAACGTTCCTGTGCTTTTACTGTTTAATATCTGCAACATGGTATATTGAAAAAGAATGTCCTTTACCATGTTAAATAAAAGTCTTTCATACTAAACTGAAATGTCACAAATGACTTCAACATTTAATGCTCTATTTTGGAACAATTCCACACATTTTTCTAAAACTGAGAGAATGTCCATTTTTATTATAATCCTGGCCATTTTAAATGGGCCTCAAAATAAAAGAGGGTAATTAGGGCTTTCTTCTGAGAGAGGGGATGGGTGGCTACTGAGAAAATAAACAAATAAAGTTAAGGGAAAAAAACAGGGTACCTAGTCTATAACTTTTAATCTAATAAACCATCTTAAATAAACTCAGGGTTCATTATGTTTCCCTAACATCCCTCAGAAACTCCTATCAATACATTAAAACCCACACAGATAGTTTCATTGTAGGGAAGTGAGAAGCTCTTCCTGAGCTTTCTTTTTCTCCAAATGGCTAATTTACAAATAGCCATGCCTTCAACAAATATTTATTTTGTTCCATATGATACCAATCACACACCCAATGATAGGACAAGAGGAGAGCAAGAGCGAAAAGTTCCTGGTGTTTATGGGGCTTGGATTCTACTGGGAAATTCAAACAGTAAACAACTACATAAATAACTTAATGTAATGTTAGATATTGATCCATGTAATGAAGAAAACAGTGTAATACATAGGGGGTGGGATGGAGTAGAAGTAGAGGGTTGTTAACATTTGGCTAGGAAAAGTCTTCTAAGAAGGTAACTATCAAGCACAGACCTGAATGAAGAGAAGCAGCAAAAATCTAGATAAAGAGCTTATCAAGTAGAGGAAGCATTGAGGGAAAAAGTCTTAAGGTGAAAAATTCCACATGGCTGGTAAGACTGGACCTCTTTAAGCAATGAAGGTGAAGGTGTGTATCAGAGAGGTTGGCAGAGCCAGATCTTGCAGGGCTTGGTAGGGCATGCTGTGGCATGAGGTTTTACTTCAAATTCCATAGATATTTATTAGAGGGTTTTAATACTGTGAGGAGAAGAATATTTAAGGCTATTTAATATGGCAGGTCAAATGGGCTTCTGCACCCTCTTATTACCCCGGTGAGTAAGGCTCTATGTTTGTGAAGGAATCATCTTTTGTTCTATTTCCATAGAAACTGTTTCTGCTGTACCAGGTCATAGGGATTATTTTTCATTTTGTAACTGTCTACTTTTTCTTAGGCAAATAGTCACATTCTCCTGTGCTTTTTTCTGTTGAAACAACTTCTTTATAGACTTCTGCCGATGTAAATTAAATTCCTTTCCTTTTTCCTCTAGGACTTAATTGAGGCTTCTCCACCCGATGTTATCAATATTTTTAATATGTGTGTTTCTATTGAATTATTAAAGCCTCTAAAAATCATAACTCATTTAAAAATAACATTTAGGTAACCCTACTCAATACTAGCCTTACCCAAATGCTACACTCCCCTCCTCCACAAAAACCCAAATGTCTAGAAAAGTATTCAGTCCATAACAACAAACTTCCAACAAGATTTTTTTCCACAATCAAGAGATAGTGTTTTGTTTTATTTTGTTTTTACCTTTTTCACAAAATGGAAACAGATTAGTCTGATGTTATTCATTAGAGACATAGTGATCTTCTAGGCAGTGTTGAAAATTGGCTTTACTGTTTTTCCATACTACTTTTGGAGGCTTTCAAAAATAGGCTTGATAACTCCAAGCTTATTCTGAATACCTCAAAAATAGCCAAAGGCACCTCAGTTTACTTATATTAAACAGACAATTTTCAGGTACTATGATGGAGGAACGATTAAGCCATTTTCCTACCTCTAGTGTCTCACATCTAAGAATGCAGTCTGAAATTCTGAAAATTAATTCAAGGATTACAATAAAGTATGATGCCTATTCAGACATGGTGTTTAATGAACACGTACCAGAATTATACTTGAATCAAATTATAATGCTAGGACCAGCAAGCTCTGACCCATTGTACCTATTTGTGTAAACGAAGTTTTATTGGAACATAGCCATGTCCATTCATATGTGTTGTGTGTGGCTAGTTCACTGTCAAAAAGGCAGAACAGTTGGGACAGAAACTCTATGGACTAAAATAATTACTATCTGAACCTTTAAGAAAAAGTTCACCCAAGGATGAGTAGGACTTTGATTTGTAAGGGAAAAGAAATAGGGGTAAAGAACCAAGAGGGAATTCACATTTGCAAAGGCTCAAAGAGACAGCTGGAACATTTATGGACTATACATTATTCCATAAAGCAGAAGTCAGGGTGAAGATCAGAGGGTAGGGTGAAACAATGAAATTGGGGATACGAGTAAACAACAAAGAATAAAAATATTCTGTGCACCATGCAAAGATTCTAAAAGTAACAGATATTTAAGTTCCCTTGCAGTGTTAGGTATGCTAATTTGATACTTCACAAATGCTTAAATAAACTTTGACTTTTTAGTTATAATTTCTATGTCCCTCAACAAATATTATCCATTTTGATGGTGTGGTTGCATCTACTAATTTGTAAGAAGTAGAGAAAACACTATAAATATATTTCTACTTCTCTGTCTCAGAAAAAAAAATGTTTGGGATTCTTATTTCAAAAATATCATTTAATTGGAAATATTTGTGTAGGTAAGGAATAGCGTATCCTGAAAATCAAATTAAACTATAAGAACTTTTATACTTCACCTTAATAAATTATACCAAAGAAACAAGCCATAAAGATGAAAAATTATAGCAAATAACATGTTTAGAGTGCCATAAGTTATAATTATTTATGAGACATTTAACATAGCATATAACATAGTTGCCAGCAGTACATAAGAAAACTTTAATGCAAATATTATACATTTCATTTTTGATACATATTATATTTCAGGCCACAGCAACACCAGGTTAAAACATCCATGGCTTGCCTTCTCTTTGAGGAACTGACATAGTTTTCCACAGTGGCTGTACCAATTTGCATTCCCACCAACAGTGCACAATGGTTCCTTTTTATACAAATCCTCGCCAACATTGTTATTTCTTGTGTTTTTTATTTTAGCCATTCTAACTGGTGTGAGGTGATATCTCATTATAGTTTCGTTTTGCATTTCCTTGATGACTAGTGATATGGAGCATCTTTTCATGTCTGTTGTCCATTTGCATATCTACTTTGGAGAAATATCTCTTCATGTCTTCTGCCCATTTTTTAACTGGATTACGTGGTTTTTTTTGGTGTTGAGTAGTATAAGTTCTTTATATATTTCAGATGCTAACTCTTTATCTCACGTCATTTGCAAGTATCATCCCCCATTAGGTTGTCTTTTAATTTTGTTGGTTGTTTTTTTGTTTTGTTTTGTTTTTTGTTTTTTTTTCTGTGCAGAAGCTTCTTATTTTGATGAATTCCCAATAGTTTATTTTTACTTTTGTTTCCCTTGCCTCAGGAGACATCTCTAGAAAGATGTTGCTATAGCTGATGTCAGATGAATTACTTCCTGTGATCTCAGCTAGAATTTTTATGGTTTCAGGCCTCACATTGGGTCCTTAATCCATTTTGCACCTATTTTTGTGTGTGGTCTAAGAAAGCGGTCCACTTTCATTCTTTTGCATTTGGCCCTCCAGTTTTCTCAGCACCATTTGTTGAAGAGACTGTCTTTCTCCCATTGCACATTTTTGCCTCTTCTGTCAAAGATTAACTGACTTTTTAATCATGTGTTTATCTCTGGGTTCTCTATTCTATTCTATTCATCTACATGTCAATTTTTGAGCTAGTACCATACTGTTTTGATCACTACAGCTTTGTATATACTGAAATCTGGGATTATAATACGTCCAGTTTTGTTCTTCTTTTTCAGGATTGCTTTGGCTATTCAAGGTTTTTTGTGGTTCCATACAAATTTTAGGATTATTTCTCCTAGTTCTGTGAAAAATGCTGCTGGTATTTTGATAGGGATTGCATTGATCCTGTAGATTGCTTTGGGTATTATACACATTTTAACAATATTTATTCTTCCAATCCATGAGTGTGAAATATCTTTCCGCTTGTTTGTGTCGTCTTTGGTTTCTTTCATCAGTGTTTTATAGTTTTCAGAGTATAGGTTTTTCACCTCCTCGGTCAAGTTTATTCCTAGGTTTTTAATTTTGCTTTGGTGCACTTGAAAATGGGATTGTTTTCTGAATTTCTCTTTCTGTTGTTATTCATTTTTTTGTATATAAATGTAATAGATATCTTTATATTGATTTTGTTTCCTGAAACATTATTAAATTCATTTATCAGTTCTAGCAGTTTTTTGGTGGAGTCTTTAGTTTTCTACATATAGTATTATATCACCTGCAAATACTGAAAATTTTACTTCTTCCTTACCAATTTGGATGCCTTTTATTTCTTTTTCTTATTTGCTCACTGTGGCTAGGACTTCCAATTCTATGTTGAATAAAAGTGAGAGTGGACATGCTTATCTTGTTCCTTATCTTACAGGAAAAGCTCTCGGTGTTTCAACACTGACCATGATGTTAGTTGTGGGCTTTTCATCAGTGGACAAATTTCAAATTTGTCAAGACTTGTTTTGTGGCCTAATATGTGGATCTATTCTAGAGAATGTACCATGTGTACTTGAAAATGTGTATTCTCTTGTTTTAGGATAGAATGTTCTGAATAGATCTGTTAAATCCATCTGGTTCTATGTGTCATTCATAGCCACTGGTTGCTTGTTGACATTCTGTTGGTATGATCTACCCCTTGCTATAAGTGCAGTGTTAAAATCCCCTACTACCAGTGTTTTATTATTCAAAGTAATTATTGATAGGCATGTACTTGTTGCCATTTTATTCTTGTTTTATGGTTGTTTTTGTAGTTCTTCTCTGTTCGTTTCTTCTCTTGCTTTCTTCTGTCATGTTTTGCTGGCTTTCTTTAGTAATATACTTGGATCCCTTTCTCTTTATTTTTTTTGCATATCTACTACCAGTTTGTACTTGTGGTTATCATTAGTTTGGATATAACATCTGCATATAGAAGTCTATATTAATTTAATGGTAGCTTAAATTTGAACCCATTCTAAAAGCACAACATTTTTACTCCTCTCCCCCGTGCTTTACGTATCTGGTATCACACTTTATATCCTTCTATTTTATGAATCCCTTGACTGATTTTTTAAAAGACTGATTTATCTTAGAGGGAGAGAGCACAAGCAGGGAGAGGGGCATAGGGAGAGAGAGAAAGGAAGCGGACTCCCTGCTGCGTGGAGAGCCTGACAAGGGACTAAATCCCAGGACCCCAAGATCATGACCTGAGCTAAAACCAAAAGTCGGATGCTTAACCAACTGAGTCACCCAGGTGCCCCCCCTGACTGATTTTTATTGATATTCTTAATTTTACTGCTTTTCTGTTTCCTTCTTTTCTCACTCTTACTGATGTTCTTTCTCTCATTCAAAGAGTCCCCTTTAACATTTCTCGTAGGGCTGTTAGTGGAGATGAATTCCTTTAACTTTTGTTTGTTTGTGAAACTCTTCATCTCCTCTGAATGATAGCTCTGCTGGATAGAATGTTCTTGGCTGAACTTTTTTTTTCTTTCAGCACTTTGAATACATCACTGCAATCCCTTCTGGGCCTACAAAGTTTCTGCTGAAAAATCAGCTCATAGCCTTATGAGATTTCTCCTGTATATAACTATTTTCTTTTCTCTTGCTACTTTTAAAATTCTCTTTATCACAACCTTTGCCATTTTAATTACTGAGTACCTTGGCGTGAACTTCCCTGGGTTGATTTTATTGGGGGCTCTCTGTGCCTCTTGGATCCGGATTTCTGTTTCTTTCCGTAGATTCAGGAAGTTTTCAGCTACTATTTCTTCAAATATATTTTCTGCCCCCTTTTCTGTCTTTCTTGTTAGTGGGCCAACCTCGAGCCACCTTCAGTTTGGGTTGAGTTAGAGCAGGTGTTTTCCAGGGATGCAGTATTACTCATCTGTAGGACGTTCTCCCTGTGTTGTACCCTGAGAAGCTTTTGTTGGTGGGTGGAGGACAGTCAAACCACATGTTTGCCCTCAGCCTGCTGCTGGAGCTGCAGTTAAATTGGTATATGTGGTTATCTTCCCCTCTCCCCAAGGCAGAAAGCACTTTGGACTAGTGCTGGCCCCTCTCAGGGCTGCTTGCACACTGTTAGGCTTATGAAAAAGTTTTGGATGGGCCCCAGCCAAGGGTGAACTGTAGGGGCAGGTCTGCTGGAGAATGCAGAATGGGGTGTGCAGTGTTACCAAGGTTGGCACAGTTCTGCTATGGGAGGCAACATGGAGCTGCCTTAGAAAACTGCTGCCATAGGGCTAAAGGGGGTGAATCCACAGGAGAGCATAGGGGTGGGGTGTGTGATGCTAGGAAGATCTGTGCAAGTTCACTGTAGGAGAGGACCCACAGCCACCCAAATATCCCTCTAAGGCTGGCTGTGCTGGAGGAGGCAGAACTGCAGAAAAGTGTTAGGGTTGGGTGTGGAGTGTACGTAATTAGGTGAAAAGTGTTGGTGCTGTGCCAGCTCCCACAGGTGTCTGGGTATCTAGGCTTGGGGATGGGGTAGGGAAATGGTGCCTGCCAGCTCCTTTACTCTTGGGAAGTCTCCCAACAATCCCTGCCTTTCCAGCATATGCTGTGAGATTATAAACAAATCTCCCTCCTGTATACCCTATGTGTTTTTCACTGTTTCTGTGCTGTATCTCTGCAGGGCTGTTTGCTATGCTGTCTCTTTAAGGGCAGGGATTCAGTTTCTTTTTTACCTCCTGGCTCTCCCAGAAAGCCCACTGATTTTTAAGTTCTGAGTTAAGTCCCGCTGACTGTAAGAACTCACGAAATTAGCGCCCTCTGGTTTTCAAAACCAAATATTATAGAGATTTGTCTTCTCCATATGGTTTCCCTGTGCCTGGGTTGCAAGTGAGGGCCTTTTTCTCTCCCCTCTCCACTCCTACTGCATATATTCCTCCTGCCAACTGCCCCGCAGGTCCATGGGTTCCTTTAGCACCAGATCACATCCCCATCCTTCCTACCCTTTTCAATTGTGGCATCTTCTCTATATTTAACTGTGGAAAGTCTGTTATGCCAGTCTTTGGGTCACTTTCTGGGTTTGTTACACTGGTGTGGGTGTTATTCAGTTGTACCTGTGGAATGAGGTGAGATTAGAATCCTCCTACTCTGCCATGTTCCCTAGAAGTCTACAACCAATTCTTACTATGGTATTCCAAAACTTCTCCCCTGTTGCTTCATGGGAGAAATCATAGGTCAATTTGCTGAGTCAAAGAGTGACTTGATTTTATTCCTGATCACCAGAAGTGTGCCTTTACTTTTCTCTTCCTTAGACTCACTGCTTACTTTAACGGTGTAGATTCAGGATATTAGGTGAAAAAGAATACTTTATCATTTTTAAGGTTCATGCATTTGGGGAATCTATCTCAGCTCTGGATGCAAACAAGCAGCATGTCAGGTCCTATGTCAGACCTGACAAGGAAGACTTTCAGTCTCATTACCTGCTGGGAAAAAGCTCATGCCCAGTTGAGTACAGATTCAACATCATCCACTGCTTAGTTTCTCTTTTTATTTCTGAACTCTAGAGAAGTTTATCCTTGTTTTGAGCTCAGTTATGTCTTCTTAATTTTCCCTAAAATTCTTATCAAGGTTGCTTTGTGTTTTTATAAAATAGCATCAAACATGAACTTACTATGCCATCCCAAACACCCTCCATTAACAACACCCTATATCTGTTCTTCACAACTGAATTTAATGGCACATGATATTTAAAATTAATCCAATGCAGGAGCAATCAAAGGCTTTTGCCCCATTCTGGCACTGCAGTGCTTTTAAGAACACCTGCACTGTGTATGTCATATGAAGTTTAATAACTGTATGCTGCATTGTAAAAAATCATTTTTAAATCATATTTTGATTTCACACACACACACACACACACACACACACACACACACATAAATCCTGGAAGTCCTGCTTCTATGTGGGACATGTGTAAATAAGAATCATAAGTTTTGATGAGAAATAATGTTGTGCTTTCTTTTAAAACCATCATTAAAAAGTTGTTAATGTTTTACTCTGAGAATTGTGCCTTTTAATCCACTGCTCTATGAGACTTCCTTTCAAGCTCAGTCTAATTCATCTTTTGAGATAAAATTCAAATACTAATGCTCAAGTCACCAAGTTTTAAATGTTTAAATTAATTTTCTCCTACTTTCTGTAGTAAGTTATGTTAATTTCTAGAGATTTTGTTTTAAACTAATTCTAATTATCTTTCTTATGCTAATTAAGTAGGGGGAAAATCCTACAATGTAGCCACTTGAGCTTTTCTGAAGGAAAAGTTGGATGATGGAGTGGGATTACAACAGTTTACATATAAATGTTACCCAAAGATGAAAACCAGTGGTGCACATTAAGAAGCCTAAAATTTGTCCTTATATGCTGGGAAAGAAAAGATTATGGGGAAGTCATGAGTGTACAGATCACAGCTTATGACCCCTGGAACCTGGGTCAGTGATGATGCCCTTATTTCAGGATTCAGTATTTTGAAGGGCAAAGATAGACCCTTCTTCCTCAGAGGAGTGACTGTAAGCAGAGGATGTGGATCAGTCCCATGTCTGTGCTGCTAAGAGGACTTCTACTCTCCCCTTTGGTGGCTGGACTATACAGTACCCAGATGAAGACTGAACTGTTTCCATGACATGGAAGCCATGGGTATACTTTGCAATAATAATTTTGGCAGACACCTTGGGTCACAGCTAGGTTGGGGTATAGGTAGGTACTAACACTTTTAGGAATCCCTAAATTAAAGCATACCATTAATCCTTTCTTTTAAGAAGACAACCTACAAGGTTAAAGGCAGACTGATGGCAAGCATTATTACTTATATTTTAAAGGAAGAAGCAATGTTGACACAAGAAATCAAGTAACTGTTCTCAAAGATTATATGCTCAAAATAGAAAAGACCCTTGGTTAAATATTCAGTAACAAAAGCATGACTTTGGACAATAAAGAACCAGAACATCATATGAGTTATGAGCAATGTAAGGATTTTAAGTTATATTTTCAGTGAGAAATGTTTTAGTGATTTGAGATTTCTATCCAGTTGTATACACACTGTCTCTGCTAGTGGAATCAATGGTAACTCCTTTCCTTTATTCTGTAGGTGTCCAATGAGATAAAACATGATAATGGAATGGGGCAGTATACATTTGGAAAAAAATTAATGTGCACTTATATTTTAAAAAATGCTATACAAGAAAGGTAAGGTTGGTAATCCATGTAAGTTTGGTAATCTTTTTTAAAAAAAATGAAACTAAATAGAATTTTATTCTTGCTCCAAATCAAAATGCAATTAGTATAAGCAATGTATTATTTCTCATCTAATAGCTCTATTATAGAGTACTTTATCTATTTCTTAACATACTGTTATAGAAAATAAGATAGTAAGTATATTACCCTGATAATAAATACACCAGCACTCACAAACTCACAAACACATACACACCTGACATCAACTTACTCTATACACAACTCACTTAATGTTGAAAACAAATTGCCTGACATAAAGTAGACATTGAACAATTCTAACTGATTGAATGAATTAAAACATGTTTTTGAAGGAGTACAGGAAAAGGAAGTGTGAAAATGAAGTCATTATATGAAAGTTTCATTCAGCTCAGGAAGAAAGAGCTTCCATAGTTATACCATCACAGATGTCTGCCTACCAAATTTGCTTAACCCCAAATCTGGAAAAAAGGATGTTAATATTTGTTATTTATCTTCCCCTAGAGGAACTCAAAACTTTCCATGTGTTGAATACCTGTTCTGTACAATGTTCTAGAAAGAAATACTTTTGAGCACAGAAACTGTTGCTGAGTGCACATAAGTACAGCAAGATGGCCTGGACTGCTGGAGGTGACAAAAGGAGTGTGGAACAGGGATCAAAGTTTATGACCCTTAGTCTTTCATTCTAATAACTGGCACAAAAGCTTTTTAACGAGTTTATCTCCTCATGTTCTTGGCTGGGGTTCATTCTGTGGGGGTGGAGGGTTTTTTAATTACAAGAACTGTGAAGCTGAAAATAAAGTTTATATTCCTCCCTCTTACAGGAATACTCCAGCGGGCTAATGCAAGTAATTTCCGGGTCTGAACTCTGTAATGTTATCTGATGGATTTCTTTATATAATGCTTACTCCCTTCCCTTCACTATTACACTTTCCCCTTTCTCTATCTCATATCACTTTGAAATTTTTTTCTTACAAAGATTATTTGTATAGGACTTGAATCAGTCTGGATCTCTAGTGAGACTTCCAGGACAAGTAATCAATAAATCTGCAATATTTAAGCAGTGTACAAGCAATAATTAAACTCTATTGTCATAGTCTTCTAATTTTAGTACACTTTTGGAAATTAAAAAATATATATCGACAAAAATATATCAGATTTTAGCATATTTTTGTGTCAGAGTATTCTATGTATTCAAAAATAATACAACCAAAACCCATGATAAAATGCTCATTATATTATTTTAAGGATAATGGAAAATTAATATGTTCTAAAATGTAGTAATTACATAGAATAAAAGCTTCATATAAAACGTGGTTCACTTATTTTAGTCCCTTTTTTTTATTAAAAAATATAAACCAGAGCACGTAACACTTGTGTTTTCACTACTACAATGATATACACTTGCTCTTAGAATAAAATACAAAC
>CM052885.1:56525797-56929323 GCA_028534135.1 Potos flavus
AGTTGGTTAAGCGGCTGCCTTCGGCTCAGGTCATGATCCCAGGGTCCTGGGATCGAGTCCCACATCGGGCTCCTTGCTCGGCAGGGAGCCTGCTTCTCCCTCTGCCTCTGCCTGCCTCTCTGCCTACTTGTGATCTCTCTCTCACTCTCTCTCTGACAAATAAATAAATAAATTCTTAAAAAAAAAAAAAAAATACAAACTCAACATAGCTACAGAATGCTATAGGTTCTGGCTTGTTTTTCCAAATTCATCTTTCATAACTCTCTTAAGTCTCCCTCGTTCCTTTATGATACAGCTATACTGACCTTCTGTATTAGCAAACATACCATATTCTTTTCTGCCAGGAAATTTGCATTAAGATGTTTGCACATGCTGCTTTCTCTGCATGGAATGTTCGGGCCCTAGGTAACTGGAAACTTTCTCTTCCAATTCCCAAATAAATGCAATGCTTTGGGTAGGTATCCAGAAGGATGCTGTGCCCATACCCAGCTATCCATTCTTTCATACTGCATTATTTTATTTTACCCACAGATTTTACTTTTGTCTGAAATCATCGTTCTTTTTTCATTTAACTGATTTAACCATTTATTGATGGCTCTTGTCACTAGAAATGAAAGTTTCATAAGAGTAGGGGGATATTTTTGTCTTATTCACCATTCTATTCTCAGAGTCCAGAATACAAAATGACTTAAAGTTGATACATGTTTAATAATTAACAAATCCTTCCACGGGAGAGTCATGCTAAGGATGTGATAAAAAGAAAAAAAAATGCAGTCTCTTGGCTTTTTATCAGACCACACTCAGATTTTTTTCCCTTGAAGAAGTTAACTAAGCTATCATAGGAGATTAAATGTTCAAGTATTCATTATCACTATTTCACAGCCAGAAAAAAGTTAGTAAAACATGAAGACAAGTTAGAAAAATAAAGTCGTCTTGCCTTCAAACTGATAAAGAAGAAGGTAGATGTTCTGCTCTCTCTAAACGCATCTACTACTACATCTTAGGACAACAGTCACTTGCAGAAGATATGGAAACTAGAAAAGAGTGAATGTGAAAGACTGAAAAAGAAACATCCAGGTAATAGAAGGAATGAAGCAGAACCCTAGAATGATGGTTATTTTCAGGACTTTCAATGTCTGACCCTAAGTTTAAAGAATAAAATCTACAATTAAAAATGGCACAGAAGAAATGGAATGGATTCAGTAAAATGGCAAGCCAAGAAAATTTGGTCTTTAGCAACACTTTTTTCTTGCATCGCTTCTATCAATGTTAAACACCATGTAGAGATCCTCAACACCACCCCCTGTGTTCTATGCTCTCCCCTACTACATAACAGGAAATAGATCCCATTTTCCAGGCTCCTTTGCCTGAAAGGTTCTAGTTAAGAAATTTGCAAGGAGAAAAGAAGCCATTATTCTCTTCCAAAAGGTAGATGTGGGAATAGATACAGAATGATAGAGTTTCAATGGCATCCCTGTGAGCTCTTGCAAATGCTATATTTTGCTGATATAGGAAGTTGAAATCTCCAGCATTGTTTGCTTGTATTTCTTGTGTTTCTGAAAGCCAGCAATAACTCTCCCTGATCTAATTTTATTAGTGGAAATGCAGGAAAGAAAATAAGGCAAGGGCTGGAAAGGCTGAAAAAGCCACTAGACCAAGATGCCAAGTGTGACCCAGAGTTACGGAGAGACAAGGAAAAGTAAGTGGACATGTCCTCGACTGTCTGGCAGTCCAGGGAAGACTAAATAGCTATGGAGGAGTCCTCAAATCAATGTAAGCTACTTGGAGGAGTCTCAGGTTACCTAGGAATGAGCCTTCCTTAACATTCCTATGATGGATTTCAGAGAAAACAGTTCAGGCCCCTAGTAAACTATGGTCCAGGCAATTGGAAATCAGCCTGGTGCACTCTCATGGACTTCACAGATAATCACCCATTTTCTATGGTCTCATTTCCCTCATGTCATCAAGGGAAATAAAAATGCCTGCCCTACCTCACATTGTCCTTGTGAGGATCCTATGGGTAAATTTATGTCAAAATATTAAAAATTGAAAATCTGCCATAAACTATAGACAAAGGAAAAAATTAATGAGAAGTAGATTACTTTCATATATGATCTAACATGCTGTGGTAAAATAATTCTCTATGGAAAAAAAGAGGCAGATTGAAACCATAAGTACTCCACACAGTGCTTAGTTTTATCAGTACTAAGGGATACTCACTGGGATGCAAAACAAACAAACAAAAATAAACATGTGCAGTACCCACAGATCTCCTCCATGGTCTTGATACCAAATCTTACTTGGCTGACTCAGTTTCTCAAATCAAGAAAGAAAAACTGAAGTAAAAGAGGTCAGTTCTCAGAATATATATATATATATATATATATCTTTTATAACCATACCTATCCCTCTAACTGATTTAATAGCTAATCTAGTTGATAATTGTATTATTCTATCAATTGTTAAAACATAAGACCCTTCATTACTTAACTGATAACACAAAATATCCCCAGCAGACATATTTCCTTTAGAATATAATCCCAAACTCTTTGCTGCTCCCCTTTTTAAGATTAGAAAAAAACTGTTAATAAAAATTTGCCTTAAGAATCGATAGCCCATTCTTCAATCTATCAGCGGATTAAGAGAAATGATTGGTAAGCTACCCCTTGGCTCTCATCACAATGTCCCATCAGAGAACTCTCTTGTTCTCTTGATGTCACTGAGTACTACTGGTGAGTATTACAAAAAGCATGCCAGTAAATCTAGTCACTGACTTTGCTCTAAGGATTCAAGATGCTTTCACTGGGTTAAACAATAACCTCTCTATGAGAAGCCTCAGGAAATATTTCTTTGCTCTTAATACAGGTAGTCCTCACTGTGCCTCACTGTAGGACTATAAAAATGACTATTATAGCTAACACTATGCAAACTCTCTTAATAACCAATAAAAAGATGTTTCTATTGTTCTGTAACCTCTAACTTTTGGTCAAAACATTAAAATTCTCTTACTCTTAGGGATAAATGTATAGAGAATTTAAAAATAGTAAGACTAGTATTTATTAAGTAGACTATAATTGACAGCATTAGAAACATTGAGAATTAAAGTGTTTCTTTATAAAAACTCATCAAAAGCAGTTTGGAAAAAAAAAAAGCGGTTTGAACAGGACTTGCCTTCTTGCCTTATCACTTAGGATAGGGAGCAAACACCTTTTCCATGTCTGGCAATTTGTTATATTCCTTTCTAAGTTTGCATGAGTTTCCAACATTTTATTCTCTTTATGCTTTCAATGTTATAAATTAATTTCAGAAAGTTCCACGAATGTAAAATCTTAACAGTGTCACTTCCTCTGCATCCTTCTTATCACAACTATTCCCACTTAAATCTACAAGTCGGCCATCACTCAGCTCCTCTGACTGCATATCTAGATTTCTCAATCAACATTTCCAGAGTCAGCTTTTTCTTTTATGACTCCATATACCTGTAACTAAATTTTCACTTCCAGAGTTACCAGTTTTTGTTTACTGCAATTTCACCTTTGTTGGCCTAGTCTCTTTCGATTATCTATTTTTGCGAAGTGTCACACGGCTTGTCACTTGAGACCAGAAGGCAACACAGCTACATGCTTTACTGTCTGTGCATGTTGACTGAATAACAGATGTGCAGTAACTGATCACCAAGAGACTCTGAAGGAAGTGTCATAATCGGTCACTGATCATAATGTGCATAAATATTTGTGAAATATATATAGCCATGAAATTTGTACTTTATGCATCCACTTGCAGTTAATACAACATGGTGACTAAAATTTGGATCATGTTGTTGGAGGGCTAGTATTACTCAACTAAACTAAAACAAAAGAAACTGAAATCCATGCATATCAGAACCATGTAATGTGAAGACTGCTTGTATTATGAATAGTGGTGCTTTCCTGGGGTAGTGAAATTATTTTACTGCATATTCCAGTGCTGTCCCAAAGAAATACAATAAAAGCCACAGCTGCAAGCCACGTATGTAATTATGTACTATGTAATATGTAAATATCTTAGTAGCCAGGCTAAGAAAAGTGAATAGGAACAGGTAAAGTTAACTTTAATAATCTATTTTATTTAACCCACCATATCCAAAATATTTCATTAAATACGTAAGCTCTATAAAAATTGAGATATTTACATTCTTTTTCATTCTAAGGCTTTGAAATTCAGAGTGTGTTTTAATTTGAACTAACACATTTCAAGTATCTAAATCTCATGTGCCCAATGGTTATGCTATTGGACAACGTGGGTATAAATGCTAAACATTTAATAATGAATTGCTTTTCCCTCCTTGTGTCAGAATTCCAAAAATGTATGGCCAAATGTGTGTGCTGCTCCTTGTAAGTGCACTTGAGTTGATGGCATGGATGTTGGGAACTAGTCCCACTCTGGTTCCAGGGCACTTGTTTAATTTATTCTTCATTTTGCACTCTTACTTATTTAAACTTACTTTGTGTTTCTACATTTTATACATATTTATGTCATTCATATCTCTTTTATAATAAAGTAGGGGCACAAGTAAGAAAGTATATAAACAAAAAAATATCTAAAATAAATATAATTTGGTTGATACGCAAAAAATTATAAAACCTCAGAATGTTCCCTTCTGTTGGATAGATACATGTACCAAAACAACACTTAATGCATCATAAGATGATGCATCTTAGTCAGCTATTGGTTAAAAATTAAAAGAGGAAAGAAAATACACACTATGGGAGAGACATAATAACTCAATTTTCACTCCCCTACTTCTGCAGTGCAAAATTGTGATAAATGGGTCCAATAATTAACCCTTCTGAGGAATTACTCAAACAATGAGGACATTCTTTTTCCACTCCTTAGATAACAGAGAGTCTAGAAGAACAGAGATTATGTTCCGAAGTTCTAAAAGTAATCCTGAAACTGAAATCTCTTGAGTTTCAGAAAGAAGCCTGAAATCAGGCTTGCCTGAAGATAAAATATTTAAATCCTAGTAATCCTGAACTTTCTTTTCCTTTCTGATAAAATGTACTGATGTGTTCTTACCTGGTGCATCATTCTATGTACATTATAAGTTTTATAACATCATGTGTGTTTCCTATATTTTTTCATTTAAATAAAAGGCTGTCTTTTTATAATCATCTAAAACAAGGTATATTTTTTTAATCTGAAGTGCTTGATATGAATGTCTCTTATTCATATTTTGAGTATATTCATATTCATATTTTGAGTATATGTAGGTCTCACGTTAGTCATATAAGTCAATAAAGGCTGTCTACAAAAGGTTATTGGAACAGACACACAAAAAGCATATATGTTTTGGATGCCCAGTGTCAAATACCACAAGAACAATTGAATTATTTCAATAAAGATACATATGTCATCTTGTCTCCTTGTAGATCAGAACTTTTATTTGCAAAATGTTTGAAATTAAAATGAGACAAAGTTAGTATAATGGGAGAATTATTGACTCTTACAACTAAACAATAATAAGGGCTTCTGGGACAATTGGTCTTCAAAACTCAAAAGCTACTGGACTTCATTGAGTCACTCTATCTATTCTTTACCATTCACTCTCTTACATCAATTTTTGTTTAAACACTGGAGTCACAGCTATTACCAACTCTTGGTTTATATTTTGCAATCTTTGATACTAGAAAGCAGTGTTCCCTTTCTCTTAGTACCTGCTAAAAATAAACTTTATTAAAAAATATTCTGACTTCTGTTTGTGGCTTTGTACTAACTGTCTGAACAAATCAGGAGGAACGGTTGTAATTATTGCCCCAGTTTGGGTGAGGGGATAAACAGCAGAGAATGATGAGGAGGTGGGGTCACTGAACATAACACCTCCGGAGGTATTTCATTGAAATGGAAACAGATCTCCAAAAGCAGATGGGAGAGGAGGGGTAAGGATGCTACCTCTAAAAGAAAGATAGAGTTATGCTAATGTTCTTCACTATAATCAAATGCAAGATTTTTTTTCACATTTTTATCTAGTCGTTTCTGTGCTATTTAGAGACAGCTACAAATAAATGACTTATGAATGCCTAAATAGCACATCCGTTACATATTAGGTCCAGCAATAATGGGAAACTGGAGAATATATAACATAACTGGGTATGTTAGAAATTAATAAGGAGAAATGGGTCTAGTAATAATGGGAGAATATAGAACATATAGACAGGGTATGTTAGAAATTTCATTCAAGTACTAATAACAGAAGTCCCTAAAACAATGGCTTAAATAAGGTAGTTTTTCACATAAAAAATTGCCAGGCATAGACAAAATAGGATCAGCATGGCAGCCCCATCTTTCTCAGGAAACCAAGTTCCTTTAATCTTTCCTGTTCCACCATTCTAGCTTTTCTGAAGTCCCACGCAACAACTTCTGCTTAAGTTATTTACTAGAATCTGGTCACATCATTACACCTAGCTGGAAAGAAACCTGGGAAATGATGATTTTTTTTTTTAATTGGACACAGTGCTGTACTAAAACAGATAATCAAACTGTTACTAAGAAATAGTTGATGGAAATTGGGCAATCTCTGACTCAGTGTTTCAAAGCACTTAAAATATACAATAGACCTGGAATGTATTAAAATATCATTGTTATAAAGGTAGTTTCCCTTTTAAAGGAAAATCAAATATACCTATATATATATCACTTTCTATATCTATATTTGATATAGATACAGATAATAGATATAGATATAGAGTAGGCCCTTGGAGTTAGAAGCAGATTTTTTTCTAACATTGATACTCATTTGCTAAGTAATGAGTGTGTGTGAAACAGTTGGAATAATCTTTTGTTTTTCTATTTTACAAAGAAAATTAGCAACGACTTCTCTACCTCATTAAGCTGTTAGAAATATGGATAGCATCATAAATAACACTTAAAACAAGTTCCTAGATAATTTTAATGATATAATTTCAAAGTTAAAAGGAAAAAGCTAAGCACTGAATTAGACTTTTAATGTGTCATCCTTTCCATATAGTAAAATAAATCAGTGACAATATCATCTAAAGAGGGGTAACTGAAAACTACCAAATGCTGTACGATTATTCAAGATCACATGTATTTGTAATGCTTCATTCAAATTCATTCTTACGTCTCTTCAACATATTTAGAGATTTTCCTGGAGATAGTGATAATATTATATTTACTATTCAATTTACTTAATGAAAATAAATAACAGTTCACAAACCCAGTGTAAGATAAATAAGTTGAGTTACCAGGCAGAAGCTTATGTCTTTATCATGTCCCAGTGGGCAAATTAATTAGATTTTATTCTTAATTTTTAAAGTATTCCTAGAATAAATTATTGATGTTTTTATAAACTTTGCTATAGGATATCTTGAATGCATTATGCTCCTCAGCCAAGTTGACAAATGCATTAGGGGAAAGGAAAAATTAATTCAATAGAAATTGTAGTTTGGTTAATTCCCCTTGCTAATATATTGCAAGTTGTACTACTTTCACCCCATGGAAACTCATCAGGCAGCTTAATCAAACTATATTAATTGAATATAACAATATCTCTGTGTTATTAGAGTTAATTCTATGATTTTACCCTTCATGAAAATTTATATTCTCTTACCTCATTAGGGCTTTTGTTCTTTCTCCATTCTCACATAGAAGCAAATTTCCTTCCAGTCTGCTTTTTTCTCCTAGAAATTATACTTACAGTTACAATCAATTCATTTTCACTGACTATATATTCACACATTGCATGAATACAGCATATTCATTTAAAAATGTCCCTATTATTGGACATTTACATTATTTCTGACATTTCACTACTAAAAATAATGTGAGTTGAATGTTGGTTACACATGGATTATTTCCTAGTGATAGATTTGCCAAAATACCAATAATAAATCAAAGAACAGGGGGCATCTTTAAGGCTTTTAATCCCTGTTGCCAAAATATTCAATCAGTACTAAATGAAAATATCTAACTCACTGGCCCAAAGAATGTTGATTCAAAAATATTTATCACCTTCAATGTGCAGTATATGATGCTATAAATTGAGGATATATTTTACTGTAGACTCATTACTACCAAGGAGGAGAGAGGAGCAATACAATACAAGCTGAGAGAGACATGAGATTTTGCTAGTATTTTTCTTTTCCGTGTTTAGGTTGTGAGAGACCGACACTTTAAATATGTTACTTGGAATAAAATTTAATGGAGAGGTAGAAGATAAACACTGATGTGCTGATGAATGTCTAACATCCATCTCTCTGAAAGTTTTTTTAAGCACATATTTATATAGCATTTGGTGATTTACACGGGGTAAATATTCCGACCATGGCCAATTTCCACCTACCAAATTGACATCCGCTACTTTCCAAAATTCCTTAAAATTCACTCTTGAGTTCTTGAAAGCCACTACAAGCTGGCTTCAGCAAACTAAGTAGGTAACACCACAGAGTCAGGGCTGCTGAGAAGATATAAAGAAGAAAGGATGAAGATATAGAGGATTTAGCCTTGGATGAGAAAAGGGAAACTTCTTTAATTTCATTAGTGGGAAGTACATGATGGGCACAAATGTAATTTGGTTTATGGATTTAGTATCTAGAAGTCAAGAACTTGTCGTCTGGCAGTATCTTTTTCCTTTGTGAAGTAAAAAAGAAATCTGATTAGAACAAGGTGGAAGAAGAGAGATGTTAAGAAAAATGTGAAAGACAGATATGAGGATTCAAACTGATGGGACACACAGAAAGATAGCAGAGTAGTACTGGGAACCCAGTTGAGGTTAATGACTAGGAATTAATAGCAATTCCAAACAGATAGGTGCTATTCTTATCAGAGCTAGAAGCCTGCATTTGGAATGGAGAAAGCAATGAACTGGTTTCATCCATAGTTGGACATTTGCCAAAGAAATACAATACAGAAAGGAAATACAGAAAGAATTTAAGACATTGGGGAAACATGGTTAAAATGATGCAATATGGAAATGAATGTGGATAATGAGAAAAGTATATGTAACAGGAGACTAGTAGAGAGAAATAAAACAGAGGGATCAATAAGCAGGAAGTCCTGGGGAGATTTTTCTCACCGGATTGTTGGTGTAAATAATAATAATAATACACATCAGCAAAATGACAGAGTAGGAAGCTCTAAGCACAGGGGGGAAAAAAAGAAAAAAGAAAATCATCTGAACCAACTTTGCCAAAACTGTAAACAGTTAAAACTTTACAGCAATCAAACAGATGCTAAATCCCAAGAAAAAAATCTAGCTTAAAAATGGTAGGAAATCTTTGGGATATTTTGTCTGTGCTTTCCCTAACCCCTTCCCGCTTTGTCGCAGTCCTGAAGATGGCAGCCCATGTTCCCAGTCTCCCAGACTCTGGTCCTTGGATCTGGAGGGAGTAGAGCAAATCTTATTTGCAGATTATTGTATTTGTTTTAAACTGTCTGGGTACCTGAAGGACTGATGCAAATTGCTTGTCTCTTGTTTTGTTTATCTCAGAACCTGCTTAGGGATGTTGTGGGTATCACTTGAAAACATTGCAATGCATCAAAAACTCTACATTTGTTTGTGCAAAAGATTATACTTGAGACAAACAAGAGGCCTCTAAGACCTGGGGGAAGAATCTAAAACAGAGTTTCTTTGGCTAATTAGCAAGGACATTCATTTATTTACTGGTAAATAAAGAGAGCAACAATGCATACTCAGGACAGGGCACATGTTTAGAAAAGAACTGAAAAGACTCTAAGCTTTCACCACTGGCTGATCTATACTCTCAGTACAAGGCTGAGGCAGAATTGTAAACAGCCTGGCTAAGTGTTAAAAGAATGTGTTAGCCCAGAGCCAATTCACAAAGCATAAAAGAAGTGACTTAGTTGTTGCTGTTCTTGTTAAGACTTCTGGTATTCAAGGAAATCTCAGTCAAAACACTGGCAAACCCAAGCTAAACATTCAGCAATCAAGAACAGCAAGCCCCAAGGAAGGAACAGAAAATTCTGACTTTCCAAAATTACCACACTATATTATTTGAATGCCTGACTTTCAAAAGAAATTACACAGCACGCAAAAAAAGCAAAGTATGGTCAATAAAAGGAAAGAAATTAACCAACTGACAGAAGCCATCCCTACAGAAGCAGACTTTGGACTTACTCTACAAAGACTTTAAATCAATGGTCTTAAATATGTAATATGCCAAAGAGCTGAAAGAAACCATGGATAAAGAACTACAATAAACCAGGAAACAAATATACAAACAAAATGAGACTATCGGTAAATAGAATTATAAAAAGAAACCAAGAAAAATTCTCCAGTTGAATAGTACAATAATTGAAATGAGATATTCACTGGAGCAGTTCAATAGTACATTTGAGCAGGCAATTGTATAACTGTATGCCAACAAATTAGATAACCTGAGATGGATTAAACAGAATTCTCAAAACATTCAGGTCATCTGCCGACTCAAGAAGAAATAGAAACACTCAACAGACCTAGAACAAGCAAAGAGTTTGGGTGAGTAATCAAAAACCTCCCAACAAAGAAATACCCAGGACTGCCTACCTTAACTGGTAAATTTTACCAAATGTTTAAAGAGTAATTAACACCAATGCTTCTCAAATTCCTTCAAAAAAGAAGAGGAGGGAACACCATAATCCATTCTGTTAGGCCAGCATTACGCTGATACCAATGCCAAAGACTTTACAGCACCAGAAAACCCCAAACCAATATCCTTTATGAATACAGATGCAAAATTCCTCAACAAAATACTAGCAAGGCAAATCCAACAGCGTATTTAAAGACAAACACCAAAATAACATGGTCACTGTATACAGTTTTTGTCCCCAAATAGTGGAAATGTGAACATTTCCTCTAAGCCTGAACCACTCTGTTCGCTGATTGATTCCCAACTTTTTCAATATCGATGAGTGAAGACAAATCACAACCTTTCTGGATACAATATACATGTAAAAACGAAAAACAAAAAACAAAAAACCTGCAATGTTTCCATTGTGTAGAGACTCATATAAAGTTGACATCCTCTGTATTTGCATTTCCCCCTCATTTATACAATTGTATTTGTATTTAGTGACCCAGTCCTAAATCTGACTCCCTTATACTCTTCCAGTAAACATTTCTTTTCTTTTTCTTTTTGTTTTGTCAAAAAGTATAGGAATTAGTTGTAAGGAAGAATGTTTGATACAAACGTTACCTTAATTCTGGAGTCTTACTTGATTTTCTCGGATAGCTCTATAACATAATTTGCATTTTACAAATGGACAAGAGGTTGAAGAACTGTAGGCATCTTAGTGCTGGATAAATGAATCCTGTTCCTAGTTTGGTGATTAACCTATACTGTGATATGTCAGGTTGATGGGTGCCTGCACCCATCTCTGTGCTATATACACATACTTTACCTTTTACTACCTATACTTCAAGGCTCTGAGTCATACCTTGTCCAAATGAAGACTCCAATTTTTACCATCTATACAGGTTCATTCAATATTTTTACCCAGTATCTAAAAGAATATGACCACACCACACAGGTGATCAGGATTTACCTGTGCCTACATCCTTTAAATGTGGCCAACAGAATACACTCCACATAAGTAAATAAGCTCTACTGGAAATAAATGCCTTATTATAGTGATGATGTGTGTCCTTTAGAATAACTGCCTTCTACTCTCCTGAATGATACTTTGAATTGTTTATACTGAGAAGGAAGAAGCTAGCATCCTCTTTGAAAAAAAATGCTTCCTTCTTGTGTGGCAGTTCAAGTAAAGAGAAGTTGCTCTGTGAGCTCTCAGGGCTCCATTCATAGCTGGGATATATCAGTGAAGCAGCACAGCACAGTAAGCTACAAGCTGGACCGAAGTCAGCACAACCTGGATTCACATTCCAGTTCTGCTACTTAGCAGTCTCTTCAGTATAAACAAATTACCTAACATCATCTGTAAAATTATTGTTTTTTAAAAAGATTTTATTTATTTATTGGAGAGAGCACATGCGCATGCAAGAGAGAGAGAGAGCGAGAGCATGCACAGAGGAAAAGAGAGAGGTAGAAGCAGACTCTCTGCCAAACAGGGAGCCCAACACAGGGCTCCATCCCAGGACCCTGAGATCATGACCTGAGCCAAAGGCAGAGGCTTAACTGACTGAGCCACCCAGGCGCCCCAAAATCATCTGTAAAATTATATTACCTTTCTCATGACATTATATTGAAGATTACATGAGTTAATAACAGCAAATTACATAGGCATGTGCCATAAATATAATTGCTAAATAAAGTGAAATTAGTTATGCAATTTTCTGTCTCTCTCTCTCTAAATTATGACAGTTTGAGGCTGAAGATTCCATCTTAGAGTTTGGCACATATTGCTGTGCTTACCTGGTGCTTTTATGGAAATTAATTGAATGACAGGGTCCAGAGTCATATACCTTTCTACACAGATAGGTTCTAGGTCATCAGGGATGACTTAATAGTTTAAGCTTGGTCTTAACTTTGGAAAACAATATCTGGTCTTATGTTTAGACCTTTTTTAAAGCCATCCACCTCTGATGTATGGCACTATATTGTTCTGTAATTTCATAACATCAATGGGATAATGTTAAACTCAATGTGGCATTGAGAAAGTGACAGAAACACACATATACTATGCTTGAAGAAAGATCATACACCATGGAGGCATGATCTTTTAAAAAGAAGTCACAAATAGGAATTTTCTTAATCTGCTTCATTTTGATATTACATGTATATTGCATATACATGTATATTGCATAAAGCACCAGTACTCTATATATCTTACTCTTATGTTTACAGAGAAAGGAATTAATGTAATTATTACTTTGGGGAGTGATACACATTTTCTATGTATGCCTTCCATATGTGAAAAGAAGGATTTATACTATTTGTTAGATTTAGGCAAACTATAGAGCAAAATATACACATATTGATCCGTGTAACAGATAACTTACTCTAGCATGTAGGTTGATTATTGCTTGATAAGAATAAAGAAGGTAGGGCACCTGAGTGGTTCAGTGGGTTAAAGCCTCTGCCTTCAGCTCAGGTCATGATCTCAGGTTCCTGGGATCGAGCCCCGTATCAGGGTCTCCGCTCGGTGGGGAGCCTGCTTCCCCCTCTCTCTGCCTGCCTCTCTGCCTACTTGTGATCTCTCTGTCAAATAAATAAATAAAATCTTAAAAAAAAAAAAAAAAAGAATAAAGGTCACTATCCAGATAATTCAGATCAATATAGTACCTTGGCCTCAAGTATCCAAATAAAAATGCTCTATTTTTAACCACGTGAATAATTTTATAAGCTCTTCACTATTCTCAGAATAAGTATTTTTTACAAATCATTGGGGAGAATCATGTTTTAATGAGTATTTTGTTAAAGTTCTATTGGGAAAATCATTGTAAAACCTAAATAAAGTATTTGAGGCACCTGGGTGATTCAGTTGGTTAAGCCTCTGCCTTCCACTCAGGTCATGATCCCAGGGTCCTAGGATCGAGCCCAGCATCAGTCTCCTCACTCAACGGAAAGCCTGCTTCTCCTTCTCCCTCTGCCTGCTGCTCCCCCAGCTAGTGCTCTCTCTCTCTCTCTCTCTCTCCGTCAAATAAAATAAAATCTTTTTTTAAAAGCCATTTATATAAAGTATTGAAAATAATTAAAGGTTATAATTTCTAATGTGTTGAAAAGGAAATATACCCTCAATAACTGAATCATATATCTCACACCTAAAATAGTGAAACTTTAAAAACAAAAAATGCTTTTTTAACTGGATGACTAATGCATAAAAAATGTATATTTTTCTTCAACTGGGAAGTAATTAATGAAATCAATTGTTCAGTAGTTGACATGCACTTAAGATTTGCTGAGAGAGAAATGCTTTTGATTAATGAATAATGGTATTTCACAGCTATCTGAGGAGAACTGTTTCAACTGTATATGAATTTAAAAGATCACTAGATTTATAATCACTAGATTTATGGAGACAAAAAAAAAAAACCCACAACTCTTACATTATCAAAGCTACTGCCTGAGTCTTCAGTAATACCCAAGATTTACTTAGCATCTGATTTTTTTAAGGTACCAAATTAACAGAATGATAGTGCTGCTAATTTTTAGATTATCTCTAAATTTATCTTTTATTTCTCCTACCAAGGAGCATGGCACAATCAACTTACATTCTATTCACTCTATAACTCTTTTGTGGAGACAAAATGATTAGCAGGTAACTATTAGCAAGTTAATTTTATTTGCGTGGCTGAAAATTATTATTTTATAATGTTCTTGGGGTCTTTGGTGCAAATAACTAGCTTACCATTTATCAAGAACTCATGGATCTTTTTAAGAGCCTGGGAATATGCTGCTTTAGGAAATAATAATGTCTACATCTGGTTTCTGTCTCATCAAAAGGTATTTACTGGAAGAATAATTTTCCTTACATTAGCAAAATATGTGGAATGTTTGAAAGCAGTTTGAAGGCTGTTGTTTGAAAACAATTTTTGGCAGGAAGAATGTTTTATTATCTTCAAAATTTTACAAAGGTAACCTACAGAACTTTTACAAGAGCATGTTTTATTTGTAACAAAATCAATTACCAATATTTCGAACTTTTCAATAAAACCTGTGAAGATTAAAAAATAACACTGAAATATGTATATTTAAATTGGTTATAAGTTATATTTAATACTGTTTAGACTTATCGATTCTGATATTTTACTTTTAAATAATAAGCTCTGACAAGAAACTTTTTGGGTAAATATGTGCCTTTCTATTATCCTGAATTGTTGGAATAAGATATCCATGAAATTTAAATTCAAAGAAAGCCCTTTACCAGATATTTTTTCTAATTTATAATTTTTTACTTAGATGAAGTCCTTTAAAGAGTACCTTCCTTCATTTTTAAAGATAGGTTTTAAAATATAAGTGCCAGGGCACCTGGGTGGCTAAGGTCATGATCCCAGGGTCCTGGGATCAAGCCCCGAGTTGGGCTCCCTGCTTGGTGAGGAGTCTGTTTCTCCCTCTGCCTCTGCCCCTAGCCCACTGCTCATTCCCTCTCTCTCTCAAATAAATAAAATCTTTAAAATAAAAAAATAAATAAAATATAAATGTCAATGGTAAAACCACTATGTTATCCTTTTTTTTTTTTAAACCTAGAAAGTACTTTAATCATTTTACTTAGGGAAAAGAAAAAAAAAAAAAAAACTCCAGACACTAACAGCTCACAATATTTCCACCACGACGTACTGGTTGAGAGAGGTTTCCAGAGAACTGGGCTGTCTGAAGCCTTAGGAAGAAAAGCTGGTATCCTGCTTCACTATAGATGGATGGCATAGGTCATAAATGGGAGACTTCTGGCTACTGAGCCAATCAGAACCCAGTGGAATGACACTTCCTTCTACAGAGTTTATTTTCCTTTCTGTCTCCCCTCTCTCTCAGAAATGCCACTATATAACGCCCAGTAGCAGCTGGCTTAGGCTGCAGTCTTCCCCTTGGAAAAGAAAGGGGGTGAAGAGAAAGGAAGGTCATTCCTGAGTCTCCATGCTTTTCTCTTCCTCTCCTTGAGGTGGTTCTGTATTCTCCTCCTCCTCTTCCTTCTTCTCTGATTTCTCATAAGCCTTTTCTGAAGGTGTCACTATCTATTCCAGGTAGATATTTCAGAAGCAAGATGGCTGGCATCACCCTCCTGGCCAAGAATCTTCCAAAAACCACCATGTGAGACAATGTGGACCAGAATCTGAGCTGTGTAGCACACCATGTCCTGTTGTGCCAGAGTCTAGACTGTGTGTACTCTGAAGTTGCCACTCTCACAGGGGTCAGTGATACCCACCGACCCTGGCAGGAACAGTCCTGCAGCCAGAATCTGTAAGCAACACCTGTATGCCATGTTTAGGGCTAAAGGCTGTCTGATGGGATTGTTCCTCACAGCATGGTGCCCGAGTAGGCCAAGGATCCAGGGTGTGAGGGGCTCAAAGACAGGAAAATGAATTCTCAGGTCTTTTAGCAGTCTGATAAGAACTTTAACTGTGGACTGAGAAGCATTTTCCTCAAACCAATGGGCATGCGTGATGGCTGCTAAGCCACTCTGCAACACCTTGATATCCAAATGGAGTTCTGGGTGCAGTTTTTGGAGATTGGGTGGCACTGTTGTAATGAGAATATTCACCACAGCATCAGAAGAACTGATCTCAAAGCCAGTTTTATTGGTCAGCATGGTCAAAACTTCAAAAGGATCCTGTGCTCTTAGGTGTTCCCTAGGGCAGCAACAGCTTCCAATGTTGGCAGAATCTTTAGGATTACCACCAGGTCAGCCACATTGTGTCCTGTAGTCATTGTTCCCTTTTATAAGATCGCACCTGTTGGACCTCTTCAGTTTGCACTTCAAATGTCCTTGGAGCCAGAATCAAATTGTCAATCACATTGTTTATTTTCATTACCAGAGAAAGGCTGGAGGTCTGTTGAGCAGAATTAGGAGCAAGGTCCTGGTTCCTTTTCAGCAAGGCCTCACTGAAGGAAGTTTCATCAGGCATTGGCTTGACTCGGGGGAAGGCCATTTCACACAAATAGAAATAAAATGGAACATGTGGCACAAAAGGCCTGAACCCTTCTCCTGGGCCTTCTCAGGAACCAAAGCTCCCGCTCGACCATGGCTTCTGTCACCCCTAAAATCCGAACAATGGAGGCCACACCAACTGCCCCTCTCCTCAGAGGAGCAGATACTCAAAACCACTATGCTATCTTAAACTCAACTAAGAAATGCATAACTAATAGTGTGTCCTTATCTCAAAGATAGTTTGGCTAGAAAAGGCCTCCTCAGTAGTAGGGTCTTAATTGTTGGAAGAGTTAAAGAAGGGAATTACACAAAAAACAACCCTGACATTTTCATTTTGTGGATGGCTAGGTCTTAAGTGACCTAAAGGAGGAAGCCTCAGACGGTGTAAACAATTATGGACCAATTTCTGTAGAGAAATAAAATGCAAAAAACAATATCTTTATAAAGCAAGAAAAGGCTTTATCTGGTTTCAATTTTATTTTACTAAACTTATTTCTGCCTCTCAAATGGAACATATCTGGGAGAAAATAAGTCATTGCCCTACTTATTATACAACCCCTTGTCTAATCGAATTCATAATATGTTTGGCAAAGGATGCTGACAAGGCTTTTGAACACTCTATGTTCTGTTCCCTTAGTAGACACTCAATAAATATCTGTTAAATCGATTGTTCAGGTGAATGAAGTTTGCTTTTTTCTTTTACAGTTCTTGTAAAGATTATTTACAAAAATATTCTGATACAAACACTGATCATTAGTCTCTTCAAAGTTGATTCAGAAAAGTTTTCTATATTTGTCATTAAAACTTAGATGACATCAAGAGTAAATGAACTCACTGCAAATAGCAGTCTTATCTCTGGCTGCTTACTGCCTTGCTTTCAAGTAGCTAGGAACTCCAGGATAGTCTTCCCATTTACTATATATTTTATTATATTTATTTATATTACATATTAAAAGTATAATATGTGTTGTCATATAATACTTAATTTTACAGGTCCCTAGATGAATTTGATAAGCTTCTATTATATTGGATCCCCATAAAACCAAGGATCTATGAGGTGCTAAGTCTACTATTCTCCAAAAGTCAAAGAGGAGTAGCTGAACAGTGGTGTAATAGTAGAGAGAAAATGAAGAAAGTTGGAACTACATTATTGGGAATTACGGTCAAGGGATACAGTAACACCATGTAACAATTTGTGTTGTTTATAGTGCTTCTGATGTATGCAAAATTAAACTGTATTAGTGCTTCCCAATTTTATGTCATGGCACACAAAAAGTGATAATATTTTCATGGCACACTGATGTACACTGAAGGGAATTTGGGGGCATCTAATGGTCCCCAGTAGGAAAAAAATAGTATTTTCTTACAGACACACACACACACACACACACACACACACACACAATTTAATATGTATGAAGGAAGATTAAATTTGGCTGTTGCGGCAATCCGTACCTGCCAGGAGCTCTATCCACTCACTCACTGCCACCTTCCCTGTGAGCTCTCCCTTAGCCTAAACACAGTGCTTTCTGGATTCCCTGACTGCTCTTCCCGCATCTCACCAGGCCCCTTGGACACACTGGGCAGATGAGCCTATGCAGCTGCAGCTATGGCAGGTGTTCAGATGGGAGAGCCTCCTTTTGGCCTTGCTAATTATAAAGGAGGGTGGCAAATCCATTCATATTGCTTGTCTCTGTTGACCAAGGGTTTTGTTTTTAGACTTCTTTGATCATGCTATCTTTGGAAGAGACTTCAGTTAAGTATTTTCAGGTAGAGATAGAAAGCCAGGCACTGGGTTCTACTTTGTCTCTAAGGGGAACGAAGGGATCACAAGGTCTTGAAGCACACCTTAAACCATTAGAAAGTTCTGAATCATTTAATGCCAGAAATTAGATTACATCTTAAATCAACTATTTTTCTGGAGTTCATGGATCATAACAATGAGGAAGGCTTTGGACATAATTAAAATATATGATACCTGTAAGATGTCCTCAAACCCCTATGCCTCAGTTAAAATGCAGCTGTTATAGTAGGACAAAAGTTAAACGAATTACATGAAGCATGGTTACCTAGAGTCAAACACACCCTCATCCGTTCAAATGTTCAAAAAAAAAAAAAAAAGTTTACAATTTACATATGGAAATATGACCCAGCAAATCAAACCAAATGAAATACACTAATAAGCAATGTCAAATTTACTAATGACAAAGTATGTATCCTATACTCTGATTTAGTGTGATATCTCTTTTGGTCAGTGGTCTTAAAGCTTGTTTTAGCTTTCATTGCACATTGAAATCATTTGGGTAGACGTTTTAAAAGACTAATTCCAGGGACTCAACCCAGAAATTGTAACTTAACCGGTCTTAGGTAGGACTTGAAAACAGATATTATTATTATTTTTTTAAAGATTTTATTTTTATTTATTTGAAAGAGAGTGAGAGCGAGAGATCACAGAGGGACAGGGAGAAGCAGACTCCCCGCTGAGCACAGAGCCTGCCATGGGGCTCAGTCTCAGGACCCTGATATCATGACCTGAGCTGACAGTAGATGCTAATGAGCTGAGTCACCCGGGCACCCCAAAAATCAATATTATTGTAAAGCTTGCCAAGTGATGCTAACAAGAAACCATTATTTGGGAACCACTGCTTTAAACTTTCTGTTTTCTCCTTTCCCTTCTACCAGGAAGTAACTAGATAGTCTTATATTTCTTTTTCCTGCAATGTCCACCCACTCTGCCTCTAGGATCCCTTACTCTCTGTATTCTAATGATAAGCTTCTGAACTATACATTAGGATGGAATTTCTTTTTCTCAATATCTTAGGTACTAGCAGACACATAATCCCTGGAGACCAAGTAGCTTATCAGGGTACTGCAGTGTGCTCGATCCTATGAAAGGATGCTCCCCGTCTACTCCACACATCTTGTCCTAGATAATATTTCAAGTTTGAATTCTTGACACACCTAACAAAAGAAAGTTGCCTCATTGAGCTTTTATTCTTGCTCTTTCCTTAACTTGACCTGGAGTTGAACTGGTTGCTCAGCTCCGGAGGCACTGGTAACAGTAAGACATCACTGATTCTGTACTAATTTAGGTGTTCTTTTCTTTTCCTTCAAACGTACATGCATAAATCTTTGATGATATATCCGTGGAGCTTTTTCATACACTACTGCTAAGTGGTTCTGTAATAAACAGACCAGATCTAGAATAGAAACACTGTTGCCACACTTTAACGATATCAGTTGCAAGAACCATGCATTTAATGTCTGGCGTCACAGACATTTTACAATTCAAGTCTCACATAGAAGGACAGAAGAAAGGAAGGAAAGTAGAAAGGAAGAAAGGAATAAAGGAAAGAAGGGAGAAAGGGAGGGAGGAAGCACAGAAGAAAGCAGGAAGGAAAGAAGGGGAAAATAAAAGAGAAGAAAGATTTTCTAGATTTTAAATTATCAAAAAGGATATGGTACAACAACTTGCTAAACCAAGTCCTGTTAAACATTAAGAGTATAGTTCTTGGTAATTCGAGCCAAATAAATATTGTGCATAACAATAAAAAAAGCAATTGCATTTTTCTATATTATGGTAAATCTACACGGTAGTTTTATGTAGCCATGGAAACCATGCTTAAGTTCATAAAATTATTTTCACATAAATTTTTTTACAGTTTATAAAAACAATTTTACTAGTTATAAAGGGGAAAATGAATCTGTCATTTAGAGTAGAAGAAATAAAAGCAAATGTAATGCTCTGTACATATATATGAGTACATATATATATGAGTACATATATAGCTGCAAAATGCATTCCAATGAAATCATGAAAAAAAATGGGGACACTAATGATCTACTTATAAGGTTTATGTGATCTTACTTTTTCAATTAGGACAATAGTTTCTGAGAAAAGCAACTAATTTAAGAAAACTAAGTTATTGTGCTTGAAAGAACTATGTGTTCTGAATAAAATTTTATAACACTATTTTTTGTGCTTTATGATTTGGGAGAAATACCAAGATACAAAATACCATCTGTACATAGACATTAAAAAGACTGACCCGTTATTTGTTCTACTTGATAGAGTGTAAAATCATCTTTGCTTTAAAAAGCGAATTAGTGAATAGCAATTTTTCATGAGGTAAACAGCACTATTACCAAACTTAGAGTTGGAGAGGGCTTCTTTACCTACCATACTTTAGCATATATGTTTATTTTGTTGCCAATATTTTGTGAACCTTTGGTTTATTGAAAATGTTACCTTTGTAGCAATATTAATTCTTGTGATCCTATAAATTAAATTGAAAAGTGTGATTTTCAAAAATCACAAATTTCACAAAAAAATGTGATTATAAATGAATTATTTCTAGGGGCACCAGAGTGGCTCAGTCAGTTAATTGGCAGGCTCTTGATTTCGGCTCAGGTCATGATCTCAGGGTCCTGGGTTTGAGCCAGAGTTAGGCTCTGTGCTCAGTGGGGAGTCTGCTTGAGATTCTCTCTCCCCCCTCTCTCTCCCTCTGCCCTTCCCCTTACTCATAGGCTCTCTCTCTCTCAAATAAATAAATAAGTCTTTAAAAAATGAATTATTTCTGGTACAGGTTTCCCCTGCTGTCCTAAAGTACAGCATTCTTATAAAAGTTTTCCTAGGCTGAAATGATGTAAAACAAAGAAACAATTACCAGTAATTTATATGGAAAATTTTCTGAGCATTCCTAGCCCCCAAAAATCACCTCTCTTTTTTCTGATACCTTAGGACACATCTTGCTAATGGATACACAAAATAAATCAAGACAAAGCACTGATGCTCACAGACATAGTTCAAAGCTACGGTAGCTTGATACTGAGATGCTGAGTGTGGTTCCTGGGGAAGGAGCTCGAGGTGCCACTCTCGGCTCTAGGCGTGTACTGCCTCTATAATGGCCTGCTGTAAAACAAATGCGGCATGCTATTTTTGTCTTTTTGTCTTTTTTTCATAAAAGCAAAATTCCTCTCTGAATTTCTTTCAGTTAGTGAAAACAGGTACTAACGTAGGTCTTTTGTAAAAGCAAAGGGATAGAACGTGAACTTTGGAAAAGCAGGGGATTTACCTGTATTTGTCACTATTGTCTGGCAAGAATTACTCTTCCTAACTTTGATTTTATATAGTCCCAGATGTTTGCTTTGAATAAAATGTCTGATTCTTCTGATGCAGTAATGTATCTGCAAAATAACTGATAATTACAGAGAACTACTTTTCATTGGATGAAAAATAAATTCTTCAATAATAGCAATCCCACTATGACATAAGTCTTTCTGTAGCCATTCAGAACTGTATTGCCATTTTTTAAGGAAGAAGAAGCAAATGCCACTTTGAAAAGTAATTCTTTGAAATGCACTGTAGGGAAAACAAAATCATGTTCAATTTATTTTGTGCCATTGCTTCTGTGTATGTAGGTACTTCTTTTAAGTTGTCATTGTTAGCTTTTGTCACTCACTGTTATTATTATGAAGACATTCTTTTTTTTTTCTGATACTGGAATCCTGCCTGAGAAATGTTGAAGTATTAAATTAAGTTTGATCTGAAGAGGTAGCAATTAAAGATCACTGGAAATACCCCAGTTTCCCTGAGACTGTTCATATCCATGTGAGGTAGGAAGATGGGAATCTGTCTCTACCAGGCCAAGGTACTTACTAAATGCTTTGAGAACACTGAGCAGCAGTATCAGAAAGATTCTAGAGAATTGTTACATTGTCCAACCTGTGAAATCTTCTTGAACTTCTATTTCCTTCTTGGCATGATTAGAGTTTTGATTAGATTATCTTCAAGGTCCTTTGCAACCATGATACTATTTTTTTATGCCAATAAATAAATAAGTAGAGCGAGCTTCAATCCTAACAAGGCTTCGAATGATGTTGTCCTAGATCTACATTCTTTCTGGAAGCCTGAGGCACTGATAGTCTTCTTTTATCACAATGTTGAATTTCAAAGAGAATCACAGGGGTACCTGGGTGGCTCAGTTAGTTAAGTGTCAGAGTCTTGATTTTACCTCAGGTCATGATCTCATAGTTGTAAGATCAAGCCCCACCTCAGGCTCATGCACTGGGCATGGAGACTGCTTAAGATTCTCTCACCCTCTTCCTCTACCCCTTCCCACCTGCTCTCACACACTCTCTCTCTCTCTAAAATTAATTAATTAGTTAATTAATTAATTAATTATTTTAAAAAGGAGCATCATAAAGTCATTGCTACAGCCAAAATTTGAGGTCATTTATTTTATTTATTTGAGAGAGAGAGAGGGAGAGAAAGAGCACAAGCGAGAGCATGAGCGAGAGCATGAGCAGGGTGAGGGGCGCAGGGAGAGGGAGAGGGAGAAGCAGACTCCCCACTGAGCAGGGAGCCTGATGCGGGGCTTGATCCTGCGATTCTCGGATCATGATCTGAGCTAAAAGCAGGCACTTAACTGACTGAGCCACCCAGGCACCTCATTTGAGGTCATTTAAGTGTGCTAATTATAGAAATTAAGGAAGGCAAATGTCTGAATAGAGAAAATCCTAGATGGAAAGCACAAGTTAATTATCACCTGGTTCCAAAGACCAGAATACTTTGCTGAATCTTTCTTGAAAAGAACAAAGTAGAAAACAGAATAGGGTTCCATGATTTACCAATTAGAAAGAATGAAGACATTTATCTTAAAGAGTTGATAAAGAATAATTTGCAGATACAAGAAAACAGCCACAGTGATAATTCTATAGATGACAAGACAGGGAGAATTTTGGGAAAGAAGATGCCTTGAATGGTAATAAAGAGGATAAGAGAGTAAATGGCAGATTCTAATAGTATTTCACTAACCTAGTTTCTTTAGACCTGGTAGTATTTTTCCAACAATATAATAGGAAGAGGAATGAGAAAGCCTAGAATAGTAGAAAAAGGGGATGAATTCGAGTATAACCTGATTAGGGACTGTTAACATGGGGAAAGTATAAATGGGCTAAATAGAAGTAGGGCATCCTATATGATAGGTTAGAGGTACATACTTAGCTTTCTCCGGTTCATCCTAGTTGAAAGCTGGTATAAAATTAGAGAAGCTGTCAGTTGTTAATCAGGTCTGGATCTTGAAGCCAATCGTTACAGGATTATTGTTTGGCTTTCTGGATTGTTGCTAGAGGTGGTGGTCTAAATTCCTGCAAGTCTGACTTAACAGATACTAAGTTGGCTTCCTGGGGTGGTTACTTTACAAAGGTTGGTTTCCTGGGCTGCTTGCTGCAGATTGTGGACCAGAGTCGTATTTCTTTCCTTTTTTTTTTTTTTTCCTCAAAGATTTATTTATTTATTTTAGAGAAAGAACTGATGGAGTAGCAGAGAAGGAGAGATATCCTCAAGCAGACTCCTTCCTCACTGAGCACAGAGCCCAATGCAAAGCTTGATCCCAGGACCCTGAGATCATGACCTGACCAAAATGAAGAGTCAGACACTTAACCAACTGAGCCACATAGGCACCCCCCAGAGTTGTATTTCTGTATATGTTTGGCCATTGTCCATTTGTATATTAAGTCTCTCAATATTTTCACATAAATCACCTTGTTACCTGTCTATGATTACAAATTCACTAGACAATTTCTTAAAGCTAAACTAGATAGATATGAAGCAATTATCTACTCACTACTTCTAAAAATCAAAATACTAAAATAAAAATAAATCCTTTATTTTCCAATTTCATTTTCCTGAAAATCTGAAAAAACTTCACTATAGCTTTTGTTAACTCTGATAATTTAAAATATTTTCTCTGATTTTTTTTTTCATGTGTGTGGAATTTTTCTTTCTGAGTACAATATATCACTACTCCTTCACAATTCATTAAATACTCTAGATACAATGTTATTTGGCATAGTAGTATAATGTAAACTTCTTTGTTAAGAGTTATAGAGTAGCATATAGGTTTGAATTATTTTCAAAAATTATATGTATGCCTGAATTCACAGCATATTGCTTTCTTTATTATTACTGTCCATGTGAGTACTACAGATGTTTAGTGGAGTAGGATAGCTATCATTATAGTATAATTCTGCTCGCTTATATTTTTATTATTTTTTGAATTGTATGAATTGCATTGAATATTTTCTTTTAACAATTGCAATGCACACACTTCAACAAGATTTCCCTGGAGATATTTTTACCTGATGTATTTAATTAGGTGCCCCAGTTAATGGTGAGTATGGGATATAGTACAGAGACAGTGATAAATTTTTAAATATATTTTACATATATAAACATTAAAACAGTATTTTATTTTGAGAGTATATTGACCAAATGGTGAAGATATAACCACTGATAATTTTATAGCCACCTACACATTGTAAGAAACTATGGACAATCTTTTAAGAGATTAAATTCTAAGATGGCATACTTTAAAAAAAAATATGTGGGGGTGCTTTGGTGGCTCAGTTGGTTAAGGATCTGTCTTAGGCTCAGGTCATGATCTCAGAGTCCCAGGATCAAGCCCCTCATCTGGCTCCCTGCTCAGCAGGGAGTGTGCTTCTCCCTCTTTCTCTGCCCCTCCACTGCTCCTTCTGTCTCTCTCTCACTCACTGTCTCTCTCAAATAAATAAAATCTTTTGAAAAAATACGTGTACAATGTATTATTTTGTGATGCTTATGAAAGATTACCACATCTAGTTGCAAATTCTGCCCTTTGTGGTTTGGTGGAAAGATAAGTGACAGTGTACATTTATAAAGGAAGACAGTGGCAATTTTTCTAATCAAAATTTTAATTAATCTCTTTGTAGGTTTTAAAATCTTTAAATATAGCCATTTAAAAAAATATTTATTTATTTATTTGTCCATCCATTGTTTCTTTAATCTCTATTCTGCATCTATGCACTAAAGGAACTAGAAGCAAAAAGATTGTTTTATAATGTGTAAATTTATGCTGTTACTCATTTTTTTTCCAATCCTGTTATGTTTTGTAAGTCATAAAATATTTCAAAAAAGAAAAAAATAAAGGAACTAGAAAGAGAAGAACAAATCCCAAAGTTAGTAGAAGGAAATAAATAACAAAGATCAGAGGAGAAATAAATGAAATACAGACTAAAAAGAAATAAAATAGATGAAACTACATGCTTTTTTTTTAAAGATAATCAAAATAGAAAAACTTTTTTTTATTCACCAAGAAAAAAGGGAAATTAAACAACTAAAATTAGAAAGGAAAGTGGGAAGATTACAAGACACCACAGCAATTAAAAATGATCTTAAGAGACTATTATGATCAATCATACACCCCAGAATTGGACAACTGAGACTAAATGGACTAATTCCAAGGAACATACAAACTACCAAAACTCAATCATAAAAAAATAGAAAATCTGAAGAAATCAATTATTGGTAAGGAGAATGAATCAGAAATTAAAACTTCCTAACAAAGAAAAGTGACCAGATGGCTTCACAAGCAAATTCTACTAAACATTTAAGGAAGAAGTAATACTAGTCCTTCTCTAACTCTTCCAAAAACTAAGAAGCACACTTCCATATTCATTTTACAAGGCAGCATTACCTTGATACCAAAAGCAGACAGGAATATTACAAGAAAAGAAGATTACAGGCCAATATCCCTAATGAACATATACATAAAAGTCCTCAACAAAATATTAGCAAACTGGATTCAACAGTACATTAGAAGAATCAGAAGTGGCTGGGTGGCTCAGCTCGTTAAGCATCCAGCTCTTGATTTTGGCTCAGGTCATGATTCTCAGGTCCTGGCATCAAGCCCTGTGTTGGGCTCTCTGCTCAACAGGGCATCTGCTGGAGGATCTGTCCCTCTCCTTCTGCCCCTCCCCCCACTTATACATGCTCTCTCTCTAAAACAAACAAATAAATCTTAAAGAGAAAAAAAAAATCATACTCCATGATTATGTGGAATCTGCTCCAAGGATGAAAGCACTGTTCAACATCTGTAAATCAATTAATGTAATATACCACATTAACAAAATGAAGGAAAAAAAACATATGATAATCTCAATAGATGTAGAAGAACCATTTAACAAAATTCAACATCCATTTATGATTAAAAACCCTCAACAAAGTGGGTGTAGAGGGAATGTACCTTAACATAATAAAGGCTCTACAGGACAAGCCCACAGCTAACATACTAAATGGTGAAAAGCTTAAAGATTTCCTCTAAGCTCAGGAACAAGAAAAGTACACGCATATTCATCACTTTTATTCCACAGTACTAGAAGTTCTCACCAGAGCAATTAGGCAAGAAAAAGACAAAAGGCATGATGCTATATATACACAACCTCAAAATCTCGACCAAAACCTGTTAAACTAATAAACAAATTTGGTAAATTTTCAAAATATAAAATATAAAATCAATATATAAAATTCAGTTGCATTTCTATACCTGTGCCTAAAAGGAGCTGTCAGAAAGAGAAATTAAGAGATTAATCTCATCTATATTAGCATAAAAAAAATACTTAGTAATAAATTTAACCAAGAAGGTGAAAGATCACTCATGGAACACTAACTATAAAACATCAATGAAAGAAATTTAAGACACAAACAGATGTAAAGTATTCTGTGCTCCTGGATGGGAAAAATTAATATTAAAACATCCATACTACACAAAGCAATCTACAGATTCAGTGCAATCCCTATCAAAATCCCCATGCGATTTTTCACAGAAATAGATAAAAACAATTCTAAAATTTTTATGGAACCACAAAAGACATAGAAGAACCAAAGTAATTTTGAGAGAGAAGCACAAAGCTGGAGGAATTACGCTTCATATTTGCAAACTATATTGCAAAACTGTAATAATCAAAACAGCATAGTATTATCATAGACTGATACATACAATGGAAAAAAAAAGAGCCCAGAAAGAAGCTTTTGCATATATGTTCAATCAACTGATGAAAAGGAGCCAAGAATATACAACAGGGAAAGGATAGTCTCTTCAATAATTATGTTGGGAAAACCGGACAGGCATGGAAAAATAATGAAACTAGACACTATCTTATCCTATACACAAAAATCAACTCAAAATGGATTAAAGACTTAAGTACAAGAACTAAAACAATAAAACTCCTGGACAAAAACAGGTGTAATCTCCTTGCCATTGGTCTTGTCAATGGTTTTTAGGATTTGAGACCAAAAGCAAAGACAACAAAAGCAAAATCAACAAGTGGAACTATTCAAACTAAAAAAGCTTCTGCACAGCAAAGGAAACCTACAGAAAGAGACAAATATTTGCAAATCATATGTGATAAGAGATTAATATCTAAAATATATAACGAACTCATACAAGTCAATAGCAAAGTAACAAACAATCTGATAAAAAAATGGAGAAACTGAATTGATATTTTTCTAAATAAGACATACAAATGTCTTACAGGTATATCAAAATCACTAGGTATATCAACATCACTAATCACCAGGAAAATGTGTATCAAAACCACAATGATGTATCACTTTACATCTGTGAGAATGGCTATCATCAAAAAAAAAAAAAAAGAAAGAAAGAAACAGGTAACAAGAGTTGGCAATGATGTGGAGAAAAAGATCCCTTGTGCACTATTGGTGGGGAGGTAAAATGGTGCAGCCACTATGGAAGATAATATGGAAGTTTCGCACACAAAATATACAAGTAGAACTACTGTATGATCCCACTTCTGGGTGTACATACAAAAGAAATAAAAACGGGATATTGAAGACACACCTGCACTCTCATGTTCATTGCAGCACCATTTACAATAATGAAGATATATAAGCAACTGAAGTGTCCATCAACTAATAAATAAGGAAGATGTAATATATTTACACAATGGAATATTATTCAGCCATGAGAAAGAAGGAAATCCTGCCATTTGTGGTAACACGGATAAAGTTTGGGAGCATTATACCAACTGAGATAAGTCAGATAGAGAAAGGTAAATACTGTATGTTATCACTTAAATGTAGAATCTAAGAAAGCTGAACTCATGGAAACAGAATAGAACGGTGGTTACCCTGTTCTGGAAGGTGGGGAGTTGGGAAGATATTTTTCAAAGGGTGCAAAGTTGCAATTACAAGATTAGTAAGTTCTGGAGATAATGTGGAACATAATGATTATAGTCAACAGTACTGTATTATATACTTCAAATTACTGAGCATAGATCTTAAATGTTCTCACCAAAACAAACAAACAAAAGATAAATATATGAGGTAATGGACATGTCAGTTAACTGAATGAGAGGAATCTTTTCACAGTGTATATAAAATCACCACAATGTATACTCCTCTCATCTGACAATTTTATAGATCAATTATGTCTCAATAAAGCTGAAATATTAAAAAAGACATAATTAAATGTATCATATAAACTATGATTATATCCTGATTATAAAAATGTTATAAAGGATTTTTGGAATAACTGGGGCAATCTAAACATGTGCAGATCATTAAAATAAGAAATTACTTAAATTCTTAGGCTCTGATAATGGTATTGCAATTCTGTAAGAAAAGTTATTTTTTAAAGATTTGATTTATTTATTTATTTATTTATTTATTTATTTGAGAGAGAGAGAGAGAGAGCACGAGCAGGGGGAGAGGCAGAGGGACGAGCAGACTCCCCGCTGAGTAAGGAGCCTGACTGGGACTGGATGGACACCAGGCATCATCCAAGGATGCTGAGATCATGACCTGAGTCAAATTCAGATCCTTAACCAACTGAGACACCCAGGCACTCCAGAAAATATTTTGTTTTGTTTGTTTTTTAAAGAGAAGCATGTTACATTGCATTGTGAAGGACCACGATGCCTGCAACCACCTTTAAAATGATCTGAAAATAATAAAAATGTAATATCCATTTACAATCACCTATGAAGCAAATATGGTGAAATATTCTTACACTTAAGTAGAGGATATGTGGGTGTTCACTGTATTATGTTATGTAATAGAAAATTTTTGAAAAATTACAAAATCTAGAAAGACAAAGACAAAAAAAGAGAAGAAAATAAGCTCTACTTCTGCTATGATGGCACTAGGTTTTTCCATCCTTGAGCAACTGATCCTGTCCTGGGAGTGTGGATGGGAGATGAAGGTGGTAGAGTGCACTAGAAAGTCTGAATACTATTCCCTGAGACCATCCATCCTTCTCAAATGAGCCTTGACTTAGTCTATTAAATGTCCTGTCCAATGACCAGGATGAGAATGTAAGGAGGATGGAAGGTCGCTCCACGTCTTCTGCTGAATACAATTAAAAAATAATGAACTTACAATAGTCAAATATATTATAATTTATAGAGCATGGAAATCGGCTATAAAGTATTCAAAGCAGCCCAAGGTGGATTTCTAAAAGACACAATCATCCTGCTCTATCCATAAAATCTGTTTGTTTTTTTCCATTTTATCTATGTAATTGTTTCCTAGCTCCCTGTACAGATCTAAGAGAAGTATTGGAAAAATCTAGTATTTTTTATAGTCAAATTTGGAGATCATTTTAGAAAAGGTGGAGGGAAAATTATTATCCATGGAAATGCATCCTTTATAACCAAATGATTCTTATTGGCCTAGGACTTAATATTCTGCTTATATTTTGAATCTTAGTCTCTCCTTACTTGAATCATGAATGTCTCTAAACTTTCAAGACAATTAATCATATGATAATGTTAAAAGGTAAAGAAGTAAAATATAGCTCCTGACACTGAAACATAGTATTAGAAAATCTCTTGATATCTTATTTTCATTTAATAACAAAGTATCAAAATAAATAACATTTTCACTGGGTAATTCTATGTGATCAAATTAAGAGCTAAAAGCAAATCAAGTGTTCTGTGAATGAATGCCATTGCAAGCAATTCATATGTTTAAAATTAATCTCATTGGGAAAATTTTTCCATGTAGAATTAAAAAGGAAAAAAATAGTCATAGCAAATTACTTTTACAATCCCCATCTTCATGAAGATTAGCCAAAATGTGTTCTACCCATTTCGTTCTAATGCTTTCCCCTCAGCTTCAATCCTTCCCTCCACTGCCCATTTCTCACAACTCCTCTGAATACATAATCACACTAAGTCCTCACTTGCCGACCATTCTGTAAGAGACTTTTCATGCATAATTACTGGCCTCAAAATACTGAATTCTTCTTTAGAAAAGTCAACATATCAAAGATTTCTCTGAGAATTCTTAATTATTTTATTTTCTTTTTTATTTTATTTATTATTTATAATTTATAAATCTTTTGTAATTATAGATAATTATAGATAATATTTACAAAATCATTTTATTTATTATTTTCATATTTTGTCTGAGAATTCTTAATCTATTTTAAAGAAGCTCCTTTTTTGATCAGATGAGTGAAATTTTAGAAAAAATAGTGGAAGAATAAATGATACACCTTTTTTTTCAATTCATTAAAATACATTCTTGATTATGGCATAATTGGAGCTTTTGCCACAAAGTTTATTCTTCTACAACAGAAAAAGCAGTTTTACGTTCCCTTAATACCTTCTAAGAAGCAGTATTTCTCTAAGATTTCTCAGCCAACTATGGCATACTTCAGGGAGGAAAAAAAAAAAAGTCTTTTCAAATTTACCTAGTTAGAGGTTTAAAACTTTCCCTTAAGTAGAACCTGAACTAAGTACTATGAAATAAGAAAAAGGCAAAAAGGATATGGAAAATTTCTGCCTTGGAGTTCTTACAAAGGTTCAAATATCTGTTTTTCTCTCCTTTCCAGAAACCAGGGTACTTGTAAGTTCACATCATTTTTCTGGTCTAGTAAGTTCCTTTACTGTCATAAAATGGAGGTCTCACAAAATGTTATCTGTGACGATAAACTGACTCAGAGACAGTCCAAGGTAAAGCAGTCCAAATAATTCTTATTTCATACTCACATATACAGATCTGATATTCTTCTGCTATTTCTGGGACTTCATTAATTACTGCAGATCAATCTATCCATAAATCTGGATTTTGCCACACTTCATGATCCTATTATGTGTCTAGTAGAATTTGACTTGAAATTTATTTCCTTTTTGACCAATCCACACAGGCACTGTTCTTGTTTTTAATTTTTTTAAATTATATTTTCATAAGTAATTAGTAATCAAGGAATCTAGAAAATTTTAAATTTCAAGATTAATTGTACATCTCAAAATTCAGCCAGGATTCTAGTGCACAAACTCCTGATATTAACTAGTCATTGCTGATATCATCAATGTCCGTTTCTTTTGCATCAGCTACTTAGTAAGCACTCTTCAAAACCATCTTATTTTTTCAGATGATCTTATAGATTTTCTAGGTAGATAGTGACATAATGTGCTTGCCCAGAGATGACTTATTCTTTCACCTAGTGATGTGCTTACTTTGCTCCTGATATTAATGTGAATGCCTCTAACATGTTCTATTTAATATTATGGCTTGTTATTTTTATTCTAGATAAATATGATTAATCATTTTAATAAACTTACTTTTACTGAGAATAGATGCTGAATTTTAAGTATCTAAATGGATGAAAAAGCTTTATTTTGTGTTTTTATAAAATTTTAGGGCCACTTGATACAGATGCAATTAATACACTGTACCATTTTTATTTTTTAATATAAAGCAGGATTTGGGTAACATTTTATTTAAGGTTTTACATCTCTCTTTGTGAGACTGATATCTACTGTTGTTTTTGTTCTTTTTATTAACTCTTTTGGTTTTCACTATGAATGCTATAAAACAATTTTTTAAAAAATTAGGGAGTTTTCCATCATTTTATATTGGTAACGGAGTATATAAAATGTAAATCACCTGATCCTTAAAAATAGAAATATACAATGTGTGTTTGGTGGTGGAGGGTAGTATCAGTTTTTTCCCTGACATTTAAAATTACTATGTCCCATTTCTAATTGTATATTACTGAATACGTAAAAAGATAGCACTAATGGGAATGTTCTGCAAATGTAAATTTTTGTAAGATATAAAAACATTTGAGATAAATAATGGGAAAGAATTCACTATTATCACTTTTAGATCCATTTGTTGTTTGCTAGGGGTAAAGGATAATGTATTTTACATTATTATACATAATTATGTAATAGCTATAACTCCGCTAGGTTTCATACTTTATCCTGAATTATATTTGTTTCAATAAATATATTTGAGCTTGTATTTCCAAATGTTATAGTCATTTTTCTTATAGTTTTCATTTTTATTAAAATATATACATTATATACATATAAATGACATCATTTTAGCACGTATATTAATAGCCACTGTATCTGTACTATGTTCTTTTTCATTATTTAATTTGTTTTTATTAAATTATTTACATCTTCTTTTTTACTTTATTCCCCAAATAACCTTATAATCATTTATTTTATAAGTTAAATTATGTCCCCCCCAAAGACATGTTGAAATCCTAAACCCCAGTAACTCAGAATGTGACCTAATACAGAAACAGTCTTTATAACAGACGTGCATCAAGATAAAATGAAGTCATTAGAGTGGGTCCTAATCCAACTTAACTACCGTCCTTATGAAACAAGGGAAATATGGACACAGAGGCAGACACATGCAGAGAGAAGACAGCATGAAAAAAAAAAAGGGGGGAGAAGGCCCTGTAAAGATGAAGACATAGATTGGGGCAATGTACCCACAAACAAGGAATACCAAGGATTACCAGAAGGTCACCAGAAGCTAGAAGGATGGCATGGAATAGATTTTTTTCAGAGCCCAAAAAAGAACCAACCATGATGACACTTTGGTTTTAGATTTCTAGCTTCCAAATCTGTGAGAAAATAAATTTCTATTATTATAGCCACCCACTTTGTTTTGCTTTATTATAGTATCCCTAGGAAACTGATAAATTCATGATAAATCCAGCTTTTTTTTTGTATTTTATAATTTATAATATAGTTTTCCTATTTCATAATTTAAAATATAATTTTATATAAAAATATATTTGCTAATTATTTTCCTTCTATTCTTCACAAATTTGTTTTCCTGATGATCTTATTACTTAATGAGTTAAAACTGTTTTTCTTAACATAGGAATATGTAAGTCTAAGAAAATACCTGGAATATAGTTTGGCTATATTCTATAATTCTAATGTATCACATTTCATTTTCATTTTCTTAGTACATAAATTGCTAGTATACAAATTCTGTTTTGATTTCTTTGCTGATATTGGAAACATTTATGATTTTTTTTTAGTATTGTAGTCAGAATGTCTTCTCTAAACTCTACTATTTTCACTATTCTTACAATGTGCAAAAGTTTTATGTCTGACATTTTCCTTTTGGAATGTATTATGGTTTATGTTTTGGTCTAATTATTATTATTTATTTAACACTAAATGTAAAAAATGTTATTACATAAATAACAATCACTTTAAAAGCCAATACCAAAAAGGTACATAAGATAAGAAATACATATTTCCTCCTTTTTTCCCAGTATCACTCTCTAAATACACCCACTTTGTAAAATGACCAATATTATAACTATTCCTCAAAGTTAAAGTTACATGATTTTTTATAAACATGATTATATATAAATACATATATTAAGAGATATTTGAATACATTTATTATATATATAACTGATACACTTCACATTTTTCTTTTTTATAAATTTTGCCTAATCTGCTAAAATGTACAAAACATTAAACCTGCTAGTACTATGTTCCTCTCCATTCATTGTTCTATATGTTTGACTTCTTTGAACAATTTGGTATGTAGTTTACGTGCTTTTTCTTTTCTAAGAACTGAAGTAATCATAATTTAAATGATTACTGGCTACTTTACGTTTAAAAAATGCAGTTGACTGGGACGCCTGGGTGGCTCAGTTGGTTAAGCGGCTGCCTTCGGCTCAGGTCATGATCCCAGGGTCCTGGGATCAAGTCCCACATTGGGCTCCTTGCTCGGCAGGGAGCCTGCTTCTCCCTCTGCCTCTGCTTGCCTCTCTGCCTACTTGTGATCTCTCTCTCTCTCTGACAAATAAATAAATAAAATCTTTAAAAAAAAAAAATGCAGTTGACTTAAATTTGTACTTATTGAATTCAAAAATACATTTTTTTAATATAAGACTGATAATAAGTAATTTAGCCAAGTTATATGTGATAAATTAACTCAGGTTATAAGATAGCTTGTTATTATTAAATTTTTAAACTAGTAGCTTCTCCATAAGAATCATTTTAGAATATTTACCAAAATGTGTATCAGTATTTAATATAAAATTGGTTTAATTATATATGTTTTATTTGATCCAATATTGTCCATTAGTTTTTCTTTATTTTCATTTTTAATTTTTTTTAGATTTTATTTGTTTTATAGAGAGAGACATAGCAAGAGAGGGAACACAAGCAGGGGGAGTGGCACAGGGAGAAGCAGGCTTCCTGCTGAGCAGGGAGCATGATGTGGGGCTTGATCTCAGGACCCTGATATCATTACCTGAGCCGAAGGCAGTTGCTTAACAACTGAGCCACTGAGGTGCTCCAACTTTTTTTTTTTTTTAGAGAGAGAGTATATGTGTGTGTGTTTGAGGAGGGAAGAGCAGCAGAAGGAGAGGGAGAGAGAGAATTTTGAGCAGGCTCTGCATTGGGTGTGGCAGGAGGACGGAGGACGGGAGTACTCCATCTCACAACCCTGAGTTCATGCCCTGAGCCAAAATCAAGAATCAGATACTTAACCAACTGAGCCATCCAGACACTCCTTGGTATTTTAATTCAACTGACCTTCACTTCAATGCAACTTTTTCTTGAAGTTATGAGTCATGTATCTTCAAAGTTATGTTATAGATTTTCAGAACTTTGCTGTATCTGAGTATTTCCTAGCCTGTTTCCAATAATGTGCTAATCATTTGGTTGAAAATATAAGACTTAGGTCAAACATCAACCACCACAACTCTGTTCATGCTACTTCACTGTCACCTGGTATAAAGTTATGTGGAACGGCAGATTGAGGAGAACTCTTAATTAAGTGTATAAGATTTAACCTTGCTTTTGAAATTTGAAAGTGTAACCAAGATTTGTCTAAACATTAGTTCTCTTTGTATTGATTAAGCCTGGAAGTAAAAATTTTGAACCTAAAGAATTTGATTTTCACTTCAGAAAGATTTTTACATCTTTTTTCTTTTTAAACCATAAATTATCACTACATTCCACTGGTCCTAGCTTCTTCTTTGGAAATACCTCTAATAATGTAATCTCTACAGTGTTCTTTATATCATTCATCTCTCTCCATGACTTTCATATTTCTTCCTTGATTTTTACCATTAACTTCCATGTTATTATCTACATCATGGATTTCATTCTCAGTACTGTCTTAGTCAGTTCAGGCTGCTATAACAAATATGCCACGACTGAGTGCCTTAAATGACAAATATTTATTTTTCAAAGTTCCGAAGGCTGTAAAGTCCAAGGTCAGGGTGCAGGTAGGTCCCATGTCTGGTAAGAGCCTGCTTCCTGGCTTGCAGATGTCTGTATTCTCACTGTATCCTCACAAGACAAAGAACAGAGAAAGAGGAAGAAGCAGGTTCTTCGTGCTTCTTTTAAAAAAAAAAATTGAAGTATACCTGAAAAGGTGCTTCTTCTTATAAAGGCATTAATCCCTTTCATAAGGGCTCCTCCTCATTCCTTAATTAACTCTTAAAGGCCCCAAGTCCAAATACCCTCACTTTGAGGATTAGGATTTCAACATATGAATTTTGGGGGAACACAAGTGTTTAGTCCACAGCGAGTAGTATCTGTGTTGCTGTTTCTTCCTTTTACTCTAGTTTTAAATTCTTCTATCTTGTATTTGTTTGGGGTTTTTTGTAGTCTTTTCTTCTTTTATTGAGTTTCCCTTACATAACAGCCTGAATTCTCATATTTTTGTCCCCTTAATTCAGTTTTTTCCCCCCTTATTTTTAAAATGAAGCAAGGGCACCTGGGTTGCTCAGTCAGCTGGGTGACTGACTCTTGATTTCAGCTCAGGTCATGATCTCAGGGTTGTGAGTTGAGCCCCATATAGGGTTCAGCACTCAGTGGGAAATCTGCTTGAGATTCTCTCTCCCTCTCTCCCTCTGCCCTTCCCCTTGCTCACGTGCTCTTTCTCTCTCTCTCAAAACATCTTTAAAATAAAATAAAATGAGGCGTACTTTGTATACAATAAAGCGCATAAGTCTTAGCATACAACAAGATAAACTTTTACATTTTTATCCACTTATGTAAACATGCCTTATTTCACAGAGACAAGAATTTGTTTATATTATGACATGATAGTTCTAAAATTTTCTTTCAGGCTCATTGACAAATCTCATGCTTTGTTTGCATAATAAACCCCTATTGTTTGTTATCAACATTTCTCTTCTTTTTAGTCATTTATAAATGTCAATCCAATTCCTATGATTTCAGTCATCATTCACTTTAATAAAGATGGGTCCTCCTCAGATCTATACCAGTGTAAGAGTTGATCTGAATTACTTTTGCTCAATTTCTCATTTTTTTGTACTAGCAATCACTTACATGCTGACAATCTGACATTTATTTAAGATTTTTCAACTTCTCCGTATCTCACACTGTGAAGGAATTGGAACTATAACCCACTAATAAAGTGTTCTCAAAATTAATCTCAGACCAAGGAGACAGCAACAAATTCTAGGCTGATCTGTGTATTTCTTGAGTATAAAAGCTGGTAGAAAACTCCGATCTTTGAATATTTCCTTAGTCACTTTCAACCATTTCACTCAACTATTATGCACTATTCACTTCTTTTTTTAGGCACATAGCATCTGTCTCTACTATTCTATATTGAATATATTCTATATTCTTGCCTGCTTTATCTGCTGACTTCCTGGGTACTCATCACATTTAGCAAAGCTTAAAGAATCCATCACAGTGGCTCCCCACAATCCCAAATGTCATTGTCCCCTGATAATTTCAACAGGACCCATCCTACACTGGATCCAGTTGATTTCAGGGACTGCCATCCATTGTCTATTTTAGGAACCATTATCAGTTTTTTGACCTGGTCATCATCTGAGATAGCCTCATGTCTAAAAAACCCAGGCACAAGAGTTGCACGTTCTACTATAATCTCCTTTCCCTTCAGCTCTTTCTTTCTCTTGGTTCCTCTATACCTACTCTCTTAATTGACCATGATATGGAGTTCATGACCCTTCCCTCTTCTCTGATTCTATCACCTCTCTCCTGGGTTTACTTCTGTACCTATACCCTAGACTTTTGTGATTCTTCTCAAAAACTATTCCAAATATTTTGGTCTTTTCAACCTTCTACCTCCTGTTATGTAATTTACTCTTAGAAGAGTTTTATTTCACAAGGAAATGAGGGTCATAAATATAAAACTATTTTTTTCCCTTTCTACATAGAGATTTAGCTGAATTAGCAGCTCACCCAACCCTTCTTTCCATGATTGCAGAGGAGTAGGTGTCTTTCCATTAAAGATGAACACTTCTAACTGTTCTTGGTATCTTAGCCACTGCCATTATCTCTGGAACTTGAGTCTATCCATTATCTTTTATTTTTCCAGAGTCATATAATATTCCATTTCTGGAGTTTACTTTCTTTCTGCATACAATTATACAATAAGTTGAATCATAATTAGGAAAAAACAGTCTTTTAGCTACCACTTTCTTTGTCTCCTCACAGATAAAATTTTGAAATTAGCCAACATGTGCCATATTGAATTCCTCACTTGAATTCCTTACTTAAACCTCTTAAAGTCAGATTCTAACACTAATTCTCAATTACAATTGTCATCCATTCTTTAAGTTTGCAAATCAAATCACTGTTTTTTATTACTTAAATTACAGTGTCTCTGCTTCATTTGAAAATACTGACTGTTCAGGAGTGCCTGCATGGCTCAGTTGGTTGAGCATCTGACTCTTGATTTTTGGCTCAGGTCATGATCTCAGGGTCCTGGGATCAAGCCCCACATCTTGCTCCATGCTCAGTGAGGAGTCTGCTTGAGGATTCTCTCCCACATCCTCTGCCTCTCCTCCTGCTCTCTTTCTCTCTCTCAAAAAACAAATTAAATAAATAAATCTTCAAAAACAGAGGAGGTATTGACTGTTTAAATAGGTATACTGGGATTGAGGCTAGAAACTAGGATAAAGTATAGATCCAATGTGACCTGAAGAGGGAAAGCCAGAAAATGCAATTCCTAGATGAATCCACAGGAGCCAAGACTGGACGCCAGAGAGACCACTTTCAAATACCACAGGCCAGAGAAACCAATTTCAAAGACCAAGCTTAAAGGATAAAATAAAGGATTCCAAGTCAATTTATAGAACCAAAAGTTCAGTATCATATCAACATCAGATTAGAAATAATCAAGTATCTGTCCCCAAAATACCTTAGAAAAGCTGTCACATGATTATAGGATCTTACCCATTCATGGCCACTCACCAATAATTTTCCCTCTTACTCTGGTGTTTGTTTCTTTTGGTCTTTCTCTCTCCGTCTCTGTCTCTCATCCCTCTTTTGTCTCATTCTCCTCTCAATGATAGATAGATAGATAGACAGATAGATACAGAATAGATAATAGTAAGAAAAAAAAGAAAAGAAGAGAAGAAAAAAGGGGAGGGAAAGGGAGGGGAGCAGGGGAGGGGAAGGGAGGAAAGGGTGCCTGTCAGGGTTCTCCAGAGAAAGGAACAAATAGGATATATCTCTAGCTCTAGCTCTACCTCTACATCTACATTTATATACTTTATCATAAGGCTACAGAATGGTATACCATCTCTCTCCTGCTTAACTATTTGTTATTCTCCCCTAAGAATCCTGTACTCAAACCATAACAAAATCAGAACATACCATGTTCTCTCACGCTTCTATACCCGAGGGAAAATTTGTCCTCTTTGTCCTCCCCTATAGTCTCTAATGAAGAAATACGAATTCTACCAAGTCTTATTTCAATCAGTGCTTCCTCTGTGAAGCCTTTCTGGAATTTCCCAGGAAGATTTAAGTATCCCTTACCCTGATTCTCCATTTGACTCTGCATATGTTTCCAACTATCATATGATTTTGTATTTTTTGATTATTTGTTTACTTTCCTATTAGCCACACAAATGACAAGGTTAACTATAGGCTTTAATTAGGTCTTATAGTTAGGGTCAAGGTTGCAGCCTGGTATCCAGTACAGTGCTTGGTTGATCATGTGCCATATTTGTTGATTAAAGACTGACAGAAAATGAAAGAAGCATACTTTCTGTTTAGAACAAACTTGCATTACAAACAACATAGAGTCAATTGTTTGCCTGTAAAATTATTCAAAATACTGAAGTTTTGTTCATGTGTGAAATTAAAATTCCTACTAGCTGGTATTAAGATAGTTAACGATTATAATTCCATAACATTTTTACCTTTAACATTTCCAAGCCACAATATGTACAGTAATGAATAATAAGACCTTTTAAATTTGTTTACCACCCTAATGTTTCTGCTTATTATGCATATTAAATATAAGTGTTGGTCTTTGTAAGCTTAATTACCATACAAATAACAATGATACTTAAACTGAATGATTTTTCTTTACTAACTAGTGCTGCAAACTGCTACATTACAATATAAAATCTATAGTATCTATAGATCTATAGTATCTAATTTTCATAGCAGCAATGACAAATAATACTACTGATTATCATCAATGCTTTAAATTTCTAAGCTAATTATAAAAATAACTTTATTGATTTCTCCAACCTGAGAAAAGCAACAAACATTACTCCACTTCTCCTTTCTATATTCTAAAATTAGAATATCATTACTACATTATTACTGAATGGTCAAAACAGAATGCTTGTGTATGTAGAAGGCATAGCTCACTTGATATGAGACCAAAAAATTATCTGCGCTTTATTAAATATATTATAATATAGGTTTAACTCTTATAACATTAAAACTATGGAATTAGAACAGAAATATTCATGTTAGAAAGACTAACAGTGATTGAGTCTTTAATACATACAAGCACTTTTCCTGGGTGCTTTCTAGTTTTATTCAAACCTTTCAAAACTGGGGCCCCTGAGTAGCTCAATCAGTTAAGTGTCTGCCTTTTGCTCAGGTCATGATCCCAGGGTCCTGGGATGGAGTCCCTCATCAGGCTCCTTGCTCAGCGAAAAGTCTGCTTCTCCCTCGCCCACTGCCCCCTCCCCCCAGCTCGTGCTCTCTCTCTCTTTCTCTCTCTCTCTCTCTCAGTCTTTCAAATAAATAAAATCTTTAAAAAAAAAAAAAAAACACATACACATGAAGAAAACAAAACCTTTCAAAACAAATTTTGATAAAATACCCTCTTTTTAGAGGTGAATAAAGAGGGGTACATCATGACACTAGCCAACTTCTTCAAAGGTACATGGAATAAAAATTCAAGTACTTACTGAAAACAAAACCTAAGTCCTTTCCTTCTTAATCATTAGGCAAGAAATACAAAGGAGCTACAAACTCTGGCTGCCAAAACTACTGTGTGATGAGAGCCTATTTTCAATGATGACTGGGACACACCATTGGTGTTCAATGCCACCATCACAGAAAATAAACAATGGTTTCACATTTAAGGTCCAAATCATTTATACTCAGAAGTCTGATGTCATTCAAGTCAATGTCTGAAACTTGCCAGTCACCATTCTTGTTGAGCCCTAAAATGGAAAGGTAAGAAAATGGATATTTTCTGTTCCAATGAAGGTCATGTAGGAGCCAATTATCGGGTTTCCAGGGTCACTGGCATTCCCTCTAATTAAGCAAGATTCAGAAACCATATCTTTTAAAAATGCCCTAAAACACAACTTTTCCATGCCATCTCACAATCTTCCTATTCTCAAAATACACATTCTCTTAACTGTACACATTTAAGTTGTGAAATAAAGATGGATCTTAACAGACATATTTATTTTTATAGTCCATGATGCATCTTTTAAAAAAAAATCTCTGAATGCCTGATGTTTACATACCAAGGTGAGACTGCAGTCTACAGGCAAGAAAAGCATGGAGTTACCTGCTATATCACTATATGCTGCAGATAAGAGAGGACAATATTGCCCAGACCAAACCCTCACATCCCTGAGCTAAGATTTTGGAACTATAATGCACTAAATATCCACTGTCCTTTCAAAGGCTATCAAAATACTTTCAATTAAGCCTAATGTCCTTATTCTCAGTTAATCTACAGAATATCCTATCTACAGAACTACATCCTAATCTACAGAACAAGCTATCCTGCTGACCCATAGTTTTGTATGTTCCTTCCCTCGCTTTCTTGCTTTGTTCCTAATTTTCCTTTCTTCTCTTTCTCAAAACTTTCACTCTTATTTCTGGAACTTTTATCTTATAAACTGTGTATGTCTTCATACTTGGGTCTCAAAAACTCTCTTCTACTCTTGCGTCAAATGAATAAGTTTCACTGTTTTATTCCTGACAGCCCTCTCAATGACATTATTTTTTTTCTCCCATCATAAAATATCTCAGGCTCAGGAGGTATTGTGGTATTCTCCTTGCTCCCTTTTGCTTATTTCAGATGTTTTCTCCACCTGCCTTCTGGAAAAAATGTCCTTCTCTTTGATGTTCAAATTATTTGGCTATCTCAACTTCTCTTCTTGATATTACCAGTTTACGTTTGGGTTAATTCTCATTTATTAAAAACTTGGCTTCTGGTTTTCAGATTCCCTTCTTACTATTTTGTTATTTTCATTGTTGATGTCAGTATCTAAAATTGATGGCTCATCTAATAATCTGGCCACTAAATTTCTTGACCTTATCATCTTTAACAAAATATTTTCTCTTCTCCACCTCAGACAGGCAATTCCATTGCCACATATTAGAATTTTTAATGGCCTTTTAGATCATCTATTCGGTCATCTTCCTCTGAACACAATCAATCCATCTTTCTGGTCCTAATTCACTTACTAAGAGTATGCTTTAAAATTCTTAAAATTCTAAACAATTAGATTTTGGATTCTAACCCTTTATCAGATATGTGATTTGCAAATATCTTCTCCCATTCTATAGGCTGCCTTTTAATTTGGATGATTATTTCCTTTGCTGTGCAGAAGCTTTGTATTCATAATCTACAAAGAATTTATCAAACTCAATAGACAAAAAACAAATAACACAGTTAAGAAATGGACAGAAGACATGAAAGACATTTTCCAAAAAAGACATCCAGATGGCTAATAGACACATAAAAAGATGCTCAACATCACTCTTCATCAGGGAAATACAAATCAAAACTACAATGAGATACCATCTCACACCTGTCAGGATGGCTAAAATGAACAACATAAGAAACAAGGGTGTTGGCAAGGATGTGGAGAAAAACCTTTTGCACTGTTGGTGTGAATGCAAACTGGTGCAGCCACTCTGGAAAATAGTATGAAGGTTCCTCAAAATGTTAAAAACAGAACTATCCTATGATCCAAGAATTGTGCTACTACACATTTATCCAAGGAATACAAAAATACAGATTTGAAGGGGTAAACACACCCCAATGTTTATAGCAGCATTATCAACAATAACCAAACTATGGAGAGAGCCCAAAGGTCCATCGCCTGATACATGGATAAGATGCAGTGTGTGTATATGTATGTATGTATGTGTGTGTGTACACACACACACACACACACACACACACACACACACACACACAATATGATGGAATATTACTCAGGCATCAAAAAGAATGATATCTTGCCATTTACAAAGACATGGATGGAACTAGAGTGTATTATGCTAAGTTAAATAAGTCAGCCAGAGAAAGACAAATACCATATGATCTCCCTCATATGCGGAATTAAAGAAAGAAAACAGATGAACATATAGGAAGGGGAAAAGAAGAAAATGAGAGAGGGAAAGAAGCCATAAGAGACTCTTAACAATTGAAAACAAACTAGAGGTTGATGGAGGAAGTGGGTGGGGGATGGGCTAGATGGATGATGGGTATTATGGAGGGCATTTGTTATGATGAGTGATGTAAGTGATGAATCACTGAATTCTACTTTGGAAACCAATACTGCACTGTATGTTTGTTTGTTTGTTTTTAAGATTTTATTTATTTATTTGACAGAGAGACAGATCACAAGTAGGCAGAGAGGCAGGCAGAGGGAGACGGCGAAGCAGGCTCCCCGCTGAGCAGAGAGCCCAATTCGGGGTTCGATCCCAGGACCCTGAGATCATGACCTGAGCCGAAGACAGAGGCTTTAACCCACTGAGCCACCCAGGCGCCCCTGCACTGTATGTTAACTACGTAAAATTTAGATTAAAAAAATAATAAAATTTTAAAAAAGATATCAAGTCAATTAATATCTCCACTTTTTCCCAATGAACTAGCCTCTAATTTTTCATATCTTCCCTAAAATACATGGTCCATTAATTAAGAAATTATTTTGTTAATAATATACAATCCTTGGCCCTTTGGCTTTTTTGCCTATTCTACATGGAAAAACTCCAACCCTAGATGAGCAAAACTGTTTGATGAGCAAAACTCTTCTACAGACTCAGCTGTCTTTGAACCTATTTTCCTCTGCTTGGAATTTCTTGGCCATTACACTCCCCTACCCCCAATTCTTTTTCTGGTTAGCAGTCATTCTTCTTTAAAGTCTTATATTTTTTCAGGAACATTTTTGCTGACATTTGATCAGGTAACTTTAATATTCCCCTCAGCCTAACTAAACTTCACACAGGTTTCCTCCTGACTATCAGCCTCTGACCTACCTTTTCTTAAAGCATTTACTTTAGAAAACTTACAATTGTGAATTCTTTCTTTGCCGCTTTGAAATGTAAATCATCTCACAGATACTTGTCAATTTTCAAATCCAAGAATGTCTGTCTCAAGGACCTTGGAATCATTCTTTTGAAATGTAATCAAGAAATAGTGCCCCTGTGTCCCAGTCTCTGTGAAAGGGTAGGAGCATTACTTCTGATAGTGCCAAATAGCAAACAATGATAGCCTAATTACATTGACCAAAGTTCCCCTAACATCCTCCAGTATATTTCCGCTAGTTCACTTCAATGCTTTTTAAAAAAACTCTTCCTGATTTGGTTTCAAAAGAGTGGAGTTCTCCCCTATTGCAACAGCCTTGAATGAAGTCTTCCTTGCATTTCTAATTCTATCCAGGCCAATTTTTTTTTCTTTGACACTCCCTGTGTGGATCAAATTTCCCTGCTATAATCTTTTCAGATTATAAAATCCTCCTTCAAAGGGTTTAACTTAGTTGTTTTTTTGATTAGTGTGTTTGTACACTTCTCGGATTGCTATCTGCTTAAATCTTAAGTTCCAAAGTCAATCTTTTTCTCCTCACCCTATTTTCTGAAAGAGTGTCTGACCCATAATAAAAAAGCAATAAATATTAGTTGAATTATTGAAGGATATGCATATTTCTCAGTATCTGTCTACCTTATCTTGTCTTCCTTTATATCCATCTTAAATTTAATGGTCTGCCATTATTTCCTTAACTTTTTGGCCCTTCTCTCTTTCATTATACTTACCTAGCCAAACACTGAGCCCAGTATAAAAATTTGGGCACATGAACAGTAATGATGTAAATAATGGAACTATAACTTTATTGTAAAAAGCAATAACAAAATTTAATACTGTGCAGTGGTTAATGGTTTATAATTACCTGTAAATACTGGGATTTTCAGGACTTATTTTTGGTGTTTTTTTAAAAGTCATACATATTCTTAGGCTCTCAAATGAAGATCAAATAATTATTCACCTAGTTTTCATATTTCTTTGATTTTTAATTATTGGTTTGTTTTTTGCTTTTAATGATTTAATTCCTACAATACATATTTTATTGCAACTTTGATACATGATTTATTTTATCCCAACAATTCAAACTACTGCCCATCATGAATTAGTAATATTGGTTACTATCCACAGTGTTGAGATTTAAAATTTACTTGCATACAGAGAAACACAGTTCTTCACTGTAACTCATTTTATTGCTTTCTTTATTGTAATGTCTACATTTTTAATTTTATGTCATAGATATTTTTTCTTATTTCTTCAAGAGGATTGGTCATATATTGTCAAAATTGCTATGATCTTTAAAAATTCACTTCTTGGATTTACTTATTAACGCCATTGTTTTTTATACTTTAATATTTTACATCTTCTTTTTAATAATAATTCCCATGTAACTTAGAGATTTTCTTTGTTTTATATTTTATAATATCTTGCTTTAAAAACTTCATTTGGTAATTTTTATTCTTTATTTTTCTATAAGAAATTAAAAGTATTAAATTTCCTTACCGTATCTACTAATTTAAAAATTAGAAAATTTTTAATGAAAGCCATTAAGAGTTGAGAACTTGTGCTTCCTTTTGAAAAATGTAAAAGCTCATGATCCCATTTAAAAGTATTTCAAAATGAATTAAATATTGTGATTAAATACAAATAAAAATAATGTAGTGAAATCATCATTTTCATACTGCCAAGTTATTTTCTTTAAGCATCCATCATATGATAATAATATGAGCCTTGATACTGCTGTGGCCCAAGTCTTCTCCCCTAGTTGCTTATTAAATGGCATTAATTTCTGTGTTACCTTTGTAGGTCTCCTTTGTCTTCAAAGTGAAAAAGCCATAAAAAGCAGTTTTGTTAGTTCTTACTAACATAAAGGAGGTATAAGGGGGAATAGTAGCCAAAATAAACAAACAAAAACCATGTGCATTTATTGGGGGTAAATAATATATTTTATGGTGTGAAGTGATACAGTTTGCAAATTATGTCTGGCAAATAAGGCACACTTGAGTTCTTAAGTTTCTCTTGATGATCTTTTGACAAATGCCATCCAAAACAGAAAAATTTCTTCCAAGCTTCCAAGGATATTTTCAAAAATGAGGTCAAGAAAATAAAGCCTGAATTCATATTCTATATATGAAAATGATCATTGATTTGCCCTTTGAAATATTTTAAAAATAAAATACTTTTAAGAGCTTCACCAAATAAAAATTAGATAACTTATTTTTTAACACCAATTCATAATATCTATTGCAAAAATTAACTCAAACTAGAATATAAAAAATATTAGAAACTGCCCTTTGAAATCTTGATCTTACTTTCACTTAGATGTTCAAATTTATCCACTGGATATGGTGGGTTACGCATAATGTTAAGATTCTTTCATTTTTGCAGCATTTTCTATTTCTATAGAGCAACAGTAGTTTTCAGCTTATAAATTTGATGAGGCATTTTTTTCTTAGTAAAACCATCCAATTTTGGCAAAATAAGATCCATTGCCTCATGTCAAAAAACACTTTTCTGTATAACAACTTAGGCAACATTATCCTAGTCTTCAAAATATTTAAATAAACATTTTTTCAAATCTAAAAAACATACAAAACTAAAGAAAAAGTCAAGACATATGAGAAGAAAGACATAATGACTCAGAACTTATAAAAATGACAACATAAACATACCCAGGCCTTCAGATACTGAAATAACTAGACACAGACTGTAAAATAACAGTACCTCACTGTTGTTCCTCAAGTCCTGAGATCCCTGAGTTTCCTCACTGCCTCCCCCCCATATATTCTGGACAGGGCACTACAGAGGCCTCTGATACAGAATAGCCAATAGGAATAGATAAGAGAAAACTCCATGAAAAGCTTGTCAAAAACAAACAAAAGAACTGGGAAAAGAATGTCTAATAACAGAGCAAGTTTTTTGGCAATACCATCTATCCTCCACTGAAACACCAATGGAAAAACTGCACGTGCATGCGTGCACACACGCACACACTCTGCCGTGGTTCATGGTTTCATTAGGTCCAATCAGAGAGTCAACTGCTGGGTGGTATCTGTCAGGACTGCGCATGAAGCTAATCTTTTAGGAAGTAGTAAAGTGCTTAAAATAACTCAATGATGATGAGAATACATCATTGGGACACAGAAGACAACTGACAAAGCTTCTAATGTACAAAGCTAGAAAAATCTGAGCAACAAATAAAGTAGTACCATAGGTGGGATTCTGGAACAGAAAAATGAAATGAGATAGACTAAAAAATTCTAAATGAGTTCCGGAATTTAGTTAATAATAATGTTTCAACATTGGTCCACGAATATTTCAAAATGTATCATATTAACATATGATATTAATAAAAGGGGAAACTAAGTAGGGAACATATGGGATTTCTTGATGCTATTTTCACAATTTTTCTGTAAATCTAAATCTATTCTAAAATGTAGTTATTTCTTTAAAAATAACCAAATTGGAAGTATAGAGCTGAAAAATACAATAACTTTAACAAAAAACTCACTGAATTAGTTAAATAGTGGAGTAGAAACGAGAGAGGATAAACTCAGTAAACTTGAGGACAGATAAGTATATAATTTGCCCAATTTGGAAAGCAGACAAATAACAGATTGGGGGAAAAAATGAACAGAATTCCATGGACAAGTTTAATCCTCTATTAAACATAATGGAGAGGAACATGGTAAACTGAGAAATAGATCAGAAACTATTCACGATGAGTATGAAGAGATTAAAGGTTAAAACTTAGAAAAGAAAAAATAGGTGACAGAGAATAAAATAGAGGACTATCAAACATCTCTTTAATTGAAGATGAGGAGAGAAGAAATAAAGCAAATGGAATGCTTCAAGAGATAATACCTAAGGAATTCCCAAAACAAATAAAATACATCAATTCAAAGATTCAACATTCAAATAAGCTTAATTTAAAAATAATCCATTCTACAAACATCATGGGAAAGCTATTTTTAAAAATAGAAAGAAAAGAAAAAACCTAAAAAGAGTGAAAGATGACAGCAGGCTTCTTAACTGTAATACTGTAATCCTACAGATAATGGAATGGCATTGTAAATGGCTTGAAAGAAAGTAACTGTCAAATCATAATTCTGTAATCCCAAATCATAATTCTGTAATCCTCAAAATACTTTTAAGGAATGGAGATAAATAATGTCACAAAAAGTGGAAAAATTTTAGATCAGCAGACATGTACTAAAGAAAATTCTAAAACATGTACTTTAGGCTGAAGGTAATATGATACCAGAGAAAAGCTTAAAGAAACAAGAAGGAAAGATGAGAAAATCAATGGTAAATATGTAGGTAAATATAAATAAATATTTATTTATAAAACAATGTTTGGGGGGTAAATATGTATATCCATATGTACATTTAGATGTATGAATGCACAAAAACCAAAGCACATATCAGCAGGAGGTTAAAAATAATTAAATCTTCTAAGTCCCTTGCATTTTCCATAAAAAGAGTTAAGGTACCAATAAGCATATGGCATTAGATCTGATAAAGAATAATTTATGTTGTAAAGTTCCTGTAGTGTAAACACTAGAGGTAAAGAAACAGTTCATGAGTTCCAAACTAGTAAAGGGAGGGAAAAAAAATCAATGAAAAAGAAATCACAACCAATTCAAACAAAAGCAAAAATGAGGAAAAATAAATATACAAGTAGGGCAAAAAGAAGCACAATAAATGGTAGGTTTAAATTTACATATATCAATAAATATAAACAAATAAAATGGAGTAAATGTCATACTTAAAATTTTAGAGCATTATCTATTACATGAAGATACAGAATGTTCGAATGTAAGGAGATGGAAAAAAGATATACTAGAAACGGTAACTGAAAATTGCCTTGATGGAAAGATAGAAGTATGACTATATTATCATCAGACAAATTAGATACAAGGGAAAAAATCACTACTAGAGATAAAAGAAGGTAATTTAGAATGATCAATATTTTAATTCACCAGAAACAGATAGAGAAGTACAATTGTAAGTATTTAAAGATACGGTCTCAAAATATGCAAAGCAAAATTGACAGCAAAGCAAGGAAAATTAAGAATTGAAAAATAATACAAATATTATATATTAAAATGGTGGGGTACAACTATAATAATAATTCAAATTAAATTTACTTCCTATTAAAGATAAAATACTGAAGTCAATCATCTGAGCATCTAAATAATCTGATTAAAAAGTGAGGTAAGGACTTGAATAGACATTTCTCCAAAGAAGATATATAAATGATCACAGAAAGACAAATGCTGCATAATTCCACTTATATGGGGTATCTAAAACAGTCAAATTCATAGACTCAAAAAGTAGAATGCTGCTTGTCAGGAGCTCAGGGTAAGGGTAAATGGAGAATTACTAATTAATGGACATGAAGTTGCAGTTCAGCAAAATGAGTAAGTTTTAGAGATGTGCTATAGCACACTGTATCTATATTCAACATTACTGTATTATACACTTAAAAATTTATTAAGAGAACAGATTTCATATTAAGTCTTCTTACCATAATAAAATAAAAAAATTTAGAAAGGTAATAGAAAACCTGAGTAGTTCTACATTCACTAGAATTAATGAAAATGTAGTTAAAACATCTTATCCTAAAGAAAACTCCAGTCCTCAACAGTGAATTTTAACAAACATGCATAAAGGCAGTGATTCTAATCTTAAACATTTGGTACATCTATTATAACTTGATCGCAAACCCACTGAAGGACAATATGGGAAATGAAAATTAGAGAACCATCTCACTCCTATCTCAAAAAACACTATAAAACTAAATCCACTTTTCTGTTTTTTTCTAAAATAAGTAATACAATATGACCACATTGACTTTATAACAGATATGCAATTTTTACTTACATTAGAATATTGATTACTGTAAATCACCACATTAAACCATTAAAAGCATAAGTAATATATAATCATGTCACTATATATGCAGAAAAGCATGGGTCAAAGTTCAATATTCATTCATAATAAAAACTCCTAGCAAATTAGAAATAATAGGGAACTTAGCTTGATTTAAGTAGTTATAGTAGTCATATTTGGTGGCAAAGTGGTGAAAGCAATTCTGTATAGTGCAGGAACAAGACAAGGTTATCCAATATGAATATTTTTTTCAATATCATAATAAAAACACTACCATTTTACTATGAATAATAATTAAAAGGTGTAAGGATTATAAAGAAAAAAAACAAAATTTTGTGGTTCTTTTTTGGGAGAAGGTGGATATGACTCTACATCACAGGTCAGCAAACATGTTATGTAAAGAACAAGATAGTAAATATTTTGCTGTCTGTGTGATCTCTGCTATAGCTATTTAAATCTATATCATGGAGAGAGCCATACATAATACATAAACAAATGAGTATGGTTGTGTATCAATTAAACTTCATTTACAAAACAGAGAGGCCAGATTTGGTCCACAGACTGAATTTTGTAACCCCTGCTCTTCATAGTTGCTCCCTAAAATTTTACAGATATATTGTTAGTATTAGTAAGAGAGATTAGCAAGTTTTGAATACAAAAACAAAATACAAACATAATTACATTTCTCTACGCTAGGAACAGATAAAAAATATAACTTTAGCAGCTAAAATATAAATAAAACATATAATACATAAATAATGTGTAATTAATAGAAAACAAATCTATTTCCAGAAATAAATCTGAAAAAAACCCACAAGGACTTTATAGACCAAATGATTACATTTTATTGAAAACTATTAAAGAACAGCTAAATCAATACCTACATGTATTTTAGTTGTGGATGAGAAGATTTAAAATCACAAAGGTACCACTTCCTCAATAATTGATCTACAAATTCATGATAATTCTCAACTTTAAAAAAATCACTTCTGGGGGAGGAATTTAAGAAGCTGGTTGTATAACTTATGTAGGAAATCCAAGTCTCTAAACAAACCAGTGTATTTAAGAAGAAGAAAAACAAGTGGGGTCCTTGCCTTATGAGATAAGAAGAATTATTATCATGCTATATTAACTTAGTAGAGTACAGATGCAAGAAATGACCTGTAGAACAGAAAAAAAAAGTCCAAAAGCAAGCCCACAGATATGCAGAAAACATAACTTATAACTATCTAACACTGTATGTGACAGATTCAATGAAGCACTTTTACTATATAGCAGTATTTAGATTTAATATTAAAAGACAGTAGTAAAACAGTGTTTCTCCTCTATTTCTTTCAAGATCAATATTTATGGGAAGCTCCATAAAACTGGGTCTGAACTAAACACAAGTGATGAATTATGGGGAAAATTAGACTTTTCATAGAAAAACATGTCTGTTGTGATAGGCATCATCAGTGACATTTGCTGAATATATCGATAATATATCCAAAATTAAGATGGATCATTTGTGAAAAACACCAAATGCGCTCTAAAATCAATCAACTATACATCATATCTCATTAATCAAATGGTGTCTCCCCTGTCAAGGACTCTTGGCCACATACTTTGAGTTTTATCATCCTCTTCAAAATGCTTAAAGAGAAAACTTGTGCACCAGAGTAACAGACACTTCCACATCTGACTAACAGTCTCACATCCCTGCAGGATCTCATCCCATCTCAATGACAGAGGTTTTTGTTTTACTCAATATACTTCTCTGTCCAAAGAAATTAATCACAATACATTAAAATATCTAGTAGACAACCAGGGCCATACTATTAGAAAGGGACTGATTAGTAGTCATTCAAGGGTGACAAACAAGATTAAGTAGAACCATCCCTTCCCTAATCCATCACTAAAATCATTTACAAATCATCTGCAACTGGTGACAAATAATTCCTGGAGACCTAATACACATAAAGTGATTACAGACAACTTAAACTTGGTAAGGCACCAGAATCTTAATCGTTCCCAACACTAGAAGAAATAATTATGTGACACAATAGATGTCTTGGCTAATGCTACAATGACAATCATAGTACAATATAAATGTATTAAATCAATATGCTAGATGCTTTGAACTTATACAATGTTGAATGTGAAATATATCTCAGTATAATATTTTAGATGTAAAATGATTCACAAATCAAACATTGCCAATATATTGTTGCAACTGCATTGTTGCATTTAGTGACATATTTAAATGTTATTAATTGTAAATACTTTATTTTAAAATTTTAATGTCAGAACTACCATTCCCATTTTTATTACTATTACTATAATAAAGTTCTATAGACCTTTCTGCTTCTTGAATTTTATCTCTTCAGTTTCACCTCTACATGCAAATATTTTTGTTACTGTTTTAATCATTGACTAATATGTATGGACTTTTAAAAATTTAACTATAAAATTTGAGAGATCAGAAGAGAACCTGTAAGAATCCTAATTAGATTTACAACCTAAAACTTGTCTGTCATGGTTACTTTACGTACATGTATCATCACTTCTATCAGCAAGGATTCATATGAAAGAAAATTTGAATAACACCATATTAACAAATAGAAATATATTTCTCTCTTAAATAAAAGTCCAAAGATGAGTATTCTGGAATTAGAGGTAGCTAGACAAAGTTTTCAGGGTCCCAGTATTCTTCCAGGTCATTACTTTCCTAATATTTCATGTTCCCTAGAATTCAAGCAAAGAAAAAGGAGCAAAGGACTGAGTTCAACACTGGATACACAATAAATGTTCAGTGTTTGCAGAGACACTGAAGATACCTCATGAAATTAGAAAGATGCTGTTAGTACAATGCTCCTCTCTCTCTTCTTCTTCCTCTCCCTCTCTCTCTCTCAGTTTTTTTCTGGAAAAGTGAAACTCCACAGGTGCCCACACTTATCACCAGAATTGCACTTCCAACAATGAACCAATAACTCAACCAGTGGCTTTATCTTCATGACACAAATGATAAAGCTGACTCGTCTTTCCATTGACTCTTGACTCAGTAAATTATTTTGGCATTATGATTTATATTCAAGGAGATATTTATGCTCCCTTTGCCCACTGACTTTGAAGTCACATTTGCTGCTAGTAGTTAGTAGCATCATTTCTGAACATAAAGAATCATGCCAGACAATTCTTGGGGGTGTAATTCCAACTAGTATTTTCACAGGAATTATTTATATTCCAACAGAGACATAGATATAAATTTTATACTTTTTTTTCCATTGGCTGACTAAATAAGCTAAAGCAATGTCCCATTTTCAAGCTGGAATTGAGCATATGGATGATCAAGCTCAGTGGCTCCCAATTAAGAGAGATATATCGCAATCACCTAAGGTTTGTTTAAAGCACATGTACCACCTACACATTCAGCTCCTATAAATATAGACCCAAAATAATGGTGTGAGTCCAGCAGACTGCAGTAATAAAATATAAGTCTCCCATGTGTACTTGGATAAAAGTCCCAAATTGTGCTTAAATACTCTTGACTCCCCCAATTTAAGAACCATGATCAGGCAAATTCTTCTTTTGAGAAAAATAAATATAATAGAAAAATAGCCTACTACATTAAGAACGATAAGCACTATAAGGTAAGACATATTTCATTTAAGATGATATCTCTAGCATCAAGCACAATGCCTCTCATAAAGTAGATCATCAATGAATAGAAAGTGTGTTAGAGGAGTATGTGCAAATGGCTAGGAGAATCAGAGATTTGCCTCAAAACTTTGGGTCAAGGCAGAATGGAGCTCCTCTGAGCAGGAAGCAAACCAGGTTATTTCTCAAATGTTTAAATGTATTAACCACTATTTGAAATTATATTACTCATTCACTTTCTTATTTTTTGTTCATTATCTAGTTCCTTTACTAGAATATTAGCCTCTTACACTGGATGCAGTTGCAGCACCCAGAATACCTCATGATAGCAGAGTGGTCAGGAACTCAAAATCTGTTAAATGATAGTTAAGGGAACATATTCAAAGGTACCCATTTGCAGATGCAGATTAGAAAGATGTGACTTTAAAAAATAAAAGTAGCTTTTCACGAGAAGATACTACATGCTCCTTAAAAATAAAATAAAAACAAAATGATATATGGAAATAATTATAAATATCACCTGATATTCCATTAAAACTACTTTTAATAATTTGGTGCACAACTTTCCAATCTTTTCTATGTGCATGTGCCTTTATGTGTATAATTCTATAGAGAAAGAATGATACCTAAGTGGTCTTTTGTTCACTCACTGCTTTACTAAGAAATACGCCATGTACATTTTGCTTCCCAAGGTCATTTTGGATAATACATTGTAAAATATCAACAGTATAAGCAGGTATATAATAAAAAGGAAACTGTTTCTAATTTAGACACCTTATATTATTCAAATGAAAATTATTTCTAAAAACAACAAAAACCCTACAAAAGACAACATATAGATTTACAGCACTATTTTGATGTTTGCAAGGTATACTAGTAAATGAATGCATCATAATTTATGTAACCCCAAAGTATGAAACAATAATCATATTGATGGATATTTGAATTGTGTTGAGTGTTTTGTAACTACAATTAATATCTGTCATATATTTATTCACATATATTCTTGGAAGTAACTGTTGTTTAAAAAAATACATGCATTTCATATTATAATGGATATTACCAAATTATCTTCCAATGAGGTCTTAATAGTAGGTTTCTACCAAGAGGGAATGGGAATGTTTGTGTATCTTCACACCTTGGCTAACATAATCTACTACCAAAATTTTAAACTTTGTCTCTTGGATGTAAGAGGAAGTATCTCATTATCTTAATAAGCATTATTTTAATTATAAATGAAGTTGAAGTTCATTAATGAGATTTATGTTTATAAGACTATTGTATCTCTGTTTGAATGAATTATATTTTCTTATTTTTTACACATTTTTTTTGAGTAATTGACCTTTGAGTGATGTGTAAGAACCCTTTATACATTACAAAATTATGTAATTTGTTACATAGGTGTTTTCATAGACTGTATTCATGCCCCTAGTTCTTCACACTTCATCCATGACCTTCATCCTATAATTCTGCCATTCCTATATTAACCTCCTCATTCTGAGGAGACTTTATGACTTGTTTTGGCTAATAGTAAGTAGTAGAAGTTATGATATAGCAATTCGGAGTCTTGGCCTCAAGAGGACTCCGTGTTTCTGTTGTTTTATTGCACTTTGTCATTGCCACAAGCCCACTAGTCCCAGAAGGAGGAGAATATCAGGTGAAACAGGCCCAACGAACCCATTTGCCTCAGATGAGGTCAGTCTAAACAATCCTAGAACCAGGCAACCCAACTGAGATTAGCCCATCATCATGACTCAAGAGCCATAATAAACGATCGTGGTTTTAAGCCTTTAAATTTCAGGGTAGTTTGTTATGCAGCAATAGGAGACTGAAGTCCTTCAGTGCTGTGTCTCCCTTTTGTTCCCTTTTCTCCCTCCTTCCCTCCTTCATTCCTCCTTTTTCTCTTTCCTTCCTTCCTTTCTTTCTTTTTTGCTTTCCTATATTTATTTGTGGCAGTTTAGCACCCTCTAATTATTATTTATTTTCCATTTTTTTTAGCTTACCTTATATTTTTATTTTTTGTTGACATTTTTATTGGAAATCACACTAAATTTATTCATCAATGTAGATAAAACATCTAGCACTTTTCTGTTCTAATAAATATTGATTTATATTATCACTTAACTGTAAATAATACTTTATTATATGGATCATTTTCATTCCTTCATACTTATAAGCTATGCCTTGTTGAATATCTTTCCTATATTTTTCACACTTGTTCAATTATTACTTCAGCACAAATCTTTGGAAGTGGAACTGGTGGGTACATACATTTTAAGACCTTTATATGTATTAAAATTATTCCCAGGAAATGTTGTATAAAGTTATAGTCACACTAACAATTTATAATACTGCATATTTTCAACATCCCCAGAACACTCTGAATAGTAACAATATTTTATATATTTATTTGTCCATAACAATAAGGAAGTAACAATAGAGGTGGGTAGTTTAAATTCACTGTGTGACATGCACTTAGAGTCTACAAAGAAAAAAGTCATGTCATATGTGATTAACTATACTCCAGGGAATGTGTGCTTTTCTGGATTCCATGTAATCCCTGTGAATGTTGCTACTTTAGGAAATGTCTGTGATCTCTATGGTAAGAGCACATTAATGCTCATAATTGTTTTGCTCTCCAAACCCCCACCCTATCCCATTTTGTTTGCCAGAAGACACTTTCCTTTCACATCTCATCCCTTCTTCTTCAGGTGTGGCAGAATCTTAAAAAGGATAAACCTATAATTTTAGAAATTTTTCATAAACTTTAATTTGCTTTTAAATGCCCCTGAAGGTCTGTTTCCAGCACACCCACAATATGAAAGTTTAAAAGTGCATAAAATTTTTAAAATCCTTATATTTTCAAGGCAAGAAAAAAGTAATTCCAAAAATATGATGAGAATCTTATACCACTTTAAAACTAGGACATTTACTTTTCAATAATCAAATTCTCTTTGCTCCTCCCTCTCCTAAGCCCTGAGGAACAAGAACATATGATTTTAAAAATTTCCAAAGTTTCACTTAAGGCCTGACTGCCATTAAAATTTTCCTTACCTTATTAAGAGGAAAGATGTACATTTGTGGTATTATGTCATGCTTCAATCTAAAAAACTATGCGAACTCTGTACTTTTCAAACTAGTAAAGTTAGTAAAGGCTAGTGAATACCAGATTCATTCTTGGGCTCTATCCAGTTTAGGATTTATAGTAAAATGACTTTAAACATTATGTGCAGAAGTCTAGCAATGATATTATAAGAATAGAATACATCAGATTCAGTACTAGCTGGGAAAAGAAGCACTTGTTAGATAATAGGTGTGCTTTCTTGACCTCGCACCATCTCCTCTTTTACCATGTAAAAACCAATTACCCAGAACTCAAGGTGACCCAATTACTCCTCATAACAGTTACTACTTTATGGATGAATAATAAATCCAAGTCTAAATTCATGGCAGTTTCTTAATTTGGTCCACATAGCACTTACTATGTTTGAGTGAAAGAAACCCCCTTTTTCTTCCAGTGAATATAAACACAAAATCATGTTGCCCTCAAACTAGCAGTAGTCATCTTGCTACTTTGAGAGAAGCTCCCCACAGGACAAAGCCAGCACTCCTCAAAGGAAAGAACACAGAGAAACAGGGCCTCAGCTGTGCAAACATGTTGGTTAATTGAAATTAAGTTTAAACAAAAAATTTTTTAAAATAAGTTAAATCTGATGTTTTATCTCTGGATGGTTCAGTAATATGAGCCAATAAAATAACTACTGTGTATGCCACCATGAATAGAGTTTTGTTATTTACAATATAAAGAGTCATATTTATGTAGAATATTCCTCAGAAAGAGGACTCAAATTCTTGATACTTGGTACAACCAAGGAAGTTCATTTTGTGTCACGGATGCAGGAAAGATTCTAATATATTATGATACAAAATGACAGACACTCACTCTAGAGACAAATATGTTTCCTAAAGCTCTTGGTTGATGGGTTACTGGTGCTCTACCCCAAAATACAGTGGGTGAAGCAAATTTTCTAATCTCTGTGCTTGATATTATATTTGCTGAATGGAAGACCTTTTTATCTTTTACTTTGAAGGTTTTAAAAACATTGCTGAGTATTCGGGTTGCAGTTATCCTGTCAAATAAAATATTTCAATGAGTTGTGAATGATTTTAAAGAAAGATCCCTTCATAACAAAAAAACAACTGGAAACATTTTCACCATATTAATGGCTAGGATAAAGACAAAATGTCAGCTAGTATCCAAGTAGGGAACAAATAAAATTCATGAATTACATTCTGTTTACACTTCAAACACAAATTAAAATTGTTTATTTAGCTAACAGGCTCAGCCTTGATTACATGTCATTAGTGTCCATTATAATTTCAACTGTGCTTGAATTTTATAAGCCTGCTAGAAAATTACATTCTTATATTTCAGAGCTGGAAGTAAAATTAATGTGGTATTTTGGCTATTAATACCTGTAATCAGGTTAATCATTGCTTGAAGAATATAAATTTTTAATTTTCTACAAATAAAACAAAAATTAAAAGCAATTCTTCAAATCACTAATCAGTTCTTAATCTGGCATCAGTATTAGCCAGCTCCATACCAACTGACTACAGCTTTCCTGAAACATAATTATAATTTTCCTTTCCTATCTATAAAGTGTTAGCCTTGACTACTATAGGATCGATGCATTTACTCCAGAACTTACTCCCTTCTTCATTGTTTGAAGCATTTTATGACACTTAAATGAACACCTACACCCATTTATTTCTACAATCACTTCCTAGTTAAATTAATAGAACTATATTGATGTCTTCTTCATTCCATTTCTTGTAAAATATGCAAAAAGGTTTATTTAGCAGTAAATAGAAAAGAGGTACTAGAAGATTTACATGGTCAGAAAGTCCATAGGGAAGCCCAATCTAAACAGGATTTAACTTTCAGATCAAGAGAGTAAATGTGTTACACTCTTAGGAGAAAAAAGATTCCTATTCATCAATAGTGATTCATTTTTTCCTCTGGAGACTTCAGAGAAGGTTCATAGAAAATCTACGTAATTGCTGCTGCAGAGTCTGTGGCTTCACATAAAATGGTAAGTGGAGGCACCCAAGTCATTTGTATTGGGAACGGGACTGGGGAGAGTATGTCCTCTGCTCAGGACCCCTCTCCTACTTTTCTCGTTAACTCTCACTTATTTTTTGGCTCTCCAAAATCATCCAAGATTTGGATAAACCCTCTTGTAATATATTGCTCAGCCCTCGGTAATTTCCTTCATAATATGTATCAGCTTTTAGAAGTATCCTCCTTTCATGTCAGCTTTTATATATGCCTCCTTGTGCCCCACTAACTAAGCTATAAGTTCCAAGAAGGTAAGGGCCATGTCATTTTGACCACTGTTTGCGTACAGACACACACACACACACACACACACACACACACACACCTTCAGCTTTAATGCTTAGTACATAGTAGACATCAAACATATTTTTTAAAAAACTCAGTGAATAAATGAAAAAGAGACAACATTGATGGATAGATCTATCACTTTCCCTAAGACAGAGATGAAAGAAGATCCCTGAATACTTCCAAACCTCAGTCTTGAAGTGCATTCCAGGGAACTGTAGGAGGCCAAACATAAATGCAAATTCTCCCCACCCCTGCTCAGATCCTGTAAGAAATGAAGTATCAGTCGACTGGGGGATATAGAGAAGAAAATTTAGTATATGGATTTTTTACAGATGAAAAGCCCAAGATTTCTTCATGCCTACGTACGCCCTAGAAAACTAATTTTTGATCTGCATTTTAGGTTTACTTTCTGTTAATCAAACCTCTTAAATTAACAAGGGGACAAAATTACTTGTGGCAAAGACAATTTTTTGTATTCATAGAATCATTCTATTTTCCTACTGGGAACACAGCTAATATACATTTTCCAACCCCTCTGCCTTTATGTCAGGGCCACACAATTACAGTCCAACAAAGGATACCTGGATGAAAATTGGCCCCATAAAAATCTTTTTTGCATCATCCTTTCTCCTCAGTTTTACAGATCATGTATAGACCATAACACCACAAACAGAGACACTGAGATCCTGAGTGATTGAAGTAGAGTGTCTCCCATGCTCCTCTCTCCCCACAATCCACTCCAACTTGCTTTGCACGGATTTGTATTATGTTGTGTTAAGCCACAAGAGTTGGGAGTCAGCCACTGACTAATTGAGTACTGTACTTTGTCACTGTCACCAAAACTGAAAAAGAGAGGTGAGATGGATTCCTTAACAACATTTTGGGAAACAATCAATAGGAAATTATCAAAGGCAGTTGGGCATCACTGGTAGAATAGGTACTTATTTACTGGTATTTCATTTCTCCTTCTATTTTTCTAAGTATCTTAGAGATAGGTCACCACTGTCTTCATTTGCAATTCCCCAAAATTACCCAACACGATGCTAAGCTTTTAGAGAATAATTAATGCTTGATGAATAAGTAAATTGTTTGCCTTTTTAGTCCAACTACATTAAAGTATAATTGAAAAAAAGCATGGATTCTGGAAGCAAAAAAAAAAAAAAATTGCTAGCCGTGAGGATTCATCTACCATGGGTGTCCAAAAAGTATTATTTCTACACAGTTATAGAGCAAGGGAAATTTACTGAATAACTCTTGTCTTCAGTTTTCTAGTCTTAAAAGGAATATTATAACTACTCAATGTAGAGTTAAATGGGATAACATACATATATTTCAAAGCCTAGTAACTCATACAAGCAGGTGGTTCAAGTGTGTTTAATTGATATTTAAGTGGAAGATGTATTATTCTTCTCGGGTCATTTGCAAGCTGAAAAAAATTACCCAGAGTGGTCTTTTCATTCATTCATGTTTTATAATGTTTCTATAAGACATAAATAGAAAGAGACTCTCTTTACGCATGAATACAAATGTACAGTTATAGAATGCTTTCCTTCAGATTACTTTTATTTCATTTTCCTTCTCTCAAACATATTCTAGCACTATGTACTCATTCCATTGGCAAAGTCTAGAACTAAAAATATCGTTCATTAAGGTGATATATTGGAGCAAGAGTAAAATACATGTATTAATTGGGTGTTTAAATGCTCCAATGTTTATTCTGTATCAAGTTATGATAAGAGACAAGTATAACACAAAACATTTAGTGGGTAGTCAGGATATTTAGCCCATTTTTTAAGAAGAGGTAAAATTTTTTTCTTGGAATTTTTATAATCTATCAACAAAAACAAAATATTTACTTAAAATATTCTCACTTAAGGTAGTGACTAATTCCTATTTTCCTTCCAACTAAAACCTTTATGGGTTAAAACCTGATTTAAATTGTAAGTCATATATGTATATATACATATATGACACATATAATATATATTATATATATAATCAAGCTCTCCAAATTTTCACAGTGAAATAATCTCAGTATAGTGAATGAGTAAAAAAAACTAAGACTCAGAGTTGCCCAGAGACAAGACCCAAAAGACGATACCTTTATTTGAAAGTTTAGTTGATGAATTTACAAAACCAGTGTCCTTTATGAGTGTGAGACTCCCAGGAATTTTGGTGGCAACTTTGCCATGTTTTTCTCCTTTTTTTCATTATGTTTGACATTTTTAAGGCAGAGTTTCATTACAGACAAGCAATCTATGGCAACAGACTGGGGAAATAAGACAGTGCAGATACGGAGAAAGAGGAAGAAGGGAACAAAAATGAGCACCAAATTAGAGTAAGGGCTTTGGAGGTCCATCATCACTGTATAATATGTCTGTGTGAAATATTAGAGACTTCCAGAGAATGCTCTTAAGATACAAGAGCAAACTAATTTGCTTTGATTTGTTACTCAAGATCAATAGTCTGGCCCTGTGGCTAATACAAGAAGGAAATGGCAAAATTGATAAAATATGCCCCTTTTTACTGTATTCTACAGTCCTCTGGGGTGTATGTACCACAAAAAAAGCAAAAAGATCAAACTTTGCTTAATCAACAACTAGAAATATCTAAATAATAATAACAACAATAACAGCCCAAATTATAAAAATAACTTTTCTAATTATTGTTAGTTTTTCTTCCAATTTCTTTGTCCCATTCTGCTGTTGTAGGGAATCCAAGCTGTGAGGGGTATCTAGAACAGGGCGGCACACATGGGATTAGGATAGGTGAGGGAGCTGAAATCTCTCCTCACCTTCAGGACTCATTAGGAGAAAATGCAATGTCTAACTCCAGAAAAGCCCGCAAGGTGTCATTTTCTGGATAACTCTGTTATCACACAGGATTAGGCTCTCTGGTTTTGCAGGGTCCATTGTTGATGGGCCTAGGATTGATGAATCAGGTTAGTCAAGTTTATTAATTTGTAATGGTAAGAGCACTTTCACTTAACTACAGTGCTCAAATGACAACCAGGACAAAATGTTTCCTTTTATCTGACAATTTAGTATAGGATACTGAATTAGTAAACTAAAGGCTTGGCTAAAGAGGTAAATACTGTGGCAACCCAACTGATTATTCCTTATCCACACAGATTATAATTTTCTTGTAACTATATCCATATTCACTAGATTCATGGTCTCTCCTCCAGTTACTGATAGATAAATGCTGCTCACTTCTGGCTCTTTGGGTTTTCATAGCTTTACATCATTGACTTTAAATGCAGGTTCACAAAAAAAGGCACTGGACAGCTGCATATGGAACTGTTGAGAATCTGGTTAAAATTACAAATTTTGGGACCCCATCATAGACCTACTAAAACAGTATCACCAAATGTGGAGCACTAGCATTTGTATATTTTCATAATTTTCCCCAGGTAACTCTGGTAAGTGGTTCACTTTGCCACTGTCCAGGCTAAAAAACCTAACTGCAAACATACAGTTTTTCACTAGAGAGTACAATTTAATTGGATAGATTTCCACATAATGAATTTAAATCACATACCAGTGTGTCTTCACTGAGGTTAGAATTAGGATCACTTCACTTTGGTATTGGCGGTAATAAAAGGTATTGATAGTTTCTACGCACTTTGATCACTTATTTAAATATTCTTACTTGCCTCTCACATATGATACCTGATTACATCACTTGTGGGATAGATTTTAATAGCTTAACTTTAGAATTAGAGTTTCCCATAATAGTACTAATAACACATCTGTGGGGCACCTGGGTGGCTCAGTTGGTTGAACATTCGACTCTTGATTTCAGCTGGGGTCATGATCTCAGGGCTGTGGGATGGAGCCCCATCATGGTCTCCATGCTCAGCAGGGAGTCTGCTTGAGATTCTCTCCCTCTACCTTTGCCCCCACCCTCGCTCGTGATCTATCTAAAAATAAACAAATCATAAAAAACAATGCAACTGATAGTCTTCCAGGTAAAAATTATAGTATACATTTTTCAAGCTTTTACAGTATTTGTGAAGACACTAAAATACTCCTTTTATAGAACAGGGCAAACCAATTATGGTAAATTGGACATCATTTCTGAAACTAATAGCTTCTTCTCGAGAGAATACTAGTAACCTTCCACCTTCTGTGAGTTTATGTTTTGTCAGTTAAGAATGCCAACTCTTGTGCAGATTTCTGGAAATTTTAAGGTATAACGTATGTTATGTTTCATAAGCCGGGTTTCTATTATGATTCATGATTTAGAGGTTCAGAAACAGAGGTTCAGAAAAAATCAGTAAGAAAGTGATTTGGGAACTTTTTTATCTGTATTAAGATTTAAAAGAAGAAAATTTCCCTGAGATTTTGCTATTCAGAATTATAGATGAAAAACTGTCAAAGATAATCCATTATAATTTAGAAATGGTGAAACATTTAAGTGGCATCTGCATTAATTGTCTGAATATTCTAGATCAACAGTTCCCAAAGTTTATCCCATGGCACACTAATCCAGCAAAATATTCTTTAAAACAGAAAATGACCCCATGGTAAAATATACCACACTACTTTGGCTTAGAGATTCATTTTGCACATTAGCAAATTAAAGGATCTGAAAACTCTTGCAAAAAAGAAACTTACTTTGCTCAGCATTTCCTAGATATATTTGATGATAAAATATTTCCATGTAATATCTATTAATATCTGAGGCCCACAGAATACACAGCAGTTTAGGAATAATGTAACTTAATGTTTATTCTTTGCCCATAAATGTGTTCACAAATAAGAAGACAGCCCTTTGATAAGCTATAGGTCTAGAAAATCATTTCTAAAAATATGATCACTGTAACTATGCAAGTCTTCCCAGGTATAGCAATATGAACTGGCTGTATTTTATTATTTCTTTTAAATAGGTTGCATTTTTCAGAGCAGTTTTAGATTGCCAGAAAAACTGAGCAAAAAGTACAGAGAGTTCCATATGCCTGCCGACTACAAACATGCACAGCCTCCTCCATTATCAGTACACCCCATAAGAACAGTACAACTGTAAAAATTGATAAGCCTACACTGATACATTATTATCACTCAAAATCCATGTTTACATCAAGGTTCACTCTGAATCCACCATTATAGTAACATACAAAATAGCTGCCCTGCTCTAAAAGTCCTCAGTGCTCCTCCTCCTACTTACCTCTCCCTCCTCTCTGAACTCTGGCAACCCTTGATCTTTTTATTGTCTCCTTAGTTTTGCCTTTTTCAAACTGTCCTATAATTGGAATCATACAGTATGTAGCCTGTTAAGATTGGCTGCTTTCACTTAGTAATATACACTTAAAATTCTTACATGTCTTTTCACGTATGCTGGCCTCAACTATTTTCTCTTTTGATTAGCTTTGATGTTCACTCTTATTTTTACTGTCATTCTAAATTCATGAAATCTTTTCCTCTTTCAGTTTATTGGTAAACTATGCACAATATGAGGTGATGAAAATGATGTTTTTTTAACTATAAAGTTTGTTTTTTCTGGGAGACATGTATAGTGGCTACCAGTTCATTAGGTAATTGGGAGAGAAGAGAATGGCTACTGAAATCCACTTGAAGAGTATAGCAGGTTCTGGCAGGGAAAGAATACTGAGCTGCAGCAAGTGAAAAAGTGAAACTAGACCAAGAGATAACAAAACTGAAATAAAGAGCCAGGCAGATAGCCAAATCTACGTCATCAATCTGAAATGGAAAGGAATGGCAAGGAGTTTTCATCTTACATGCCAATGCCAATCAATTGCTGGAAGCTGCTCGGACTGTGGTGAAGAATGTGAGGTTATAGCCAAGTTTAGGGGGATACAGTGCCATGATTCATTAGTTGTCACTCTTCTGGATATAAGGAGAGCCATGACAAATGAGCCAAGTGTTTGTTATCTCTTGCCTATATAAGGAGAGAATATGTGGGTGGAGACCAAGGTACCTATAGCTTTCTATGTGGGTTGGCCTAAATTAAAACCAGAGAGAGGCTCTACTTGGTTGCAGAGCATCTCACTGAGAAGCCATGGACATGAGTAATTTTATCCATTAGCTCACTCTTTAAACTACCTCTTTTCGTATTGGAAGTAATTTCTGAAAAGGCAACAGTTCCCAATGTAGTAAAGGGTTGATGAGGTATCAACTCAGGGGGACATTAGTAATATGTAAGCCTATTTGCGTAAATTTTCTAAATGGAGGCACAGTGAGAAATAACAAGTAAACTTTGTTGAAACTCCATGCTGTTACCCAAGGCCCTCGCAACACCAAGTGTCCAACTGGTATACTTCTAGTCATTGATCACTGATAATGAACTCAGAATGTCAAAACCAGGATGACTGGGGGTTGAAGTCAGATATCTGATGGTTTGAACACATATCGTAATAGAAGGTTTAATGATAAACGGAATGGCAGAGTTTGGTCACAGAAGATAAAATGTGTCATATTCACTAGGGTGCCAAAGCATCACTAGGACAGTCTTGCCAATATTTGAGCAGGATAGCTTGGAGATCAGATCTGGATGAATGATATTCCAGGAACAGGTCAAGAATGGAAAGATGGGCAGCAGCCTCTCAAGTTACCTGATGCGATGACCAAGGAGTAACTATCATAGATGATGGTGTATTGTACCAGTAATTCCTGCAAGTGGTCTTCAATGTTCTGAAAATGTTGTAATGGACAACTGAAATACTTTGATACAAGCTTTTCCGAGTGAGCTCTTTCTTCATACGTCATCTTAAAGAAGGCCTCCTTAGCTCTTCATGGTGCACAGAATCATATAGTGGGCTAAGAACTTGAGCTCTGAAGTCAGACAACCCTTGGGTCAAATAGCAGGTTCCATCAGGTAGAACCTAGATGAACTTTTTAACTTCTTACATAACCCTTCTAAGCCTGAATCTCTTCATATGCAAAGAAGTCAAGGTAAACAAAGCAACTCAGTTGTAAAGATTAAACATGATAATATATGCAAAATGAGTAAGATGGGACTTGGCACAGTAAGTACTCTGTTAAATATTAGATTTAAAACAAACAAACAAAAAAGAATTGCCCTCAGGGATTCTGAATTTTTAGATCCTATAATTATGAGCACGGATGTGCCTGCTACTATATGAAGTTGCTTCTACTGGATTTAGCCTAGGCAGCAAGACCTGATGTGAGCTGAACTTTTAGCTAACAAACTCTAGGCCAGATCACAGTCTCATGGGGGATTTAACTCTTCTGGAGGTACCATCTCCAAAATTAAAGGCAGATGTGATGGTAAGAGTTCCCTTCCCTACTGTGCCTTCCAAAGCCAGCTTCCAAGAAGTAGGCATGAGTTTGAGGGCCAATGGGTCCTCACCTGAATAGGAATACCCTAAAAATTCTTTCCCCTAACTCTAGGACCAGACTGGGATAGGGTGAGATAGGGTAAGTAAACAAGGACTTTGGCAGTTAGAAAAAGAGCAGCTACCTACGAAAATTAAAAACATTTATCGCCTTTAAAGTGAGTGTTTATTGGGAGAGTCAAGTGTGGGAATTTATAATAATTTGCCATTAAATCATAATGAAGCTTAAAATCCCCAGAGGTCATGTCCACCTTTCACCTCACACCTTGGTCATCACTTTCAGGAGGCCTAAAAAGACTCTGAAAAGTGGTTCATCTTACTGTGTTTCACACCAGTAGGGCCAGGAACACAACCTAAAGTCCTGGTAGAGCCCTAAAGAAGAAACCTCCCAAGATCAAATGTTATGCCTTCATTTATTGAGCTTTAGCCATTAACTCAAGATAAGCAAAAGATCCAAAATCTGTAGGGGTCAGATTGTGTCCAATTCCTCCTTCAAGACCAATAGGAATCAGAGGTCAAGAGTTCTAGCCTGCGGATTCTAGGAGCTACAGGGCAAGAAACTAATTCAGAGTAAATAGATGAGCAAAATTAAAAAGCTGAGATCCAATACCTAAATAAATCACCAGTCCAAAGAAGCCCAACAGAAGGCAAGAATTCATGTGTGATTTAATGGGTGGAAATCAGAAGACTGAAAATTCCACAGCATGATGAAGAAAGTTGTTAAAAGACTGGGCAGCATAAACACCATGGTTCACAAATCATGAAACTGAATGAGAACTTCATTCCCAGTGTGACATAACATAGCTAGGAAATACGTCTTTAATGTAAGTGATCAGAGACTTACGTATATGGTATTATTTTATACAATTACATGAAAAATCCCTTCTAATGAGGGAGTTCAACTTTTCTTCATGTCCATGCTGACTTTATTTCACACTAATAAAGGTTCGTGTGAAAGTCAAAACAAGCCCCCACTTCTGCCAAATGTTTCCCTTTTCCAAAAGGCCCCTGTGTCTCCTTATCATGCATGACAACTTTGAATTGCAAAAAATAATTTCCATTAGCATTACGTTATAAAAAATACAACTAACAATGAACCAACTGTTGCAAAATGTCACAAGATGTGTGAGAAAACCACATGGTTGGGAACTTGACACCACATCACCATTTCTGTTGATGAACCAATTCATTTTTGTCATTGTAGTATACCAGGTAAGCTCATTCCATGTTATTCCTATCAATCTACAATATAGAGTACAGCCACAGCACGCCATCAAGGGAAGGGAGTGGAGTAGATAAAATGCCAACTTAAATGGGGTAGCCACTTCTGGCAAGTACTGATTCAGCACAAAAGAAATTTCTCTACAATTAATTCAAGAACAAAAGAAGTACTCACAATGTATTATGACTAGTCCATTAAACTATAATTTGTAATGCTGGATAAAACTGCATCGGAATGGTTCTACTACTGGATTGACTTAAATAACAAAATCATCTACTCAAACAGATGCAAATTGCCCTAGTCCTATAAGTGAAGGGTAACTGAAAGCTCCAAACTATTCTTCACAGCTAACACTGAGTACTTACAGTTCTTTGTTGAGGTTCAAAACAAGATAAAATATTAGAAGCATTCTATATTTGAAACATCAGTCTTTAGAACAAAAAGTCACTGAATTCCTGAAATATCCTTCAGCAGGAAAATGGACCAGAATTTGAAATACATATTAAAATGCTTTAAATAAATAATCTAACACTCACCATCAGTGGAACTATGCCTAATCAAAACCAGTAGGCATTTTTTGGAAATTTTATGAAGGGATATTTATTTTATAACTAGAAGTACATTTCTATAGTCAAAGAAACTCAGAATGTGCACAGTGGACAGGCAATTTCTGACTTAGATGCTTCTAATTTAGGAGACTTACCAGAAATGATGAGCTATTTTTAGAAAAGAGATTGGCCATCCATTTCAATGATACCTGGTGTCCATTTAATGGAAGACAGCAGGCTCAGCAAACACTGGAAGGAGCAAAGCAACAGAGAAATAAATTTGCTAAAAACATTTCTCAAATGTTAACGTTCATTTGAAACATCTGAAGATCATGTTAAAATGCAGATTCTAATTTGGTAAGTGTGAGAGTCTACATTTCTAACATGTTCCCAGGTAATGTCGATGCTGCCACGGGAACACTCCATGAATAGCAGTTACAAAGAAATAAAGTCAATCACCATCATACAGAGGAGCTTGCTTTTTTAGATTTCTCTAAAGTCCCACTTAGTCTGAATTGTCCTACATCAATGGTTTTTAACTTGGCTTCACAGTAGAATCACCTGGGGAGTTTTCAAAACTCCTACTGCCCAGGTCACATCTCAAATCGATGAAATCAGATTCTTGAGGGGGTAGTTCCTGGCATCAGTAGTTGTTGAAGGTCCCTAGATGATCCCAAAGTGTAGCCAAGAGTGAGAACCGCTGGCCTAGATTGACTTTTAATGGCTTAACAAACAAAATTTAAGCCTACCTCTTCTTAACTTTAGTTCACTATCCAAGTACTTAAATAGATGTCATGATCGCTAAAAACATCAGCACAGGAAAATCAAGCAAAACCTTTCGCTGTTTAGATTATCTTCCACTGGGGTTCTTTCGGCAACTTTGAGGTGATTTTACAAACGTGGTTCATAAATGCCCTCTCACGTTTTCTATCAATTGGATGCATATTTTGCTGGTCCTATTTCACTATAGTCTTCAGAAAAGAAAAACAGCTTTCTGAACATACACTGCCACTAACTGACACATGCACATAATAATAGATTATCCATAATGATTCTCAACTTCAGTTTCATATTGAATATGAAAATAGCTTCAATCTTCCCATCATTACAGAAAAGCAACACTTTATGTAATATCTATATCTGCAAAGAAACAAATGCTAATAGCAGGCCAGAAAAGTAAGAAAAAAAAAGATTAAGTTATAATACTGGTAGTCAATATCTTGATCTGCAAATAATGCAGTACCATAAAACTAACTTCAGTTAGGTTGATATCCTCCACACCAATGATTATTATCACTATAAAAACTCATTATGGATCTGAAACATTTTACATACTAATGCATGCTTCTCTATTAGCATGCAGGATAATTAAAAAGCAAAGATAATCCGTCCATTGGTGTTTCCCACACAAATTTTTAAATGTTTACATGGCAAAGGCAAGTCAAAATTCATTCTTTCAAAATTCCTTCCAATACTAATTGTACCAAAATAAATTTTCCTATATCCTAAGTATCTTGTCTCTTATTGCCTTCAAATTAAATTATCATTCACTCCCTTATTCTTTCATTCAATACCCCTTTATTCAATTGACTGATTAAAAGCTCACTATATTAGGTACTATGCTATACTCTGGGAATAGACTGGTGAGAAAACCAGATATAGTCTCTGCCTTGTTATAGTTTACAACATAGAGAGATAGACATATATTTGAAATAACTACAGTATCAAACATAAAATTATAAAACTGTAGCTGTGACAAATGCTTTAAAAAACAAAAAACAAAAAAAACAAGAAACGCTAAAAGACTCTAAAATCGGGAAATTGACCTAGTCAGGGTGCTCAGAAAAGACTGCCCTGCAGAAGCAACTCTAGAACTACAATCTTAAGGATGGTCAGGTTTTTGTCTTTTTTTTAAACAGCTTTACTGAGGTGTAATTGATATATAAAGAACCGTATAAATTTAACATGTATAATTTGATGAGTTCAGACATAGGCAAACATTTATGATACCATCACCACGATCAAAGTAATAGACATCTCTAACACTTTGTAGAATTTCCTTATGTCCCTTTGTTTTGTTTCATTTTGTTTTGCGGTAAGTGTACTTAACATGAGATCTACTCTCAACAAATTTTGAAGTTCACGATGTGGTATTAACTATAGGCACTATGTTGTACAGGACATTTCTAGAACTTAACTAACATAATTAAAACTTTATTCCCTTTGAATAACAATCCCCAATTTCCCACCCTCAAATATCTCGTAACCACCATTATATTCTCTGCTTCCCTGAGTTTGACTATTTTAAATAACTCATATAAGTGAAACCATACTGTATTTGTCTTTCTGTTGACTGGCTTATTTCACTTAGCTTAATATCCTCAAGGTTTAGCCATGTTGTCACAGAGACAGTATTTCCTTTTTAAGGCTGGATATTATTCCAGTGTGTGTGTGTGTGTGTGTGTGTGCACCACTTTTTCTTTACTCATCCTTCTGTAGATAGACACTTGAAAAAAGGAAATTCCAAGAATAGGAAAATTCTTGAATATTTTCCAAGAATAGGAAAGAGCAAGGAAATAAAAGATATATAGCTGAAGGAAGCACAGCAGGTAGGAGGAACAAGATGGGATCACTGAGGCCCTGGCTGGAGCAGAGAGGGAAGGGAGTATGGTGTGCAACTAAGCTGTTGGTCTACGAAGTGCCACTGCCTGCATCTTGGACTGGGGAAATACTTCTCAAGATGATTATGTATATTTTGATTAGGGAAGTCAAAGTTACAGAGTACAATTAAAATAGTCAAACATCACGGGCTATATGGAATATAGTAAATACAGCCTCCTCCAATTCATAGATCCTCTTTCCTTCTCAGACTTTTACATCAATAAATACATTAGAATATTATGAGAGCTAAAAATTATCCTAGAGATTAGACCAATATAATCATGTTTAATGGTAACCCTATGTTCTACATTTTCCTATATTTCCTTTGCACTATTGTTAAGTTCTATGACACATCTATAAAAAGATAACAATGGCAGTGATATTGATAAGCCCTATAAACTAAATGGTAACACATGTTTGCATTTATGTAAATATATTTAAACATAAATGGAGAATATAGAAAACAATTTTAAAATAAGAATAGTTTGGCTCTAGAGTAAGCCAGTGGGCCAAATCCAGTCCAAGGCCTGTTTTTGTAAATAAAGTTTTCTCAGAACACAGGCATGTGCATTAATTTATGCATTGGCTGCTTTCATGCTATAATGGTAGAACTGAGTAGTTGGCAATGAAAACCATATGGCCCTCAAAGCCCTTTACAGAAAAAGTTGACATCACATGTGATTACAGCTGGACAGAGTTAGTTTGAGTCTATGACAAAACATCCTTTATATGATATTTTCCCAAAGATTTTAGCATCTCCTTTTGGGGAAAGTTTTTAAGAAAGTAAACAAATTTCTCCAGTGGAGTGACCAACTGTTCCTGTTGGCCTGGGACTCCTGGTTTTACCACTGAAAGTCCATGTCCTGAAAAATCCCCTAGTCCTGGGGAAAGCATCTGGTCACTCACCACAACCCTCCTAGAATTCAGACTAGGCAATTCAGACACTTACACTGACAATAGAGTTTGCGAGCAAGAGACTGCTTTATGCATGCTTTTACTTGCGTCCAGTACAGGTTACTAATAATCAGGAGAGCTCAAACAATGCCATCATCATATTAATAACAGAATGAGATATCATTTATAGATCATGCCTAAAATCTAAGTCCACACTGAACAGGGCTCTTCAGCCTATGAGGATCATATCTCTAAAGGTACAAGTGGTTTATCTAACAGCGTATTTCTTCTAAACCACCTGCCTGGAAGAACACTCATTTACAAAGAACACTTAACAGCTTTGTTAGAGGTGAGTTGATATGAGATGAAGATTAAAGCAGCAATGTCTGCTCTCCCAACTCCCTTAAAAAACAAACAAAAACACTACTTGGGTTTAAAGAGAAACTGTAGGTCTATTTGGGGTACAGACCAGTGAGCCATCTCAAATCCCTGTCCCCAAGTGTAAGGGCAGCCAACAATTACTGGAAGCAACATCCCTGGGAAGCATCCCATATAAAACAGATTAATCCAGGACTCCCCATACAAAGGCACAAAGGTAGGATGATGGAAAATTAGGAGGGATTAAGAGAGAATAGCTTCTTAATAAACAGTGCATGTGTCTAAGTGTAGGGGTTGGAAAGGGCAGAAGTGCCTGGAGCATTTCTGAGTGCAAGGATCATCAAAGATTCATGATCCAATTTCCGTGGACTTAAGTTTGGAAGAACCAAAAGTTGAACCAAAAGTTGCTTAAGGGTGACAGCCTCAAAGTGAATAGTTAACATTTTAACTATACCCAAGTATTTGTTCCTTTGTTTGTCAGGGTAATTTCAGTTTTCATTTTTCATTTTTCAGTGGTACAAGCTGGAAAAGTATCTCAGTTTAAACTGTGGATACAGTTGCCAAATAAATATTATTTTTCATCAGTGTGTTTGCTTCTAAGTAACTAATTTACACACACAGCGGTGCTTGTTAAAAACTGTTTTGAGTACTGTACCGTACTGTACTGTAAAATACAGTACTGTAAAATAGGTATCTGCCTAGAATAATTTTTTCTATAAAGCTGTCCAGACATAGGTTCTCACATAAAGCAAGAAGCAATGCTTCACAAAAGATGGAGTGAGTCCTAAATCTGTTTAAACACTCCACTGACAATTTTCCAACAGATCTCAGAGCTTCTCATTATGGGCAAGCTGGTATTTTAAAGCTGTCAAAGTGTACATTAACCAACTGCTGCTCAGGGCATGGAGAAATCATCATAAAGTTCAGTAACTCTTATGTATTTTTCTTTGCTGTAAGAGGGAGAGCCCTTTTATAGGCATTTTGGTTATTTCATGGTAAAGGAAAATTTTTTTTCACAATGGACATTCAAGACAATCAAATAATAATTATTTGTAATAATATGAAAGCCTGACTTCATTGTGATCACCAGTATATTATTGTAGGGATTATTATAAGGTTTGGCGGGGGAAGTGTTTCCTCCTCTCTTTGGGAACAGTAGGAAGTGACGAGTCTGGATTTGGGTAAAGGAAGGACCTATAGGGGCTTCTGTACAACTCCCAACTCTGAGCTAAGGAGAATGAGAAAAAAGAGCATCCAAACAGAGAAGCATGGAAAAAGTATACTTAAATTTATGTATCTATATATTTAATATATCAAGTTTAAAAAGTTGCCTCTAAGTAAAAAAGTGACAGTGGCATCCCAAACAAAGAAGCATGGCCCATGATTAAGCGGAATAAAACTCTGGTTAAAATTTGTTTCTCGGCCAGTTCTATAATTCTTTTCTTTATGCACAAGTTCTCAATGCAGTTTTTGCTTTTTTGTAAATTGTTATATGTGTATATCTTATAAGTGTGCAACTCAATGAATTTTCGGAAAACAAACACACCTATGTAGCCAAAACTCAGATAAGGAAACAGAATATTACCTTGCTGCCACTGCTTCTCATAAACCAGCATTCTTTTTTTTTTTTTAATATTTTATTTATTTATTTGACAGAGAGAGAGAGAGAGATCACAAGTAGGCAGAGAGGCAGGCAGAGAGAGAGGAGGAAGCAGGCTCCCCGCTGAGCAGAGAGCCCGATGCAGGGCTCGATCCCAGGACCCTGAGACCATGACCTGAGCCGAAGGCAGAGGCTTAACCCACTGAGCCACCCAGGCGCCCTCATAAACCAGTATTCTAACTTGCTTTGTACACCTTTGTTAAATATCACTATTTGGTCTTAGCCATATTTTTAAATCTTAAGTCTGGGGCTCATGCCTCCTGGGGGTGAAATCAAGGGACAACTGCATAGTTCTGGAGAAGGTGGTGAGGGGACTACACCAGAGGCATAGCAGGAGGACCCAGATCCATAGGATAGAGCACAGATCAGCAAACTTCTTAGGTATCTATCTCTATCTATCTTAATGGCCAGAGAGTAAACATTCTTGACTTGGTGGGCCGTAACGCCTTTGTCAAAACTCTAAATGAGTGTCAGTGGCCGTATTCTAATAAAATACTATTTATAAAAACAGGCATTGGGTTGTACTCTGTTGAACCCTGGTATAAAGCAAGCACTCCGTGCAATATGATATAGTACATGAAGAACATCAAAAGGGGAACTTCGTAAAATCCTGGACCTCACCCTAAATAACTCAGACATTGGTTATCTGGACTCCTCGAGACAGAACTTGAACCTTATAGTTTATATTTGCTTACTTCTATCCTTGGTCTGGTTTCTAACTTTCAAAATAATGTAGTAGTCAGCAGCAAGAGACTGGAAATGTCTACAAGCAAGACTATTTCTGTTATATTTAGCAACATCGCTTAAGGAAATCACTCTGATTTCATACTATTTTCTAAACTCAAATTCATTAAAAGCAAAGTTTTTCTTCAATAAAATATTCCATGAACAATGGAACTTGTATAAATCTTGAGGGTTTCTAAATATTTGACAATTTAACCACTAGTTAAAAAGTCCATTATATTATGAATTGAAAGGAGAGACACAGTTACACATAGTATCACATTTCTTCCACTTTTTAAAACTACTGGTCATTTTAACATGCTTTGATTCAATTCTGTTTCCAGAAAGCTAATTTGTTTCAGCACATGATGAAAGGGTTTGCACCATCTTGCATTCAATGTGTTAGAGCCTTTATGTTCTTGGCAGAGGATGTTCTAATGTCTACTACAGAAATACCAATTGTGAGAGAGAAAAGTGGAATTTCTACCAAGTTCCTACTTAATCAAAGAATGCTTAATCTGATTTCAATTATTCCTTCAGAAAACTACGAAAAGCTATAGGGAAATATGAAAATTAATGTGATTTGACAAAAATCAAACAATCTTTGGACATCACCTGACACTTACCAAGTACCCATGGAATTATTTTTTCTTATTATATTTTTTTCCTTTTATTTTATTTTTTCAGTGTTCCAAGATTCATTGTTTATGCACCACACCCAGTGCTCCATGCAATATGTGCCCCCCATTACCTGCCACCAGGCTCATATTATCTTTAAAAGTGTGGAATTACCCATATTATTTTCTTTGTCCACAGAATAGATTAAGCATCAGTATTTTGTTTTTTTACTATAGCACTAAAAATTATAACTCACCCCACCAACATATAGGCCATCTTTGACCTTCTCATTTTCTCTTTTCCTGTATGCAAGATATACTATTCTATATATTCCTCTCATTAACCCCACTACTTACATACTAGTCCAAAAAATCAGTATCTCTTAACTGAATTATTGCAATAGCCTCCTACCAGTCATCTTGCTTCCACAATCACCCCCACTGAGTCTACATTTCACACAGCAGCTAGAGTGACACCTTTAAAACACAGACTAGATGTTATTAATCAGTTCAAAGCCCTCCCACAGCCTTCATCCCCTCCCTTATTTCATCTACATGTTCATATTTATTTGTTATATATTTTAATAGTCTTTTCTACCAACTGGGAGAAGCTTAATAGGCGCAAGGGGAGTTGGAATGAAAGGAAGGAAAGGGAAGGTAGAGAAACTGCCTTGAATTTATTAAATACATATACAAAAGTCCACAAAGCAGAATTTCTCTTTTTTTGCAACAGTAAATTGCATGAAAATATTTTAATATGCCTCAAGTACAACCTAAATACTGTGGATGAAAATACTAAGGTGATTTTATAGAGAAAGTAAAAATAAATGATGTATACAGTTTTTCTGTGATCCTTTTGAGGTTAATTGTTATCAATCAATATTGAACTTTAGTGGAAAGCACATTTTTCTTTTTACTGCAGGAGCTATATCACACTTAAGTAGATTATGATCATTGTCAGAAGAAAGGAGAAAAAAGAGACTATATATTTCCTGTGTATGCTACAGAAAACTATGGAAGGCAATTCATTATTTGGATTATAATATATCACTAGCATTTGAAATTTATGCCATTCTTTTGATAAACATGAAATATAAAATAAAAAAGTACCAATTTATTGCCTCCTTTATTATCAATCTTCACTGGAATTCTTCGCAAAAATTTCTTTTTTGTTATCATAAAAGAGTAGGACCTGGGATTGTAATTTATCCATAGGCTGCTGAAATTCCTCTTCTAAACAGTTTGCATTGTTAAAATGCAATCTGCACGCCTTATCATCCTGTAAAAGAAATGCATCTCATACCTTCAAAAGTCATGTATTTGAAAGGGTAAAAATAGGGTTCTAAGTAGAAATGTCCTAAAATTGATACATTTATTTCTTTTGGGGGATAATTCCTAACAACAAGAAAATACTCAGCCTTCCCACCACACAGACACATATTAACACAAGTTGTTCCCCAGGTAAACTTCTGCCCCTGTCTTTAAGTTCAGTTGTACTTTTAAATTATAAGGAGACTATAAAAGTTCTCTTTCCCATTGCCAAATTGAGATCCACTGTCACATTATATAGAGCACTTGGAGTAAAACCATTCTACAACGACCACTGTCTAGAAAAATAAATTCATTGTAGTTGTCTTAGTTCAGGCTGCTAAAAAAATACCAATGACTGTGTGGCTTAAACATAGTAATTTCTCATAGTTCTGGAAGCCAGGAATTCCAAGATCAAGGTGTCAGCTGATCTGGTTCCTGGTGAGCTCTCTTTCTGGTTATGTACTCACATGGTGGCAAGAGAAAGAAAAAGAGGAAGCAAGCTCTCCAGTGTCTCTTAGAAGAGCACTAATCCAATTGTGAGGGCTCAATCTTTATGACCCAAGTACCTCCCAAAGGTCCCATATTCAAATATGATCACATTGGGGATTAGGGTTTCAACATATGAATTCTGAAAGGACACAAATATGTACTCCATAACAGTAGTCCACAGAAGACCCTGGTAATGGGATAAAGCAAAAAGTATTTACTCAAACATTTCCAAAAAATTATTAGTCCCTAAATTCAATGCATTCATTAAAAAAAAAACAAATAAAAACAAACAAAAAACAAGGAAAATAATACAGGATTGTATTCAAGACTTTAACTTTTGACTCAAAATAAGCAGAGTTGTATATACAATCAAAAGCAGTGGTTACCTTCACATCTACTAGAATGGCTCTAATTAAAATGACGGATAATGGAACGTGTTGCCTGGGGAGGAAATAGAGAAATCAGAAGCTTTATACTCTGCTGGTAGGCATGTAAAATGGTGCAGACACTTTGGAAAATAGTCTGGTGGTTCCTCAAAAAATTAAACACAGAGCTACCAAATGACCCATCAGTGCCATTCTTAGGTATATATTCAAGAGAAATTAAAATATATGTCCATGTACAAACATATGTGAATATTCATATCACTAGTTTCCATAATAGCCAATATATGGGAAAAACCTAAATGTCCATCATGTGATGAATAACTAAAACATGGTATATCTATACAACAGAATATTATTCAGATAAAAGAATGAAATAGTAATAAATGCTACAACATGAATGAACTTTGAAAACATTATGCCAAGTGTAAGACGTCAGTCATAAAAGACCAAGACCACACAGTGTATGATTCTATTTAGATATGAAATATCTAGAACAGGAAAATCTATTGGATATATACAAAATTAGTGTTTGCCAGGGTTTAGGGTTCTGAGGAGATGAAGGGAGAGGAAACAGTTAAGAGATACATGGTTTCTTTTTGAAGTAATGAAATGTTTTAAAATTGATTGTGGTAATGAATGCACAATTCTGTGCTTTAAACTGCATATTTTATATTTTTAAGTTTTTATTTAAATAAAAAATATATATCCATATATATACATGAACTGTATCAATAAATCTGCTAAAAATATTGCTGACCAGGGACTATTCTACTTCTGAGGAAAATATCATCTTTGTGCCTATGGAGCTTATGTTGGGGGAAGGTGAAGACCAATAACAAATAAATATGAATATAGCATAACAAAATATATTTTTAGAGACTGAATGTGCTAGAGAGCAAATGAATCAGGGTCAAGATACAGAGTATCTTGGATATTTTAGACAGAACAGAGAAGGCCCCTATAGAGGTCACATTTGAGTTAAGACTTGAGTAATACGAAGGAGTAAAATGCAGGAAGACACCAGAAGATGTATAAAGTATAGCTATACAAGTATAATGGCCCTGAATAGAACATGAGCTTGGCATGTTCGAACAGCCACAGTAAAACTACTGTGGGTAAAAGGAAGAAATGAAGCCATGGGCATCACAAGCTGAGGCAAGCAGAGTAACCATATCTTGCTAATCTCAAATATTTTTATTATATATATCCAGGAGTGAAAAGTTATATTAAATGTTTAATAGCATCATTTCAGAATATGGTAGTTCAGCTGAATACCATGTATTGTTTGCTTCTTTAATGTGAAAATTGTCAAAGAGCTTTGATTTTAGATGCCATTAGGGAATTAGTTTTTATAAAAACATGAATTTCTATTCGGAACAAAAATTACAATTCCATAAGTAATATTAAAATATCAGTTAAATTAATCAACATGATTTGGCAATGTCCAGAACATTTTCTATTTTCAGAATTTATTTCACTGAGATTAGTGTATCAGATAAGATACCAGCATGAAGGGCGCCTGGGTGGCTCAGTGGGTTAAAGCCTCTGCCTTCGGCTCAGGTCATGATCTCAGGCTCCTGGGATCGAGCCCCGCATCAGGCTCTCTGCTCAGCAGGGAGCCTGCTTCCCCCTCTCTCTCTGCCTGCCTCTCTGCCTACTTGTGATCTCTCTTTCTCTGTCAAATAAATAAAATAAAATCTTTAAAAAAAAAAAAAGACACCAGCATGAAAAAGAAGGCATATCAGACTGGATAATTTAAGAAACATTTCATAAAGAAACTGTTTATAGAAGTGTGGACATGGTTAAGGGAGACCTCAAGAGACTGCAGGTTCTCAACCTAGTAACATCAGGGAGCTGGGCATCATCACCATTTTGGGGCTCAATGAGATGGGATTAGAAATGAGTTACTGGAACCTGGGAGCAGGGTGTGGGAACAGCAGGAGGTAGGGGTGGAGAAGAAGGGAGGGATGGAAAGAGAGAGAGAGAGAGAAAGAGAGAAAGCACTTTGTATAGATGGTCACCTGACAGAGCTATGATCCTCACTTAAGGATTCAACCAGCCAATGACAGAGCTACCAAAGTGAGTTGGGGTAATAAATGTCCTAACCTCACCCTCCTCCCTTCCTCTCTCAGATCTCCTGCCAGAATTCCCCATAGACCAAAGCCAATGTACTCCATATAGATCAACTTCCGAGAGCATAGGACAGAGGAGAGAAAGGTAGAAATTGAATTTGAAAGAACAAATGGAATAGTTGTATCATACGCAGCCAATCAAACAGAATTTGCATTATCTGTCTATGATATTAAGCAAATAAATGAGTATCAAAACATTGTTCACTTACTCAAATGGGCTTGCAAAATGCATCCATTCCATAAGTCACTGAAAACTCAAGGCATAACCCTTACCTTCTATTTACTTACAGTAAGAAAATCTTTAACAGAAGATTTATACACAATGTGATTAGTAACGAAAGTGCTATAGATAAAAGGTAAAAGAAATGTTGATGTTTCTATTTTACCTGTGACACATACATACATATACACATATTTATAAAATCTATTTCATCTGTGTGTGTGTGTGTGTGTATATATATATATATTTATTTATTTATTTATTTATTTATTTTTATTTATATATAAAGTTTTATTCCATAAAATTTATTCCATTCCATATCCTTTATCAGTAATTCTACAATTTTTACCCTGGTACATGCACATATGATGTTAACATATGCACCATACTTTCTCATGTACCTACCCAGGATTATGACCAGTTCCCTGTTTTTGTGCTGCTATTCCAAGATTATATTTCCCACTCAAAAACTAGTATCTGAATGTAAGGGAAAATGGCATAATTAGAATGATGATCTGATAGGTTATTTCAATTTGATTTTATTGTGCAACTTTTAGTAATTTGTGTAAGTAACTTATTTCTTGCAATACAGTTGTGACACACTGAGTCTCAACTCTATTACTAAAAAAGCTAACTTAGGGCACCTGGGTGGCTCAGTTGGTTAAGCGACTGCCTTCGGCTCAGGTCATGATCCCAGGGTCCCGGGATCGAGTCCCACATCGGGCTCCCAGCTCAGTGGGGAGTCTGCTTCTCCCTCTGACTTTCTCTCCTCTCATGCTCTAACTCACTTTCTCTCTCTCTCAAATAAATAAATAAAATCTTTAAAAAAAAATTAAAAAATAAAAAAGCTAACTTACACTACACTATGACCTACACTATACTAAGTCATAACCAGCAGAGTAGACACAGTTTGTCAATCTTCCAGACATGCAAATAACAAAAGTCCTCTGTTACTCTTTTGCTTTCCAAATCTCTGCCTAGATGCCCGAATTAAAGCCCATGTTAACATGATTATTACAAATAAGAAACATAAAGCTTCCTGTGAAGTGCTGGATCCAGGAAGAAGAAAAGCCAAGCAAAACATGAAAATTATGGTTTGTGAGTCATTTCAAAATATCTCCCTGATAGAAAATCTATCTATGGAGAATATGTGCACAAACAGTATTTGATGGAAGAGGACAGTAACCCTCTCATTCACTCTATTAAGAGCCTTACTTTAATGTTCCATAATGTAAATAGATTAAAATTAATATCATTACACTGCTTTGGGGATCAGAGCATGTAAATTTCATTAAGCCATAATTCAGTGATTCATCATACGACTCTCATTCTGTTTTGCTTAATTATAAACCACAAAATACATAAAGAAAACATACAAGATGTACAGGATTCTCCCTTCTCTCTTCAATTTTTGCAAAAACTCCTTGTGTTAGTGTGCCCAAAGTGGTGGTAGAATAAACCTCAAAGAATTTATGGCACATGTATACAGTGTGTGTGTGTGTGTGTGTGTGTGTGTGTGTGTGTAGTGGGGGAAGAGACTGAGAGATACTTTACAACCAAAAACTTTCACCTCATCATTACTGTCATTACCAAGAAAGTTTTATATGTATGTTAATAGCATAATTTGAAACAGTGTAATACAATGAAATGGGAGAGTGGCCATCTTCACAGTCTTTCAGAATTACAAAAATCTCACCTTTGTAGGATTTTCAAAATATTACCATCTTTCATGAGCCAAGTATTTAGCTCTCCCTGCAACTTATAGAGAGCATTGTTGTCCCAAGTGGAATTCATTAGCTTAAAATAGAAACTTTATGCCACATTGCGCACTTTTTTGAGCAAGCAATCCCGCTTTGTTTTGTCATAAATGCTTGAAAAGAAGTTAAACATCTGTAAGTTCAGATCATGCCCAGAACAAATGATCCACAATAATCAGTAGCTCAGGGCAGAGATAAATCCGAATTTGTATTATCTTTCCTGGAAATCGACATAAGGTAATCAAATCAAACCCTCAATTGTAGTAAATATTTAATGAATAATTAGGCTTTAATCCTTTTTCAGTTTTGTGATGCATTAATGGCTTGTGATTCTAAAGGTTGCAAGTTCAGCTTATATTTTTCTTGAGACCTAAAATTAAATTCAGTCATTTGATATTGACATTTTTATTTTCACTTCAATTAGAACATTCAACTTAGAAGGAACTGTGAAAGATCTCAAGATGGCAGTTTTTAAAACTATAAATTAATAAAGTTGAGACCCTTACAATAAGTTTGTTCCTAGAAATCAAAACCAAATCAATTTAAAACTTGGTCAAAATTATTGGCACATGAATAAGCACAGCAAACTATCTGCCACTTCACGGTGCACAAAGCAGCATACATGACTGAACAGATCTGTGCCAGGTTTCAGTGCCATCTTACAAGCTTGCATGAATAATTTGCATGCAGACACTTAACCAACTAAGCCACCCGAGCATCTCTCAAAATATTTTTAAGGTCACTTTAGGAAAACCATTTCCACTTTGTCAGTCAAAATATTACTTGGGATTTTTTTTTCTTCAGTGTTGAGTAGTATGTGTGAAGATTAAAATCGATGCACTACTACCTTTCATAAATGAGAAGTTTGCTATGTTTATGTTTTCAGTTTAATGATTCATCGATTATGTCTATTGTCTTCAATAAGAAAAATAAATTTGTAAGAGTGTGCTGAGCTTCACAAAGTCATATATTTTACTTCTGACTGTTACTTGATTTTTAAAGCTGTTTAAGCTAGCCCTATGTGTCCTCCACCAAACATAACAGGGTTTTATATTTAAAACTCGTTATATTCTTCTAATCAAAACTTGATTCCAATTTATATAGTGAAAATTATTCCTCACTTAGATTTATTTTTATTATATATACAATTTGTCCTTGCTTGCAAAAGGACTTTTAAAAGCTTTGAACTGAAACTATGACAAGAAGTTTGACCAAATTTTAATAGACTCCCCAACAAAAATGCAGGCTTCCTAATATGACAAATAAGAGTAGTAAGACAAATGGCTGTAATTGTACTGACCTGTTCACCTGGCAGAACCATTTACACTTGGTTGCCATGGAAAACCCTGCTGAGAAGGAAACAGCAGGAGAAATCTAATTTAGTGCTAGTGCCAGTCAGTACCTCCAAGGCTAGATTCTAGCCTCTTTTCCTTGGAATTGTTTCCCAGGGTCATCAGTTGTACCCTCACATTGGCTCCAAAAATAATGACACTTCTAAGTGTTCTGCACACAATATACATTTCTCCTCTTCAGCATTAAACAACTGTGAAATAAAGTGCCCTACTCTTTGACATGAGCAACATCATTTTGGCTGCCTGCTTAACTGAATATAGATAATAGCAGAAACTGCCATTTTGTAGTCTTTATTTTTCTTGACTTCTCAGTAGGATTCAGAACTGTTAGTCACTGTCATTTATAAGATTCTCTTTCTTTGATGTAGGTGATACTATACACTTCTTTATCATTTTTATAGACTTGTCCCCTTGTCATCTCTTGGTTACTCAAAACTCAGAAGTAGCCCTCCTCTTTCACCATCCAAAACTTTTTTCTCAATGGAATCTCATCCCCACTGAAGGCTTTGATTCCCCACCGATATACTAATGATTGACAAAATTTTATCTCCAGGTTAGACCATTCTTCAGAATTCCAGTACCACATTTCGATTTCTATATAACCCTCCCACTGGGATAACATAAAGACCCATATCCAAAACAAATCTTTTCTTTCCCAGTGTTCTCCACCTCAATGAATACTAACAACTTCCATCCAATTATACAAGTCAGAAATCCAGGAGGTATTTTAGAGTACTTCTTTCCCCTCAAGTCAAATCCAATAGTCCAAAGCCACCACAATCCCTCTCTTACAATTCCCTTTCCTATACTACTACAACAGCCTCTTCACAGGCCTCCTTATATCTACTCTTATCCCCTTCCAGTAAGTGTTCAATCCATAGAGTTATCTAAAACTTATGAACCTAACTTTATTAGTCCTTGTTAAAATAATCCATTGGCTTCTTCCTGAGTTTATGCTAAAGACCAAAATTCTTGCCATGGTCTTCCAATTCCTGTATGGTCTTGCTCCTCCCATGCCTCACCCTTAACATTATGGTCCTCTCAGTTCTCTGTATTCCACCCACATGGCTTCTTTAAGTTCTTGAAGAATTTATGTCTCTTACACCACAGATTCTTTGCAAAGGCTCCTGCCTTTGTTTTTCCCGGAATTCTCCCCCACTCCATGTTTTTCCTTCATGTATCTTCATCTATCGGCTCATCAAAAATCTTATCAGAGAAAAATTTCTTTTCATAAAAGACAAACACCATCAAATTCTTTGCTGAAACAAAGGTGAAAAATAAAGATTACAATACTTATATTCAACATGTTGCCATTATGAGTTTAGTTTTACCAGCCTCAAAAATTAAGTTTAGAAGTGTTTATTCTTGCACATGACTGCACATCTTATTAGAAACAAATACTTTACTTTGACTCTAGCAGTTGGTTAATAAGTATTTTAATATAGATGAGAAGATTACATTTGTAATATGTAGACTAGATATGGATGAGTTATGTATTTTTTTTCTAAGCAGAACTTGGTATCAAAATAATAGAATAGAAAAGATCTTTATAAATCTTGGTTTTTCACTTAGAATAAGGAATATAAATTGAATAATATGGCACATATATAAACACCTATTAAATACTGAACAGACCTGGACAGCAATTCTTTTTCCCTTACTTATCCATGTAGAAACTTAAAGCCTTATGGCAAGCAGGCATGACTGGCTCAAAAGGACACAGCTGTTTGAAGCAATATTATTATAACCTAAGCTATTCCTAGACACCCCCTCTCTGTACCACATCCATGCCTAACTGTGATTCTCTGCTTTCCTTTTCGGTCTCCCATCTTCAGTTTTTAAATCTTGGTTTACGTGTATTTTCAGCTAAAAAACTTGATTCATTTCTCGTTTCATGACCACTTTTCTGATTTACATTAATGTATCCTATCTGCTGACAACTTAGATTCTGGTCTAAGGCTTGGATTGTCTTGTCCTCATAGGATCCTTCATGGTCATGCTGTACCTTCACAGAATCTAACCCCCTTCTCCTTATCTTTGGCTCTAAGGTGTCAAGGTTGGAAAAGGGAAAATCTTTTCACCTCTTACCCATGATTTCAAGCAGGGCCTTTAAAAAACTTTGCTCTTTCTCCCATCTTATTTTTTATAAACAATACACTTTCAATGTCAACACAGTCTGACAGGAAAGATTTATCTTCTACTTATTTATCCAGTACTGTGCCGAACAGAACCAAAGTTATACAATTGCATAATTCTTTTCTCATGCTAGAAATTGTTAATTTAATGAAAGGCAAGTCAGTGGCCAAATTTAAGATGCTTATAATAGGTACGAGCTTGGATTTCAGGAGTATTGGAGGAATCGATAGTTTCCCATTCACATTATGTATTCTCCAACTACTGGAATTTAATCTCTCAGAAATGAGGTACCTGGTCTCTTTTATTTACTACTATACCCTCCAGAAACAAGAACGGTGCCTGAGACATAATAGTAAGTATTCAATAAATATTTGTCAAATTAATAAACACCATTGCAAGTTAAGTTATACTTCTTAAAGAAGTCAAGAAAGTGCTGCCATTGTACGGATAATCTGATAGAGACTCAAGATACATTAACATAGTTATTTTATTAGTTTATAGAAGGAAATTGTAAACTGTTACATAATACTAATTAAATACTATACACAGTGTCATCAGCCAATCTGTCATGCAATGAGAGTACTGAGAAGAAAGAAGATAATGTTATTCATCCTAACTTTTAATAAAGCGACACCTAAGAAAGTAAAGAAACACTTGATGCATGACTTCAGTCCAACTAAAACTGGCATGCACAGATACATACATAAACCAAATACATAGAGACACAGATAAACACACACACATACACACAACTCAAAGTTCACACACAGTCTGACAATATTCTTATTTAATACATTAGGAAAAAATGATGCTTGAGAGGTTAAATAATTTCCCAAAGCTAGAAAGTAGCTAAGATAATATCCAAATCCATGCCTTCTAACTTTAATTCCAATGTTTATATTTTTCACTTTAAATTTGAACTTGGAAATATCAAATAATAAAAATTCAGAAAGAAATCAAGAAAGACAGGATAAAATCAACACCCAATGGCCAATTCAGTCAGACAAGTTTGCTAAATTCTCTCTATATGTAAATGGTACTTGTCTTAAGGATTTAGGTAGGGTAAATACATTCCATGTGTTTTCCGCAAGAGAAAATGTCCCCAAAATTTCTTAAATAAAATACTGCTTTCTATGAAATGAAGTTTATGCCAATAGTTTTCCAAACTTCGTGATCACTAAAACGTCTAAGGCTATAAAAACGCCTTCTCCCAGAGCCTATACCAAAATTCTGACTTACTATACTTGGGTTTAAGACCAGAATCGATTATTTTAATGATCAGCCAGGTATGGAAAACACTGGTCAAGAACAGTACTTATTTTCTTTTGCAAGATTAAAAGGAAGCATGTTAATGTATGAACGCTACTTATGAAAATACAATGGATTATGGAAAGTACCAAGAAGCACCTATTATTCCATGATGCAAAGCTGAATTTCTGAAATTATCCTCACAATTTTCTTCAGCTCTCACTTTGCCAGTGATTTTTCTCTTTAATACTATATTTTGAGCAAACTCTGCCCATTTTCCAACCACTACATTCATTTCTCACTTTTCCAAAGATATGTATTTCTCAAAATATTCTAGCATATAGACTGGTAATAATTCTATTTTAATCAATGTAAAAGGGCAGTATAAAAAAACAGAACTGGTTTTTAAAGATATTATAATTGCCTAGGCCTACCTATTTCTAATAATCCATTAGACAACTGCTTATTTCTCCTTGTATACCACCCTTTCCTGCAATCTTTTCTCTGTAAATGTCTTTCTTTTTTAATCAATTACTTCCCAACATTATATATTCTCCTCAATATCAACAGGATACTTAGCTGCAAACAATACATGTCATTCTTAATAATTTAAGTAGAAATTAAACGTATTAATGATATTTGGTAATTCTTAGAATCTCTGACTAGAGAATTAGGCTTGGAGACCTAGAGAATTATGAGACCAAATTTCATTAGGAATTTACCTAAATTAATATCACAGTATAATGACACCATATGGCCACTGGAGTGGCTAATATGAAAAAGACTGACAACACGACATGTTGCTAAAGATTTAGAGAAACCAGAAAGCTCATACACTGCAGGTGGAATAGTAGGTCTAATGACTGGGAAGAAATATGTTAGGGGCTCCTTGAGCACTTGCAATATTCATTTTATTGCCCACAGTGATGATCACACAGGTATTTTCACATGACAATATACTGAGCTGCACGGCTACTGTGTATTTTAATGTATGATAGCCAATTAAAAAAAAAAATTGGGGTGGCCAAAGAGCATGACAAATGCTAAAACACTGTCTCTCCATCTTTAATTTAGGCAGCTTTCCTGGGAATGTGGGATGGGGCGACCCCTATAGACTTGACTGCATTCTACAGGTAGGACCAGAAGATAAAGGCATACTGCTGATCCGTGGTCAAGCAATTTAAGAAATTAGTTGCTTCTCCTAATGAAGGGGGAGATAAAACATGAGACTGTGGACTCTGAGAAACAAACTGAGGGTTTTGGAGGGGAAGGGGTTGAGGGGATGGGTGAGCCTGGTGGTGGGTATTGAGGAGGGCACATATCGCTTGGAGCACTGGGTGTGGTACATGAACAATGAACCTTGGAACACTGAAAAAATAAAATTAAATTAAAAAAAAAAAAGAAACCAGTTGTATCTTTGTCATTGCCAAACTTACATCAACATAATGAGGCTATTACTATATATTATTTGATTATAATATTTCACTTCTCTATATGGTCAACATGACTTAAAATGACCTCTCAATGGACAAGAAGAATAAACTATTACTCAAAAGCTGGCCAAGAAGAAAAATGGAAAAGAAAATAAGCAGCCTTGGGGACACCTGGGTGGCTCAGTCATTGAGCATCTCCGTTCGGCTCGGGTCATGATCCCAGGGTCCTGGATCAAGGCCAGCATCAGGTTCCCTGCTCAGCAAGGAACCTGGTTCTCCCCCTTCTACTTCCCTGCTTGTGTTCCCTCTCTGCCTGTCTCTCTCTCTGTCAAATAAATAAATAAAATCTTAAAAAAAAAAAAGAAAAAAAGCAGACCTAATTCAGAGCCACATTCATGAAGATGCATTAATCATATTACAAAATTAGATTGTGCAGATATGAATCTCTAGAAAAGAGTACTGCAGATTGACTATGACCCAAAGATATCTGTTTTCACAGTCTAATGTCTATATTCTCTTTAAATGTTTAAAAATAAAATGACTTTTGAACTTCAATCCTGAAATTGCATTTTAATTTTTATTATTCAAATGGATATTAAGTATGCTATATTATTATTGATATAATTAGCCATGATATGCCATATCATTAGCACACAAATTCAAAAGCACTGAAGATACTATGCTCTATGAACCAGATTTAAGGTCATCTTTGTTTCTTAAATTACACTGCAAATTTTAACTTTGCAACTCCCTGCTTGGCTGAATGAGAATTTTTAATTCCAAATCTTATAGTTTTCACCTTCCAAAAAACTCCAAAATATTGCTGGGGCATTGGTGTTTTTCATATAGAGCCTACCGAGGTAAAGGATGGTTGGGAAAAATCACCTTGAATTGAAGTCCTTGATCTTGGCACTTTCTAACAATGTTAAACTGAGGTTAAAAGCATCACTAGCATTTCCAAGCCCAGAACCTGACAGCAGGACAGGAACTCAGCGCTATGAATTTTCCTCAAGATACATAATAAACTAAAAAAAGTTGCATCTGTAGTTACCATACATATATCCATAAATCACTTATACCTTAAATCATCAGCTATGAAGACTCTTTGTAGAGTATACAGTCCAGTGACCCAAGATTGAGTCACTCTGGCAGTTAGCTCATATTGTTTGAACACTCTGCTACTAAAGATAAGTGGTAGGTGGAAGCAGTTGGATTTTCTCTATTTCATAACTATAGAGTTCATTGGAGCCACAGCCAGTCCCTTTTCAAGTGTACATCAAGTGGAAGGAGCAAGGTTTCAAGAACACATTAGCCCAAGTCCATATTTCAACACAAAGTCTGTGTCTCAATAAATGTGAGCATCAGTTTCAGATGGAAAGATAAACACAATGAATATTCTTTTCTTTTTATATGATTGCTATGGTTCTCCTGGGTTTACTCTCTGTCTTACACTCTGTCAGAAAGTAGTATTTCTTTCTTTTCTTTTTTTAAAGATTTTAATTATTTATTTATCAGAGAGAGAAAGAGAGAGAGAGAGCACAAATAGGGGGAGCAGGAGGCAGAGGGAGAAGCAGGCTCCCCGCTGAGCAAGGAGCCCAACGTGGGACTTGATCCCAGGGCTCTGGGATCATGACCTGAGCCGAAGGCAGACATTTAACTGACTGAAGCACCCAGGCATCCCCAGAAAGCAGTATTTCATGGTCCCATCACTGTAGATTTGGTTTTTTCAGTGGCCATTGATCTTATCAAACATGTATTCTTCCAGAAGAACTTTCCTATCAGATGATTTTAACACACTGGCCACAGTTGCTCAACCTTGCTTTAGGAAAATCAAGATTTTTTTTTTTTTTAATCTAGTAATACATACACTGTAATATTGTTGAAAAGACAAATGGAACAAAATAGAAAGCCTATATATATGAATGGTTAATTTATGAAAAAAAAGAAACAGAAAACACATGATAAAGTTGGTTCGGATATAAAGTATATCTGAATACAGATATAGGGAAAAATAGAGCATGACTACACATCATACCAAAAGTTCTAATTCAAGACAAAGATATTAAATGTGAAGTCAAAACAATAACATTTCTAGACAATAATATAGAAGAATAACTTCATAGAAGAATCTGAACTATAAAAAGAGTTCTTAGATATGCTAAAAATGCGCTAACACATGGCCAAAATAGATATGCAGGACTACAGTGAAAGTCTACAAAAATATACCATCAGAGAAGTGAAGAGGCAAGACACACATTTTCAGAGGATAGTGGCAATTTGGCAAAATTTTATGCCCAGAATATATATCATTTTAAGAGATTCTTACAAATCAATTAGGAAAATACATAAAACCTAATGGAAGAAAGGGCTAAAGACTTAAACATACACTTCCCAAAAGATATATCCAAATGGTCAATAAAAATATGGAAAACAAGCTCAAAGTCATTACTCATGGGAATGTAAGTTAAAACTATGTGAGGTATTACTATCACCCACAAGAACTATTAAAACTTGGAAAATGACCAATAAGCGTTTGAAATAATGTGGCTCAATATATATAATTAAACAGTCATGTTGGCAGTATAAATTGACACAATCACTTTGGAAAGAAAATTTGCATTTTTTTGTAAAATTGAATTTTTACATAACTGCTGAAATAGTAATTCTACTCCTGGACCCTAGAGAAACTTTTCATATGTGCACCAGGATACATGTACAAGGATGCTCACAGCAACATAGTTCATAATAAAAAGAAAACATATATACACAGATTAGAAAACAGATCAATAATTGATTGAGAGTTTGAATTTTACTATTCTAGGATATGGTAGAGTAAGAGGCTAGCTCACCTCATCCCACAGATACACCTAGATATACCCACATTACTATAAATAACCTAGAAAACAATTCTCCACAGCTAAATGTAGAGAAGAGGCCACATTGAAAAGGGTATAAAAGGCAGAGACACATTCAGGAACCAAAATGACCTGTAAGACTGTCTGAGGGAGGAAGGGACACCACAGGCATCAAGAAGAGGAGTAGACCTCATACAAATCCCCTCATACAAATCATACAAAGACAAATCCCCATAACATTTACCATTGAAAAGAGAGGGGCTTAACTTTGTGAGTTCTTATAATCAGTGGCACTTAACATGTGGAACTTTAAAAATCAGTGAACAGCTCTGGGAAAGTCAGAGGACTACAGGAAGCTAAGTCCCCACCTTTAGCATATAAAAACAGCCCCAGTGACATACAGCATAGAAGCAGCAGTTTGAAAAATGCCTCTGGTATATGAGAGAGAGATTTCTTTACTAATCTCAAATAATATGTTGGTGGGCCAGGGATCTTTAGGACTTCTCGAAGAAGAAAAAAGCTGGCAAGCACCATTTCACTCAAGCCTAGATACAGGGACACTAGGCAGAACTAGCATTGCACAAATACTCTCCACCTAGCTTGATAGCAGCATGCTTCTCCCACATTCTCCTGCAGACCTGCCTCCTCCAACCAGACCTCCCAAGAAGTTCTTTAAAGCAGCTCCAGATCCCCTCCCACAGACCAGAGCAAACCCTGCTAAAACCATGCAACCTGCCTCCTTGGTCTTCTGCAGATCCCCCTTGGCAGGAGTTCTCCAAAGGGAACCCAGGCCTACCCCCACAAGCAGACCAGCACAAACCTCGCTAACACACAACACCCGCACCCACATTCTCCTGCAGACTAACCCCCTTCAACACACCCTCAGCAGGAATCCATCCAAAGCTACAAAGGGAATAAAGCCTGCCCACAACAGGCAAAGAGATACACTACAGTTGACTAGACTGAAGGCAAAAGCAGCTCAGCCAGAACAGTGGGATGCACACACCACACATCTGTTCTGGTGAACAGAACACCCTGCGCGGCAGGGCACTATAGGACCTCTTCTTCATAAGGCCATTATTTTTAAGAGCAAGAGACATAGATAACTTTCCTAATACAGAGAAACAGACACAGAGAGTTAGACAAATTGAGGAGGCAGGAGGAATATGTTCCAAATGAAAGAATAGGAGAAAATCATACCAAGAGAGCTAAACAAAATGGAGACAAGTAAAGTGCCTGATAGAGAACTGAATGATCATAAATATATTCACTGCACTTGAGAAAACAGTGGAAGATCTCAGTGAGACCCTTAAGAGATAGAAAATAAAACAAAACAAAATCAGAGATGAAGAACTCAATAATCGAAATTAAAAATACACAAAATAAATAAATAGTAAAGTAAAGGAAGCAGAAGAATGGATCAGCAACCTGGAGGACAGAGTAACTGAAAGCGAACGAGCTGAATTGGAAAAATTTAAAAAAAAGAAGAAAGAAAATAGACAGGGAACTCAGTGACACCATCAAGTGTAATAACATTCATATAATAAGGATCCCCAAAAAATAAATACCTGGAGACAAATGAAAATGGAAACACAATGGTCCAAAATCTTTGGGATACTACAAAAGCTGTTCTAAGAGGGAGGTTTACTGCAATTCAGGCCCAATTCAAGAAGCAAGAAAAATCTCAAATAAACAACCTAACCTTACATATAAGGTATTTAGAAAAAGAAGAATAAACAACCCAAAAGCAGTGAAAGGATGGAAATAATAAGATTAGAGCAGAAATAAACAAAACAGAAAATAAAAACCTACAGAACAGATCAATGAAACAAGGAGGTATTTCTTTGAAAAGATCAACAAAATTGATAAACATTTAGCCGGACTCATCAAACAAAACAACAAAAAAGAGAGAGAAAGGAGTCAAATAAACAAAATCAGAAATGAAAGAAATAACAACTGACACCACAGAAATACAAAGGATTATAAGAGAATGTTTTGAAAAACTATAAGCCAACAAATTGGACAACTTAGAGGAAATGAATAAATTTCTAGAGACATACAACCTCCCAAAACTGAATCAATAAGAAATAAAAATTTTGAACAGACCATCAGCAATGAAATAGAATCAGTAATCAAAACAATTCCAACAAATAAAGGTCCAGAATCAGATAGCTTAACAGGTGAATTCTATCAACATTTAAAGAAGAGTTAATATCTATTCTTCTCAAGCTATTTCAAAAAATAGATGAATGAAATCTTCCAAATTTATTTTATGAGACCAACATTAACCTGATATTGAAACCAGATAAAGACATTATTAAAAAAAAGAGAGAGATACAGAGAACTACAGGCCAGTGTATCTGATGAACAAAAATGCAAATATCCTCTACAAAATATTAGCAAACCAAATTCAACAATACATTAAAAAACCATCACCATGATCAAGGAGGATTTGTTTCTGGGATGCAAGGGTGATTAAATATTTGCAAATTAATCAATGCAAGGGGAGGTTGGTAGAGGATGGGTCAAATAGGTGAAGGCAATTAAGAGTTCACTTATGATGAGCACTGAGTAATGCATAGAATTCTTGAATCACTATATTGTACACTTGAAACCACTACAACATTTTATATTAACTATATTGAAATTAAAATGTAAAAGATTAAAAAAACAAAAAAATAGTTGTAGTTATCAGAAATTCAAATTAAAAAAACAAAATAAGAGACCACTTTCCTCCCAATAGATAGGCAAAAGTTAAAATGTGTAACAACTAAGTGTTAGTAATGATATGGAAAATGTGTACATTCTTGGCAGAGGAGGTAAATCTGTATATTGGTAGAACCAATTTGAAAACATGTGGGCCTTAGCTTGTAATACAAAGTATGAACATACATTGCAACACAGTAGTTCCACTCCACAGAATGTTGTGTTTTCAAGCTTTCAAGAACATAATCCACACTACATTACCTTTTACATTGTGACCCCACTACAATCATGCATATATAATTGTATATGTATATAGGTACATAGAAATAACTGAAACCATTTTTCATGAAACATTTCTATTCTGTTCTTTTTAAAAACATGAAAAACTGTTGAAAGTAACTATACTGATTGCATTAGGATGTGATCCACAGTATGAAAAGCCTCACCCTGCAGAAATTCTTGCAAATATACACCGGTGGGGATCAAAATTTTTCAAGGAAATTCGCTGATACAAAAAAAAATTTTTTTGGAAACAATTCTTATGTTTATTGACAGGAGAATAGATATCAAATTGTTGTATATCAGTGAAATAAATTCATCACTAAAAATGAATGAATTACTCTTATATACAATAAACTGTATGAATCTTAGAAATATATTGTGTGAAATGAGTGATTTCTAATTACTACATACAGTAATATGAAAAAACCGAAACTGAAAAACATAAATTATGTTTTAACTGAAATAAATAAATAAATAAATAAATAAATAAATAAATGGTTTATGGTTAAATACACTGAAGATTAAATCTCTTAAAAAATGGATACTGATTGCCTCTGGTGGACATGAGGCTGTGGTAGTGCACATGGACTGAATCTGTCAGGAGTACAAAAGAGTTTCAATAACATTTTTAATATTCTAGCTGGTAAGCTATGTATTGGGTTCACCAATGTTTATCCCATACTATATGACACATATATGTACGTGTGTGTATTTTATATGTATTAATATGTAACATGCATTTAACACACACAAAATATGTCATGTTGTCCATGGAGACCACAGATAAGCTCTAAAGAAAATGTAAATTAAAAGCATTTTCTTCCTTTTCAGTTGTTGATTTAATTGCATAATGGTCAGAGTGAGCCATCTAACTGAAAAGGACACAGGCTGATACTCCCAGAGGAATGGCATATATCTATATGAAAATATGGTTTAGATATTTTCCATATTCTCCTGCTTTACAATACTTTTAATAAAATGCCAACTATAAGGAAAAAATCTCATCTCTCAAGCACTCTGAAGTTCTCCACATTTTACAATTAAAATAATATTGGTTTTCAGTAACTCTTGGGGGGGAACTATTAGGCAGTTGGCAGATATTCTGTTAAGAGTGACCTTTACTTGCTTCTTAGCTATAGCTGAATTGAGAACCTCTAGCTTATTAATTACTAGTAAAGATTTTGCATTTCATTAGGTTCATCCTGTTCTCAAAAACCTTTTTCTTCAGGAAATCAATTGTTGTCTCTTTTGAACTCTAATGTTGGTACGATTACGTAGGTTTTGTGAACATCTGTGATGTATTTCATCTTCATAACCAACTGTGGTATTCTGAGAGCTAATGTTGTTAAGTGTGACATTTAAGGCTAATTCTCTTCTACTTCAATAAGTGGTTATTTGGTATGAATTAGTAATGTAGTTCCACCTAAACTGCAGTAACTGAAGATGAGATTTAGCAATTTTCTAACTAATTCAATTTATGTAGACTATCTATAAAATAAAATGAATCCTTACTTTCCTTGTAGAAATTCACTTTTGTGTAACCTTGGGTGTTCTCCAAACAGTTGTTACTTGAAATCAATATGATGTATAAAGCAGTAAGTGTATGGATTATTTAGAACTTGAAAGAGCAGTTATCTTAAATGTATATGCCATTTCAAACTTTTCAAAGTGTTTTTTTTCTTTATCTCATATGTTTCTTGAAGGTACAAGTAATGCTAAAATTATAGATTAGTTTCCAGTATTACCCTTACAAAGACAACTTATAATGGAAGTACTTTGTGAGGATGTTTTACCCCTATGAATAGTATACCATGATTAAAGACTATTATTTGGAATGATGTTAAACTCACCCATATTAAAAGATAATTAGCTTCTGCTTTATAGTTTTAAAGGGGAACTGCAGCATGAGTTTTGTTTCTGTCTTGGTAGGAATGTAATTGGCTACTGTGAAAAATGGAAATTTTCCCCCTGTGCCACATTTTTACTCCTAGAGATGATGAAAGCTGGGCACAACTTTCATACATTGGGGGTATATACTTTTTCCTCTTAAGATATTTCTGAAGAGACCTAAACCATGGTTTATAATCAGTTGGCTGTAGAATATTCTAAAATAGGTAATACTTGTTTATTCTTTCATCTTCCCCCTGAAACTATTCTTCAATTTTACTTTTTGGATAGGAAAACATCACATTTGTTTAATGGTTGTTCAAGTAGAGTGTAGGTACTGCTTAGGATGTATGATGCAGGATAATAACGGAAAACATTAAACGAAAAGTCCAAGAAGCTCAGCGAGCTTTATACAGGATAAATACTAAAATAAACAAAACAAACACAAAAATAAAAACAAACAAACAAAAAACCCACGACCAGACACATCATAGTCAAACTGCTGAAGACCAACACAGAGAAAATCTTGAAGGTATCAGGGAAAAGTTACCTTGCATAGAAAAGAACAAAGACAGTAATAGAAATGATAAAAAAATAAAATAAAATAGATGGAAAGAGATGATGAGTAAGGGACAGGCAGGGCTAGGCAGGGAGAGATAAGGGATCATGGGATCAGGTCCACAAAATTAAAAAATGTGGGAGATGAAAGGAAACCAGAGATAAGGGAACAAACCAGACTATCCTGTCCTGGGTGTCAGAGGTGGGGTCTTGTTATAACAGCTACTTATGACCAACCAAATTACCAGACCCTAAAAAGGAAGTAAGCCATTAAAGAGGTTATCACTAATCCTTGCTCAAAGGTGCTATCAATAGAGATGTTAAAAGGATTTATATTCCCTGGTTAGCCTTCTATAAAAAGACTATCTCTAAAAGTCTCCAGGGGCAACCCTGTCGGGAACCCTCTCACTTCTGAGAGTTTTTTCTGTATCCTCTCTTAATAAAACTCTATCTCTTTACTCACTCCTCTTCATCCGCGAGATTCATTCTTGGATTCCATGAGACAAGAACCTTGCTCTCCTGCTTCAGAGATGACTGAGAAAAAGTGATGAAAGCACCACTGAGTTGTGGAAGAAATTAAAAGAACATAAAAAATGTGTAATTGAAGCCCCAAAAGAGGTTGGGGAACAGGGAGAAGGACAGACATTATTTAAAGAATAATGACTAGATTTTTCTTCTAAATTTGATCAAAATTATAAACGCACAGATTCAAGATGCTCAATGAGCTACAAACACTAGAAACATGAAGAAAATCATTCATAATTAAATTTATTGAAACCAGTTATAAAGAGATCTTAAAAGAAACCAAAGGGGGAAAAAAGAATTATATACAAAGAAACAGAGATGTAAATGACTGCAGACTTCTCACTGGTAACAGTGGAAGGGAGAGGATAACATCTTATGTACCAAAAGAAAAAAAATCCTGTCATGGTTGTATATGCAGCATTACTCTCAAAACTGAGTTGACTGATGTCATTAGGAATGGCAGACCATTTATGGACTTCCAAAAATCCATCTCATAAAAGTAATGAGAACAGCGGCAAAATTTGTCAAAATCTACTTTTTCAGATCTCCAGAAATTAACCTAAGGTTTCGACAATCTTAGCAGTGTCTATTCAAGAAAAATAATTAAATTTTGGTAAGTACAGTGCGATTTCTGGTATTTAAACCTATTCCATTACCCTATCCCTCTCTTAACTCCAAAGTAGTTCTGCAAATTAACAGTCCCTTACTTATGGACAAAAGCAGAGGCCTAGCAGCCACTGGATAAAGACTACTTTTGGAGCTCCCAGATCACCTTTCTTAGAGAACTGGCATTATTTGAACTGTTTAGCATTTCTCTGGAAATGCTCATGTAGAAGATATGTCTTTATTTGACCTTATTTAGACTTATACAGGGTAAAGTCTCTTTTTCCTGGGGGCATTCTTTAGTGGCAGTTTTTTAACATCACAGTTGCCTGAGGTAGTGATAATAGTTGTGGCAAACAATACCTCAAAGGGGGGAAAAAAAACTTTAAAGGAAAACCTCGGCAATGAGATATTTATAATGAGCTTTGAAAATCTCAGATATGTTCAAGATATGTTCAAGTTCTAGAGGAACACAAACATACACAGGGTGGCACACATGGCCAGAAATATATACATGCCTAGAGGAGACTGGAGCAGACCCTAAGGTCTCCTCTCCAGTGGTCCTGGAGATATCTTGCACCAGCAGAAAGTGAAATCTAAAGCAGATTCACAAACTGCTTGCCTAACCCCTAGAGTTGTACTCCAGGATACACAGAGCCCATCAGCAAAGGCTGTGAGACTTACTGGTTTCGGTCATTTAAAAAATTTGCAATGATTAGCTGACCACTGAACTAAGCTAGCAAAGACCTCACTAGCTACACACAACAAAAAAAAAATACACACTACAGAGCTGATTCAAAAAAAGTCAGTAAAAAATAAACAGCAGCAAAACCAATGAAACCAAAAACCCTAGTGGTGGTGGGAGGTAATCTGATTTCAACAGTTGCCACATTGTATGCATATATGTCCAGTTTTCAGCAAGGATTAAGGGACATACAGAAACAGAAGTATTACATGCTATTAACAGGAAAAAAATGTAATCAATGGAAACTGTCCTTGAGGAAGCCCAGAAGTTAAAATTACTATAGAAATCTTTTAAATTAGCTATTCTAAATGTGATCAAGGACGTAAAGGAAGCCGTATCTAAAAATTAAAGTATGAGAATGATGTCTTACCAAATAGGGACTATCAAGAGATAAAATTTATAAAGAACTAACCAAATAAAAATTATAAAGGTATAATAACTGAAATGAAAAATTTACTAGAAGGACTCAACATTTGAGCTAGCAGAAAAAACAATCAGAAAATTTTGAATTGGGCCAATGAGATTATTCAATCTGAGAAACAAAAAGAACAAAGAATGACATGCAGGACACCATTAAATGTACCAGCATATACATAATGGAGAGTATGTTTATGAGAAGAAAAGGAAAGATATGGGCAGAAAGAATATTTGAAGAAATAATGCTTGTAAAATTTTCAACTTCATTAAAAATGCTAATATATACATCCAAGAAGTTTAAGAAACTCTACACTGGAAAAATTCAAGTAAATTTACACTAGAGATATCAAAATAAAACTTTTATTTATTTTTTTTTCCAAAATAAAACTTTTAAAGACAAAGAATCTTGAAAGCAGCAAGAGAGGAGTAACTCAACATGTCTAAGAGATTTTCAGTATGATAAACGGATAATTTCTCATCAGAGTCCATGGAAGACCAAAAGCAGTTGATGTCATGTTCAAAGTTCTGGAGGAAAAAGACTGTCAAAGATGCTGTAGGCAGCAAACTGTCCTTCAAATATGAAGGAGAAATTAACATCTTTCTGGATAAACAACAACTGGGAGAATTTGATGCTAGAAGACCTGACTTACAAGAAATATTATATTAAAAATTTTTGTGCTTCAAAGGACACCATCAAAAAGTAAAAAGATGGGGGTGCCTGGGTGGCTCAGTGCATCTGAGTCTTGATTTCAGCTCAGGTCATGATCTCAGGATCATGAAATTGAGTAAAGCCCTGCCTTGGGCTCTGTGCTGGGTGTGGAGCCTGCTTAGGATTCTCTCTCTCCCTCTGCCCCTCCCTCATCACCCCCAACTTCACATGCGCACATATGCACACGCTCTCTCTCAAAAAAAAAAAAAAGGAAAAAAATGACCCACAGAATAGGGGAATATACTTAGAACCTATTATAAGGGACCAGTCTCAAAAATATTTAACAGACTCTTAAAATACAGCAATAAAAATGCAAATAACCCAACTTAAAAACGGGCAAAGGATCTAAGGAAATATTTCTCCAAGTTAGATACACAAATGCCTAGTAAATACACAAAATAATGCTAAATATCATTTTTCATTAGGAGAATTGGCAGTATCATTCGGTAGGAGTCTGAAGGCCTGAGAACCAGGAGCACCATGGACAGAATGTCAATGCCAATTCTCCTGGGTCTCCAGCTTGCAGAAGGAAGCCTGTGGGACTTTTCAGTTTCTATGACTGAATGAGCCAATTCCTTCCCCCCCCGCCCCCCCCGTATATATATGTATAGTATAGATTCTCTTTCTCTGGAGAACCCTGGCTAATACGGCCTGCTTAACAGAACTAAAAAGTAAGATTACAAATAATCAAACTCTTTCCAAATAACTTTACTGCATCTCAGATTAAAATACAAGAATATTTATCAGAATACAAATAAATCCAGCAATTAACAAGATAAGATTCCATAAAGCTGTTATACAAAAAAGTTACCAGCATGGAAAAAAAGCAGCAAATATGACCAGAAATGAGAAGAAAAATCATTGGAAAACAATCTGACATTGACACTAATATTAGAATTAGGAGACAAAGGCACGAAAACAATTATTGTAAATATATTTTAAAAGTAAAGATATGAAACATAAAAAAGATCCAAATGAAATTTCTAAAGATAAGAAATAGAATATATGAAATATATAATACACTAAATGGGACTAATGACAGATTAGATAACTCAGGAAAAAGATGTGTAATTTGATTCCTCTGAAATTACTGAAAGAAAAAAAGCTGTCAACCTAGAATTTTATTCCTGTAAAAATATCTTTCATTAAGAAAGGTGAAATAATGACTTTTTTAGACACATAGAAGCTAACAAAACTCATTAGCAGTGGAACCACACTAAAAGAAATACTATAGAGACACTATACTACGCCTATATATAGGCAGAAGGAAAATGCTAAAATAGAAAAACAAACTATATATTAAAAGAAAATATTTACATATCATATGTCTACCAAAGGCTTTGTATCTAGAGTATATAAACAACTCTGAAAACTCAATTTTAAAAAATCAGTTTAAAAAATGGCCAAAGAATATGAATAAGACACTTTACTAAAGAAACTATATGGAAGACAATTAGGCACATGAAATGATTCTCAACATCTGTAGTCATTAAGTAAATATACATTAACATCACAATGAGACATATCCATTAGAATGGTTTTAAAAAACTGACAATGTGAAGTGTTGAGGAGAATAGAACGCTCATACATTGCTGGTGAAAAGGAAAAATGTTTCAGCTACTTTGAAAATCAGTTTTCAGTTTCTTTTATAGTGGAACACATACTTACATTTCAACCCAGCCATCTCACACATAAGTAATTGTCCAAGTGAACTGAAAACTTAGTATATAAAGTGTACTAAATATGAAAAATCAGTGTATGAATGCATGACTTTATTTATAATAGCCCCAAATTCGAAACAACCTAAATTTCCCTCAACAGGTGAATGGATAATCAAAATGTAGTACATCCATATGACGGAATATTACTCAACAGTAAAAAGGAATTAATTACTCATAAATGTAAAACATCAATGAATCAACAATACATGTCTGGTAAGTGAAAAAAGCCCAAAGGCTACATGTTTATACTTCATTTTTATAACATTCTATGAAATAAAAGGCAAAACTAAAGGAAAAGAAAATAAATCAGTGGATATCAGGGGTTGATGGTGGTGGAAGGTGCTATCTACAAAGAAGAACAAGGAGTATTTAGGGAGCTTAAGGAAGAAATTCTATACCTTATGTTTTGTTGGTAGTGTTATAGGACTATATGTGTTTGTCAAACTCACAGAATTATATACCAAAAAGTGTGCTTTTTAATGTATATAAATTATGCTTCAAAAAAATTCTGATTAAAAAATGAGATAATTTTGGAGAACAGATGGAACACTGGACTGGAGAGAATTTTTTTTTTTCTCTCAATTTTTTTCTGTGACTTCTTTGATACACAGATTTGCACTTATCCCCACTGTTTTTAATAGAGCATATCTTCCTCACTCTCTCCCTTTCCTGCTCTGCCTGAGTTTGGGGCTTTTAGATCAATTTCTCCATAGACTGCATCTATAGGCTATAAAGGATGATCACCTTGCTTGGAGATGTGGAGGAAAGGGTCCGGCTGGCTTAACTTCATGAGTGGGCTTTATACCCCTTGTTTAATCTGAAAAGATCATCCTCAAGAGACTCTGCAGCCAGGTGCAACTTGCTTCTGACTGGATTCCTACTCAATAGCCATTTTTATTTTCTCAGCTCTGCTAAAGATTCCATCCACCTTTTCTTCTTTTTTTACTTGTATTTCTTTATATGCAAAACATGAGGAATAACAGCCAGCTAGAAGCCTTCCCAGGATGATTATGAACATGAAATAAAATAATGGACTTGAAGGCTTCTTTTAACCTCTGCAACCCACTTTGGTCTCCTTTCTCTGCTCATGGCTGTCCAGTTACCTTCTTTCAATTCCTTTAATACTTCATAGGGTTTCTTGGATTTGGGCTTGTCTCACATGGTCTTCCTTCTGTCTGGAATGATATTTCTTCAATCTTTTCTCGTCTTTTTTTTGGTATATCATCTAATACATTCACAATTACAAAATTGTAGAGAATAGTAATTTTGCGAATATTAAACCAACAACCAACCCCGAAAATAAAACATTAATTTACCTTCATTTAACCTCTTTAGCTTTACCTCTAAATTTACCTCTGTGACTGTCTCCTAAGCCAATCCTTTTCAAAATTAATTCTTACCCCACATTCTAAAATTTATTCCTTTTCTATTTAAAATTATTCTATCATATATTTGTATATAAGTAAGCACTATATTTAGTGTATTTGGTTAGTGTTTTATAAATAGTATTATACTGTATGCAGTGATCTGGATCATGCTTTTCTCTCTCAATATTATGCTTTCATTTTTCATTCATGTTATTCAATAGTTCATTTATTTTCATTGCTGTAAGATATGTTACTGTACTCAAATTCCATAATTTTCTGCATATTTTCTACTGACTTTATTTTTTTAATTCTAGTATAATTAATGTACAGTATTATATTAGCTTCAGGTTACAATATAGTGATTCAACAATTCTATATATTACTTAGTGCTCATCATGGAAAGTGTACTCTTAATCTCCTCCACCTATTTCACCCACTCCCCCCACCTACATCTCCCTTGTGGTAACCACCAGTTTGTTTTCTATATTTAAGAATCTGTTTTGGGGGATGCCGGGTAACTCAGCTGGTTGAGCATTCAACTCTTGATTTCAGCTCAGGTCATGATCTCAGGGTTGTGAGACTGAGCCCCACACTGGGCTCTGCTCTTAGCAAGGAGTCTGCTTAAGATTCTCTCTCCTCCTTTTGTCCCTCCCCACCGCTCGTGCATTTGCTCTCATTCTCTCTCTCTTAAAAAAAAAAAATCTGTTTTTTGTTTGTCTGTTTCTTAAATTCCACATATGAGTGAAATCATATGGTATTTGTCTTTCTCTGACTGGCTTAATTCACTTCACATTATACCTTCTAGATCTATCCATATTGTTGCAAATGGCAAGATTTCATTCTTTTTTATGGCCAAGTAATATTCTACTATGTGTGTGTACGTGTGTGTGTATATATATATACACACATATATACACCATTTCTATATCCATTTGTCTATTGATAGACATGTAGGTTGCTTTCATATTTTGGCTATTGCAAATAATGTTTCAATAAACATAGAGGTGAATATATCTTTCCAAACTACTGTTTCCATATTCCTCAGATAACTATTCAGTAGTTGGAATTACTGGATTATATAGTAATTCCTTTTTTAATATTTTGAGCAACCTCCAAACTGTTTTCTACAGTGGACATATCAGCTTGCATTCCCACCAATGGTGCACAAGGGTCCCTTTTCCTCCACATCCTCACCCACACTTGTTTCTTGAATCCTGTTCAATTTTGTTTGATTTTAGTCATTCTGACAGGTGTGAGATAATATCTCATTATAGTTTTGATTTGCAATTTCCTGATGATTAGTGATGTCGAGCATCTTTTCATGTGTCTGTTGGCCATCTGTATGTCTTCTTTGGAGAATTATCTGTTCATGTCCTTTGCCCATTTTCAATTAGATTATCATTTATTTTTTTTTTTTTTTTGGTGTTGAGTAGTAGAAGTTCTTTATATATTTTGGATACTAACACTTTATCAGATATGTCATTTGTAAATATCTTCTCCCATTCAGTAGTTTGTCTTTTAGTCTTGTTGATTGTTTTCTTTGCTGTACAGAAACTTTTAATTTTGCTTTTGTTTCCCTTGCCTCAGGAGACATATCTAGAAAAATGTTATGATAGCTGATGTCAGATAAACTACTGCCTGTGTTCTCTTCTAGGATTATTATGGTTATAGGTCTCACATTTACATCTTTAACCTATTTTGAGTTTATTTTTATGCATGGTATAAGAACATGTCCAGTTTCATTCTTTTGTATGTAGCTGTCCAGTTTTCAACACCATTTGAACAGACTATCTTTTTCCCATTGCATATTCATGCCTCCTTTCTCAAAGACTTAAGTGAACATATAATTTCTGGACTCTCTATTCTGTTCCATTTGATCTATGGGCCTTGTTTTGTACCAGTACCATACTGTTTTGATTACTATAGCTTCAAATAGTCGATCTTAAAATCTGGGATTGTGATACTTCCAGTTTTGTTCTTCTTTTTCAACATTGTTTTGGCTATTTTAGGTCTTTTGTCATTCCATACAAGCTTTAAGATTATTTTTTCTAGTTCTGTGAAAAATACTGTTGGTATTTTGATAGGGATTGCATTAAATATGTAGATTGCTTTGGACATTTTAATAATATTTGTTCTCCTAAGTTATGGACATGGAATATAGTTCCATTTTAAATTCATCTTTAATTTCTTTCATCAATGTTTTATAGTTTTCAAAGTATAGGTCTTCCACCTCCTTGGTTAAGTTTATTCTAAGGTATTTTTATTCTATTCAGTGCAATTGTAAATGGGACTGTTTTCTTAATTTCTCTTTCTACTACTTTATCATTAGTGTATAAAAATGCAATGGATTTCTGTACACTAATTTTGTATCCTGCGACCTTACTGAATTCATTATTAGTTCTAGTAGTTTTCTGGTGGAGTCTTTAGAGTTTTGTATATATGTAGTATCGGGTTATCTGCAAATAGTGAAAATTTTATATCTTCCTTACCAATTTGGATCCTTTTTATTAGTTTTCCTTGTATGACTGCTATGGCTAGGACTTCTAGTACTATGTTGAATAAAACTGGTGAGAGAGGACATCCTTGTCTTATTCCTAACTTAGAGAAGGAGCTCTCAGTTTTTCACCATTTAAGATGATATTAGCTATGGGTCTTTCATATATGGCCTTTCTTATGTTGAGACATGTCACCTCTAAACATCTTACTGATGGTTTGTTTCATGAATGGATGTTTTGTCAAATGCTTTTCTGCATCTATTGAAATGATCTTATGTTTTTATATCCTTTCTCTTATTGATGTGATATATCACACTGACTGACTTGCGAATATTGAACCACCCTTTATCCCCAAAAATAAACCCTGTTCAGTCACGGTGAATGACTTTTTCAATGTATTGCTGGATTTAGTTTGCTAATATTTTGTTGTGGATTTTTGCATCTATATTCATCAGATATAGAAGCCTGTAGTTTTGTTTTTTTTTTTTTTTTGGTAGTGTCTTATACTTGTTTTTTGTAATGCTGGCCTCATAGAATGAGGAAGCTTTCCTTCACTTTTTATTTTCTGGAACACTTTGGGAAGAATAGATATTAGCTCTTCTTTAAATGTATGGCAGAATTGATCTGTGAAGCTGTCTGGTTCTCAACCTTTATTTGTTGGGAGTTCTTTGATTACTGATTCAATTTCATTGCTGGTAATTGTTCTGTTCAAATTTTCTGTTTCTTACTGATTCAGTTTTGGGAAGTTATATTTTTCTAGAAATTTATCTATTTCTTCTAGGTTATACAATTTGTTGGCATATAAGTTTTCATAACATTCTCTTATAATCATTTACATTTCTGTGGTGTTGGTTATTTCTCCTCTTTCATTTCTGATTTTATTTGAGTGCTTTTATTTATTTTATGAATCTGGCTAAAGGTTTATCAATTTTGCTGATCTTCTCAAAGAACCAGCTCCTGCTTTAATTGATCTGTTCTATTGTTTTCCTACTTCCTATTTTGCTTTTTTTTTCCTACTCTAATCTTTATTATTTCCTTCCTTTTACTGGTTTTGGATTTTCTTTATTCTTTTCTAACACCTTTAGGTGTTAAGGTTAGGATGTTTATTTGAGATTTTGCTTGCTTCTTGAGGTAGGCCTGTATAACTAAAACTTCCCTCTTAGAACAGCTTTTGCTGAATCACAAAGTTATTGGACCATTTGTGTTTTCAATTTCATTTGTCTTCATTTATTTGTCTTCATGTTTTTTTTTTATTTCTTTTTGATTTCTTGGTTGACTCATTCATTGTTTAGCATGTTATTTAACCTCTACGTATTTGTATTCTTTCCAGATGTTTTTTGTTGTTGATTTCTAGTTTCATAGCATTGTGCTCAGAAAAGATGCATGGTATGACTTCAGTCTGTTAGAATTTGTTGAGATTTGCTTTGTGGCCTAAAGTGTGATCTATTTTGGAGAGTGTTCCATGTGCAATTGAAGAGAATGTGTATTCTACTGTTTAGGGATGAAATGTTCTGAATAGCTCTGTTAATCCATCAGATCCAATGTGTCATTCAAAGCCGCTGTTTCCTTTTTGATTTTCTGTTTGGATGATCTGTCCATGATGTGAGTGGTGTGTTAAAGTCCTCTACCATCGCTATATTACTATTGATTACTTGTTTGTTTGTTAATAGCTGCTTTATATATTTCGGCGCTCTCATGATGGGTGTATAAATATTTATAGTTGTTCTATCTTCTTGCTGAATTGTTCTCTTTATGATTATAGAGCATCCTTCTTTGTCTCTTGCTGCAGTCTTTGTTATAAAGTCTATTTATTCTGATATAAATTTTGCCACCCCAGCTTTCTTTTCACTTCCATTTACATGATAAATACTTTTCCATCCCTTCACTTTCAGCCTGCATGTGTATTTAAGTCTAAAATGAGTCTCTTATAACAGCATATGGATGGGTTTTGCTTCTCTATCCATTCTGTCACCCCATGTCTTTTGATTGGAATGTTTAGTAAGTTTACATTCCACGTAATTATTGATAGGTATGTACTTACTGCCATTTTGTTAATGATTATTTTTATAGTTCCCTGCTCTTCCTTTTTTTTTTTCCTTCTGTCTTCTATCATGGTTTGCTAGCTTTCTTTAGTGATATACCTTCTTTATTTTTTGCATATCTGTTACTGGTTTTTTTGTGGTTACCATTAGATTTGTATGTAACATCTTCTGCACACAGCAGTCTACATTAAGATGGTCGTCACTTAAGTTTGAATCGATTCTAAAAGGATTACATTTTTACTCCCTTTCCCCCACACTTTAGGTGTACGGTACCACACTTTAAATCCTTTCATTTTGTGAATCCCTTGACTGATTTTCATAGATTTACTTAATTTTACTGCTTTCGAGCTTCCTACTTTTCTTACTCCTACTTATGGTGTTTCCTTTCCAGTCAAAGAGTCCCCTTTAACATTTCTTATAGGGCTGGTTTAGTGGTGATGAATTCCTTTAACTTTTGTTTGGGAAACTCTTTATCTCCTGTTCTGAATGACAGCCTTACTAGTTAGAGTATTTTTGGTTACAGATGTTTTTCTTCCAGTACTTTGAATATATAATGCTACTTCCTTTGGGCCTGCAAAGTTTCTGCTGAAAATCTGCTGATAGCCTTAAGGGGTTTCCTTTGTATGTACCTGCTTTCTTTTCTCTTGGTGCTTTTAAAATTCTCTTATCACTACCTTTTACCATTTTAATTACTAAGTGTCTTGCTGTGGACTTCTTTGTGTTGATTTTGTTGGGGACTCTCTCTGACTCCTGAGTCTGAATTTCTGTGTCCTCCCCCAGATTTTCAGTTTTCAACTATTATTTCTTCAAATAAATTTTCTGCCCCCTACTCTCTCTCCTCTCTTTCTGGGATCCCTATAATGCAAATATTATTATGCTTGATGGTGTCACTGAGTTCCCTAAGTTTATTTTTATTTTTTATTATTTTCCTCTCTTCCATTCAGCTTGATTACTTTCCATTATTCTGCCCTCCAGCTCACTGATCCTTCTGCTTCTTCTAGTCTACTATCTGTTCCCTTTAAGTATATTTTTAATTTCAATTATTGAATTCTTATTCTCTGATTCTTTATGTTTTCTATCTCTCTGTTGAGTGTCTCTGTGAAGCCCTCCACTCTTTTCTTAAGTTCAGTGAATATATTTATGAACATTACTTTCAATTCTCTATCATGCATATTATTTATCTCCATTTCATTTAGCTCTCTTGCTGTGATTTCTGTGCTCTTCTCTCATTTGGAATATATGTCTCTGTCTTGTCATTTTGTCTGTGTCTATTTCTATGTGTTAGGAAAGTCAGCTGTGTCTCCTGCTCTTGAAAATAGTGGCCTTATGAAGAGGTGCTATAGTGCCCATCAGTATAATGTTCCCTGTTCACCAGAACCTGGAGCTTCAGGGATGTCTCATGTGTGCCTAAACCATTTTTGCCTTCAGCTTTGTTGTCTGCAATGTCTCTCTTTGCTTGTTGTGAGAAGTGTTTGATCCCTGTGTTGTTAGTGGCCAGTCTGGGACCACCTTGGGCTTGAGCTGGGTCAGACTAGCTGTTTGCCAGAGCACTGAAACTGCAGGGTATTCTCCCTGTGTTGTTCCCTGAGAAGTTTGAGTTGGTGGGTGAGGTCTGCAGTCAGACCAGTCTGCCCCCACCCTATTGCTAGGGCAGCAGTTGGACTGGTCTGTACGGTTATCTTTCCCTCTCTCTAGGGAAAGAATCGCTTTGGAGTGGTGATGTAATTTGTTGGGGCTGTTTGCACTCTGCCAGGCTCGTGGGTGCTTTTTGGTAAATTCCTGTGGAGGAAGGGTAGGAGGGGATGGGTATACAGGAGAATGTAGGGGCGGGGCACACTGTTAACAAGCTAGGTGGAGAGTTTTTATACTGTGCTGGTTCCTCCAGGGTCTGTGTGTTTAGCCTGGTCAGCAGGGAAGGGAAGTGGCACCCTTGAGCTCTTTTGTTCTTAGAGCTATCTCTCCAAAATCCCTGCCCTTCTAGCACATGTTCTGAGATTAATAAATAAATCTTCCAGTATACCCCAGGTGTTTTTCAAACTGCTGCTTCTATGCTATATCTCAGCAGGACTGTTTGTTGTGCTGTTTCTTTAAGGGAAGAGACTGTTTCCTATTGCCTTCTAGCCTTCCCAGAGCTGCCTGCTGATTTTTAAAGTTCCAGGAGTTAAGCCCTAGTAATTGTTAGGCCTCTTTGGTTTTCAAAGCCAAATATTATGGTGTTTCCTCTTCCATATGTGGGTGCCCCATGCCTGGGGTGGGGATCCGGTCCTCTCCCTTCTACATGACTGGTGCATCCCTCTCCAGAGGACAGTCCTGGATCAGTTTGGCTCCAGACCAAGTCTCTTGCTCTTCTTACCCTTTTTGATGTGGCTTCTTCTCCACATTTAACTGTGAAGAGTCTATTCTGACAGTCTTTGGGGAATTTATTTACACTGATGTGAATGTACTCTAGTTATAATGGTGGGAGGAGATGAGCTTAAGGTCCTCCTATTCCATCATCTTCCCTGGAAGTCTGCATATATCATATTATGTTTACTCATTCATTAGTTGATGGACATTTGGGTTGTTTTCACATTTTGGCTATTATAAATGCTGCTATGAATATCTGCTTACATGTTTTTTCATGAACAAATGTTTTCATTTCTCTTAAGAAATGAAAGCGTGGAATTACTGGGTTATATGGTAATTCTGTTTTATTTTTTGAGAACCACTAAACTGTTTTCCATAGCAGCTATGCCATTTTATATTCCCATCACCAATATATGTCTCCATTGTATTTTAAACTCAATGAGGAGAAGAATTCTTATCTGTTTTGTTCACCATTATATACCCAGTACCTAGGGTATAAAGCCTGATACATAGAACATTCTTGACATAGATATATAGGTTAAATAAATGAACAAATAAATGAAATGGTATAGATATTTTTCCAAACTATATTCCTAGCACATATAGAAAGTGTTCAGTAAATGTTAAAATAATACTATTATTACCTCTTGAATTTACACTTCCTTGAGCCCCTGTCTATACCACAGATTTAAAATTCAGTTAAAATTAGTCTGAGTTATCTAAGTATCTGTTGATTTCAGGAAAGAATGTCTAATAAAATTGACCTAAATCTTACTGGCAACTACTCTGCCTGCAATAAGAAATATTGGAATATTAAATAATTTGCCAATCCTGCAAACTGCTTATAGCTATATGAGAAGAGCTGCAGCATAAAATTGTGACTCAGAGAAAATAGCTCTAGACCTCATCCTCCTCTTGGATGAACAGTTGAAGTGATCTCAAAGTGTGGAAAACAGTTTAGTGATCTCAAAGCTCCCATCCAATCAGGTGATAAGGAAATTTAAAAGTGCGTTAGATAGCAAAGTATTATACCTACTCCAACACCCTGCTAGTTAGTGTCATTCTCCAATCCATTCTGTATCCACTAGCCCAAATTATCTTTTATCATGAGCCATGATTATCCCACTTTGCTATTAATACCTCACTGTTTTAGTATTACGTTTAAACACTAATATAGTCTACAGAGACTATACAAAGGCATTCATGACAGTTATACATAGCTAAATGGCCCAGATTCAATTTTTGGTTTTACTCTTTCCCAGCTGGATGAATTGAGGAGTTGCTAAATTATCTGAGCCTCAGATGTTTCATCTGGAAACTAGAATAATAGTAGTAATATCTGCCTTATGGATTTGTTTTATTAAGTGCATATATATCTGTATCTATATTCATATAGATATAGATAGGTTTGTATATGGAGATATTCATATATATAGACATACCTATATATATATATATAAATATAGATATGGATATATCATGATAAATTAGAAGAGTACTTGGCACCCATTAAGTACTCTCTAAGTGCTAGTTGCTATCATTTTAATTGTTTTCCTTATGTAGTTATTGGCCCTTGTTCACCTTTCCAATCTTTTCAAATGCCACTGGCTTATCCCTTGCTATACCCCAGAGACACCAGACTTCTCTTTGTTCCTCAAATATGCCATCACTTTCCTATTTCCTTTGCCTGAGGCATATATTCCATCTTATAGGTGGTTAATATCTCACCTTCAGTCTCATCTTCCATGATTCTTACTCATGGAGGTCTTCTCTGTTCTTTTCTTTTATACAAGCTTTCAAAATTATATTCAACTGTTTAAATTCTATTATGTATGATTTTTTTGATTTCTGTCTCTTACCTACTTGACTGAAAACTCCCTTATGAATGGTACTGTATCCCCTCTGCTAAATGGATGAATAACTGATGGAAGTCATCACAAGGATGTATTTTGAATAAGTAAATAAGATAACAGAAACTTGTAAAGATGGCTACTTTAAAAGAGAAAAGGAGAGGCTAAATGAAGAGGGACATAAGCTCTTAAAATATCAAACTTTGCCTATGACATTATCACTCATCTCAGAAAATATCCTGGGTCCCCAAAGATCATTCTTGCCTTGACTCTCCCTGCCTCTCATCTTAGTCCCCTAGTCCTGGAATTCTTTAACCCAGATCTTCTCATGTGCTTACCCTCTTGCTTTTAGATTACCTGCTCTGACTTCTGTAGCCTAAAACTATTGTTCGTCCTATTCCTTTAGTAAACCCTTTTGGGTAGCAGTTTTGCTCTAAAACAACTTGGCTATTTACACCCTTGGCAAATCTCACACTGTGCTTTAGTTTTCATTTCCCATATCCACATCTAAACTCCTTCCCTAGGGAAATCAGTTTCAGATATACCAAGATGTATCCTGACGGCAAAAGGGACCATGGGAACAAAATCAGAATTAGCAATCACAACATAGCTACCAGATCTAAGATAGGTGACATAATCCTAAACCCCAGAGGGCCAGCTTTGATTGACATTAGTTCAGAAATCAGATATGAACAAGGGCTCCCAGCTGCTCTCATATGAGCAAACTAAAAAAATTTTGGAGGGGCTCATGCAGGTCAGGCCATACCCCAGTAAATTTGACCTGATTCTATAAAAAAGCATACTGAACACAACTTTTTCCTCCTTTACAAATTGGTCTACAGCTGATCCAAACTATTCCAACTTCAAGCATAATAATAAGCAGGGAATCCATTTCTCTCATTGTGTAAAGCATAATTGAAATTTAGAAGTATTTATAGCATATGCATACAATCTGTAACAAGAAGTTATTCATAAAATGTTTCAATTTCTGGATATTTCTCATATTCAAGTTGCCTGAGGAATGTTGGGAGGCTGAGGTCTCATAAACCATCTTGACAAGCTTTGCACAAATGACTGCACTTTTGTTTTTGTTTTTCTGTACTAAAATCTTTAGTGGACTTTAATCTTAAGCTTTAGTAGGACGAAATTCCTAAACAAAATATGTGTTCAAAACTATGTCCCAGACACCACTTTATGATCTTGGTAAGTCACTTCATTTTCTTCTTTAGTCCTAGTTTGTTTCCTCTTTTTAAAGAAAATAATAGTAAAGGTAGTTATCTTACAGTATCATTGTGAAGATTTATTAGATTAATAAAAAATATATATTTACAATTTCTGATGCAGCACCTGCAACACTAACCATAGAGGTCTGATAAATGGTATTAGGTATCTTCAAGTAAATACATATTTGAACATAGACTAGGAATATTATCTGGTAAAGATGATAATGGCTTTTGATCTGTAAATTCTGCCCTATGGACCTTTTAGTACAGTGAGAGATGTAAGAAACATATAAAAATGGCAGCAATACTAACAATAGTATTTATACCTAAGGGTAGTACTGAACCTTCAAAAACATAGGTGTTATTTCTCCCTAAGATGTTTGTAAAAGGTGGGATTTGAACATGGCCTATAATTATGGGAACAGGAAAAGCAAAGGCTGACAAATTGGGGGAAATAACTTAAACGATAGGTTAAATACACACTGAGTAGAATACCAGTTTGTAGAGATGACCAGTTTCATCTAGGGAACAACTGAGTTAAGGCTAAGAAGGTTAGGGCCATATTGTAGAGGGTGTGGGATGCCAGGCTGATGATGGGTGTTGAGTAGTAAAACAGCATGCTTAGACATTGTTTTAAAAAATTAGACTTGTTATTGAAAGGTAAAGTTGGAGGAGGAAATCATAGAGGCATATGTTACAAAGCTGGGAGGAACTGAAACCATCTAAACCATAAATACCCATACCACAACTGAGATAACAAGAATGGTGATAGTAAAGCCTATATTTCCTCTCTCGTCTGTCTTAAGTCAGGATAGCAAAGCACATGAGTAACCTCACATTCTAGTCCAAAAAATCCAAGAGCAAAATGGTTAGGCTAAGGGCAAGAAACTCTATATCAATAATAAAGGAGCATCAGAGCTCTGAGAGAATGCTGTTGCAGCAAATGACCCCTGTGAAGTGCTGTTTTGAATGACTTTACCTTTTAAGAGTCTTGTGCTATTGCCCTATTATGTTTTCTAGAGACAACATTGTAGATATTTGCACTTCATTGAGCATAATGCCAAATTTCAAGAAATTGAGTTTTCCTCTTCTATTAGCAAAAAGAGCATGTGTGCTTGATAACATACTCCTGAAAACTTTTCTGCCAATTTATGATACTGTCCCCAAGAACTCCAAGAAGAAAATATTAACTTTTAAGATGAGTACCGAAATTTAGGAAGAGAAAATATCAGTATATATTTGGAGTGTCTCTCTCTTAATGGCTTCAAAATATTTTGCAAAGATAATCTCAAAGGTCCTTACAAGAAAGCAGATAGATAACTACTGTCATTCTACTGAGTGGAAGTGGATAATCAGGTGTAGACAGATGAAAGTGAAGGTCACCCTCATAAATTAAATGACAGAGTCATTGCAACACTTTGTCAATATACAGCAAGAATTGAGAGCTGCTGCTGAGTTACACTTTGAAGAGTAGAGGGAGGAACCTTTTGCAATAATCAACCCATTCCTTGCCTGCTCAGTAACGTTTCCTGCTTCTACTTTTTTTTTTTTTAGAAGATAGTAAAAATTGGTAGATGCAAAGGTGACTAAGAATTTGACCTTCCCAACATTTTCTTAGGAGTAAGGTCTTAAATAACTTTGTCAGCCAAATTATTGGCTCTTTACTATGCTATAGAATGATAGCTACATATTAGCCTAGGCTTCCTTGGTTTGAAAGCAACAAGATTACTCATTGAATGAGTATCATCAGGTAACAAGCTAGGGAGATGCAAAGATGAGTCATAATCAATGTTGTAAATAACATGCTACAGGGAGCAGAAGAGAAAGGCATTTCCACTGGCCCGAGACAATGGACTGGCTCTTTATAGAAGTAGTGATGTATTAGGTAATAAGATGTGGGTGCTGCAGAATTTGAGTTAGAAATGAAACTAGACAGCATCTCATCAAATTGCACTCTTAATAGACTGCAATCATAAATATATACCAATGTATTTTGAAAACATGCAAAATGTTTTCAAGTACATAGAGTTTGTTTGGGTTTTTTTTTGTCATTTTGTGCAAAACTCCAGTTATGTCAGAACTATCATGAACTCCATTTTATAGTTGCGAAAACAAAGACTCAATGAGGTAGTCATATCACAATCATGAAATTAAATTGCCAAATAGAAGTACTAACACGCATATTTTGAACTCATTCTAATTAAGAACTTGAATATGAATATTAAAGAGATGAATTCTAAAGCAAGTCTTTCACATTAACTTATATTTCCATTCTACATTATTTTCGTTATAGCCTCATATCTAATTTCTTTATTTTCACACCCTAACAACTTACAACAAAAATGCATAAGGTGAATATTCCAACCAGTGATTTACAAGGTTGTAGGTGTTAAAATGCAGAGTGAAGGGGTCGTGATTTTTATTTGCATCTAAGTTTCTTCAGTTTGCGAACTGTACTAAACATCCTTGAAATGACCCAGCCACCAACTCATTTTTGTTGGTGGCAAACATTATGAAACAATGACAGCTAAACTATTTAATTATATAGGCTGATTTCAAATCCTATTCTGGCATTTGGGGAAGTCCAAGCAAGGGACATCAAGAAGGATGGAATAAAGCCACTTTAATTTCTCATTGATTAAAACAAGTTCTCCACAGAATGATGTCAGTGAGAAAACTGAATCTCTGTCTAGAATTTTTAAAGAAGTATAAAAAATGAGGTTTGTTGGGTCATCTCTGTATATGAAAAGGAAAATAAAATGTCTTTTCTACAAGTAATTAAGATGAAAGGACCTAATATTGGTATCTGATGATTCCATAATGGTGTATTAATTACATTCATTGTGAATCTGCATTAGATCGATGAGTTGACATTGAGCTATCACTATTTCTCAGCCTTGCAATCCTCATGTAATTAGATTTCTAAGAAAAGTCTTCTTAACCAAATACCTTTTCAAATAGAGGTGTACATTATGCATCATATGGTGAAAAAGAAAGAGCATCATACGGTGAAAAAGAAAGGTTATTATGACTTGTTTGACCAATAACTGCCTTTATTATCTTGGACCTTCACCTTTACATTTCGAGTCTCACTTTTATCATCTGTAATACTATGAGCTGAATAAATGATCTCTAGGTTATTCTAGCTCCAATATCCCATGATGTTTAGACATGACTGCTATAACTTCAGAGAAGAATATATTTTCATAAGCTCAGCAAATATTTAAAAAATATCGCTTCTTTTCCACCTTTACAGTTTGAGAGAATATTGTATTGCTGTTAAGGCATCAGAATCTCAAATATTCCCAGCTGAACATTTGAGCTTTAAAAAACTATAGCTTCCTTCAGCGCACTGATCAGCAGGAGAAACATACAAATAAATACACAATACACATATCCAGAGAGACTCTGGAACTAGCTATTCCTTAAAATAAGTTTGGTAAGCTAGAACTACAAACTTCCTAGCCCATGAATGGAGCCAAGCCAAAACAATGGACATCATATTTACTCTAAGGAGAAAAATCTGTTTACTCTTCAATAACTCCCTGACTTGTGTTCACTTAAAATACAATTTTCCAATGGAAAATTAGATATTGCTGTATTGTCTTTGAGAAAAGTATTATACATGGTCTAAAGAAAATACTTGGAGATAAAAAGTTTCCCTTCAAACTGACACTAAAGATGACAAATTCATTCCTAGAATTTTTTTTCTTTCTAGCTTCCATATACACTAATTAGCCTTGAATAAAAGTGATCATTTTTCTTTAACTTTAGAGATAGACACAATCTTCTTGAAACTTAGAGACCTTGTAATCATTTCATCTCAATGTTACCTAATGTATCTCTACCAAACATACCCCGGAAAACGCAGTCAATATATTAATGCAAAACATATTTGGAAAGGGCAATGAAGTTATATAAGGTTAATATTAGATTTTTTTTTAACTCCTTATAAGGGCAATAAATATGCTTCTATGTCTATAATGCCTTGGGTATTCCTAAGAAATAGTAAAAAAATATATCAAATTAGGGAATACACCTACACTTCATCTATGCATTGCTAGCTCCACATCTTTAACTAGGCTGACTGTCTCTTGGAATACTTAAGGCACATCCATGGCCCTGGCCAATACGCATGCCCATATGTTCTTAATGTTATTGTCTTCTCTGCCTGACCTTGTAAGGTCCTACTATCTTCCCATTCATGTTATATTTTTATCTAGTGTCTTCACCCCGTACAAAACCTCTTTGACACACAACAGAGAAAGGACAATAAAACTTATGAATTATGTATAAGATATGGAAGATACAATGAAATTTGTGGGGCTCATAGCATTTCTGAAAGGATCAAACATTTTATCAAGTGCCAAAAAGCTGATTGTGGATGGTGACAATAGACACATATTTTTTCTTCTATCAAAAAAAGTAACCTTTATCAAACCTAAGAAAGTGCAGTGATATGAAATCTCTAGAGAAGAAACAATAAGAATTAATAAATCCTTAGAAGCATGGAATTAATATGTCCTTTATGGTGAGCTTTGAGACTACTGAGAACACACGATAACCCCAGCAGTGTAGTATAATAAACAGAGCCTTAATCTTGTTTCAGAGACCTAGAACTTATCCCTAACCAAGGGCTTTAGTTTTCTCATCTGCAAAAACGGGTAAGAGAGGAGCATATTTATTGGTACCTACCATATGGTCACCATCCTACAAAGAGATTCATATATCATTTCCTTTAACTCTCAAAGCAGCACCAAAACACATGTCATTAGCCTTGCTACATAAATGAGGTAACTAAGGCACAGAGATGCTTAAATCTTCAATGGAAAGGCAGACCAGAATTTAGAACCAGCTCTAAATGAAACCAAAATTTATTCTCTTTCACCACATCCTTTAGTTTTCACAGTGTCCTAAGAGGTCTTAAGAAATAACATATGTGAGAATAGATTATACATTTCAAAGTGTTATACAAATACAGAGCTTACTAACATTAGCCCTTTTAGAATAGAGGCATGAAAATTCAGGACTGGGTACCCCTTTTTATGAGTTTTATCACCCCAGTATAATTAGTTTGCAAGGAAGCCCGCATTTGGCTTTGTTTCTTTTGTACTGTGTGCAAAAGCTCAACTAATGTTAATAACTAATTTTGCTATGCTATTTCCACAGTTTCACATTTAACCTCAGGATGCATTCTATATCACTAAAAGTATCTAGTATAAGCTCTATATACAGTATAATCCTTGCAAAGAACAAACATTTGGAAGAACAGGTATGGTATCCTAACTAAAGTAGCCAAGATTTTTATCTGTATCTCATTATTATTCTATTTCTCGTCTTTATTACTAGAATTGAAATTTCCCACTGCAGGGGTTTTATGGCCTATGAGGCCAAGCAACTATTCAAAAAGAAAATTAAGGCATTGAACTATTTTCCTTGTCTACTATAATTAAGTGGTATTCTATAGTTCAAAGATTGTTAATTGTTATTATCCACATTTGACTCACTATAGAGCCAATATGGCCTCTCTCTTCCAAAATATATTGCTTAAATTAAAATAACACATTTTAGCTTGAAAAGTCAATAATTCCAAGACACCCCTAGGAAAACATACCCCTTAGCATGTAACCTTTAAGGAATTATTTTCAATGCTACCTCCTAAGATGAAACTACTAAATAAGAAAAAAGGGATAAAAGTTATAAAATTATTAAATGTCAAGTTTGGGGCCAAAAGCTACATGTTACCTGATTAACGTTAAGAGGTTGAAGGGAGAATAGCTGTAGTAAAAGCAAAAGTACCACATACAGAGGAAGAATGAGAATCAAGGCATAGGGTCAATAACTGAGTGTAAAGAAGGAAGGAATTCTGGTATAGATATTCAAAATCTCAGATCTTATTTTCACACTGCCTAATTTCATAGACTTTTTAATATAGATACTTTTGGCTCTTTGGTTTGAAAAGCTTACAAATCTCTATAGACCATCTCACACACACACTGAAATGAACCAGGTAAACAGCAGAACCCTGGAAATTTAATACTAAGCCTGGAAGGAAACTGAACTGAATGTTTCACGAATATCGCAGCCCACTCTTTTCAGAACACTCAACCTAGAGGTCACTCCTTTTCCCAAAACTACCACAGAGCAAGATCTGTAACCTGAAATGTCTGTCTACATGGCACAGAGAAATGATTATTTTCTAGAGCAGCCATAGCCTTTTGCCAAACACATACTGGAGGAGAGAAAACTCTTTAACTTCTAGATTTCTCACACCTGTAAAAAAAGAAAATTAGACAAAATAGTAGGTAGAATCACGGAATTTGGTTGAGAAACTTCAGAAAGACACTGAATGCAATCTGCGATAGCTTTCTCAACCTAACCTCTATCAGGGTGAAACTCAAAAAACTTATTTGAGATGATACCACATCAGGCTATCAAAAAGTCAAAGAAACAGAATCATGAGAGAAACATTTCTCTGGACCTGATGAAGCTAAGAGTATCACCAATTCCTTAGTAAGGAAGGACTGAAAATTTTGTCCAAACAACTATGTTTATTAAATAAAATTCTTATCCTAGCTATCTATCCAGCCACACACAGAGAAGTTGACTGTTTAGAAAACCATGTGTTAGAAAACATGTAAGTTCAGCCATCAAGTAATTCATTTGTTTGTGTGATGATTCTAAATAAAAAGAATTCTTCCAGGGCTGCTCTCTGTATAAGTCCATATTCTTTGGCTATACCAAGATCAAATTAAAATGTTATGGGTCTAAAAACTGTATTTAAATTTGATATAGGGGCGCCTGGGTGGCTCAGGGGGTTAAAGCCTCTGCTTTCAGCTCAGGTCATGATCTCAGGGTCCTGGGATCGAGCCCCGCATTGGGCTCTTTGCTCAGTAGGGAACCTGCTTCCCCCTCTCTCTCTGCCTGCCTCTCTGCCTACTTGTGATCTCTCTCTCTCTCTCTCTCTCTGTCAAATAAATAAATAAAATCTTTAAAAAAGAAAAATTTGATATAAGTGGTGAGAGTTGCATGCCTAGCCGATGGATTAGTATACAGCATTTTAAGTTGCTAATTAAAGATTCACAAATCTTTCTTCCAAACAAATAAACAAAAGAAAATCCTAACCAAAACCAAAGTAATAAATATGTCTATAAAATCCTTACAAGTTGATTTTACTCATGTTACTATCTAATAAATGAAAGCACAACTAGAAATTTTGAATTCACCACTACAAAAATCTTTATGAGGTGGAATGCATAAATCAAATGCTAAAAACAAAATGCCAAAGTATTTGCTATTGTTCTCACACAATTCTAACCCACGATATATCCCCGTGTAACTCAATTACTCAGCAATCAAATGCAAAGGAAAGAGAATATAAATTTATTTTTTAAATTAAACACCTAATGAGAAGATAATTATCATTCTGAGGGAGATTTTTGCTTCTTTTGCTCTATGGACTAAGTTGTTATAGTAAAAACATACCTGTGAATAAACTAGAGATTGGAGGAAGCACCAAAAGACTTTGAGATGATAGATACTTCTGTGGGTCCTATTACCTTTAGAAACTATACATCTTTTCCTAGATCAAAACTCCATAATAGCTTGGGAAAGCTATTCCTAAATTTATGTTTGCCAGAACAGTGGGATGAACTGACCAGTCTGAGCAAGTGAAACATGAACAAATAATGTTAGGTTTATGCCATTAGGCATTTAGTATTCTGTCATATTTGTTTGTTTGCTTGCTTGTTTTTCCTGTTCTGGCTCTGATTTCCTAGTTTGCTGGAGTTTTTTCCTTTGTTTTTACTATACTTGGAACTAATATCTAAGACAGAAGAATAAGTAAAATATGGGGAGAGTAACAGCAGAAAAATGGCAGCAAAGGAATTTCTTATAGCTTGCCCTCTCCTCCAGAAACATCAATTTGAACAACTAGCCACATGTGAAAATCACTTCACAAGAGACAAGGATTCCAGGTGAGGGATTACAGCACCTGGGTGAAGCAACAAAATTAGAAAAGAATCATCAATGAGGATAGGAAACATTGATTTACACTACTCTCATCATCCCTCCCCCAAGCCCAGAGCAGCCCAGCACACAGAGATACCATCCCCATGGAAGGAGAGTAAATTGAGAACCCAGCTCACCACAGACCACAGAACCAGCCCATCCCAGCACAGGCTAACTCCATGGTCTTAGGTAACTTCAATCAGGCTCCTATAAATCCAGGCCCCTGGCACCTACCAGCTCCAGCAGGCCCAGGGAGCTCCCATGGTGCTAAGAAGCTTCTGTAGCCTCAGGTTCCCATAAGCCTAGGCCTCCAGGTGGGCCCTGCACCTGGCTAACTACATACACCCAAACCTCCAGCCCACCCAACTATTAGCCCAGCTTTCATGGACCTAGACTCCAGACGAGCCCCTGTGGACCCAAGCTCCCAGCCCACCCCAGTGACAGTCTAGTCTCTATAGACTCAACCGCTAAGCCAGCCCCCTAAGTCAGGTTACAGGCCAACTCCCATGGCCCCAAGCTGTAAGCTCATTCCAGGACCAGGCCAGCCCCATGACCCCAGGTTCCCAGCCCATCCTACTACTGGATGAGTCTCTGCAGATCAAGATGCCAAGCCATCCCAGTCATGCACCGGGCCTGGGTGGCTCTGTGAACCATGATCCACACAGACCCAGGTCCCAGGCCTACTACAGAAGACTCAAGTGCCAGGCCCATCCACATGGACCCAGGCACTAGGCTTGTCCCTTTGTACACAAAGGACTGCCCACTTTCTGACTCAGGTACCAGACCCGCCTATCCAAGGACATCAGCAACAAGCCCGCCTGCAGACATGACCAGATGGCCTACCCAGAATCTCTGGACAGGTTGACTTGTGAATGGCTTTGCCTACCAAAGCCAATCAGTAAAGACTGGAAGAGGTACCTACCTCCTCAAATATACAGGCACAAATGCAAGGCTTATAGGATCATGAATAATCAAGGAAACATGACTCCACCAAAAGAAACTAATAAAACTCTAATGAGTGACCCTAAGGAAATAGAAATCTATGAAGTGTCTGAAAATAATTCAGAGTAATCCTCTTAAAGAAATTCAATGAACAATAAGAAAACACAGATAGAACAACTAAATGAAATTAGGAAAACAATACATTAACAAAAGAGAAGCAACAAAGAAATAGAAACCAAAAAAAAAAAAGAAGAAGAAGAATAAGAAGAGAGAAAGAAAGAAAGAAAGAATTCCTAGAGTTGAAAGTACATTGATTGAACTAAAGAATTCAACAGACAGCTTCAACAGAACACTCAAGAAGAAGAATTAATGAAGTAGAAGACAGGTCATTTGAAATCATTTAGTCAGAGGATCAAAAAGCAAAACAAAATTAAAAAGAAGTAAAAAAGGCTACTAGAATTATAGAATACCATTAAAAGAAACAATCTACACATTACTGGAGTCAAAGTATGAAAAGACAGGGAGAAAGGAGCAGAAAGCTTATTTAAAGAAACAATGACTGGGAATTCTGAAATTCCAGGAGAGATTTGGACTTTTGATTTCAGGAAGCTAATAGATCACTCCCCAAATTTCAACTCAAAACAATCTTCTCCAAACACATTATAATAAAACTGTCTAAAATCAAAGACAAAGAAAGAATTTTAAAAACAGCAAGAGAAAAAAGTTTTCACATATAAGAGAATCCCCATAAGGCTATCAGTAGATTTCTCAGCAGAAACCTAGAAGACCAAGAGAGCATAAGAGGATATATTCAAACTGCTAAAAGAAAAAACTGCCAAAGAATATTTTACTCACCAAAGTTGGTCTTTCAGGAATGAAACAGAGATACTTTCCAAAACAAAAGCTGACCAAGTCATCACCATTAGTCCTGCCTTGCAAGGTGCTGGAAGGTGTTCTTCAAGCTAAAATGAAAGGATACTAATTATTAACATGAAAAAATAAAACAATCAAGCATAATCATAGAGGTAAATATAAAGTCAAATTAAAATACTCTAATACTGTAATACAGTGGTATTTTAATGAATTAACTCTAGTAAAAAGGTTTAAATAATGAAAGAAATATAGCTGCAAATATAGAAATAAATATAGCTGCAATAATTTGTTAATGGATGAGTAATATAAAAAGAATTAAATGGGACATCAAAAATGTAAAATAAGAAGAGAGAGTAAAAGGGTAAAATTTTCATACGTGATTGAAGGTCAGTTGTTATCATCTTAAAACAGACTGTTATATCTACAAGATGTTTTATATAAGCCTTAAGGTAAGCACAAACCAAAAACCTAAAGTTGACAGCCAAAAGAAAAAGAGAAGGGAATCAAAGTATATGATTACAAAAATCATCAATTCACAAAGAAAAATAGCAAAAAAAGGAAGAAAGGAACAAGGAAACTATGAAAGTCAGAAAATGAGATTACAGTAATAAGTCCTTGCCTATGAACAATTACTTATATGTTAATATATTAATTAACCCAGCCAAAAGGCTCTGAGCAGCTGAATAGATTAAAAAATGAGAAGACAAGATCCAACTATATGCTGCCTATACTTCACCATTAAGGACACGCATAGGCTCAAATGAAGTGAAAGAAAAAGATATTCCATGCAAATGGAAAACAAAAGTGAGCAGGGGAAGCTAAACTGATATCACACAAAACAGACTTTAATCAAAAACTGTCACAAAAGGCAAATAAGGTCACTATAAAATGATAAAGGGGCCAATTCATCAAGAAGATATAACAAATGTAAACATACATATACTCAACCAACATCAGAGCACCTAAATACGTAAAGCAAATACTAGCAGATCTAAAGGGAGAGATAGACAGCAATACAATAATTGTAGGAGGCTTCAATACCCCGCTTTCAACAATGGACAGATTGATCATGTAAACAGAAAATCAGTAAGGTAACCCTGGACTCAAACATCGGCTTAAACTGAATAGATCTAATAGACACGCACAGAAATTTGCACCCAATAGCTGCAGAAGAGTCTTCAAGAAAGCAGAACATTCTCCAGGGCAGATCATATGTTAGGTCACAAAACAAGCCTCAGCAAATCTGAAAGACTGATATCATATCAAGTATCTTTTCTAAAGAAAATGGTATAAAACTAAAAATCAGTAACAGGAGAAAACCGGAAAATTTACAAATGTGTGGAAATTAAACAACACACTTCCAAACGACCAATAGATCAAACAAAAAATCAAAAGTGAAATAAAACATATCTTGAATCATAGGTGAAAATGAAATCACAACACATGAAAACTTATGGCATAAAGCAAAAGCAGTGTGAAAAGAGTTCATAGTGAGAAATGCCTACATTTCAAAAAAAGAGATTTCAAATAAGCAACCTAACTTTACACCTCAAGGAACTAGAAAAAGGAGAATAAACTAAGCACAAAATTAGCACAATATGGTAAATAACAAAGATCAGAACAAAAGTAAACAAAATAGAGACCGGAAAAACAGTAGAAAAGATCAACAAAACTAAACTGGGTTTTGAAAGATAAACAAACTAACAAATGTTTAGCTACACTAATCAAGAAAAAAAGAGAATATTCAAATCAGAAATGAAAGTGGAGACATTATAACCAACACCAAAGAAATACAAAGGATCACAATATACTAATATGAGCAATTACATGTCAATAAATTGAATATCCTACAAGAAACAGATGAATTCCTAGAAACATACAATCTACCAAGACTGAATCAAGAAGAATTATAAATTTGAGCTGACAAATAATGAACAAGGAGATTGAAACAGTAAATAAAAACCACCCAACAAAAACCTGCCAACATAAATAGTCCAGGAGCAGATGATTTCACTAGCGAATTCTAAACATTTAAAGATGAACTGACACCAATCCTTGACAAACTTTTAACAAAAATAACTGAAGAGGAGAGAATACTCCCAAAATCATTTTACAAGACTAGCATTATTACCATGAATACCAATGCCGGAAAGGGACATACGAGAAAAGAAGACTACATGCCAATATTCCTGATAAATGTAGATGTAAAAATTCTCAACAAAATACTACCAAACTGAATTCAAAGATACCTTAAGTGGATCATACACCATGAATCAAGTACAATTCAACCCTGGGATGCAAAAAATAGTTCAATGTACATAAATCAATAAATGTGATATATGAATGAGATAAAAATCATGTGATCATCTCAACAAATGCAGAAAAAGTATTTGACAAAATTCAATATCCATTCATGACAAAATTCTCAACAAATTGGGTATATCAACACAATAGAGACCATATATGACAAACCCACAGCTAACATCATATTCAATGGTGAAAACTTGAAAGCTTTTCTTCTAAGATCAGGAACAATCACCCACTCCAACCATTTCAATGTAACATAGACTGGAAGTCCTAGACAGAACAATTAGGAGAGGAGAGGAGAGGAGAGGTATTATAATCAGAAAGAAATTAAAATGTCTGTTTGCAGATAATATGATCTTATATATGGAAAACCCTAAAAATAACACTGAAAAACAAAATTAATAAAAAAATTCAGTAAAGTTGCAGGATACAAAACCAACATCTGAAAATTAGCTGCATTTCTATATACTAACAAGAAACTATCTGGAAAAAAAATCCTGTTTATAATAATATCAAAAACTGCAAAATATCTAGTAATAAATTTAACCAAGGAGGTAAAAGATCTGTTAATTGAAAACTGTAAGACAATGCTGAAAGAAATTAAAGAAGACACAAATAAATGGAAAGATATCTCATGCTCGTGAATCAGAAGAATTAATATTGTTAAAATGACCATACTACCAAATGCCATCTATAGAGTAAATGCAATTCCTATCAAAATTCCAATGGCATCTTTCACAGAAATAGAAACAATAATCTTAAAATATGTTGAGAAAAACAAAAGACCCAAATATGTCAATGTAATCATGAAAAAGAACAATGCTGAAGGCATCAGAACTCCTGATTTCGAAATTTTATTACAAAGCTATAGCACTCAAAACAGTATTGTATTGGCAATCAAAACAAACACATAGATCAATGGAACACAATAGAGAGACCAGAAATAAACACATGTCTATACAGTCAACTAATATTTGACAATGGAGTCAAGAATACTAAGTGGAGAAAAGATAATCTCTTCGATAAATGTTGTTCGGAAAACTGAATTGTTCAAAACAATGAAATTGGACCTCTAACTTATACCAATCACCAAAATTAACTCAATATTGATCAAAGGCTTAAATATAAGACCCGAACTATAAAAGTCCTAGAAGAAAAACATAGAGAAAAAGCTCCTTGATACTTTTGGATGGGACACCAAAAGTGCAAGCAAGAAAAGCAAAAATAAACAAATAGGACTACACCAAACTAAAATCCTCTGCCCCGCGAAAACAAAACAAAACAAAACAATAAAAAAAATCAGCAAAATGAAAAGGCAATCTATGGAAAGGAAGAAATATTTGCAATCTCAAAAGGGAGAAAATACTTGTAATCTCAAAAAAAAAAATAAGGAACTCATACAACTCAACAGCAAAAAAACAAAGAATCCAATTTAAAAATGACCAAAGTATTTAGACATTTTTTCAAAGACATACAAATGGCCAACAAGTACATGAAAAGATGTTCAACATCTCTAACCCACAGGGAAATGCAAATCAAACACACAATGAGAAATCACTTAGCATCGGTTGTAATAGCTTTTATCAAAAAGACAAAAGATAACAAGAGGTTGGCAAGAATGTGAGAAGAGGGAACCTTTGTGCACTGTTGGTCAGAATGTAACTTGGTGAGGCCACTATGGAGAACAGTATAGAGTTTCCTGAAAATTAAAAAGAGGACTACCATATGATACAGCAATCCCACTTCCATACGTATATGCCGAAGTAAAGAAATCACTATCTTGAAGAGATATCTGCACTCCAATGTCCACTGCAGCATTATTCACAATAGCCAAGACATGGAAACAACCCATGTCCACCAAAGGATGAATGGGTAAAGAAAATGAGTATATACATATAATGGAATATTATTAAGCCATGAAAATAGAAGGGAAACATGCTACTTGTGACAACATGGATGAACCATGAGAGCATTATGCTAAGTGAAATAAGTCAGACAAAGACAAAAATGTATGCACTTATTTATATGTGGAATCTGAAAAAGCCGGTAGTCCCAGAAATAGAAAGTGTAATGGTGGTTGGCAGGTTGGAAGGGTGGGGTAAATGGGGAGATTTTAAGTATACACACTTCCAGCTATAAGATGAATAAGTTCTGGGGATCTAATGCATTGTGATTCTGATTAAGGTTACTGTATTAAATATTTTAAAGTTTTTAACACAATAGATTCTAAATGTTATCGCCAGGAGAAAAAAGGTAATTATGTGAAGGAGTGGATGTGTCAAATAACCTTACTGTGATAACTATTTCACAATAAATATGTGTATGAAATCATAACATTATGCTGCTTAAACTTACATATAGTATATGCCAATAATATCAATAATATTATATGCCAATAATAATTATTTTTCAAATAGGTAATTAAGTAATTTAGTTACTAAAAGAACCTATCTTTCAAGAAATGACAGTTGATAATTTTATAATTATATACATATGCACAGAAATTATTTAGGAGATGACTGTTGTAATTCAGGAACAGATACTATGCCCTAGTACATGAGAATGAAAATACAGTTTTAAGACATATTGAAGAAAGATTTGAAAGAACTTGATGATGATTAAATGGATGAAAGGGTAAAGAAAGAGGCTCCCAGAAAGATCTTTGTACTTTAGGCTTGAAAGATAAGGTGATTCACCACTAACATTAAACAAGGTGAGAATTAAATTTAGTTTGGGACATGTTGAATTTAAGGTGATACAGAAATTTCAGATAGTGATCACCAGTAGGCAATAGAAGGATGCCTCTACCTCAACACTGCACAACTTAAGAGCAGGAACCTTGTTTTACTCATTTTGTCATGTTTCTTCAAGTACAGACCCTTGCACTAGAAAGTATTCAACAAAAGATTTAATTCAGTTGACAGTTCTATTTTAGAAAGGTCAGAAGGCCCAAGAGAAAGAACATAATCAGTATCAAAACGCCTATTCTTCTCTTTTCAATCAAAACTCAGCAGGAACCAGAAATATCCATAAATGTTTATAGTCTCACCAATCCAGAACAGAAATAATATGTCTGGAAAAGAATAGGATCAATTCAAAGCCCTATAGTTTTGCCAAAGTTTTTGAAAAAGTTTCTTAAAATAATGCAATATAATTTTATTTCAATAAAAAAAATCCTTAATATCAAATATTTAGCTTGCTCCCATTCATCTGTCACTTAAAATAAACTGAAATACCCAATATTTTCAAACCCTTTCAAATGAAATCTCTAAGTACTGTCAGGTCCTGCCCCTATTGAATAGATCGCTTTGTGCAATTCACATTATATCTATGAAATCCAATTTCTGCGTAAAGCCTGTGATCAGACTCTATAATCTATTTCCCACATTAGCCAAGCTCTTTAATATGGCTTTCAGTCAGAATTATTTGATCTCTTTAACTTTAAGCTTCTGAAGATAGGCAGAGGGATCCAACCCATCTTTCTTAAGCTGTCAATTGTCATTTAAATTTAAGAACTTTTTTTAGTAGTCATTATCAAACTTTGAATACAAAAAAATTCTCTGAGCTACTTTCCCACCTAACAAAGCCTACCTGCATCTCTCAGACCATTTCTAAAAAGAACCTTTCCAAATATATAGTCAGGCTCCATACAGAAATGGGAGGGAGGGAATAGATTATGTTCAGGGAAAACATCTAAACCAAAAAAAAATTGCCTCAAATAAAATCTCCCCTATATACGTAACGTCAAATAAATTTATTCAATATAACCTATTTTTAACTGTAGGTTTCCTTAAGAGAATGATCTAAACCATGTTCTATTCTACATTACAAAAAAAAAAAAAAAGAAAAACAAAAACTTTAGTTTTCCTGGAATAAACCTATTTATGAGATCACAAAAGGAAATCAACCTAGTTGCCTAATTTAACCAGTTACTACAATTCATTGGCATTCCTCATAGGGTGTTCATTTCCAAATATTGAAAAATAAAGGTCTAGAGCAATTTTAAGTGATATACTCAATCAAATGCCTTGTTCTGCCTTAAACCATTCCCCCACTTTCTTTTTCTCTCTCAGTGCTTCAAAATGGCAAAAAAGGTTCAGATTTGGACAAGACATTGTGCATACTTCTCCAGCTAGTCTAATTTCCCAACTGGGGGAAGTAGGCTGATTTATTACATTTGCTTACTCACTGACATCATCTGAGCATTCAACACTGATTAAATTCCATGCCAAGCACTAAGAACAGATACAACAGAAGAAGGGAATTGTCATTGCTTCTCAAGGCAGATGGACTTCATCCAAACTAACGGTGCTGAGACAGCCTTTTGAGATAGAGGACCCCTCACAGAGTCTCTCTTACCAACAAAATCCTCATCTTAGGTAAGATTGGGTAATCTCGCTGTCTGTTCTTGTTGCTCAGACCTTTGTTGGAAGAGCTTGAAGTTATCTTTTGTGAAATATCCTTGAAGAATTCCACTGAGTTTCTTTGTGGTTCCCCCTTTCTCTTTTCATATATCCTCAAATGGCTTTGCCTCTCTTACCATTTAATACTAAAAAATATTCAAAGGTATTGACCAAACTATTCCTCAAAATGCCATACATTCCATGTTAAAGCCTTTGCATAAGCTAACAGTGCTGCCTGGAACAGTATCTTACTCCATCTATAATCTGCTGGTAGCTTTTAAAAATTTACACTTCAGACTACTGCTGACTACCCAATCTATTATAACCACCCGGTCTCCCATTCTATTTTAATGTAATAAATAGTCTTCATAACTGATGTGTTCCTTGCTTATTTGCTTATCTGGAGATCCTATTATGAGAATGTGACTGAGAGCAAAGAGCTTGTCTGTCTGCCTTATTTACTTGCCCATCCCTGTATTCACGGTACCTAGGACAGTGCCTGACATGCACTGGAGGCTCAATAAATATTTGGTGGACAAAAACAATAAAGTATATCATTGCAAAAACAGTTCAGAATGCAGTAATATATCCTTATAATTAAATGATGGGTCTCTGGGGTGCCTGGGTGGCGTAGTCAGTTGACTCATGGTTTCGGCTCAGGCCATGATCTTCGGGTCCTGTGCTCAGGAATATGTCGGGCTCTGTGCTCAGCATGGAGTCTGCTTGGGACTCTCTCTCTCCCTCTCCCTGCCCCTCCCACTGTGCTCTCTTTCTCTCTCAAATAAATAGATGCATCTTAAAAAAAATGAAGCGTCCCTACTTTGATTTCAATCTGGTCACAATTCAGACTGTCTTATGGTTGGCAAGGCTTAGTAAACAGTGAAACAACAACACGTATGCCACAAGGTACCTGACACTTTGCCACTGTGAGCAACAGCAATTGCTCGGCCTTCAGAAAGAGAACAATTTTCTTCCAGTTGGCATGTAACTTTAAGAAAGACCATCAACTCAATTACTGGAAAGTGTCCCCTGAACTGAAAATAACATCACAGCATAAAATTCTGCCCCTGTAGCTGAAATGGCCTGGATGTTGCCTCACCAGCAGCTAATGGCAGATAACCCTTCACTCCACAGATAGGCAGCCAGCTGGGGAAGCTGGGATTGTTGTAAAAACTATATAAAGTATAAAAGATAAAAGGATTCAGTGTTCTGTTTGAAAAGAGGGAGGGGATTTGACCATATTCCTGGAATATCTGGACTTCTGGGGACTAAAGAGGGAAGAAATTAGTTGGAGATGCTTAGATTTCAAAGCAGAAAAAAGAAGGAGGGTGGAGAGCAACTGAGTACGCTTTTATGAAAATATCTTATCTATACTTCTCATGGCTTCCAGGCACTCCGCCAGTTCAGGGTGATCACATCAATATTTATAGTGCACTGCACTAGGGTGCCCAGGTTCCCCAGCAGGGGCGATTAATATGTGATATCAACACCTATGACAAGACACATTTTATTTCTGTCAACAAACAAAGAGGTTTCTACTTTCTCTGTCAGCTGAATACTCAAGTCTTTTATTTTGCACAATAAAGTATCTATAGCTGGAGCTGAAAGATAGATGTGGAACTGCAGTCAATTCTTTAAATAGGTTTCTTCAACTGGCAGGTGGCCTATTTGTGGCCTGTGTCAAATACAAGGAATTCTACCTTTGGTGAGCATAATTGGGAGGGGTCCGAGGGAAGATTTGCCTGCTATGGTTTTTATACCATGGATTTAGCTCTGAGCTGTATACAGTAGGGTAAAAGGCAGGGTTTCTGTCCTCAAGGAACTTTCAAATAAGTCTAATATAGATTAACACAGTAGAAATGCAAAACAAGTTTTCTTTCAGCAGCACTTTCTTTTTAAGACTCTGAGGTACCATACCAGTGTTAATTTCTAGAGTTATGATGAGGTGATAAAATGGAATCCTTGACTCCCATTTATGATTTAAAAAAAAAAAGCTTTTGTAATGTCTTTCTCAAAAAAATAGAAAATAAGGGGGTTCCTGGCTGGATCAGTCAGTTAAGCATCTGACTCTTGATTTTGGCTCAGGTCATGATCTCAGGATCGTGGGATCTAGCCCCACGTGGGGCTCCACGCTCAACATGGAGTCTGCTTGAGATTCTCTCTCTTCCTCTCCCTCTGCTCCTGTCCCCACTCACACACGTGTTCTCTTGCTCACTCTCTCTCTCTCTCATATAAATAAAATTTAAAAATAAAAATAAAAAAATAGAAAATAAGGATTTGCTTTTAGAAAGAGAGGAGAATATGGTTCTATTTTTTTGTACTGTGAGCATGAGTTTATGTAAGAACCCAGTTCTACAGTTCCTGCCAGCTCATCCCACTTCAGTCCCTTGCCCACTATGTCCAAAAATGAATATGCTTGAGCTCTTCATGACTACTGGAATCTATGCAATGTATCCTCAATATCTACTAAGTTTTTATCACTGATGTTAGTGAAGAAATAATCCATTAAAGCTGTTAACATCATTAAAAAAATCATTGAGTTAATGGTAGAGCTAATTGCTAACAGATACTCCAGTCTTAAAATGAGTTCTTATTCCTGATTATTAGGCAAACTGACTCCTTAGTAAAAAGGCAAAATATTATAAGCCATGTGATTTCTGAAATTTGATTAGAAAATGATGATGATGCTAGCTAGCATAATTACTAAGAGCATGTTATATTCTCTGTGTTTTACCTATGTTAATCAGTGAATTATCATAATCATTCAATTAGGTAATTCTTCTTTTACTATGTCCATTTTACAGATGAAGAAACAAAGTTAAATAAAGCAATTTGCACAAGATCTCATAAATAGTAAGTGATGTTGCAGTGATCTGAGTCAGGGTTTTATAACTCTGAAGAATTTTTGTTTTTGATACACAAGATTGGTATCCCAAAGACCAAACTTATGTTAACCATAATTTATTCTGAGCGTCTACTATTTTCTCAGCACTATCCCATGTGCTCTGGAATATACAGTGCCCTGGCAATATCTGACTTTGCCCTTAGATATTTACACTCCTAAGAGACAATGCAAATAAACATGAATAAAACAAAGAATAATTCAAAAGGAAGTAAATTCTGATAAAATGAAACCAAGTGCCAGCCTGGTATCACATACAGAGCCCTAGATTTGAAATCTGAAACATGGACTTAAACATAGTTCTGTCACTTATATGTCTTTAGGCAAATGACTTAACCCCAATCTCCTCACAGGTTAATATTATGTCATGGGAATTTGTCTTCTGTCTCTACTGGACTCGTCTCTGAGTCCTATGAAGTCTATATATAAAAACAAAGAGGTATTTCACACAATATCTCTTTCAAATATAAGAGTACATGCAGTACTGCCTGGGTTCACCTCTGAGAGAGGATAACATTGAAAACGAACCTGGAGCAAGTGTGCTTCCCAAAGAGCCTTCATACTAGGAGAATTTTAGCACCTCCTGAGAGGAATAGCAGCAAAGGCCCTGCTGCAAGAGAAGCAGTGACAGAGCCGCCCCAAGGAACAGCAGTGCAGAGTTGCTGGGGAGAGGCAGCGGCACCCAGCGGAGCCAGGGCAGAACAGGGGCAGCACATGGAAAGCAGCCATCGGGCCCATCCTAAACCTCTGCAGGCCTGGGGGCAAGAGAATAAATGGAGCCAACATAATTTAAAAGTTATAAATAGAGCTATGGGACTGCCAGGTAAAATCTCACCTATCCTCTTACCTTCATATGATCCTCGGTTTGGTAGCATTGGGAGCTGTGATCACCCCTGCAGGTGGCCTGCAGTTCTTGCCTTGTACTTCCTAACCAGGCTCTGGCCAGCCCCTCAGTGGCTTCTCAGATGCAATGTGGACCCCCTAGCCTAAGTGCCTACACACCTTCTACAACTTCCATTAACAATTCCACTTGGCTATTGCTCAGACCTAGGAGTGTGCTTTGTGACCGGGTGATCTACCTTCAGAAGGACAGAATCAGATATGTACGCTGGCAGGAGAGTGATGCTTTCACAGCAGGCAGAATCCTACAGGGAGAGTTAAGTTATGACTTATAAAAACTAAGAAAGCTAACTCCTTGCAGAAATCTTTTCAGAACCAAAAGAAAGGTAAAAAGTCCAGAAGTAAATATTAATTATGTCATGGACACTAGAGCTTTGGCACTTGGCACAAATATTTTTGAAGAAACAACTCCTAGAGAGTCCCTCTCAACTAGTCCAAAATTATGATTGCAACCCTACACCTAATTCCAGACATGATACATAACAACAAATAAGCATTTGTTAAATAAATGCACACACATCAAAGATATGTGCTAAAGCCGAAAGCCATGTAAATGCAGGCAGAATTCTTTTAATCAAACCAGAATAAATGAATGAATGAATAAAATATTATTCAAAGGAAAATCAGGGTATCATCACTATCACTACTATATTGCAAGTGACTAAATAAACAATCTCAAATCAAGAATCAAAACACTATGGTTCAAGGGTCCCTCAGTGGCTCAGATGTTCAGTTGAACCACCAACTCTTGGTTTCCACTTGGGTCATGATCTTGTGGTCCTGGGATCAAGCCCCACATCAGGCTCCAAACTCAGTGGGGAGTCTGCTTGTCCCACTTCCTCCCTTTTTCCTCCTCCCTCTCTGCACCACCCCCCGCCCCTCCCTATGCTCACACTCTCACTCTCGTGCTTGCTCTCTCTCTAAAACAAATAAATAAAATCGAAACACTTATGGTTCAAAACAAAAATTTAAAAATAAAAAATATAATTTGTCCTAGTTTTCCATGGCATTTGGGATAAATTCTTTGAAAAATGGGTTTTTCAGGTCATTGTCTCTTATGCAGACAAAGCCTAAGGAATAGCATATACAAGATCTTTATTAGATTTTTCCAGCACTGAGGCAACTAACAATAGATAGCATTAATTTTTATGTAAATAATGTAAATCTATAAATGTTATAGTCAATCAGACATTAGAATTACTAGTTTTTCCCACCCTTAGTAAGATGAAAGCCCTTTGATATTTGAAAAATCTAAGCAATCCTTTCTTTTACCACATTAAAAAAAAAGATAAAATAGAATCAGTCTGTCTTGCTCAAATTAGATAATCTCAGGTTACTCTTCTCAGGAATAACGCCGTTCTGAAAGAATTCGTGTAAGAAGGGGTTCTGAGAAAATCTGGGACAAGGAACTTACGCATTTTTAACAAGTTGCCCTCTCAACTAAGCATTTCACCTTGGCAGCTTGAATCTGGACACAGATATCCTTTGCTCCTATCAGTTTAAGATAACGTTTTATTGAGATTCCCTCTCACTGGGGTTTCAAATGAGACACTTAAGGAAACCAAGGAATTCTTTCATATCCCAAAATTACTTCTCTTGGAAGCATTCTTTGTCATCAAGGAGACTGATTCCAGACAGCCATGATGAAGGCTTGCCATTAGATGATGCAAAAAGAGCAAATGGGGTTAATTCCTTGACCCTCTTTTTCGTGTTCAAAACAAACCAGCCATCCTTTAGTTCTGCGATATTTCCTCTACATAAATACTACTTGAAACCCCAGCTTATTCTATCCTGAATAATTTCAGCTTACTTTACCATTCATGAGTTAGACTCCTTGCCTTTCCTTTGCCTACTCCATGTCTAGCTAGACTTTGCACCTTCCATTCCTTATCAAAACGTAAACTGAATTGATAATGAATGTTGGTTGGTCAAGAACTTTTCCATTTATCTTCTCCAGCGCCTACAAAATCAATTTAAAAACATGTCATTTTTGTCAGTTACCACTAGATGGAGGTACAAATTTTGAAGTGCTTAATATTGTTCCCTGTTTGCATGTTCTGAAGGGTAATGGTACAAAGTAACACATACTACTGTGTTCTTACAGGTCTAGAAATCCTACTGCCTTGGATAATATTGAATCCATGTATTGTTTTAACTCACGTTAGGAAAAAATGTAATGACAAGTCTAAAATGCATGCATTTTTATATTCTGTAATACACACATACATTATACATTGAAAGACTGTCAATAATGAAGTAAATAGTTCTCTGGCTTGACCAAAGTCAGAGAAAATTCACTGTGTAGCATTTTATTTGGAATGCCTTCAATATTTGACAAAATGTCCTAATCTGGGTCAAATGTAGACTGATATAAGGGATATGTCTAGGCAGAAGTAGATAATGCTTATCTTGAGAGCAAGAGTGTCCCCTTTCTGCTCCTCTCTGTGTTTAATACAGGGTCTTCATGTTTTCTGCCCCCCCCCCCCGCCCCGCCCCCGGTACCTCAGGAAATCTGCTTTCAAAATGCATCTGGCAGGCTTATTCACAATGAAATGTGAATGATGTTAACTTCACACACAGAAAATGTTTTAAAACAGGGTTTATAACATTCAGTCTTTAACAAAGGAATTTCGAAAATTAGCAAATCGGTAGAGATGACCTTTATAGTTTTCTCTTTATCCCTGAAATGTCTCACAAAGGAAGAATGCCAGCCCATACTGAAATACAAGAAGATTCTCATTGATTTTCTTTTTCTTCACAATGGCATTTGGTGCAATGCAGGAAGATTGTCTCTGGGCTTGTGAGGACATGGAGAAGGGTAGTTATCTGCATAATTTCTCAGCATGAGGTGGCAGCTGGCAAGAGAAACTGCACTGACTGCAGTCCTTCAAGAAGAGAAAGAGATGAGTCCTTGGGGCCAGGACATTTTGTTCCATGAAGGGAGAAACTGAAATGGGGTGAGGACTGTGAATGGATGAAATGAGGAATACAAATGGAAGAAAACAGAGAGCCTTTATGGATCCCTAGAGGCACCTTTCTCATTCACATCTATGTCCCCCAAAGTCTTAGGTTATAAAGAAAATGAAGTCCACATTATAAGGAGTTTGGGATGGGGGAAAAAAAAAAAATGAAGCATTATCAAGAAGAGTTCCCACTGGCTACTGAATCTCCAAATATTTGGAGTGATGAAACAGTTTTGCTTTGTTTGTTTTTTTTCCTTTCCATCTAATACAGACCACTCCTTTAGGAAATGTTATTATGTTCCCAAAAAGAGAATCCCACAGCCAATAAAAACTTGCGGTTTTGTCAAATTTACCACCTAAAAATTTCTGGCACTCTGATTCTCTAAGGAGAAGCCTTTGTCTGTTAATGTCTCTGCTCAGAAATTCTTTGGAGAGAAGGAAAGGGGAAAATGGGAATTCAGTGGATCTTTTTCCCAGGAAAATGTAAATGCCCACTCACTGAGTTTAACCCAGGACCAGTCCCACATTTACCATGCAGTTTTTCCCGCTTTGTATAATGTATTATTTATCAATTACAGACAATTTGGTAAGTTTCTGCCTCCTTTCTTATACCAAATGTTTCCTAAAATAGACAAAGTTTTGGGAAACGAGTAAAACCATTCACCTGAGACTTAAATGCCCATGTAGACAGTAGCATAATTGGCCACATGAAAGGGTGTGGGTTTACATAGGCACAGAAAATAGCATGCAGTATATGTAGTTTATATGTGTCATAGGCTTTCCCAGGGGGAAAGGATAACAGTGAAATTTACTGGGTTAACTTTATTTTATTTGCATATTCAACAAAAGCACTTATGAAGGGCAAGTGTTAATCACAAACTATTCAGAGCCTTCCTAGAGACTACAGGCCAGTGTAGAGATAGCCAAAGACAATGTAAGGTAAATTACTTATAACATGGGTGAGCACAATTAAGGAAAACTAAAGCATATTATGAGAAGGTATGGCAGGGGGAGCTAATTTAGTTTTGGGGAGTCATTTAAGATATCTCTTAGAAGTTGGTATTTAACGTGAGACTTTTAAAAGGAATAAGAGATAGACAGATGGATCGATAGATAGATAGACAGACAGACCGACCAACCGACTGAGCATGAGTTAGCCAAACAGGTGGAGGGAAGAGTCTTAGACAGGGATAATAGTATGTGTGAGGGCTCTGAAGCAAGAAGCTTGTCATATTTGATAAACTAAATCATTGCTCAATGAGGAGATGATGCCTCCTCTCTCCTTTTGGACCTTGTTTGTCTACAGATATTTCACTGCTGTTTCAGTAGAGTCCAAACAGGAAACAAATGTCATAGTCAAATTAAAGTAATTCAGAGGAATTAAAATTTATAAACATGTGGGCAGGTTGTAGGGAAATACAAAAGATTCTGCAGTCAACCTGGGGTTTGCAACCATGGAACTATTACTACCCTCAAACCCAACGGGACAAGCCAAAAGCATGTAACAGAAGACGGCAGTGGAGTATGATACAGAAAAGGCCACTCTGAGGGGCGCCTGGGTGATTCAGTCGGTTAAGCATCCTACTCTTGACTTTGGCTCAGGTCACGATCTTAGGGTGATGAGATCAAGCCCCCCATTGGGGTCTGCACTCAGAAGGGAGTCTGCGTAACACACGTTGAGAGACTCTGGCATAGTTGCTGCAGCAAAGATAGCATATAATGTATTGGTACATTTCTGAAAACACTGACGTATATACCAATACTATAAAAAATAGAAATTCTGGAAAAAGAAATGTAGTGAAAAAATAGAAACAGAACTACTATTTAATTTACAAGTAAAGCTAAAAAGGAATGTAGTCACTACAATTCATCCTGAATTGCTAGTGATGTCATTTGCAAAGGTTTTACCTTCTCTTATGATTACTCTTCTGTGAATAATGGTTTATTGTGCTTTCACTTTTCACTTATCTAAGCACCAACCCCTAAGGCCACCTAATGATTTTTAAACCAACACTGAAATGCACCAAGGTACCTCATACCTTCAAAGAACCTTGCAAATTCTTTTATATTGTTATATATGTTTTTTTTAATGTGTGCAAGAATTCTCCATACTACCAATTCTGTACACTAAGATTTCTCTATCTGGTCTTTCTTTAGAGAAATTCACAAATGTTTTTTAAAAATGGCTAAACAGTAAATATTCTAGGCTACGCTGGCCATATGGTCTCTGTCACCACTCCTCAACCCTGCCATATAGTGTGAAGGCAGCTACAGAACACACATAAACAAAAGAGTATACTTGTGTTCCAATAAAACTTCATTTGTGGTCGCCAAACTTTGCATTTCATATCACTTTCATGGGTCATGAAATATCCTTCTTTAATTTTTCTTCAACCATTTAAAAATGTAAAAAAACATTCTTACTTCACAGACCACGCAGAAACAGACAGTGAGTAAGAATTTACCCCTAATTTTGAGCAATCTTGCAGATTATGGTAATTAGAACATATAGATTTCTTATTTCCACATATAAGGCAGAAAAGAATGTAGTCTTTAAGCAATCCATGATAACTACACTTTACAACTGTGTCTTAAAGGAAAGGTAAGGAAAAAGATGAATCACATAGACCTGGGAATGAGTCCCTGCTGCTAGCTTCACCTCCACAGTGTCACCTTAGGCTAAAGATTTATCCTCCATAAGTCTCACTTTCTTCACCTTTTAAATGGAATTGACTATCCTCACTTCATATGAAAATGAAAAAGGTAATATTAAGTAACACAGCACCTTGCCTGGCACCTGGAAGATGCTCCTTAAAGATGAGTCTGTTTCTCTTTGGTTAAAATAAAAGTAAAAGCTGCACTTTCCACTTACTGATTATAATACTAATTTTCAAAATCCTGGTATTCACTTATAAATCCAATTCTTAACATTAGCTGCATGTTGGGATCTCTTGGGAAGATTTTTAAACTTTTTATGATAGGACCACAACCCAGACCAATTGAATCAGGATCGCTAGGGGGATGGAACAAAAGCCTCAATGTTTTTAAAGCTTCCCAATGTGTGGCCAAGATGGAAAACCACCACCTTTTACTTTGCTATTTTTAAAAACTGAAACATTGGTACTTTTGTTGTGGTCATGCAAATGCCTGAGACATAGGTCAGCAACTTAGTTGGGCTTTTTTTTCTCAGTCTCTAATACCCTCTTCTTCCACTTCTTATGTACCCCTTTTCCTGACATACTCACTGCAAGCCATTCCTACTACTCTTTGTCACTGACCTCCTGCCATATTTGTTAGCCTTCCCCCCAGTCCTACTGCAATCCCCACACAAAAAGTCTGGGATGGACCTAGCGCGAAGAATTCATTTTACAGGCAGATGCCTCAGCGGGGAATGAGGAGGAGACTAGGGACATGACCACTTCTCTGAAGATGACAAGCTAACAAACCAAAACTGGTGAAACCAGGCCCTCTGGACAGAGCAGGCAGGATACCCAGAGGCAAGAGTGGCAATAACTCCACTCGGGGGAGCTAAATGACCGGAAGATAGTGAAGGTCACTGGACTGACCACACCAGAGGATTCAGCTCCAGGTGATCTCACTGGCACCAAGATGGACAGCAATGGAGTCCAAGCAAACAGCAGAACACAGAGATGTCACCTAGTGGCCAGTAATTTAAATATTTTTGTTTAACTTTTGTATTTTTTCATAACTTTGCACTGGACACATTTTGTTCAAATGTTACTATTTGAAAAGCATTAATTAATTAGATTTGATAGTTTTGTTAAATAAATTATGCTCATCTTTTTTCATAAAATGCCAATACCAATATTGCAATATCATTAAAAAAAAAATTTTGTCATTTTTCCCAGCATTGTCATCACTACTTTTATCCCCCCGATACATGTGCTGCTTTAGAGGACCTCTTTCTGACTACTGTTAATGGAAGCAAATAACCAACACCTAGAAGCTCCATGACCTAGAGCTGTCAATTAGCACTAATGCTCCAAACAAACTGACCCTTGTAAACCCTTCCTCCCTCACTTGCTATGCCTTCACACACACATTCACCAATATAAACAGTGTCCTCTCTTCCAGGGCCTACAGTCAGGTAGGTGAGGCAAGGACTCAGAAAATAAAGCATCTATGATTGACACTACATCAATAAATCCTGAGTTTAGCAGCTCTGAAGCCAAGATGAAGAAATGGACTCTGCTAAATGTAAAATCGGTAGTGGCAGAGCACCGCCATGAAATGAAAGTTAATATTGCCTCAGAATCCTGACAACCATCTGACACATGTCATGATTTTTAATATTAGATAAAATCTGGGCACCTTTCACATGCTTAAGGGAAGCCACTTTTTTTCTTTTTCTTTTTTTTTTATTTCTTCTAAGACAAAAGCACTGACTATATAGAAGAATCTCTCGTTTCTTTTTCCTTTCACTTCTACCCATCTAATCTTTCAGAGCTCAATACTTTTCCTATTTCCCAAGTTGTTTTTTCACATTTCTAAAAGAATTGGCAAAACTTTGTTTTTTAATAATCCATGGATTTAAAAATTTATAGTTTAGTATGTCTCTAGTCACAGTAAGCCAAATAACAAATTTGAAATGAATATGCAACTTTCTTTGGCTTACATGAAAAGTAAGAACTATGGTGCAAAGGCAATACTTGGTTGAATAGGAATTCTCTGTCTGTTCCCAAGAGCAAGGCTTGCTATAGACATGTAAACAACTTAACAAATGAAGATATATTTGCCCAAACCCAACCTCTACAGGGGTCCCACAATTCTGCAGTTCCTATTAAATTTTCTTGAAGATAAAAAATTACTTTAAAAGCTATGGATAAATCCTCATCTTCGAAAAACTGCTTGATTTCTGTTCTCCATATTCCACAGAAATACTGCATTCCTAAAATGATTATGAAAATAGTAGTAACTATATTTTTTAATGCACTGGGTTATTAAGAGATGTCACTTAGAAAAAGTTCACGTATTTGTGGTCTCACTATTTTTAATTTGTTATCAAGCTTGATATATGCCTTCTGATGCTCTTTTCTGCCAAGATAAACCGAACCCCACCCCGGAACTCTAAAAAACTATTTGAAACAACCACAAATATAGAAAACTCAAAAGTAAAACTCTTCTTTTTTTTATTTTATTTTTTTCCCCAAATACTTTTATTTTTTCAGTGTTACAAGATTCACTGTTCATGTACCACACCCAGTGTTCCATGCAAAACTCTTCTGAAATCAAGAAAAAGACTAAGAGCTGCTCTCCTCTCTAAGCCTGGAGTGATGCTACCCCATGAAAAAGGAAAGAAAAATGCTTCCTTACTGTACCCTGTACCCTCGCAACCACAGAACACTGAGAAACATAATATGCACCCAATTTTCCAATATGCATACTTCCACCCACCTCAGTTTCTCTGGGAGAGCCTGAGGGAACACCATCTGATTAGTCACAGCTGTGGGTTCCTTGGCCTTGTACCAACACAAAATGTGCTGTCTCACAGGGACATAAGTGAATTGCGGAGGCCCTGCAAGTGAACTGGTAGGTCTGCCAGGCTCCCCAGCTTATCACAGTACAACCAGCATCTCAGAGACTCAGGCCTGTGCCCGATCAGGGCTTAGGGAAAGCCATATAGCCAAAATCGCAGTAGCTGCCTATGAAAACCCAAGCTGATGGAAAATAAAGATGTTCCCTTATACATGGGCAGAACATCACTAATTTCTTGGCTGCTCAGAGGCAAACTTAAAGCATTGCAAATTCCAATGTTGTAGATAACCAACAGTGAAAAAAAAAAAGTACCAAACTCATTTCCTACCATCTTATTAGGGAAAGAAAAGCTGAAGTTGGCACAATTGCTCATTTGAATATCAAAGTGGAAAGAAAATTGACTTTTTAGGTCTTCCCCCAGCAAATTTTATTAGAAACTTTGTACCTGGTCTAGGGAAGTAGCCATTTCAAATTCTGATGGCACCATAACTTCACACAGAAAAGATTACAAAGCAGGGAACAGGCCCACATCATTTAGTAAAATCACCTTAATCACCTTCTCACACAGTTGTTCTTTCACAGCATGGATCAATGCATGTATTTCTCAAGGAGTAGATGATGTTTAAAAATATATAAGCTCCATACAGGTAAATTAAAGAGAAAATATTGAGATTTCAAGTTACTTGCCCAATGCCATATTAAATATCAAAATTGCATTCAAATCAACGCTGCCTGATACTGAAGCTCATTCTCTTACTTTCTATAAAGTACTTCTCCACATCCCATCTATACATCCCCACCCTGCAGCAGTGACGAAGTGAAATTTTTATAAATAGAAGAGAAAAGTGAGATGTTTTATTCTGGATTAGACCAGAAACTAAACTATGTTAACCTTCGCAAGGTGGAATTGTCATAGCACTTACTATTTACACAGCTTTAAATCTGTCTCCTGGTCCATGGTATTCAAGAGCATCCAAATAGCAAATGTTGAAGAATAAATGTCAAGCTACTTTCTGACTATTGTCAAAATATATTAGAAACTGGAAGCTCTTAAAGTGTTCATAAAATTTTTAGACACTATAAAAATAAACAAACACAAAGATAAATGAAGAAATTACAATGAAAATCAAAACATACTTAGAATTTAAAGACCTATGCAGAGTTGAAAGTATTATATAACAAAATGGCTAAAGTCTTAATCAGAGGTAAGGGAAAATCTTAAATGCACTCATTATATAATAAGAAAGTAAAACAAGTTAAGCATTCAACTCAGAGAGTTAAAACAATAATTAACAGTAGACAGAGAAATGGAAATACTAAATGTAAAAGCAGAAATTAATGAAAACACAGAAAAACACTAGAAAATTAAAAAACCAAAAGTTGATTCTTTGAAGCTATTAATATTTATAAACTATAGATATTTCTATTAAAATTAGAAAAGGTACAAATAACTGACAAATGATTCAAAAACAAGACCTATCAACAGGCAGAGTGAAGGAAAAATGAGAATAATGCAATCTCTACCAATAAATTTGACAACCAAGATGAAATGAGCAATTAAGAATACAAAAGCATCTGTAAAACTGACTTTAGAGGAATTTTCAATAACAAAACTAAACCAACACTTATTAAAGTACTTTAATAGTTAAAATCTCATTTCTCCAGTTCATTACTGATGATTCACCTACATCCACCACCCAACCCACCACACACACACACACACACACACACACACACACACACACACACATAACCTTCCAAAAGGCTTGACCCACATAATTTTAAGAAAACATTTTTCAAACCTAAACCTCTAAGAAACAGATAAAGCTTATAGGATACAAATTCTTTCACAGATTATAAAACAAAGGAAAGGTATCCAACTGACTCTACAATAAATATATAATCGAGAATCAAAACCGTGTAAATATATACAATAAACATACTGAAATAGCAACAAAATTCCTAAATAGGAGCGAATCAAATTTATCATAGTAAAAAACAAACAAAACTTCATGACCACAGAGTGCTAATCCATAAGTAGAAAAATGACTGGCCCATTCAGGATAAGTATTGTTTTTCTTTTGAGTTTTATTTTTTAAATTTTAATATATTTTACTTAACCCAACATACATGTTATTTTACACTTTTTCGTACCAAGTCTTTTTTAAAATTTTTTAATTTGAATATAGTTGACATGCTATACATTAGTTTCAGGGTACAACATAGTGATTCAACTTCTTTATACGTTACGCTATGCTCACCACAAGTATAGCTACCATCTGTCACCATATAGCACTATTCAAATATTATTGACTACATTCCCCATGCTGTACCTTTTATTCCCATGACTTACTCATTCCATAACTGGAAGCCTATACCTCCAATACCCCTTCACCCTTTTTGCCCATCTCCCACCCCCTTTTCTTCAGGCAACCATCAGTTTATTCTCTGTATTTATAAGTCTGATTCTGCTTTTTGTTTATTTATCTGTTTTGCTTTTTAGATTCCACATATGAATGAAATCATAGGATATTTGTCTTTCTCATTCTGACTGATTTCACTTTGCATAATATCCTCTAGGTCCACAGGGTAAGAACAGTTAGCAAACAAGAGAAAGTAAAGAACTTCCCTATCCCAATATAGGAGATCCATTCAAAATCCACATTTAATGGCAAATATGACAAACTATTATAATTTATTTAAGCTGAAAGGTGACTATATTATGGGTATTCGTTATATTTTCTACATTTTTCTTTATACTTACATCTTTTCTTCACAAAATTATAATTAGAGTATCTGGAGAAAAAGAGGGAAGAAAAGGAAGTGATAGAGGACTTTACCATTGATTTATTATAACCTGTCTGAAGAATCGGGTTAACACTGACAAAAGTTTGGATATTTGCAAGTATACTAGAAAAGGGTGAGTAAAAAGATTTACCAATGACTTATCCAGCACTGATTACAAAGGCAAGAGCCTGAATCTGGCATACTCAAATGGTTTTCATTTAAGATGTTTATTATAAAACAATGAGAATGGTTATCATCAGATTTATTGTCACTGTTGTTGTATACACCAAATGAATAAAATAGCTCTTAAAACAAATCTCCTCTGGTGACATTCTGTACAACCAACCTCTACTGAGTTAGCCTTTCCAAGTACTCTGATATATACAGATATTGTCCTCGAGAGTAAACCTGTAAGTATGTATTCAATGAGAAGTAAAATTCACTGCCTGTTATAAATCCTTTGACTGGGCTGGTTTACATGTTAGTTTCCTCTAGCTTTGTTTAGCTTCTATCGATTGCCCTAATTGTGACCAAACTGTGAACTCTGGCAAAACTGAAATTCTGGGACAGTGAAACTGATAAGATTCTCTTGTGTGTTCCAATTCTGAGGTTCTGCCAAGAGGCTGACTTGGCCCCAGCATCAATCTTTTCACTCTCTAATACCAATAATCCCAACTTGAGAGAGAGTTATAAAGCTTTGTTTAATGTAATCCTTAACTTGTTGGGATATGCTTGGACACAGTGAAATGTGTTCCATATGTTAATTCAGCAGCCCCTACACCCTTTTGACTCCATATTCATGTTATAATTTATTCCTATTCTGAAGAACTTTTCCAATTCCCAAGTTTGTATTTTTGTTTTATTAATTTTTCTTCTAAAACTTGTGTGTGTTTGAAAAGAAAGGCATGAAGCTAAAGTCCCTAAGTTTCTTGATTAATCTAGTGATGATTAGTATTATATCTCTAGCTTTTGCTTTTCTCAATTTTGAGTTCTCATAGCAACTGTTGATAAATGTAAACTGCCACCCAGAAAATTGTTAGAAATGTCCTGGGAGCTGTTGGATTGTATTGGTAAGAACTCATTTTAAGGGTTAGAATTCCCATAAGAATAGGCAGTCTCTCTGTACGAAGTACTCCATCCCGTGATTCTTCTTTTTTTCTATTTTTTGAAGGGTTATGGCAGAAAATTCCCAATGACTTTCTGAATAAATACTAGTGATAAAGAAGGCTATTATCTTGCTTATTCCCTTGCTTGAAATCATCTAATATTGATTCATCATCTCACTTCTCTCTAGAATAATTTCTTTCTTGAATAGCAATAAGGTCCAAATGTTCAAATAAGTAAACCAGTCATGTGAGAATAAGTGGTCCCAAACAGGAATCCTTTCTGGTCCAGAAGAAGGAATGTACTAAAAGCTGTTCAGCCACCTTGGAAGTGAGTTAATTCATAGAAAACTCTACCATCTTAAAATAGTCACATGATGAACAGACTAAGGTCAATCATAAAATGGCAAATATACTTCCAGGAACACAGAATGTGTTTGCAAGTTTTCAAATTTAACAGTTATTTACTTCTCTGGCAGTGCCTGGAGGAACGGACAAAGGAAAAGATAATCAATTCTCTTATGTCATCCACTTCTGCTGTACCACCAACCAGTTCTCAAGGTATGTCAATGTTTCATGTCTCTCTTGAGGAAGCAATATTTATAAACTCCTGACCCTTTACTCTCCGTTCATTTTGCTCATTCAACAGGATCTGTTATGTTAATCAAAGACTTTTTGCTATGATACTATGCATGTGGATATTTGTAACATATATATTTGCAGTTTAGTGTCATATGCCTTTAGCCATATGAGGATTTAACTTAAATAGGGGCTATAGTACATTTTGTGAACAAAGGTCCAGTAACTATTAAACAAAGAATTATAATTTATTGATTGTGTTAAAAATATACTGTATTGAATTTACTTAACATAGAAGGTAAAATTAAGACTCAAGTGTTGAACAGAGTTTAAAGAAGAGCTCACAGAAATACAGACTCACCCACTATATCTTGTAGGAAAGATCTGAAGGAAAAGGAACAAACACTAAACAGTAATACAATAAAATCGTAAATTTCTATTACCATTAAATTCTTGTCTGTGAAAGTTGTCATAAAGTTTCAACCTACGACAGGTATGGACCATAGTAGGATAAAAGCCAAGTTTAAAAGATTGATGTAGACTGGAAAGACCACTTACCAAACTGAACAGCATTTGTTGGGACAAAATATCCCACCCAGCCCCAATATCCCACTATTATTCCTTATTAGGTGTATGCTGGAAACCATGATAAAATATTAGAGTTAACCAGAATATTAGTGATAAAATTTAAAAGGACTTTTAATATGCAGGTTCCAGGAGAATGTGCTTATTAGGTACATACCAGAAAAATTTGTCTGCTGTGATTATATAGAAGTACTTACATTATACAAATATATCTAAAACCAAGAAAATAGTTTATATCCACGCCTCCCCTTGTAAAGGGTAGAAAAGCTTTCTAACCTTTCAGATGTTTTAATTCTGTCAGTCAAATACTTATTTCAAGTCTAATATGACAAACTATGTTGGATGCTAGATGGACACAAGTATACAAAAGTACACTGTTACTAAAGTATACAATTTTTTATAAAGATTTTATTTATTTATTTGAGAGAGAGAGAATGAGAGACAGCGAGCATGAGAGGGGGAAGGTCAAAGGGAGAAGCAGACCCCCTGCTGAGCAGGGAGCCCGATGCCGGACTCCATCCCTGGACTCCAGGATCATGACCCGAGCTGAAGGCAGTCACTCAACCAACTGAGCCACCCAGGTGCACTAACAAAAGTATAAAATATTATGTGAGTTGTAAAGTGGAAGAAATTATTTATTCATAAGGACTCCAGTAGATCAAAGAAACTAAAAATGGAAGGGCCAAGTATGAGTAAAGAATGGCACATAAACTAAGAAGCCCAAAATATGGTTGGCAGTCATGACTGGTGTAGATAGCAGGAGCCCAGGATATTACAAGGAAATATCAAAGGGAATAATACAAGATAAGGCTGGAGAAGGAAGATGGGACTGTGTTATTTCTGAAACTTCTAATCCCAAAAGTGGAAACTGTATTCTTAACTCAGTGGAAGAGTCATTGATGGTTTTTAAATACAGAGAGTACCATATAGTAAAGATACTATAAGGATAGTACCAATAGCAACAGGATAGTACCAAGGATAGTAGCAATAATAGTTTCAGTATTGTCTCACCTACTTGTAATAACAATACAGACATAAAAATTACTGTTGGAATAAATCCCATAATAAAAATTAAATCTCTCAGAAGTTTATAACCTCCCCTGAGGTCTAAGCACATCTCTAATCTTATCTGACCATATCCATTTTTGATTCCTTTTCCAGATTACAATAAAATAGCATGTGTTAGGGCTGAGCTGAAAAAATTCTCCAGGCCTCAAGCAAGTATTTAACTTGAACAGTACATATTGGAAAGGGCAGAAAAGCTCAAAGAATAAGAGCAAGATGAGTAATTAGTATTAATTAGTGTCAATTGCTGTTCTTCTTGAAAAACAGCTCATGCTGAGGAAGCAATGGTATGGTGTAGGCTGAATGTATGCCAACAGCTTTCTTGAATTTCACCAATCTTACACTTTTTAAAAAATTGAACATCATTTTATTTTATTCAAGAAGATTGATCAGGAGGAAACAGCTTTGCTTAATGAGATAATATTGCATTTGATTGTTGGCTTTCGTGTGGCTGTCTGGATTTGGAAGAGGCAGTTTTCACTTGGCTTCGTTTTCTGACATGAAATGAGCTTTGAAGATTAACCAGCCATGTGGTATGTGCACCCCCAATATCATATGTTGTCTTGTACTTACTGTCAACAGGAGTCTCTTTTTTATCTATTCTTATCATTTGCTTCATATCCATATTGGAGCTTCCTATTATTACAGAGCTAGAAAATTGCAGCAATTGATTATGAAACAAGGTCCACTATATCTGAAACATTTCCCATTGGCCAGTTTAATACCTGTCTCTGCAATCCTGCCACAGCTAGTGCACTGGACAGCCTTTCACATCCAAAATAATATATCTGTTTCCCTGGGGCAAAGTCCAAAAACAGCATGAAATTCAGGAATGTGCCATAGGCCAACAGTAAATTTTCAGTTGTTTTTTTGTTTTTCCAATTTAACTTGATGAAATTACATGCACATGATTAGCTCTTCTTGGAGTTACAGAAAAAAAAAAATGTATATGCTATCAAAACACTGTTAGGATGTTCTTTTTCTTATTTTCACTGCTATTATTATTATTACCACATTATTATTGCATAGTCTTTGATTTTCAAAAAAACCAAATACTCCTACCACATTGGTCTGTTTTGTAAATTATTCAAAAAATATTTATTCTTAGAACTGCTGTGTATAGCTATTGTCCTGACATCCTACCTTTAATGCACTTATAAAAAGCTTCATCTTAAGTAGGATGTGATTTTATTCTTAATCTCATAGTCTCTGACAACTTTCAGTCTCAGAAAGACCACTGACACATATGAACCAAGGTATGTATCATCTCAGAGTACCAAGCATGACCTCTGTAGTTTCATGATTGTAGCCACATGCTTATGATTGTGTCAGTTTAATTTTAATCCCTAACCCCATATCTCTTCCTCCTGTCTTGTCAACCGAACTTTAGCTAAGTCAACCATTTAAGTATCTTTATGTTTTTCCAAGGACAATGCAGAAAGTTTGCGAAAATGTGTTGGAAGAAGAAGCTATTTGCTCTAATATTTATGTGCTTATATAAAAATGTAAAGTGTGAAGAAATGTACAGTCTATTCTCAATGATTGGTTTACGTGAATTTAGTAAGCTTGACTGTGCTCGACTTGTAAATCACCTAAAAAAGATCATTTTAAACACAGTTATTTGGAATTCTACATGTGGTCCTGCCACCAAACAACTCCATTTCAAGTACAGCTTAAATTCGTGGTTGGAGAGAAGGGCAATGAAAAAGTGGGACCTGAGATTACTACCAGAGCCCTCACAGCTTCTGGGAGGTCACGCAGGAAGATGGAAACTTACAAGAGTGTATGGGTCTTGGGGGAATGATCCCACAGGTTTATATATACAGACTTATGGATTCAATGCACCAGTGACAGCAGGAGTGTGTCCCTGGCAGAAGGGATGTAGGGGGTCAGGCATTTAGGGGTGCAATGGAGGCAACCTATTCAATAGCTGGGAGTTCCTCGTGAAAGCTGACCAACTTTGTGTGTTACCCAACAAAAAAATGTAAACTATGAATTTTTTTTTTTTAACTAAGCTACCCATCAGAATACTCTGTTTTTCTACCACTAGAGGCACTTAACTTGCAAATTTAATCATATTTTGATGTTAGCCTAAAGAAGGTACATCTTAAAATTTAAACCAGTATCAATTTTAAAGCATTTTATGTCAACTCTGATTTTGAATTTTCCTCTTGCTGTCTTTCCCATGGTAGAATGATATTGCTGTGTACTTACACAGTATTTTGTTTATTTTAAAGCACTTCATGCCTACTGTCTAATATGTTCTTGGCTTATAACAACTTTAAAGATACAGAGATGAATAGAATGCTGAGTTTGCCCTCAAAATTCTCATTAAATGTTAGAGATATGAAGTGTAAAGAAATATTATGATCCAGTGTTAAGTATGATAATAATTGAATATAGAAGTTAGTAATGAAAAATAGTACTATCAATTGTAGTTATATTTATTAAGCCCATACTGTATAACAAGTGCTCTTCTGTCTTACTTTTTATTGTATTCTGATAACTACCCAATGATAGAGACATTATTATTATTTTAAGTAAGAGGCCTCAGGTGAGGCACAGGGAAAGGAAATAACTTACCCAAAGTAACACAGCTACTAAAAGATGGTATTAGGCTTTGATCCCAGCTAGTCTTACTTCAGAACACCAAGTAAGAGGGGGCCGCTGTTCAGAAGAGACAGTGATTAATCTCTTCTTTGGGAGGGCTTTGAAAGGAGAATAGAAGTCAGCCATGTCGATGTGGGTATGAGACCAAATTGCTGGGGAAAAGTGCTTCAGGAAGAGAAAAAGCCCAGATACAGGATAGAAACTTGAAACTATAAACAGCTCAAAAATGCTACATCTCCGTCTGAGGGAATAAATAGAGAAATATGCAACTGCAGAGATAAGCTGGAGAATGAACCTATGGAGCCTTGAATGGCATTCTGAGGAGCATCAACTGAAGATTGAGGGCTATAGGGAGACAGGGAGGCCTGTGTGGGCTGGAGTGAAGTGCTCAAGTTTGAGTTTTAGAAAAATCACCATGTGCCTAATATGGGAAATAAATGGGAATGTGGGAAGAGCCAAGACAAAAAGAATGATAGGCCTGTTCAACCATCCAGCCAAATCAAGAGTGGGGCATTGAAAGCACGGTGCAGTGATGATAGAGGGAAGGAGACAGATGCAAGAGAAATCTGAGGAGATCAACAGATCTGGGTAGTGGTTGGACAGTGAGACAGCTAAGCAGAATATACTAACTTGAGGAGTTCCCTTGGTGGACTCTGCAGCTTGTGGTACAATTGTAAATAATTAACTGCGGGTGAAATCACTTTCATTGAAGACATGAAAATTGGAGGTTTCTTTTGAAAATGGAACAAAAATAATGAACTGTTTTAAGTTCTTTTGCAAGTCAAATCAAATGCAACTTTTCTGACACAGTTATCTACCAGCTAAGAAACGTAAAAAACTGCAAGGGAAAAACACATCATCACTGTGCCAAAATAACTCCTTTTACATGGCATTAGTCATCATTATATAAGAGTTTTTTTCCCCTCCTTTTAAGAGCTTATATTAAATAACACCAATCCGGGGCGCCTGGGTGGCTCAGTGGGTTAAAGCCTCTGCCTTCGGCTCAGGTCATGATCTCAGGGTCCTGGGATCGAGCCCTGCATCGAGCCCTGCATCGGGCTCTCTGCTCAGCAGGAGTCTGCTTCCTCCTCTCTCTCTGCCTGCCTCTCTGCCTACTTGTGATCTCTCTCTGTCAGATAAATAAATAAAATTTTAAAAATAATAATAATTAATAAATAAATAAATAACATCAATTCTCAGTTTCTGTAGCCACGAAGTAAAGACACAGTGTCTATACTACCAAAATCATCTACTGCAGAGTTTTGTAACCTTGGTGCTAGAAGTGATTCCTTTTTTCTGTCTGTGGAAACACAATCTCTACTTAAGATGGGGGCAGTTTCAGATAAAACACCCAGCATGTTCATATCAGCTTTCAAGGAGCCCTTCGATGGAGGTTTGTGGAGCACAATTTAAAAATCAGTACTCCATGAAACTCGGGAATTTTCCATGGGATTCAGGTAAATGCTTTTTGATCATAAGTTAATTTTAGTTCATTTGCTTCTGAAAAAAATCTGGGATGAATGCTTATTAAACCCTGGAAAGAATCAATCATAAGAAAACTTACATTTTATACCTTATTCAGAGAAAGGATAAGGAATGATTCTATATTTGCTTAATTGATTTTATGGATGTGGATCCTGAAGAGAGAAAGAAGTTTAATTACAATGATCTTGCGCGGCGCCTGGGTGGCTCAGTAGGTTAAGCATCAGACTCTTGATTTCGGCTCAGGTCATGATCTCAGAGTCCTAAGATGGAGGCCCATGTTGGGCTCTACACTCAGTGGGGAGTTGGCTTGAGGATTCTCTCTTTCCCTCTCCCTATGCCTCTCCCCACACACTCTCTCTCTAAAACAAATAAATCTTTATTTTTTTATTTTTATTTTTTAATTTATTTTTTATTTTTTGAATTATTTAAATTATTTAAATTTTTGAATTATTTAAATTATTTATTTATTTTTATTTATTTTATTTTTATTTATTTACTTTTTGACAGAGAGAGAGAGATCACAAGTAGGCAGAGAGGCAGGCAGAGAGAGAGGGGAAGCAGGCTCCCTGCTGAGCAGAGAGCCCAATGTGGGGCTCGATCCCAGGACTCGATCCCAGGACCCTGAGATCATGACCTGAGCCAAAGGCAGAGGCTTTAACCCACTGAGCCACCCAGACGCCCCATATCTTAAAAAAAAAATAGTCTTGCAACGATCCCAGAGAATGGTTAAAATGTGGATGGCAGAGGGGAAAGAGGAGAAGGGGATAAATCACAAAAACACATGCCAAAAGAGAACACCATTCACACTGTACTTAAAAGATGAATATCTTACTTTTTCGTAACAAATTTCTAATCTGCATTCTTTCACAAGTTTCCAAAGCACTAATACTGATACTAATCCTGGTCCACCAACTCAAGAGTCAGAGAATTCCCAGACTTAAAGGACTGGTTTAAGCAAGCCAGCATCTCATTAATTCAAATAACATCCCTCAGTACAGTGATTAGCACAGAATAGGTGTTCATAGCCATAAACCCAAAGTGATATAGCCCAAACTGTTACTATATCAGATTGAAGCCTAGTGATTTATGTGTATACTGTATATATGTATAATGTATACTGTAAAGGAGGCAACCTCAACACCATAGCTAAGAAGTACAGGAGCCTCTTTCTAACTTCGGTTCAGAAAAGTAAATCCTTAGCAGTCACTGTCAGCTGGGCTTGGTTAAAAAAGAAAAAAAAAAAGAAGGAAAAAGGCATGTATATTTAATTTGTAAATTGAAAGCTGTTCTTCTGCTGTTACAGGGTAAAGAAAAGCAATATATAATCTACTCGATAATTCTAAAGGTCTAGATACCACTAAAAGGCAATGGAGATGAAAACTAGATTCTGGACTGCTGTGGAAGTACAAAATATTTTGTTACACGGAAGAGAATATGAGGGGATTGAGTTTTTAAAAAATTTTATAAGAAACGAAGAATTTTTAGACTGTGTTAAGTCCCTATGAGTATATTTATGATATTTATATATGGCACATATAATTTTGAGCAAACAATAAGCACACAGGAAGAAAAATCCTTTTATTTCCAAAATAATTTGTTGGATTAAAAGCTTTACATATCTTAAAATATTTCCATTCTAATTTCCTCAAGCAAAATTTCATTTACATATGTAATACAACATTTAGCAATATAAAAATAAATCCAACTCCCACAGAATCATTTGTGAAGAGGAAATCTTAAATGCATTCAAAAGACAATGAACCAGTTGTACCACCCAGCAGTTATATATCTCGATATAAGATTAAAATTTCCCAAACACTTAACTGAGCCAAAATGAAGAGAGAGGGTATTATCCATGGCAATGGCACAAAGGAGGTTCATATCTCTCTCCTCTAAGGAGGGGCCTCTAAAGAGTTCTTAGATTTTGGATCTTAAACATGGCCTTTGGTTATCTCTTTCCATGTTCGGGTCAGGTCTTCCTTTACCTAAATGTTTCTTTAGCATTAATTGCCTGGACAATGATATTATTTTACCTCATTTCTCCACCTTCACCCCAACTCTTTATTAACACTGAGGGGAAAATAATCTAGGCATCTGGGAGGTGTCAGCCTGTCACTGCCACAGTAACAGAGCAGCTATAAATGTTGGCAGGGATGTGACTTGCCTTGCAATAAGGATCCATCTCCTGCAAGGCACACAGCAATATACAAGTTCTACAGCTAGCCTGAGTTGTCAACAATGAATTGCAAAAAGCTGATTTATGTGCATCTTAGGATATTTATCTTTATCAAATGGTTTTGCTTGTTTCCCATGGGAAACAGATTTTAAAAGTTCTAGAACTGTTAACTTGTATTGATAACTTTGGTGGTTTGGGGGTATTTTTCTGATAACTTTGTTTTTAATTTATCAGTTGTGCTTTCCAGAGAAAATCCAAAAAGGTCAAGACTCTGGATTCCTGAGGAGCTGATACCCAAACATTTTTCCAGAAGAAGGCCTGTGAATCAGCATAAGTAAGGAGGTGATTTCCATGCTGACATCAGCCTAGAAACAATCATTCTACACATTTATATTTTTCATATTAAAATTTACAAAAAAAAACTTTAATGTACATTATTTCCTATAGTCTTTGAAAATAGAAAGACAGTGTAGAAGAAAAAAGCATTGAACAGAGCAGCAAGATACCCAGATTCCAGGAATGGTCATGTCATCACAGGTGGAAATCTGGGTTCCTGGAAAAGTCACCTTGCCTTTTTAGGCCTGCTTCTCTTCTATAAAAAGAGGTTTAGATAGAAAATATCTAAAGTAGTTGTAGTTCCAACATTCTGCTATTCAGGGTAGGACAGACATAACTCTCAGTATGTGAATTTCTTTTCTCCACACTAACGAGAACAGAAGACTAAAAGAGTTTAAGTGATGTGGCCCAAAGTATATGTCTAATAAGTGCTGACCCCAGCCTGATTCCAGACATTTGCATGGAGCCTCTAGTAAGCTACCCCACCCTTTCATGGAACCAGTAAGAAGGTCAGCAGGCAGTATCAATGGCTCTTACTTCGTGTTGCCAGATTTAGCAAATAAAAATACAGGATGCCTAGTTAAATTTGAATTTCAGATAAACACATTTTTTAATATAAGCATGTACCATAAAATATTTTAGATATATTTCCAAAGTATTTATTGTTTATCTAAAACTGAAATCTAACTGGTTACACTGCATTTTGTCTGGCAATCTTACCCTTACTCCATGAAGGAACAGGATAGAGGTTTCAAGGTACCTGCTGCACCCACTTGCCTCTAAAATCCGTATGGGTATCTTGTGCCAGAATCTCTTAGACACTGAAACTTCCCCATTCCATAGTACTTCCTCCCTCCAGGATACTGGTGCTCTGGAAAGAAGGAACACTTCTCTATTCCTTAGCTGCCTTATAAGGTCTATTCGTCTATTTTCTGTCAGTCTTATTTCTGAAGATATAAAGCAAGTTTCTGGCCTTTTTCTATGACAAAGTCTCACATGATTCATTCCCTATCTGAGATTACAATCACCTCTATGCTGCATTCTAAACACTCACCTACTTTCCATTCCTCCAGGAAGGATCTCTAATTGTGGGTTCTTACCGTATGTTTTGGAAATAGGTGGATTCTGGCGATCTCAGTGAGAACTTACTCTATATCCCTGGTATGGGAACTCTACTTAGGGGTGTCTTCCTGCTACCTCCCACTACCAAAACTTTTCAAGCTTCCAAATATTACCCCTTACTTTCAGTTGGGTGCCCTGTCACTCTCAGCTTGCTTCAGAGATCACATCATAGAGAGCAGCCAACCTGAGATATGGAATAAGAATTAGTCTAAAACCTTTCTTTTTATATAAAATGATCTGTATCATCACAGTTGGCCAGAATTGTGCTGTACAATATGGTAGCCACCACCCACCTTTGGCTATTGAACTTTAAATTAACTGAAATTAAATAAAACTAAAAATTTAGTTCCTCAGTCATACTAGCCACATTTCAAGTACTCAGTAGTCACATGTAACTCCTGAGCACAGCACTGATCAGTACAGGTATAAAATTTTCCCATTATCATACAAAGGTTGAAGAAGATTATTCTAGATCAAGAGTCAACAACCCTGTTCTGTTAAGACCCAGATAATATATATTTGGGGCTCTGAACCATACTGTCTCTATTTTATATTCCTCCTTGTATTTTATAATGCTTTAAAAATTAAAAACTATCCTTAACCATTATTATGTTATATAAACTAGTATTACACTAAATAAGTCAGATGAAGAGAAATACCATATGATTTCACTTATATGTGAAATCTAAAAAACAAAACAAAAAGACAGAAACAGATTTATAAATACAGAGAACAAACTGATAGTCATCAGAGGGGATAAGGTGGGGGGGCAGGTAAAATAGGTGAAGAGAATTAAGAGGTACAAACTTCCAGTTATAAAATAAATAAGTCACAGAGGTAAAAAGTACAGCATAGAGAATATAGTTAAATATTATAATCATGTTGTATGGTGACAGACAGTAACTACATTTATCATGGTTGAACACTAAGTAAATGCATGGAATTGTTGAATCATTATGTTGTACAAGTGAAACTAATATAACAGTGTATGTCAACTCTATTTCAATAACAAAAATTGTATAAATACATACATACATGTGTAAAAGTATTCTTAACTGGCAGTCAGACAATAACTGTCCACATGCCAGATTCAGCCCACAGTCATAATTTGCCAACCCCTCTTTAGACCATACCCCTCACTGAAAAAAACAATTATGTCCACCTTCTGATTTTTCTTTTTATCAACAAGTTTTTCTCCTCCATGACCCCTCAGTTACCTCTCCTGGCTCTGATCACTCCACCTCAAGTCCTCAAGTTGCCTCACGTTTTATTATATTCATTTGCATTTAGAATCACACAGAATAATCTTTCATATAGTTTTCCCCCATGAAAAGATTGAAGGATTTACAATGATTTTTATCATAGTAGGTTTTATCTCTCAAAAATCAGATAACAAGTTACAAGAAGGCCCTCCCTGTGTCTTTTCTATTTGTCTCACTCCTCTGGATTACCTAACATTATCTTGAAGCCACAAGACAAAGTATGTGCTGAGTTAACAAATATTTATCTTACATTTCACAATATTATGGAATAGGAAAAAAATGTAAAAACCTTAAAAAGTCTTTTTTGTGCATCTGATTAAATATGAATTATATATGATGTTTTTATATATTCCACAATCTATGATCTATATAATACATAATCATTAGACTTACTGCCATACTAACATAGAAACTGGGGGGTAGGTATTCTGTTCTTTCACACTCCTTAAGGTTTTTCTTACTTTTTGTTTTCCCTACATAGAAAAGAAAATTGGAGAAAGAGGAGAGAACTGGGGGGTATGAGGTTAAAACCTACTCTTTCGGAGAGCAATAGGCAATGTAGGTTTAATAGAAGAATATAGCATTCAGTATTTGAAAACTTTCATGAGACTCCTGTCAACCCATCAACTATAGCCAAAGCTAGCTAATTAAAGTGTAATAATTGCTTCAGACATGACTTAGTCAAACTTCATTTTTCTTTCCTGGTTGAAGAAATGAATGAGAAATCTAACTGCATTGAACTCTAGACCGAGACAGATATTCTTTTAAAGCAAAGACAACCAACTAACTGCTAGACAAAAACCACATTTTCAAAATCTGCATTTTTCTCTTCCATTTTTGAACTTGTACTAAATATATTTTACTTTTTAAGGCACTTGAGAAAGATAGGATTGTTGCATCGTAATATGACTGTTCCATAGACAATTCAGTTTATTTCCCCATGATCTGCTTATATATGCAAGTCTCTTAACATTTCGTCCTTCATGTGGAAAGATACACCCACCTTCATTCAGGGATTTAATTTACTTTTAAAATCTATTTCATTTAACATGCAGCATGATCTCAATATTTAACAGCTGTGTTAACAGGAATTGATATACTGAACAGTTCTGCTAAAAGCTAGAAATCTGATACCCTGTCTCTACAAAATGTGAGAGAGTACAAAAATATACTGAGTTATACGGTGTAATGGAGCTGAAAAGTAAAAACTTAAAAATCAATTAGCTGGCATCTAATGTCTGAAAGAATGCTCGAGATAAATTTGGAATTTCTTTTTTACAAATCTTCCTTCTGTAATTTGGTACAATATCTCAGTGGAATGACAGAGACAGGATTAACAATTCAGTACAACAGGGTACCATGTTTTTCACAGAACAAAAAGATTAAAGTGGATATATGACCAATACTTGGGACTATTTTTATTAATTGGCCTTCATTGTGTGAATTATGATGCCAGAATTTGTACTAGTTTACTGACAAACTAAAATACCCAGGACTTGGCAACCTCATTTTCTAAAAGTCAATCAAGAGAGGGAGAATACTGGGTAAATGATGAATTCCCCACATGTGAGCAAAGTGGCCCAATTCAGCAACTTCTCCTCAGGCAGGGACCCAGCCCACTGTAGCAGCAGGACACGGGACACTGCACTGACAGCCTGGGGCCGTGCTGCTAAAAGGGAGTGACAACGAGTAACTATTAGATTTCCACATGAGTAAGGCCACTTTCCAATTCTTTTCCAAAGAGCTGACATATCTGATTATAGCAAAAGACTGCCCATTCGCAAGGAGAAATTGATGTGCACAAGGAAATTGCTATCATTTTTGGAGCCCCACTATAAACAGAGAATGCTGATTTTTGCCACACAGGGGTGGAGACAAGATTGCCAAGGGTTTTCAGGGCAGGTGAGATTGATCTTTATTTAGAGAATTCGGTTAAGTTTCTCTATCTGAAGATTGTTTAAAAAAAGGAAACCATTAAAATCCATTTCAGACAATCCCTGGGTAGACTTACAAAAGAAAGATAGAATTTCAAAAGTAAAGTAGGATTTCAAAAGTGAGAGCTGTGTATTTATGTCAGGCGACACTTTATGTTGTAGATGAACAATGTCATCAGTTGCCAAAAGGTTTTACACCTCCCTCCCCAATGCTATAAACCTCCAAACCTAAATACTGGTTTACAGAAGGCCTTGGAGATACAAATTAGATATAAATAAGAATTAACTGTCCCTATTTTACATTGCGATTTAGGCTGATGAGATTAAGGTAACTCCTTAAGTACACACAAGACAGTTAAACCAAGAATTAAAGCAATGAGGAATAATTTGCCAACTTGAAAATTTTGTGGTTATAAAAGTACATTGGAATGGAAAAGAATGATATAACGTCATATACACATAGAAGGCTGATAGTTTGCATCGAATCTAAAATAAGAAACAGGAATGGGAGAATGGGAGTTTATAAATATTGTTCTATAATATCCAGGAGAAATGGTACTCTGACTCTAATCAACTGGTACTGATTTGCTGAGCAGAAAAATGTTTCTAGTGTGAAAAAGAGCAATTCACTATGGTTTCCAATGTTCCTAAACTGTATTCCCTGCAGCACGAGTCATTTCGTTAAGACAAAAAAACAACGAAAAAATCCATCATCTAGTAACTTTAAAAAACACTCTATGATATATACTCTACTTATGGATTGATAATGGAAATTAGCGTGTTATGAGCTCTAGGAGAGTTTCTGGCTAATAAAACTTGTTAACCAAAAGTTTTTCAAACTTACTCAGCCATGTTGGATGCCCTGACTCCCAACACCAAACAGCTAATAGTGTTCCATGAAACTATTATCTGTGACACATGTTACAGATTAAAATATTATTCATAAACCAGTTCTTTTGCGCTAACTGCATGCTTAGGAACCTCCTCTGATGATAATGTGGGATTAGGTATGAATCTACCTACCTGGAAAGCAAGGCCTATGTAGAAGGCCTGTTCCATATTTTAGGTTAGGTATATGTCCTCCTCCTTTCCCAGGGCCTTCCGATCACCAGATTAATTGCCAATGTGAATTCTGAAAACAACAACTGAAATCGCGAAGCAGAGCTCTTAATTTATTTTTAGATTTACCCTGTCTCTGCACAATCCTTTCTCTGTTTCCCTAGAAAAAAACTAGGTACATTCAGAAAGGGGTAAAGACAGAGGGAAAAATTTTATCGATTAGTATTAATAATTTAAAAAATACATACACCCTATTAAAACTACTTACAAGGGAGGAGGAAATTGGCAGGAGGAGCAATAAAAGCCACAAATTGCCTATTTTCACTCTCTGGACTCCACAGTGTATCTTAGTATAGCTAACAGTGAGCTATGCTCAACTAATTGTAACTCATAATAAAATGCAGGAGTGTGTGAATTATTGTCTTATATGGTTAGACTCCCTGGAGTTGGCACACATTTTTTTAAAGGGTCAGACAGTAAATGTTATAGGCTTCATGGGGCTGAGGCAAAGTTGAGGATATCATGTAGGTACTGATTAAACCATTTAAAACGTAGTCATTTAAAAATGTAAAACCTATTCTTAGTTCATGGGCAGTAAAAAACAAAATCAGATAGCTGGCCAAATTTAGCCCACAGGCCTTAGTTTTCCATCCTGATTTAGAGCATGGGCTCTGGAGTCAGAAAGCTGGGTTCCTGGCATCACCTATCATTAGCTTTCAGATAGACTTTGGAAAGTAATATTTCTCAATTTCTTCATCTATAAAATGAAGATGACAATAATATCCCCTACCCCAACTGATGGTTGTAAGAATGACTTAGTTAATATGTGTGACTCATTAGGACCCTTCTTGACAATGAGTGCTCAAAAACTATTTTCTATCATTTTTAAATAAACTAATTCATGAGTCCACCAAAAACTAATAGACCCAAGAGGCACCTAGGTCTCTAAATGATAAAATCAGAGTACAGTTTGTGTTTGGTGCACCAGGAAACACGATGAATGTGGTGAATACGTGAGCTTATTCCATCATGTGTTGCTCTGCAAAGGCAGAAAAAGGCCTATAGATTAGGATACTTCGGTTCTAATTACAGTCCTATCTTGGTTCCCATGAATACAAGACGACTAGATTCTGTATCTCAGTGTAGCCAGCCACAACATACAGTGACCAATACTCTACAGTTCAGGAAATATGTGGGTAAAATACCCATATTATTTACCCACATAATTATTAAGTGTAAAGGTATTATGGAAAAGAAATGCTAGGTTCCAGACTATAATATAATATTTAATTCACATGGATACTTCCCTATTTATTGCAGGAGAGCTGCTGAGCTTTGTAGCAGATAAAGAAGGAAATTCCTAGGAGAGAGATCATCCTTGATTGTGCTGGGGACAAATTCTCAACCATGGATCTGCCTTCTGAACAGGCTGGAAAATCTCACTGAGCATTCAGCCTGTTGTCTTGGAATTTTTAGTGGTCTGCATACTGAAATGAACCCAAATATCTATATCATCTCAAACTTAAAAATCTCTTTAAAATGAAAAAAAAAAAAAAAACCTATAAAAAAAAAGGTCCTGTAACATCACAGGGTAACAAAAACAAAAACCAATGTCGTTCATATCTTTGAAATTTAAAAATATTCCTTACAGATAGAAAACAAATGAAACTAATAGAAAAGAGCAGAGGAAAAAATAGACCTAAAATATCAGATGTTCAATGAAGTATTTCACTTCACTTGGCTCACTCCTCATCACTCTGCAGAGCAGATGAAACCAGTGTCTACTGCCCCCACATTGCTGCCCTGAGAACCGTTTCCTGAAAGCCCATGGATCATCTGTCCAGAGAGGGTTCACAGTATATATGAGTGATAAAAGACAACGGCAGTCTCTAAAATGACAGAAAAGCCAAAAGAACTTCTGCCTGCCTATAAGACCGTTCTGTGAAGTATCAGTTCAGATCTGGGAGAAGGTTCAGGTACCAAAGAAGTAGCACAGTCCTGGAGGCACCGAGAGCTCTCACACTAGTTGGGCAAATCAATTCCAAGCACCCACTGAACTCCATACCACCTCCCTCCACATGATAAGCAGAGGCAGGCCCCATGAAAAGATAAATAGGACAGAAAAGATGACACACAAAGAGATTAGGTCCAGAAGTTCCGAGGCCCATCAATGATGAGTTTCAGAATGAAAATATAGAAAGAACAGAAAGGAAGGAATAATAAAAAATAAAGTCAAAACCTATATAGGAATAAAAACCCAAGTCTAATAATTGAATATAGTATTAGTGCAAAAGAAACCCACACTGAGGCTAAGTTTCAAGAAACTAAATAGAAGAGAAAAAGTCAGCAGCTTCCCCAGAGAAAGAACAAAAATCTATCTACTGGCATGGAAAAATCAAACTGGCATCAGAACTTTTATCAGTAACACTAGTCTTCAGAAAATTATTAATCACATCTTCAATGTTCTGAGAAAAATAACTTAAAACTAGTATTTGAGTATAAGAACAAAATGAAAATATACGTAAGGATGGATAGGACTAAGAATATTTATAGACATTTTATGAAAAAAATACCAAAGGGCACCCCTGCAAAGCATAAACAACAATAAAACTTCAGAGAGGAAAACGAGGATTAAAAAAATTTTTAATGGTCTTTAGACAATAAAAGGGAAAGGGGGTAGGAACCTCTAGCTAAGCCTAAAACTTACTATTGCATGATATAGGAGAAAAAAATCAAAATATGGAATAAAATCACAAATGATTTTTGTATGGGAGCTGGTAATGATGGAAGGGGTATGACTACTTAAAAATAGATTGCCGTTCTAATTCCATCTCAGTTGAAACAGATCATCATTCAAGTTTCTATGATCCAGTGAATATAAAACTCACCATCCTGAGCCATTGTTCCTATGCTTCATGAAAGTATCTAAAGGTCAGTGAGATGGTAACTTCAGAGCCCTCATCATCATTTAAAGCATGAGATGGGATACATCCTCCCAAAATCCTGACTAGAATTGCAAGAGAGACTTGTTTAATATTCCCACACTTATTGTGAGCTGGGTGGAACAAATGGAAACGAGATGACTTTTCTTGGTAAGCTACAGACAACCAAGAAACTTACATTTAAATTAGAAGTAACTAAGATGAGAGAGAAGGATCTCTTTGTATATTCTCAGAGATTGCCTTTATTTTTGTTGTTTTAAAAACCTAACAATGGAATATGGATGAAGAAGACAGACAGATCACCTTCATTATTAATTATAACTCACCTTTATCATTAGAAATTTAATGGTATACAGGACCACTGTGTATAGGACAATCTACAAAAAAAAAAAAAAAAAACAAAAACAAAACATTACATTTACTTATCATTGCTAGCCTCTGCATTAACCAGAAGACATTTTGATTTTTAAAATCAATCCAGTTGCAGTAGTAAAATCAATAAGAATCATAACTTTCTGGAAATAAGAAGAATCCAGCAATGAGTTCTTAATAATACCAAACGCTTCTCACAAGGGTCTTTGAGAAATAAATACCAAGAGAGCACAAAATAATTCTTTAAGGAATCAGAAATTACTAGAAAAGAGTTTTCTCAGGAGGAAAGAATTATTCAGGCCTCCATAAGGAGTTAAGTCAAGGTCAAAGGTGTCTGGGATCAAAAGCTGAGGATAGCAGGTATCTTCCCACTCTAACTCCCATTCTTATAAAATATTTCCTTAGAATGGGTCAGATCCCCATTTCGCCCAATTGCAAAACAGTGAGATACCCACTCCTGTGTAGCCAGATGAGACCATCAACTATTTCATCCCCATATTCTACTCATTTCCATTGTTAGACAGATTAGAGCTCTCTTCCTTTTAACCCCTGCATCTCTCTCCATCTTCACCCTTATTCTAAAGAAGTTTTCTACTATCTGGTGAGCACAAGTTATGCTATGAGATGTCATCTCTTCAGTAAGAGAGAAACTTCCTTTTTTATGATCATATTATGCTTATACTATACATTGAAGAATGAGAACAATCAGGAGAAATTGAACTTGCTGATGTAGATTCAAAAGACACAGCATGAAATTCAATTTGTCAGATTAAGCATAAGTGTAAGATAAAGTAGTACTCACGGGAAGGAACAGGAAAAGAAATTTAAAAAATCCAAGGGAGAGAAGATACCATTTCCTGGTAGCACCAACTTTTGGATGCCAGAAATACTCCTCACTCCCTATGGGAAATATTTGGCTCTTGTTGATGATGAACTGTGCCCTATTCTTTTCCCAGATTTCAATCAGAATGCTAGATTGCATGAGTATGGCTCATATTGATCAAAAAGTTCCCACATTTTCTAGATATTTTACCATCGAAATGTAGTTAGGGGCTAAATTGGTACAACAGCATTTGCCCTATAAACATTTTATAATCTTCCTCATTTTTACTTCCTCATTTTCATTTCTATTTCTTCAAGACTCAGAACAAATGGTTTTCTGTACTATAAAGAATTCATGGGAAATCTCTGGGAGGCAGTCCAAGATGGAAACACAGTAAAACCCTGAATTTACCTTCTCCCATGGTTACACCAAATACATACGGCTATATATGGAATAATTCCCACTGAAAAAGAACTGAAATCTAAGGCGCTTGAGTGGCTCAGTAGGTTAAAGCCTCTGCCTTCGGCTCAGGTCACGATCTCAGGGTCCTGGGATCAAGTCCCGCATCAGGGTCTCCGCTCGGTGGGGAGACTGCTTCCCCCTCTCTCTGCCTGCCTCTCTGCCTACTTGTGATCTCTCTCTCTCTCTGTCAAATAAATAAGATAAAATCTTAAAAAAAAAAAAAAAAAAACTGAAATCTAGCTGAACAGCTCCTCTACATCAAGGCATAAAAGAGCCACATTGAGATGGGCAGGAGAAGCAGAAACGGGGTCTCACCAAAAACCCCACTCTTAGTGCAGCAACCTACAATTGAGAGGGATCTCAAAGCTCCAGAGCCTCCTGCTAAGGAGTGAGAGGTTTGTACCTCACATCAGGCAGCTCAACCTTGGTACCTGCACTGAGAGACAAGGCCTAAAAAATGTCTGGCTTTGGAAACAAATAGGACTTTATATCCATGGAATCCACAGACTGTGGAGATCTGAGATATTCCTTTTAAGAGGCTCACACTCAGGTGCACTCATCCCAGGACCCAGTGCAAAGGCAGCAATTTGAGAGATGTCTGGAATATATGTGAAGGAGATTCATTTAAAGCATCTGGCAGAGGGACAAGGACCAGATAGAACTTTCTTTGGGGTAAGTGGCACTGGCAAATGCCATTTATACACTCTCTCTCTACCTTGCTAGCACAGACAAGCACATGCGGACATTGCCTTGCTAAAGACGCAAGCATGTCCCACCCCCAGTGCTCTTCCCTGGCCTACCTAAAGCTGCAGATGTGTCCCACCCCAATTGCTCTTTCACTGAAGCCAAGGATGTGCCCTGCCCTCAGCTCTCTGTGGTAGCCTCGCTAAAGCCAGTAGTGAAACACAGAACACACAGAGGACAGCCCTTGATCACCTGGCCCTGGTAGCTAGAGGTATTTGTGTTTCCTGGCCCCTGTGGAACTATAACAACTGAAAGCTAGTTCTGGACAGGATACCACACCCAGGGTACTGCAAAGACAGGAAACTAGAACACACCCCTCAGTCTGTCTATGAAAAAAAGGCCCATCTACTTGTCCTGGAGCTTCAACCTAAGGAACAGGCTTCAGGTTTGCCACACTCTGTAGAGGCTACGGAAGCATTCTCAGGGAACATAGTAGGGAGACATCATCTTTGAGACCTCCCCTGGCCTCACCACATCTCACTGGTACCTCTCAAAATGGAGCTTATAAATTCATCTATAAGTCATTATTTTTGCAACTATCACCCAGGGCACACCTCCAGATTCCTGGTCTGAGGGTCAGCAGGATTACAACTGTGTTCCCACAGGACTGTATACATTTGCATACTTTAAAAGCTGCTGTCTGAAGATCTGGCTCCCAATCTTCCTGAAACAAGGTTTTGACTTAGACCCCTCCCTGTGAAACATGGCAAGTCTTGGCAAACCATTAACAACTGGGATCAATCAAGAATAAATTAGGTTACTCACACAATCACAAAGGTTTGAGAGACAACAAAGACCTAATGCAAGACTTAACAATAAAGTTCATCTCCTACACAAGGCCACTCTTTCAGGAATGGGAGGGAAAGCTGTTTCTCCTAACACACAGAAACAAACACAGAAAATAAAACAAAATGAGGAGACAGAGGAATGTGTTCCAAATGAAAGGACAAGATAAAGCCTCAGAAACAGATCAAATGAAACAAAGATAAGTAATCTACCCAAAAGAGTTCAAAGTAATAATCATAAAGATGGTCATTGAACTCAGAAAAATAGATAAACACAGTGAAGACATCAATAAAGAGGTAGAAAATACATCAAAGTACCTAACAGAAGTCACAGAGCAGAAAAATACAACTGAAATAAAAACTACACTACAGGGGTTCAACAGCAGATTAGATGAAGCAGAAGAAAAGACCAGTGACCAGGAAGACAGGACAGTGTAAGAGCAGCAACAGAGAAACAAAAAGAAAAAAGAATTTAAAGAAGTAAAGATAGCTGAAGGGACCACAACAGGACAATATCACTGGAATGACACTGGCATTACAGGGGTCTCAGAAGGAGGAGAGAGAGAAAAATGCAGAAACCTTATTTGAAGAAATAATGGCTGAAAACTTCCCTAAGCTGGGGAAGGAAATAAACATCAAGGTCCACGAAGCAAAGAGAATTCCAAATATGATGAACTCAGAGATCCACACCAAAACATATTATAATTAAAATATCAAAAGTCAAAGATAAAGGGAGAATCTTAAAAAAAAAAAAAAAAAAAGTCTGTTATGTACAAGGGAATCCCCATAAGACTATGAGCCGATTTTTCAGCAGAAAATTTGAGGTCAGAAGAGAACAGCATGATATACTCAAAGTGCTAAAAGGAAAAAACTTCCAACTAAGAATACTATACTCAGCAAAGTTGTCATTCAGAATAGAAAGAGAGATAAAAAAAAATTTTTCAGGGGCGCCTGGGTGGCTCAGTGGGTTAAAGCCTCTGCCTTCGGCTCAGGTCATGATCTCAGGGTCCTGGGATCAAGTCCTGGGATTGAGCCACGCACTGGGCTCTCTGCTCAGCAGGGAGCCTGCTTCCCCTCTCTCTCTGCCTGCCTCTCTGCCTACTTGTGATCTCTCTCTCTCTGTCAAATAAATAAACAAAATCTTTAAAAAAAAAAAAAAAAAGTTTTTCAGACAACCCAAAGGTGATTTCATCACTACTAAACTGGCCTTATAAGAAATGTTAGAGACTTTTTTAAATTGAAAAGAAAAGGCAAGAAAACATATGAAAATAAAAAATCTCATTGGTAAAGGCAAATATATAGAAAAGGTAGTGGATTAACCACTTATAAAAAGCTACTAGGAGAATAAAAGACAAAAGCAGTAAAATTAACTATAATTACACTTACTATTTAAGGGATACACAAAACAAAAAGATGTAAAATATGACATAAAAAACAAAACATGTAGGGGTGGATGTAGTTTTTAGAATGTGTTCGTATTTATTGACTTAAACTGTTATATACATAGGCTGTCATATGTGAACCTCATGGTAACCACAATGCAAAAGTCTATAATAGATACACAAAAGATAATGAAAAAAAAGCTAAACACAACACTAAAGAAAGGCATCAAACCATGAGGAAAGAAACCAAGAGGAGAAGAAAGCTATGAAGAGGAACTAAAAAAACATCCAGAAAACAATAAAATAGCAAGTACATGCCTATCAATAATAACTTTAAATGTAAATGGACTAAATTCTCCAGTCAAAAGACAAGGAGTGACTGAACAGATTTAAAACAAAACGACAACAAAAAAAAAAACAAGCCTCATTTATACGTTTCCTACAGAAGACTCACTTTGGACTAATGACATAGACAGCCCGAAAGTGAAAGTGCTAAAAGTGAAGTGCATAAAGATATTCCATACAAGGGGCGCCTGAGTGGCTCAGTCAGTTGGGCATCTGCCTTCGGCTCAGGTCATGATCTCAGGGTCCCAGGATCAAGCCCCACATTGGGCTCCTTGCTCAGACGGGAGTCTGCTTCTTCGTCTCCCACTGCCTCAACCCCTGCTCATGTTCTCTCTCTCACTCACTCACTCTCTTGCTCAAATAAATAAATAAATAAAATCATTAAAAAAAGATATTCCATACAAACAGAAATGAAAAGAAAGCTTGTATAGCTATACTTATATGAAATAAAATATACTTTAAGATTATAGCAAGAGACAAACAAGGTTATTACACAATGTTAAATGGGTCAATCCAACAAGAGGATGTAACACTTGTAAATATTTAGGCACTACACATAGGAGTAGCTAAATATATAAAAAATATTAACAGACCTACAGGGAAAAACTGACAGCAATATAATAATAGTAGAAAACTTTGATACCTTGCTTACAGCAATGGATAGATCATCCTGACAGAAAATCAGTAAGGAAATAGCAGCATTAAATGACACATTAGATCAGATGGAATTAAAACATATATACAGAGCATCCCATCCAAAAGCAGCAGAAAATATATTCTTTTCAAGTGCGCATGGACATTTTCCAGGATAGATCATATGTAAGGCTACAAAAGAATCTCAATAAATTTTAACAGACTAAAATCATATCAAGGATCTTCTCTTACCGAAATGGTATAAAACTAGAAATCAATTACAAAACAAACAAACAAAAAAAAAAAAGAAAAAATCACAAATACATAGAGATTAAACAACATTCTACTGAACAACCAATGAGTCAGTGAAGAAATCAAACAATACCTTGAGATAAATGAAAATGTCAGTACAACAATATAAAATCTATCAGATGCAGGAAAAGCCATTCTGAGAGCAAAGTTCATTGCAATTCACGCCCACCTCAAGAAACAAAGACTGAAATAAATAATCTAACTTTATATCCACAGGAATGAGAAAAAGAAGAATAAATAAAGGTCAAAGTTAGCAGAAGAAAAGAAATAAGATCAAAGTAAAAAGAAATTAAATGAGGCTTAAAAAAATAATAGAAAAGATCAATGAAATTTAAGATTTGGTCCTTTGAAAATAAACAAAACTGACAAACTTTTACTTATGCTAACCAAGAAATAAAAGGCCAAATAAATAAAATGAGAAATGAAAGATAAGTTAAACTGATACTAACCACATAAATAAAAAGAATCATAAAGGACTACTATGAACAATTATATGTCAACAAGTTGGACAACTTAGAAGATATAGATTCATTTCTAGAAATATGCAATCTTCTAATATTAAATTATGAAGAAATAAAAAATTTGAATAGACTGATTACTAAGAAGGAGGTTGAATCACTATTCAAAAACCTCTGAATAATAAAAATCCAGGACCAGATGGCTTCACTGGTGAATTTTACCAAATATTCAAAGATTTAATACCTACCCTTCTCAAACTACTCCAAAAATCTGAAGAAGAAACAATGCTTCCAAACGCATTTTACGAGGCCAGCATTATCCTAATACCAAAACCAGACAAAAATACCACACGAAAAAAGAAAACTACAGACCAATATCCCTCATGAACATACATACAAAAACTTTTAACAAAATAGTAGCATACCAAATTCAATAATACATTAAAAGGCTCACACACCATGATCAAGGGAAACTTATTCCAGGGATGCTAGGATGGTCCAACATTCACATATCAATCAACATGAAACATCATAGTCACAAAATGTAGGATAAAAATCATATGATCATCTCAACATTTGCAGAAAAACCATTTGGCAAAATTCAACATCCATTTATAATAAAAACTCTCAACAAAGTAAATATAGAGGGAATGTACCTCAATAAAAGCCATATATGACAAATCCACTGCTAACATCATACACACTGGTGAAAAACTAATAGCTTTTCCTTTAAGATGAGGAAAGAGACAAAGATGCCGACTCTCACCACTTTCATTCAACACAGTATTGGAATTCCTAGCCATAGCAATTAGGCAAAAAACAAAAAAAAAAGGAAATAAAATGCATCAAAATTACAAGGAAGAAGTAAAACTGTCACTGTCTGCAGATAACATGTCCCTATATAAAAGACCTCACCAAAATATTAATAAATCCATTTAGTACAAAATTGATATACAGAAATCAATTTCATTTCTATACACTAATAACAAGCTATCAGAAAGAGAAATTAAGAAAGTAATCCCATTTACAACTGCATCAAAAAGAATAAAATATCTAGAAATAAATTTAACCAAGGAGGTAAAAGACCTATATACTGAAAACTATAGGACGCTGATAAAAGAAATGGAAGAAGACACAAATAACATGAAAAGATATCCCATGCTCATGGATTGGAAGAATTAATTTTGAGCATGGATATGCTCAAAATGTCCATACTATCCAAAGCAATCTACAGATTCAATGCAGTCCCTCTCAAAATTCCAATGCCATTTTTCACGGAAATAGAAGAAATAATTCTAAAATTGGTATGGAACCACAAAAGACCCTGAATAGCAAAAACAATCTGGAGAAATAAGAACAAAGCTAAAGGTATTTCAAACTATACTACAAAGTTATAGTTATCAAAACAGTATAATACTGGCATAAAAATAGACATATATATCAATAAAACAGTAAAAAGAGCCCAGAATAAATCTACACACATATGGCCAATTAATTTATAATAAAGGAACCAAGAATACACAATGGGGAAAAAACACTCTCTTTAATAAATGGTATTGGGAAAACTGGACAGGCACATGCAAAAGAACGAAACTAGACCACTAGCTAACATCATACACAAAAATTAACTCAAAATGAATTAAAGACTTGAATATAAGACCTGAAACTATAAAACTCCTAGGAAAAAACATAAGTAGCAATTTCCTTGACATCAGTCCTGGCACTGAATTTTTGAATCTGACTCCAAAAGCAAAGGCAACAAAATTAAAAGTAAAGAAGTGGGACTACATCAAACAAAAAAACTTCTGCATAGGGGCACCTAAGTGGTTCAGGAGGTTAAGCATTGGATTCTTGATTTTGGCTCAAGTCATGATCTCAGGGTCCTGGGATTGAGCCCTGTGACAGTCTCCACACTCAACAGGGAGTCTGCTTGGGGATTTTCTCTCTCCCTGTGCCTTTGCCCCTCCCCCTGCTTGCACCCACATGCACACTCTCTGAGTCTCTCTCTCTCTCTCAAATAAATTAATAAATCTTAAAAAAATAAAATAAAAAGCTTCTGCACAGTAAAGGAACCATCAGCAAAATGAAATAGCAACCTACTGAATGGGAGAAAATATTTGCAAATTATGGAAGATTAATATCCAAAATATATAACAAATTCAAACAATTCAATACCAAAAAACCAAACAATGTATTTTAGAAATATGCAAAGAATCTAAGTAGACATTTTTTCAAGTAAGACATACAGATGGCCAATAGGCTTAAGAAAAGATGTTCAACAACAGGAATTATCAAGCAAACACAAATCAAAGCCAGAATGTGGTATCATCTCATACCTGTTAGAAAGGCAATTGCCAAAAAGACAGAAATACAAGTATTGGAGAAGATATAGAGAAAAGGGAACCCTCGTACACCACTGGTGGGAATGTAAATTGGTGCATCATTATAGAAAATAGTATGGAGAATCCTCAAAAAATTAAAAAATAGAACTACCATATGATCGGTTATTCCACTTCTGGATATTTACCCAAAGAAAACAAAAACACTAATCTGAAAAGATATGTGTGCCCCTATGTCCACTGCAGCATTATTTACAATAGTAAAAAAAATTGGAATAACCTAAAAGTCTATAGACAGATAAATGGCTAAAGATGTGGTGTGTGTGTGTGTGTGTGTGTGTGTGTGTGCACGTGTGGGGGGGGGGGGGAATATTATTCAGCCATAAAAAAAGAACTATTTTCATTTGTGACAACTTGCATGGCCTTGAGAGTATTATGCTAAATGAAATAAGTCAAAAAGAGAGACGAATAAATGTGACTTCATTTATATGCGGAATCTAAAAAACAAAACAGATGAATAAAGAAAATAAAACTCATAGATGCAGAGAACAGATTGGTGGTTATCAGAGCATCTAAATTTTGGAAAATAATTTCATTTACATTAATGAGTAATATGAAAGTGAAGAAAGAAGTATGTCAGAACAGCACTCATTCATGAAAGATGCCAGTGGTGTTTTGCCAAATGGGATAACAGTTTTCAAATACGGGAATATTTTCTGAATTTTTTGTACTATTCACAATGTAAGGGATACATATACAACACACATTATAAAAATTTCAGCATCTTCTTAAATTTATACTAGAGATCAACAAACCTTCACTCATGGGCCAAATCTGAATGGCCTTCTGTTTTGTTAAATATTTTTAATGATACACCAGTACAAAAAAGGTTGCCAACTTCTGGTCTAGAAAATCAATAAAACAAATCAAGCAATTTGTGCTGTGAATATTTTCCCATGGCCAATTTTAAGCTACTAACCTGACCATGGAATTTGGAGGAGATGCACAAAATAGCACACTATTCTATAATATTTCCACCAGTCGAATACAACAGACATAAATAACCCTGATTATATATAATAGTAATGTGGAGTAAAATAATCAGAAGTGGTAAGTTTTGAGTATTTATTATCTTTGTTTTTAATATAATTTATTTAATTATGCTTATAAGATTTGATTTTTAATAATGGTTGTGATTAACGACCAGCTTTCATAATTCATGGAAATCTCAAATTTGACCCTGGTGAGCCAGTAGAAGCCAGCTACAAAACGCCTCTGATTTGACTCCCAATGTCCTCACAAGTTCTCCACTGCATTCCTTGTCCCTCAACTAAACTCATTATTTTGGAAATTTGCTAGGGAAGGATAGGTTTTTGACATGCTAACCAGGAAAATACAGACAGTGACTTAAAGGGCTTTTTCTAAAAATGTACCTCCTCTATCTTTTATTCTTTGCAGTTAAATTCAGCAGGGAAATTACAAGTAAATATGAAGGGGGTAAGGGCGAATTTTTAAATATTAACAATAGAAGATCCCTCTAAATTGTAAAGAAAAATAACTCACCTTAAAATTGGGAGCATTTAATCTGAAGGACCTGGGATTAAGGTAAGGGGACTAAATTGAGAGAATTGCAGACAAAGAACCCAAAGCCAGATGCCAAAATTTGGGATGTGTTGGGGGTAGGAAGGAATGAAAGGGAATGCAAAGGAGCATCCAAAATGCATGACAGGAGGCATGTCTACAAGGGCAAACCCTCCCCATCCTGCCAGACCTGAAGCCAAGTGAGAACTGGGCAAAACAAGGGAAATGGATCAGAGGCTCAAATTTAAAACTGCAGTGACATGGAAGTAAAGGAAGTCATGATAGTAGCTGGCCTTGCATTCATAAGCAACATGGTGAACATGAACAAAACTCAAATACTAAAAAATGGCTATGCTGCTTTTTACCATCATTTTACCAAAGTAATTATGGTGGTTGAAGTGATTCATTTGTTTTCATGTTCACATTCAATAAAATATAATATTTAGGCAAAACTAAGAACCTCACCAAAAGCTCTATTACATTTCATCTCTACCTTCCTCCCTCCTAATTTAATAGGGCTTTTCTCCAAGTACTAAAATACTCAGATTAGTCAGGTTCTAAAATAGTTTCCTGGAGTGCATTGCATAAAGTCTTAATGCCCTGAGTTATTTTGTGTCTTTGTGAAAAAAAGATATTCTGCAGTAAATTTGGACAATGTTGAAAATTATGTCCTCCTTTTCCCCTTGTAGACTCACAAATGTGTATTAGCAATAATAAATGTTCTGAGAAGTCCAGCAGTAAAAACAGTAGCAACAAAACTACTCTTAGTCTCCAAAATACACATTGGAAATGCTTAAACAAAGGTGGTCTATGAAGTCAACCTCAGCTGAAGAGAAATGCTGCACTCCATGACATTGCAGGTTGCAGGGGTACAGCAAGCACTTCCCCACCACAAAACCTCTCCCTCTTACTCAGTTATATATATATATATATATACATATATATATATATACACACACACACATATATATATGTGTGTGTGTGTATATATATATATATATATATATATATATACCACACACGCACACACATTACAATGGGTTTTTATAAATTACTGAGGAAAGAGTCATATTTGAAGCAAAGTGAAATAACAGGACACCAGATATGTGACATGGTGAACAGTGTATCAGTCATTAAACTATGTGGACCCTTCCATTCTTGGCTCAAAGATAAAATGAGGATTGAATGAGATATGAATCTGAGTCACCAATATCATCTTTAAATATGAAAGAAGACACTGTCAACCAAAAGAGTTACTGAAGTTGTCTTTACTAGAAATGCCTTTATTATTTATTTTTTACTAGAAATGCCTCTAAAATTGAGATATGGTCCCAGAAGTTGTTTCCTGATTCAAAATTTAATACTTGTGTGCTTCTTACTTAATATACATTCCTGACATTGGACCTTTGATATGTAAATTACTCATACTCCCTATAAGAATCATTACGAATGATCATGCCAGAATAACCCATATGAAGACACACCACCTGTCAGGTCCTGCAAGGCCTCTCTTAGACAGGTATGAGTATTCTGGACATATGGTCTTTGTCACAAACAAATGCTGCACCATTTTACTATGGGACTTAAAGACTCCTGAGTCAAGAACAGCAGGAAGTCAGTTACAAAGTGATAGGTGTAGAGGGAAGGTCTAACTCTGAAAATCTATAGATAATAATCATGGTTAGAAGAGCCACAGAAAATATATTTATAAGTCCTAGCCAATTCAAGTGCTTATATTGAGGGCCTTCCCCAGTGATCATGAGCTAAAATTAGTGGAGGCAATGCCTGCTTTAAAAATATACAAGAGTCACCTTAGTGATTCAAGAGGATTCTGTTAGAATTAAATAAGATAGTTCTATTACCTCACTATGGTATGTCAAATATGAGGGACCTAAAAACTGATGATTATCATATCATGGGTACCAAGAAAGATAGCTCTCTCTAAAAAGCTCTTACTTCTGACTTCCTAATGCTTGAAGAAATATCAAATGATTTAATTAGGAGAGGTAAGAGTTAACATCCATATGTTCACAGAAATTTAATAAAAGTTAATATCATAGTAATTTGTAAAAGATGAATATAATAATAGTAATACTAACATTCGTCAAATACTTATTATATGACAGGCCCTCAGAAAGATTAATTCGTTCAATCATTATGAACTCCATAAGTCATTCAGTTTACTGAACTTAAGAGTAATCAACTTGCCCAGGGTACACTGCAGGTAAATGGCAGAGTCAGGATGTGATCTCAAACTGTCTTTCTCCAAACCCCACACTCTTAACCACTACTCCATATAACCTCTTCTATGTTTTATTTTTTGATAGCAAAGTTTGATATTCTAGTTTCAACCAAAAGGGAAGGTTTCTGAGTACAACATGAAGATATAAAAATAGGGAGGGGCCCCTGGCTAGCTCAGTTGGCAGAGCAAATGACTCTTGATCTCAGGGTTGTCAGTTAAAGGCCCATGTTGGGTACAGAGATTACTTAAAAAATAAAATCTTAAAAAAAATAGGGGAAGCCAAGAAGTGAGGGGGAAAAACAGGCATAGAATGCTCTGGGCCATTATACAATTATCTTCACTATGTGGTTGGGTCTTCCTAAGTTCTTCTTAGTTTCCTTTGACACTTTTAGATTAGCCACATTGAGCCATGTCTAAGATGGCTTCTTTAATGAACTAAGATGAGCAAATTATTGCTTACTACTAATAAATTCTTTTGATCAGACCAGATCTGCCAGAGCCACTCAACAATGATTTCTGGCTCTTTGTTTGCTTGTTTTATTAGAGAGGGCGAGAGAGGGAGGCAGGGTGCAGAGGGAGAGGGAGAGAGAGGGAGAGGAAGAGAGAGAGAGAGAGAGAGAGAGAGTCTCAAGCAGGAGCAGGGAGCCCAACAGGGGGCTCAATTCTACAACCCTGAGATCACAACCTGAGCCAAAATCAGGAGTCAGACACTTAACCACTCAGGCGTCCCAACAATTATTTCTTTTTTATTTATTTATTTTATTATTTCTTTTTTAAATGTAGGTAACCATGTGAAAATTATGCTTTTATTCAGAGTTGTTTATAAAGCGATTGAATTTAACCTAATAAATAAGATTTCAAGTAACTAGGAAAGATAGATCATCAACGTATTCATTGAATATTGAAAGTCTTGAGTATCAGTATCACTTACGTGTATAGCTGAAAAAAAGAAAAAGTCAAACTCATAAAATAGAGAGTAGAAAAGTAGTTGCTAGGGGCTGGGAGCTGCAGGAAATAGGGAAAGATTAGTAAAAGGGTATAAACTTTCAGCAGTAAGATGAATAAGGTCTGAGGATCTAATGTGTAACACGGTGACTATAGTTGATAACAATATATTGTATAATTAAAATTTGCTAATTTTAATTATATTAAAATTATATAATTTTAATTATATATATATGTGTATACATATATATAAAAAATTGGCTCAGTTGGTTAAGCAACTGCCTTCAGCTCAGGTCATGATCCTGAAGTCCTGGAATTGAGTCCTGCATCGGGCTTCCTGCTCACTGGGGAATCTGCTTCTCTCTCTGCCCCTCCTCCCTCTCATGCTCTCTCTAACGTGCTCTCTCTCTCATTCTCTCTCTTTCAAATAATAAATAAAATCTTAAAAAAAAAAGTAGAATTAAAATGTTTTCAAAAAAAAAAAGAAAAATGTGTGATGTGATGGCTGTGTTTTAACTAGATGGGAGGAATCATTCCACAATGTATATGTATACCAAATTACAACAATGTACACTTTAAATACCTTATAATTCCATTTGTCAATTATGCAAGAGGCCTATTGTTTTAAAAAGAAACATATCCGCTGACTGCAATGGCCAAACAGTGCAAAGGTTACCCTCGATAAGTAATTTGCCTGATAGTCCAGCAATCCTGAATCTTTAGGAAATCTTAAGGAATCTTAGATTATGACCTTATGCTACTAGAGAAAAATTAACAGGTGCTTTATAAAATAAATAAAATGCTTTATTTATTCAAAAACTTGACCTACTCTGATAAGATGTGCTTTGGAATAAATGATCACTATGAAAGCTGGCTACTGTGATTTTCCAGAGTTGAGGAATAAAATTATTAAATCTGGGGAAAACACCTTATGACATTCTGATGCAAAGTCTCTGATTTGAAAAATGTATGTGGAAAATGGAGAATATTATTAATATGCTTCCTCTGACAGAAAGCAAAAACAATGTCACCTATCTGAAAGAGAACACTTCTTTCATGACCTCATTTTAAACAGCTTCTATTATCATCTTTCCATGTTGGATCCCTGATTTCTAACAATGCATCTGTTATACTTATTTATACCAATGTGACCCTGTAGCTGGAAGAGTTCATAGGGCACATCAACTTAAGATCTGCATACCCAGACACAATATTAGTAGGGAGTTCAACATAGAATCATAATCAGGATTTGATATAAAAAAAAAAAGTGTAACTCATTCTAGGTATACTGAAGAAGTGAATTACATTTGTTCAAATTCTCCAGGTTTATATAGGGCAAAACTGGGAAAAAGAAGAGTTCAAGGTTTTATTTCTCAGATCATAAAGAGAAATGAACTAAAAATCAAATAGAAATAGACATATCAGTGACCAACTGGCCATTTAGAGGCCACATGACATCGTCACCTGAGCCCTCGGGGCCAGGACTATGCTGTGGAATAGAAGATAAGATACACAATATGGAATAGAAAATAAGACATAAACCCATAAAAGGGCAGAAAACATACAGTTCTTATGTCCAAATCCAAAATGCTTGGATAAACATGAAAACAAGAGTACCATAAACTCAAATTGAAATTGTGAAATAAACACACGATTAAAGTTATTATATTTAAATATATATGAATATGTATATTACAGATTATATACATTATATGTGTGTATACATATATAAAATATTGAATGTCTCTTATGTTAGTAGCAAGAAATGCAAGAATCTATATGTAAGCTTATCAAAATATTAACTTAACTCAGAGAATCAGGAAGAGGTTTCTTAGTTTGGAGGAGTTCACAGACACACTTGTTTAGCACCACAGGAGAGAAGGTAATTATATACATCCAAATTGCTTTGAGAGCAAATGATATTTTTCCAATTATTAGTGGGGTTGCATTGTTGATTTTATATTTACTTCATAGAGGCATATATGCATTTGATACATGCTGAATCAATGAATGGATGGATGAGAAAGAGACAGAGAAGGAAAGAAATAGAGAAAGGAAGAAAGAAATTCAACCAATCATACAGATAATAAAATCAGGGAGTTTCAGGGTAGGAAGAGGCAACAAAGTGATCACTCTACTCAACGATACTATTGCAGGGACCAGAAAAGATATCAGGTACCTTAAATCATACTTTGTTTTGCTGACCTCACTTTAAAAACACACAATCAAAGCCTACATAACATGTTGTGATGTCTGCCCAGTTTTGTTGCATAATAGTAACAAGAGATGAAATTTCAAAATCATCAGGTCTATCCTTTTATCCCAGAGGCTAACTATAGCTGTGATTTCAGTTCTGCCCCTCAGACACATCATCTTAATAGGATATATGGATCTAACAAAAAACATACTGAATTGGTTTTATAAATTCTAATCATTTTTTTTCAATTTCATATGAATTTTTTACACTAAAATATGTGTTTGAATTACAAATATGACATGTGATTTTAGTATGAATTTTGTGTATAATAGAAGGTTATAAAGAAAAGTATAAAGAAGGAAAAAACAAGAGTAATGAGAATGAACAAGACTTATCCGATATTAAAACATACCATTAGCCCTAATAACTGAAACACTATCATTTAAATTTTTCAGGCTGCTTAAGCACTAAAACAGAGCAAGAGTCAGTTTGAGATTAGTAACATATAGTGTTAGTGTGAAGTTGAGCCAAGTTATCTTGGCTATCAGAAAAATGAAATTTATTCTTCAATCCATCACTGAAGAGATAAAACAATATTGAAAATTATAAGTCAGATCTTACTGTGGAGGGGTACCAAGTCCTGGCCTGCTGATGGCTATTCAGAAGTTTAGCTTTGCCTCTAATTTAAAGGTTTGTATTAGTGCCTCCTGACAAGATCTAGGTAAAACTCCATCTCCCTTGCCTCATAGAGCAAGTCAGATGACAGTGAGGCTTGGGCTCTGGAGTTTGACAATGGGTATCACACTCTGGTTCCACATAATAGCAATATTAAAATCCCAAGACAAGGTCAAAGAGAGTCACTAGGTAGTCTAGTGTTTGGGATTCCATCCAGAAATATTTCCGACACAAAATAATTGATACTATATACAAAATGACATATCATCGAATTATTCAACAATTTTGGAGGCACTTAAATTTCTTTCTGCTATTTAGACCCACAGACAAAAAAGTGATTTAAAATCCAGTTCCTTTCAAATATACAAATGGACCGTAGGGAGCACAAAAGACACACAATTTTTCATATCTTTAGTCTTCAAATTCAAATAAATCGGTCTTCTAGAAGATAACTCACAAAATCATACAGTTCTGGCTCAGGTGAACATATGACAGCAGTGAAATCATGGCTCACAGATTCTATCAGGTATAAATAATAAATTTCCAATATTTTGATCATCCAAGGTCACTAATTAATGGAATTCATAATAAAGAAATTTCAGAAGATATACCCATTGCACTGATGTTCTGGATTATCATGTAATCTATAGACTATTTTAAATTCAGTGTTTATAATGTTTATAGTGTTTCCTCTTATTTACTCAGATTTCAATATCTGCAAAATCAATTATTACAACCTAGACCACTTTTTTATGGCCCTCTAGACATTTGTCAAAAACTAGATTCACCATACTCATTCACAGAGCTATTTGTTTTTCTCCTTTCTTTTAGATCTATACAGAGATGACATTATTTCCCTGTCACTCAAATATAAACCCAAAAAACTAATGCAAACGTCCCTCTCCTTCACTCCTTACTCCTAATAGCACCAAACTGGACTGTTTTTAGCTCACTTATATCTCAATAATCTCTCCTCTCCTGTTACTCCTTTTTCCTAAAGTCAGGTTTTCATAATTCCAGAACACAGTAGTCTCCTTGCTGGTTACCTGTCTCCCTTCACACTCCATCCTCCACACTACTGCCCTCACACTCACTCTTGTGCAACATTACCCTGTCACCCCACTGACTATAGGGGGAAGCTATTTAAAATTTCTTCTTGCTGTCTCATCTCCCAAACACCTTACATATAGATCCTAAGCTCCAGGGGACAAATCCATGAGCTCCTTGAATGTCCATCACCTCCCTAATCCACCTGGCACACAGTTATTTTTCTTTATTACTCAATTCCAGTATCATCTTCCTCTTGAAAGTCTTTCCAAACATTCCTTCTCTCTACTTTCTCTAGCTGGGAACTGGGAAGGGGGCCCCATTATTGTGAGCTTGGCACCCTGATGCTATTTCAGCGCTGATGCTAAATTTTTGTTTCAAACATTTGTTTTCTTCCTTCAAATGTGACCTATTCTCCAGGCAGTGTTGGGTTTTATGTTTGTTTTTAAATCCATATTGCCTAACACAGGATTTGCTTTATAATAAGATTCAAAATTATTATTGAATAAATTGAATTGGGTATGAAACTGAGAGTAAAAAGTACTTGTGAGATTAAAATTTACCAAAAATTGAAATGTTTTCCCTGCTCTATACATTTCTTTTGTACAAGTCATATGCCAGTTACTTTTGAAAGGAAAGTTTTTTATAGAAATAAACATCAAATAGGGGCACCCAGGTGGCTCAGTCAGTTAAGCGTCTGACTCTTGATTTTGGCTCAGGTCATGATTTCAAGGTCATGGAACTGAGCCCCACACAGGGATGCCTGCTCAGCCCGCAGAGTCTGCTTGTCCCTCTCCCTCCCCCTCTGCCACGCTCCCCACTCCTGCACTCTCTCTAATAAATAAATCAATCTTTTTTTAAAAAGGAAAGAAATATACATCAAGTAGTGCCATCAAAACGCATATGAAAAGTAAAAAAGTAAAAAAAAGTAAAAATTTCAATTCAAGAGCCAGATGTTTAATCTATTCTATGCCAAACATCTGGATGTTTATATAATCAGCAATGATGGGTTAATTTTAATTTTTCATTGTGTGTTCAGTATCACATAAAACAATTTATATTTCTAATATAATCTAACATGTTTCATATACATACAAAAGAAAAATGTGCTTGTGTTTAGTAAAATATCAGCTGGTCTCATTTTCCTAATTGTATTTTTACTTCTATAATTTTTACTTTCGAGATGTTATACATAGAAGACATCTATACCCTCCCCACATACCTAGAGTTTGGGCATTCCCATACATAGCATATAAATGAGGAGGTTAGGTATGTTGTCTCAGAACATATAAGACTTTGGAGAGCTATGACTTGAAACCAGGTTTCTGACTTTAACATCCAAGGTATTAACATCCACATCATACTGAATTTTGAACTTAAAACTGCAGTCCATCTCAACACAGACCACTTTTTAACACAGAATTTACCAACAAAGGATGCACTGAAAGCCTCTTGGCATCATCTCATGATGATCTTGATGATCTCCCTTTATATTTTTAAATGCTTTATTCATACATTTCCTAAATAAAATCTCCATTGAGACATTGTGACAGATCTGAAAAGCTATCAGAATGCTCTTTAGAATAAAAGCCCAGACAGCAAAAAGAAAGGGTGAAAGCAATAGTACATTCCTAAGGAAAAAAAATCAATATTATATTAAAACATAATGTTTCACATCAGTCATTTCTTGGATATGAATTCCAAGTGACAGTAAGAAATATGCTCAGAAAGAGTTTTAAATCAAATAAGTTTCAGAAATCCAGGATTTGGCAAAGCTAAAGTTAAATTAGGAAAGGATTTCTTCAAGCTTTTAATATGCCGAAGTATGTGTTGTAAATCTGCATGGGGCAAAGTATCATATGTAGCATTTCCCAAATGTTTGTGATCATGAAACCCCCTTTTCAAGGCATATCCTGTGTGACCCATGCCAAACAGGATGCACTTTTTTCAAAGAACATTCAGAACATTAACAACTGCCAACTAAATTCTGCTACCACTTTCCCTGGCACCCAAACAGACTGACGGTTTGGCTACTAAAGGCTTGGAGCAACACGAAGGATTTATAACAAAGTTCTATCATGAACATTTATGAATGATGTCATATATACTATAAAACAGCAAAAGGTCCTTGTACAGAAGGCAGATCTACAGAGAGAACTCAATCAAAACTATGTTCATATTAACCTATGACTCCTCTGAACCGTACTATGCTAGGTCTCCTATACATTGATGGTCTCAGGGCAGTGAGATTATTTTATAGACTAATAATAAAGGTTTTTAGAAAACTAACCCAGTAATGTAGTAACATATCAGATACTTTCAGCAAAATAAGAACATTGAAAAAAAAAAAAAAGTATATGGAAAGAATCTTTTGAAAATGAGAAGAATTTTTAGTTTGAAACTGAAGGTATTTTACTTAATCACCCATAAGACCCTTCACTATTCTTTGTCTGACATTTGTCTATGCAAATTCCAAGTTCCCTAAAAAAATTTTAGAGGATATATGTGGGTCTTAATCCATGCTCCGCATCCCCATGTTTGTTTCTTCCAATTTGTGGCTAACTCTAATTATACGACAGACTAGATGAGATTAAACTATCTTTCAAGTATTTTAATTAATTATATTTTCCCTAGAGCATTTCCTATTCATTCACACTATTTTTGAGTCTCTACAGAAAACATTATTATTAATTTTTCTGTAAAGTATTCTTTACAAAATATTCAAGAGTAAAGCCTCTACAGTCACATAGAAGAGAGGCTGGCTGTCCCTACCAGTAGTAACTGTTGTGACCTTGGGAAAGTTCCTCAGTTCTCTAGGCCTGTTTCCTTTTTCCTATAATAGTTTATATAATCCTAATTTATAAGACTGTTGTGAAGATTAAAGAAGATAAAGCATGGAAAGCACAGTGCCCTGCAGAGTAAATTCTCAATAAATCCTAGCTTTATAACGCTGATGACAGTGATGATGATGTAACCAAGTTAATTCAATTTTCCTAGAAGGAATATTTGATTAGAATCAGTGATTTACAAACCTTAGTGTGTACTGAAAAGTCATTTGGTGTGCTTGTACCCTGGACTCAGAACCCCATGGAGCCTGACTCAAGTAGGGGCAAGTGGTGACTCTGCCAGGCAGGCCTGAGACAATAATTCGAGAAACACTGGACTATAAATTCTAACTCCCTTGCATATCTGTCCCATTGTGATTCTGAATGCTTTTACCCTCCCATGTGTTTACATAACCCCTATCCCTTACTCAACTTGGTTTTGCACTCAAGGCCTGGCAGACAGGGGACTTGTAGCTTCAGAGGGAAAAGTAGAAGAGCCAGTGTCTCTAATGTCTGCCCTAGGACCTGTAAGTTCTCAAAGCAGCACTCCTTGTCTCCCTCATTTTTTCGCATGGATTTATCTGTAATCAGAGTGGCTCTGGTTGCTCGTTAAAAAATATATTCCTTTGTGCCTGCCTTACAAAGGGAGTACAACAAAGAAATGAACAAAAACTACTTTCCAACTGGTAACAGAACAGTTGCAAATAATGTGATAGGAGAAACCCAAACCAGAGTGAGTTAAAATAGCAGCTCACCTTAATTATTCAAAAAGTCAAAATTAAATTATTGATCTAAATGGAAACAAAGTAGTATAGATAAATAATCACAGCTACATATATACATTATATAGGAATACATTTTAGAAATACATTTTAGAAAAACAAAATAGTTTATGTACGTGTTATAAAACTCCAATTGATATAACTGCCTATAATATTTAAAGAATTGTTTGAATTCTCCATTTTTTATTTAGGTATGCTATACTAGTTAAAAACAAAACAAAACAGCAGCACTTCACAAATTTTCCTGGAAAGAGAAAGCCAGAGTACTTTCTCACTTTGCAAAAAAACTCTTATCCTCACTTTTCCTTTTATTTATTTTTTTTTTTTGACAAACTACCTTTCCTGAAAACTACCTTTGAATTTTGATGAACTCATACAGGACCAACTGTATTTTTCCCTCCTGTGTATTCAGAAGAGGTAAAACGTAGAGTTTGACCAAATGGCTGCCTCGGGCAAAGGCCAGCACATAGAGTGCAAGACCCGGTTGTTGTTACCTTCTGCAATTTGTTCTGTGAATCTCAAGTTGGGGTCCAACTATGAAAAGAATGGCAGAAAATACAGCCTCAGTTCTAATGGCTATAAGCCAAAAGAATGCAAGGCCAACAGAGTTCACAGTCCCTATCAGTCCCCATCTCTTCATATTAGTTCTCCAGTCTGGAGGAGGTTAGAGCCTAGACTGGGAAGTGACTATCACTTTGCCAAGGGGAAACGCAAAGCCTAAGGGGGGAAAAAAGCATCTTTAAAATATACCCCCCTGAAGAATGAATAATGATGTCTTAATATTAGCATTTGTTATTATACGTTATGATTTTTTAATGCTTTGTCTTGGGATCTGCTGTAAGTAGTTCCAGGGGATTAAATGCCTTGTACAAGAAAACACTAATTGAACAGATCTTGAAGGCCCAGTTATTTCACTGATAATTCCAAGGGGATGAGCTATCATGGCCGTACAAACATGGAACACAGGAGGCTTATCAAATAATTTTTTGTGTGGCAGATATTATTTTTGATCAAAGCTCCCAGAATAAAGTCAAATTATACAGCTGCTCCTATGGATTATGTAAAGCAGTGTGGCAATGAGAGCTGGAGGGTCTTTGTACTAATATTAGCTCAAATTGGGCACATGTTTGACTCTAAAAGCTAGTTGCAGCTAAAGTTTAAGAATTTCAGTACTAATGGTGTTTTTCTCCTAAATGAAACAGCTGTCACGCTCTGCCCCCAGTGAATACATACATCAAAGAAAGTCCTTCTGGTACAGTGGTTACTTTCTTCAATAGATCATCATTGTGTGGCAAAACAATGTTTCCCTTTGCACTTACAAAAATCATATTTTTCACATTCACATGCTAACTTTAAATCTGTCAGATCTGAATGTTCACTGCTGAGGTGTCAAATAAAAATGATTTCTTGGCAGAAACCTTTTCTTTCTAAGTTTATTAAATTTCAGGCACATATTCTGAGAGATTGCTCAGTATACTCACAACATCCCAGATTGTCCCTATGACTCAAATCAAAAGGTCTATATTGAGGATTAAGTAAGAAAGTGTATTTCAAAAAAAAATTTTTAATTTAAATTTAAAAATTTAAAAAAAAGAAAGTGGATTTCATAATCACTGCAAAACTCATTTTAATTAATACTTATTTTAAAAAGGGCTTTGCTTTTATTTTACTCTGCATCTTAGCTAAATATTTTCAGACTACTCCACATTTTGAGCAATAAGCAAAGCCTATTTTTACTTGTAAAAAAAAAAATCTATTTCCCTAATTGACTACGTGGTTTGAGGCTTGGTCAAGGCATCTTTCAAAATGCTATCCAGGGCTCAGGCAGACTGTTGATGTGCTTAAAGAAATATTTGTAAACAAGGAAGGCTACTGTACATCCTCTCTTACAGACTTTTAAATGAATTCAGAAAACCCTGCTATATCTAATGGGCATATTTTATATAGAATATCTGAAAATTAAAGCCTTCTAAATTAAGAAAAGAGCTTAATCAGGGAGCCCAGGACTCCTTTCAGTCTTCGTCTTTGAATATAGGTGTGAATTCAAAAATGACAGCATTCTTTCAGGAAGAGACCTAAAAAGATATTATGCTTCTACTCCACATGACAAATTTTCCTCTCAAGATATCTTTACACTTCCATCAACCATTACCTTGGGACAAAGTCATAAGTGAAAGCAACAGCTTATCTGATATTCCTCAGTGACCAAAAGACAGTGGGAGGGATGGGGCTTCAAGAACTAACAGCGCGAGGAACATGGAGACTGCTGAATGATGACCTCCTCAATCAGTAAGCGGAGTTCATATGCAGAAACTCCAGCAAGAAACAAGTGGAGATTGCCTGAATGGTCTTGGCAGCCTCTACTTGAGGGAACAGAAAGAAATTACAGTTTTTTACGCTTTTTCAAATACAATAAACTTTTCTTATATAAATCTTGACCTTCATTGGGAAGAACATCCTAGGGAACATACAGCAGTGTCAGAGACAATCCTGAATTTTGAAATGTATTTCCTGGGCGGACATATCTGAGGTAAAAAGAAGTCAATAAATTTTAATCCATCTCTAATGAAAAGTTGAGATCTCTTTTACTAAGGTCATTTTTTTCTCTTCATGATGTTGGCATTTGGATGTTATTTTGTGAGAGAGAATAAGGTCATAGAATTTTTTTAAAAAGATAATCCCAACTCAAACCATGAGAAAATCTTTTAGAAAACTTCATAGACAATAGTTTATTTTTAAAAATTCAGCTAGAGATAAAGTTAAGGCAACCATATTTTACAAAGATATCGGGTATTCTTTTTTTACCTAAAGGAAATGCACGGGTCTACACATATGTGGTTAATAATTTAGCCTATGCAATGTCATAGCTGCTACCCAATTTCCCAGTGTTTTCAACACTTAAAGAAATGGGTCTTTGTTTTGTTACTGTGAAAGTCACTGACGTTCATAAAAGAGCTTATGTCATTGACAGCCTTACTCATTTTCTGAAGGTGTGCTATTATAATGAATTCATACTGATGATAATTCAAAAACATATTTTTGACCAACACCGAGAATTACATTTGATGCCAGAAGGAAAAAATAGATATTTTATAGCTGATGATACTGAGCGAGAGATAAACTGACTTACCCAAGAACCCACAATCAGTGAGTAAAAGAAATAGAATTAAAATGCATGTGTCTTGATTATCAGGCCCAGACAGTGACAGACATCCAATTCAAGATGAACGAGAAATGTTTTAAGTTAAAAGAATTTGATATCTGCCAAGCAATTACTCTGTTGCAGAAGTATGTCATAAATTTCTATTTGTACTTCAAGATTCTGTCTGCTAAAATGGCTCTAAAAGATTGTATGAGCTACATTATAAATTATTTGAAATATCACAAATGAACTGTCTCAAAAATAGAAATATGTTCATAAAATACAAACATTGATTAAATAATGGTAAATGATGGGTTTATTTCTTGATGAATGCATCTGCAAAAATAACGAACTTTGTTTTAACTGTCTTGATCTTTCCAAATTTTCTCTCAGATCTTTCCTGCCTCTTATATGCTACCTATCTAGGTTATTAAGCAGCACTTGCTGAGTGATCCAAGCAAATTCACTTTATCTTATATGTCTCAGCATCCCAAGCTATAAAAATAAAGGGCTACCCTACAGAATTTCTGAAAACCCTTTAGTTTCATATAAATGCAAATATGTCAATCAGTGGACTAAGTACTTTATAAGCACTATCTCATGTAATCCACAAAAGAATTCCATGATGTAGGACTAGATATCATCTGCTTTTTATCTAATGGAAAACTAGGACCTAGGGAGGCTTAACAATTAAGTCACAGCTAAATAAAAGTGAAAGCTGGGCATCGAATTCAGGTCACCTGACACCAGAGCCCATGCTCTTACTCATTACACTTCACCATCACTATTGTAAAAATTAGGGGCCTGAAATAGGAAGAACAAATATCTTAGTATAATAGCTACATAAATAATAGCTATGACAGAATAGACTAATGCCTCAGTACTAGAAGTACGGTCTTCAGACCAGCAACATCAGCATTACATGAGTGCTTACTAGAAACGCAGAATCCAGGCTCTACCCCAGATATACTATTAGATTCTGCATTTTAACAAGATGTATACATGATTAACATGCACATTAAAGTTTGGAAAGTGCTGTCCCAAAGAACATTCAAGAAAGAACACAGACATGCAGGAAGAAAATGGCCACATTTTACCTAATTTTAAGAAATGAACAATGTTATTCTTTAATTTTTTTTTCCTTAGGCCTTCAACCTATTTATATACTAGGCAAACAATAAAACTGCCAAATGTGTGTACAAATAAAATGAAAGCAGCCTTCAAAACTTGAAGTATATAATCAGGACTACTGTCAAATTAAGCTATTTATCTCAGTGTTTGGGACTTATTTTTATCTTTAAGCTGTATGTGCTATTCAAATCATTGAAAATGGGGCCAATTTTTTATAAATTTCTATCCCTGTTCATACAGTGTCCTATATAGAAAAGGTGAAAGTAAAAGCAGTAATTGCCAATGAATATATTTTTTGTTAATACCACTTAGGTAGTATTCTTCCCTTCCATACTCAAATACTGTGGTTCCTATGAACATAAAAAGGAATACGTTAGTAAGTATAGGAAGTCTGGAATAGTTATTAGTTTCTTTTTCATATGTCATGGAAAATCTAGCCAGGGAAACTATATAGATATTTCTAAGTGTTCCAATGTTTAAAAACAGACTCATAAATACAGAGAAAAAAAAATGGGGGTTGCCTAACTGGTAGGGGGATAGGCAAAATAAGTGAAGGGGATTAATAGGTATGAAGTTCCATTTAAAAAATATATGAGTTATGGGGATATAAAGTACAGCATATACAGGAATATAGTCAGTAATATTGTCATAACTTTGCATGGTGACAAATGGTAACTAGACTTACCATGGTGATCATTTCATAATGTATATAAATGTTGAACCACTATGTTGTACACCTTAAACTAATATGATATTGCATGTCAACTATACTTCAATAAAAAATGTTGCAATGTTTAGTAGTAGTACTATAATGTTAGTCTAATGAAACACAGATTAAAATAGCCATATTTATTTTATATTCATTAAAATATCTAGAAGCCAAGTACATTTTTATATCATTATTTGCAAAAAGGTCAACGAGATGAAAAAAAATAAAATGTCTCACGTAAATCATTCGCCTGCCAGTTCATCCATTTGTCCTTCCTTTGAGAGTAACTGATTTAACCTAAATTAGTTCTTATGAAATTTAGAGCTCCTTGCACCTTTTTTAGTTTGTATTTTTTAGTTTTAGTTTAGTTTAGTTTTAGTTTTAGTTTAGTTTTAGTTTGTATTTTTAAGGAATCTCCCTAGTTCTCATGCTGCTGGATTTCAACTGAATACCAAAAGTGCACTTTTCAGTCAGCTTCAATCCTGCAATTCTCCCTGATCAATACTCCTCAAGCTAGTTTATTTGTGCCCTTGGCTGTTAAAACTCACTCTTTAATAGGAATCAACCCTGCAAAATACAGTTCTTCTTAGTCCAGGTGATGTGATTTTTTGTGCTTGGCATAAATAATACACTTCATATTCTTAAAGGTCAGTGAAGAAAATAATCAGACCAAAATGCCAAACACAGACCACTTATCTTTTCTTTCCTTATTACCAGAGTAGTGTATGTACATGACAATGGAATCATGTGAGATAATATAATGAATAGCAAAGTAGCTCATATGATTTCATCACCTGTTATAAGTATGTATGAGTCTGCTGTGATTCTTGGCCAAGATAAGAAACCTGAACAATCAGAAGAAGTATTAATTTACAACTAAATCATTGTTCTCATAATATATCAAACTATTACTAAGATTTCTGTCCAAATTCAGGCTCTTCTCGATCACTTTAAAATGTCACAAACCATAAAAATTAGTTTGATTTGCACTACAGTTATTGATTCCGTATGAAGGTACTTCTCTAACCTATATGCACAATGTATGTATTTTGCATCCAGTCTGAAAGCAGAATGTAGGTCTGGGGCATATCTGGGGAATGTAAAGATCAGACTAGGGCAGCAGCTTAACTCATTAACTCATGAAGCTTAATGGAAGTTAGGATGGAAAATTGTTCAAGGTAAAAGAATGATTTTACATATCAGTTTTGCTCTAGAAAACAGTAATGTCAAGGGTAGTTACAACCAGGAGGGCAATATTTAAGACCAATATTCGTTCAAGAATAGGGATATTGGCCCTTCAACACAGAAAGGTCAGTAGTACAATATCAGAACCATGGATAGATCCCTCGAGAGCCTTGTAACAAAGACTACTGAGGAGACATCCAATCTTCAAAAATCAAGGCCTAATTCATTAGCTATACCCTGTGAGAGAATGTTCTCGCTTACAAAATTTCATCCTCCTTATAGTTCAATTATTGTCACTGAGGCCTTTATACTTTATAGTACACATCACAGAGGAGATTCCTTTTATATAGCTTGATTGAAGTCTCCATAAACATGTCCAAATGCTCACTGGGCTTATAAGATTACCACTCAGTCTCTTAGCCTTTTTGTTTCCAGGTAAATCAGAATCCTTATATCTACTGGAGAGTGTACCAATATCTGACTCAGTCACCGGTATCACATTGTGACTCATAATAAGTACTGCAATATAAACATAATACTTTGGAGTTACCTAGAATGAAGAATTTTTCAAATAAAGTTATAAACCTAATTCTCATTTCAATCCCCTGTAAGGAAGTTAAGAGAAATGGTTTTATGCCTATTTTACAGATGCAGAATAAGCATGCTGGGAAGTTCAATGACTTCCACAAATTACAAGCCAGTGAAAGCAGAGTCAGAATCAAAAATCAGACTCTTCTTCTTCTAAACCCACTATATTGTACAAATTTGGTTTAAATTAATATATAACATGGTAAATATTTAAATTTATCAAAAAACATATTTATTAGTGTTATTGTGGAACTATAAAGTCTATAGGTTTCTGAGATTTTTTTTTTCCTTCTCTTCAAGGTAAATACCTTAAAATATCTTCTGTCCACTGGCACCTCAGTTTAGTTCCTCTCCCAAACCTTTCCGGCAGTCCAAATTCAAAGGGTACTTGGAGTAGAAAAAACTATTCCAAATTTATGCATCAAATAAAAGAAAGTGACACACCATTTCTATCCCCCAAAGATACGTTTTGATCTTTTTCTTTAGGTAGAATCACTGCTTGGAAATGCCTGCCTTTAACTTAGGACCAGGTTTCCTGGTTTAAGTTAATAATGTGATGCCAAATGCTACTTTTCTCAATGAAATGTAAACAGATCCAATGTGCATATCAATTCCTATCCAAAGTAATTGAGAATTGGGCAGATTTTTTTCCCATTCTCTTTTTTCATCTGCTGGATGGGGAGGACTCAAAGCCCCTTGAAGAAGGTAGATCTATGAAACACATTGGCTTATGTTCCTTAATTATATTACAGAAGGCCATCTGACCAGGAATATCTGCACATAACTATAAAGTCAGGAAAAAATAAACTCATTGTGTCAAGCAAACCAAGATTTGAGAAGAGTAGCTAGCACACCATATTTAATGCAGAATCTACAATTCTTCTTTTAGTACAGTGGTTTTCAACAGGGGAGATTTTGTCCCCTAAGAGACATTTGGTAAGGTCGAGAGACATTTTTTGGTTGTCGTAACAGGTGGAGGGCAGTTGTGTTACTGTAATCCGGTAAATAAAAATCAGAGATGTTGCTAAATAGTTTATAAGGCAAAAGACAGTTCAACTCAGCCTCTACTCTCCCAGAAAAGAATAAATCTACCCCAAATGTCAACAGTGCCACTTTTGAGAAGTCCATTTTCATATAATGGAAGAAATGGCAGAACAGGGAATGTAGGATATACTAGAGAAAAGGATAAGAAAATGTCCATAAATAAGCACATTAAATATTGATGTTTTTGCATTGGTTTCATCTTATCTATGAAATGGGTGAGGTGGTCAATATTGAACCTAAGATCAGAAGTAGCATGTTCTCCTGAGGTATTTGTGCTCCTTCTCTTTTTGCCAATGAATTTTACCAACTCAACTCAGTCCTCATCCTCTCATTTCACCACTAGTATCAGGTGTGAGCATAAGAGCACTGATGCTTAGAAGCAAGCCAGCCAATTCCAAAGTTTTTTTCATTGTTTGGCATGCACTTCCCTTCTGAGGACTAATCTGTCCTAGAAGCCCAAAGAAGTCTTGTATCTATAAAACAACATAAAAATAGGACAATATTAGGTCATGTTTGGTAAGTAGATTACTTAACAAACAATTTTTGTTCACTGACATCAAGTATGTTATTGTGTCGGCATTTGAGAACATGGGAAATGCAGACAAAAATCTGCAAGACTTTATATGTAACTGTGAGGTTTGTTTTCCTAAATTCATATGGCCCTTTTAAAATGGTTTTAATGAATAAGGTGATCATATTCATTCATTTTCTGTCTCAATCTATTTATATTTCCTTTGCTTAAAGTATCATGACTGAATAGAAACTTCCAAGTGACAAATCAGCTTAAAAGCCTGAAGTAAATAGCTATAATTTCATCAAAAATGAAGATCACTTCTCTTTGACAACAGAGAGACTGCCCACACTCTCCTAAAGTTGTTTTATGACATTTTACATCAAGCTGAGAAAGAGAAATATTAGGTACCTTGACGGGAACTGAGAAATCTCTTGAAGGCATGATAAAGAAAGAATATAATAGAGACTTCAAGATCTTTAATTCATTCCAAATAAATGTTCTGGACAAACAGAGTGCAGATATTTTCCAGGATGCATTATCTCAAAGTGCAGTCCTTTAAAAAAGTACTAAATTAAGCAATCTGGATAAATCACAGAGGTAAACTGAATAAGGAATGATCTTCTCCCTTTATTCTCACCCATAAATAAACACTCAGGTCAGACATAATTTCAATAGAGAATAGCTACACGCTAATAGTGTATTTTCAATTGGATACAAAATTATCACTGTATACTTTCTGGACACTTATAATAATATAATAAGTGGTAACTGTTTTCTGGAACACAGAAACCTAAGTTCTTGCACTGTTGAAGCATCCAGGACTTGATGCCTTTTTTGGTGATTTTGGAGGCAAAAGCCTGAGGGCTAAATTTGAAAGTAAGCTGAGTGATGAGAAGCAAAATACGCCAATAACTGAGGAAGCTCTGGATGTGGGCAGACATTTTTCTCACTCTGGGAATTATGTAATGACTGGTCTTGGACTAGCAAGTAGCCTGTGGCATAAAAATGAGAGGTGACACCTACAAATCAGAACAATAACAATTATACTAGGTTGTTATGGAGGCTGGAGCAGATAGGTATGTTAGAGAGGGATCTGCAAATAAATTAATACATTGCTCAGGAATCCAGTATTGACCTGAAGCTCTTTCAGCTGCAAATGAAATTTCTTTATTTTCATCTCAGTTACTGGCGAAAATTATGCCATTTCTCAGACTTGTTATTTCTAGTTGAAGTACTGCAGTGAGACCATTATAACAACAAAATCTCTGTCAGAACCAAAACACACTGGGCCCAAACAAAGGAGCAATGTAGGCTTACTTCCTAGCTGAAGTAATAAAAGTTATCTCTCCAAAGAATATAGTGCTTTGACTGTGAACAAGTGGCCTCATGTTCTATTGCTTTATCAATGGCACTTGCCTGTTCTCTTTCTTATCCTCAAATGGATATTACACATTGACAATAGGCAGACAATTGGTTGGAGACAAATAGCTAGACAGATAGATAAAATGGAAAGGTAAATAAAATTTTTTGGATACTCAATATATGTATATAATTACATAACAAGTGCTTATGTAGTATAAATCTTGAATTCTTAAGACATTTCCTTGCAGTCACACAAACCAATAAACTAAAACTTGGTCCTAATATTACATTTCAGTTAACTCATTAATTTATTATATGCTATGTTCAAGGGACCATTCATGATATTGGGAATCCAAAGAAGCATAAGACATGGCTCTCAAGGAGTTCATGGTTTAATCGGTAATACAAACCACTGTAGAACATTATGATAAATACAACAATAGATATATGTGCTAGGAAATTAATAGTAACACAGTAGAGAAAATGATTAATTCTGCTTGAGTGGATCAAACTTTACAGAACACAGTTAACTAGGATTTGAAGTTAACGAGGATGATCGGGAGTTCCCCACCAAGATAAGGAAAAACAAAAAATCAGCGAAGAAATAAGAAGTATATACATATATCTGGAGTATGTAGTATATTGGCTTAGTATTTCTACAAACAAAGCTTATGGCAAAAATTTATGTTAATACTTTAATGGTGAGAGAAATCCCAGGGAAGCAGGAGGGAAGAAAATGGAGAATGAGGTATTAAAGGAAAGAGAATAAATAGGAAAGAAAGTTTTATAGAACTGGTCATTGCTTGAAATCCAGCACAACTGATTTTGCTTGATCTAGCAGATCATCTACTGAGGCAGCATATTTAACACTGCATTTTAATAGAGTCTGTCTACGTGGAAACAGATCAAGAATATATGCACCATCTCCTACTTCTCATTAGTCAAAAATTCAGCTTCAGGGTTGCACACGCAGAAGTGCCAAGTGTATCCTACAACATCTCATACATCAATGGAAACCAGGACACCCCAGAAAAGAGGCAAGAGATGCAGGGTACAGGCAAGAGACAAGGTGCTATTATGTGAAGCTAGTCATCACAGTATGTGAGGTAAAAAGCAGCCATGGACTAGGGGCAAGTCAAAAGCAGCTGAAGTGATACTTAGAAGGTGTATGAAAGGATTCATTCTTTGTATCATTCACATCCACTCATGCCCTTCCATTTTACCCAGTTCCCATGCAGCAAAATGACCCTGCATTTTTCTGAGAATAAGAGGTCCTCACTACTTCAAAGGATGAAGTAAAAGTCACAAAAACACAGTATCTGAAAAGACTTTAGGCAAGGGAGTTAATGAAACAAACTATGGTACTCACTGTTACAACTGGTCCACCATAAGTCTCTATGACTGGAAGACCATGGTGCTGTTCAGATATCTTATGTCAATGTCAGTTCAGACTCCACATTGAAAAGTTTCTCAGGGCACCATCACCCTGGCAAAGACATAGATCTTGGGAACAAACAATGGACCATTTACCATAGATATTTGTGGTGATGTTGAGGACTTAGGATCCTCTTCAATCAATGGACCCTGGGTCTGTGAGAGAATTTAGATCTGGAAATTGGCAGGACATGATTTTCCATTTGAGGGGCTGATATCACTTTTTTTATTCCTACAAAACAAGAAATGCTTGAATCTACTGTCAATCTGTCTCACACCTATGACTATCATGATCTCTTAGCCTTTATAATGGATTCCTACGGTCTGGGCATCCTAACTGCCATTCTGGCCTTTAATGCCTATCATGGCTGTTACATTCACCCTACTTCTGATAAGTGTGTGCTGTCACCTAGCCTTGCATTTCTGGAATTCATCAGCCTCATTTATATTAAAGAATCTAGTTTCAAAAACAAAAATAAAAAAGACAAAAAGGGAATCTAATTTCACAAGAGCATTTCCCACCATTCTGGCCTATAATAACCACACCCAACCTTCTCAAAGATTACACTGTCTCCCCTCCCTATCACCGACCAATGTATTTCCTATTATCTTAGAGGGGGAAGTGCGTCCTTTAGGAATTTCTGGGAAGCCTATGAGATGGTGGCTTCTCCGATCTTTCCAAGTAACTCCACTTGGACTTTCATTATTCACTTCTCTGAATCATTTGAATCTCCCTCAGCAATATACCTAATTTATTTTAGATAATCATCAGGCTTAAGCTTCAAAGAGTCATCACAGCAAACCACTAAGGCGACCTTCTTGCCAGGACACTTAAATGTGAACCAGAGGGGAGAACCACCGTGTAAATAAATTGTATTTTCCAGTCCAATATCCAGCTTGCCAGGTCTAACATCCTCAAGAATTACTTCTACACCTATTCTCTATGGTTCCTGACAACAGACATGGCTAGATCCTGCAATTCCTTTGATTGATATGATACTTTCTCAAAGAGCAGCAATCTTATTTCTCTTCTGAGTCCCTAGTGAGAAACTTGTCCCAACAGGCTCTCTGCTCAGCAGGGAGTCTGCTTCTCCCTCTCCCTCTGCCCCTCCCCACTGCTCTCCCTGATCCCCCTGCTCGTGTGCTCACTCACTCTCTCTCAAATAAATAAAATCTTAAAAAAAAGAAAAAAGAAAGAAAAAGCAAACTAGTAAACAGTTATAGGAAAATATATTCCATTCTCTTACTCTGATAAATATATATTCCAATACACAGCTAACCCATGTATAAGTTTAAAATTATTGAACTCCTCACTCTGCCAGAAATGGTAGCAGGAGAGACCCAGCCTCTTCTAAAACTTTGCCTGCTTCATTCTCTTCACAGTCATTCATAGCTCTGTTCCACAGAGTAAGAGCCCTGGCATGCATGCATGCATACAGAAATCTCAGCCTGTTCAGCAAGTTCCGTCCACAATATCCATAAACAGCTGCTCCTTAGTCATCTCTCAGTCTTGGAGTTGTTCATACCATCTATACTAAAGGGGACATACTTGGGAAAGAGACCCATCCAGACCCTGAACTGGGGAAGCAAATTCCAGGGTTCCAGTTAACAACAGAATGGCCAAGAAGGAAGTATAAGCCATGGAGAGGAGCATGGCTAGAGGAAATCAAGAAGAGTGTCCTCAAGAGCATAGAGACCATGGCAGAGAGCCTCTCTTGCTTGAACCTAAGGATATTATTATTTGAGAGCAAAGTCATTATTTCTATAACTTTGCATTCAGGAATGCTGAGCAAGGTGATTTAGCACTCCAATGTGTATTTTTTAAAAGCATGATGATAAGATAATAATCACAAGAATGTTAGAATACAGGAAAAGAGAGAGATTGAGTACAGATGTGAACTCTTAACACAGGTGTTTATATGATTCTGATTCTTTTGCTAAATTAATTTGGGCCACCACAAGCCTTTCCAATTTCTAAGGTCCTTTCTGGTTCCAAAATTCCACAGCTTGTTTCTACTCATCTCTACCATTTAAAAAGCAACTCAAAAGTAATATTGTATATATCCTTATCTTTTTACATAAAAGGTGATAATAATATAAAGCCCACGAAAATAGATGCTCAAACTCATAACCAAATGTTTTTATTGGGTTTGGGTAGATATGTTTGCTAAAAAAGTGTCAGGTCTCACCTGAAATTATAAATAGAAAGATCTTCGATAAAGGTATATAAAGAAAAAAAAAGCTATAAATTTTATCCTGGTCAGAAACTAAGACTTCAAATCTGTTAAGAATTGAGAGGCCCCCAGTAAAACCAGTATAGGGAATAAAAAGGCTAGAAACCATGATGATGAGTCTAGACAGTGTAGACCACAGAAGCACTCTAGAACATGTCCTATTAATAAAATGGTTATCCTTCCATGTGCTAGTCTTGTGAAAGGCCATTCCCATTAATCACAGAGATCCCAAAACCACAGGACAAGGCAGACATTCCTAGCATATACTCAGTATGCTAAATAGAGCTAAAAGGCTCATACTCAGTATGCTAATAGTCAAAGTTTCAATTTAAATTTTTGTTTTGGACAGACTACAATTGACAATTTTGTGTTTTGCTATGTAAAAACACTTTTAAAAGCTCTTTCATTTAACTTTATCATCACCTTATATGGGATAGATCACTTAGCATCCAATATTTAAGAAGGACATAACTGCAGAATAAAGTTCAGTCCTTTAATAAATTTGGAAAAATTAATAAATCATTAAGTTCTCATTTCCTTCATTTATACATTAGTATTTGGAAACATTTTTAGCACCCTACAAAGGAATTATGTTTAAAAAGCATTTCCATAGGGGCGCCTGGGTGGCTCAGTTGTTAAGCATCTGCCTTCGGCTCAGGTCATGATCCCAGGGTCCTGGGATCAAGCCCCGCATCAGGCTTCCTACTCAGCGGGAAGCCTGCTTCTCCCTCTCTCACCTTCCATGTTTGTGTTCCCTCTCTCACTGTATCTCTCTCTGTCAAATAAATAAAATCTTTAAAAAAAAAAAGCATTTCCATAGATGATGTTATTTTTTTAGAGATTGATATACTCTCCAGTCTAGTCTTAAAGATTTTCATGAGGGCCTTAGGATGTCTGTTGATTTAAACTGCAAACTAAAATTCTTATATTTCCATGACTGACCACATAGCTGGGAGAAAGCAGGGCAGACAATGTGTTCAACAGTCTTGCCAATGACATAAGTGACTTAAAGCTTCTAAATCTTTTAAAATGTATTTCTTTTTTTTTTTTTTTAAAGATTTTATTTATTTATGAGAAAGAGAGAGAGAATACAGAGGGAGAGGGAGAGGGAGAAGCAGACTCTTCACCAAGCAGGGAGCCTGATGTGGGGCTCAATTCCAGGACCACAGGATCATGACCTGAGACGAAGATAGACACTCAACTGACAGACCCACCTAGGCACCCCTAAAATGTATTTCTAGATATTAAAATAATTATTTTTAAATGATACTATAAACCAAAGACTGACTGAGGAACAAACCTAATGTCTTATCAAAAATGTCAGAAACTTTTATCCTACCAGCAGTGTATAAGGAAGGGTTCCAATTTTTCCACATATTCTCCAACATTTGTCATCCTTATGTGTTTCTTTTTTGGACAGTAGCCATCCTAGTAGTTATTTTAGGGTTTTTTAAAGATTTTATTTACTTAAATTTGAGAGAGAAAGGAGAAAGATCATGGGGGGGGGGGCCAGAGGGAAAGGAAAAAGCAGACTCCCCGCTAAGCAGGGAGCGCAACATGGGGCTCGGGCTCAATCTCAGGACCCCAAGATCATGACCTGAACCAAAGGCAGATGCTTAACTGACTGAGCCATCCAGGTGCCACCATCTTAATAGTTGTAAGGTGATATTACATTGTAGTTTTGACTTATATTTCCCTGATAATTAGTGATTTTGAACATATACATATACTTGGTCATTTGTATGTCCTCTTTAGAGGAATGTCTGTTTACATCTGTTGTCCACTTTTTAAAGATTTTTTTTATTGTTTTGTTGTTTTGGTTGGGTTTTTTGGCTTGGTTTGGTTTGGGTTTGGGGTATTTTTTAATTGTTTTCTTTTGTTTTGTTTGTTATTAACTTTTATAAGTTCCTTCTATATTTTGGAAATTAACTCCTTATCAGATATATGGTTTGTAAATATTTCTTCCATTCCGTAGATTACCTTTTAAGTCTAATGATTGTTTAATTTGCTGTATAGAAGCTTGATTTTTGTTTGATGTAGTCTCACTTGCCTATTTTTGCTCTTGGTATTATACCCAAGAAAATCATTACCAAGACCATGATCAAGAACCTTTTCCCCTATTTTATCTTCTAGGAGTTTTACAGTTTTAGGTCTTACATTTAACTCTAGTCCATTTTGAGGTAATTTTTGTGTGTGGTATAAGACTTTTGTTTTGGGGTTTTAGCGTGGTTTTTTTGTTTGTTTTGTTTTTGCATATAGATATGCAGTATTCCCAACACCATTTCTTGAATTTCCCCATTGTGGGAGCACCTAGGTGGCTCAGTCAGTTAAGCGTCTGCCTTTGGCTCAGGTAGTGATCTCAGCATCCTGGGATCAAGTCCTGTGTCGAGCTCCCCGTTCAGTGGGGAGCCTGCTTCTCCCTCTGCCTCTGCCTCTCCCTCATGTGCTCTCTATCTCTCGCTCTTGTTTTCTCTCAAATACATAAATAAAATCTTTAAAAAAAAAATTTCCCCCTGGTGTGTTCTTAGCACTCTTGATGAAAATCAACTGACCATGTGGGTTTATTTCTGGGCTATTTTATTCCATTGGTCTACATGACTGTATTTCTGGGAGTACTATACTGTTGTAATTACTGTAATTAATATACTGTAATTACAGCTTTGTAATATATTTTGAAATCAGGAAGTATGAAGCCTCCAAGTTTGTGCTTCTTTCTCAAGATCATTTGGGCTATTCTGCATCTTCTGTGGTTGCCTATGAATTTTAGGATTGTTTTTTCTATTTCTGCAAAAAATACCATTGAGATTTTGATGAGGATAACAATGAGTCTGTAGACTGCTTTGGGTAGTCTGGACATTTTAAAAGATGAAGTCCTCCAATCCATGAACACAGGATGTCTTTCTATTTATTTGTGTCTCCTTTCATTTCTTTCATCAATGTTTGACGTTTTCAGTGTATACATCTTTTACCTTCCTGGTTAAGTTTATTCCTAAATACTTTATTCCTTTTGATGCTATTGTACATGGGATTTTTTTCCTCAATTTTCTTTTCCGATGTTAGTGCATAGAAACACAACTGATTTGTATATTGATTTTATATCCTGCAACTTTACTTAATTTGCATACTAGTCCTAAAAGGAATGTAAATTGGTGTACCAGCTATGGAAAATGGTATGGTCCATAAATATTGAAAATAGTTAGTATTACCATATGATCCAGCAATCCCACTTCTGGGTATAAATCCAAAATAACTGAAACCAGGATCTCGAAGAGATATCTGCACTCCCATGTTCATTGCAGCATTATTCACAATAGCCAAGAAGTGGAAACAACCCAACTGCCCATTGACAAATGAATGAATTTAAAAACATGGCACATACACACAGTGGAATATTATTCAGCTTTAAAAAAAGAAGGAAATTCTGCCATTTGCAACAACACGGATAACCTTGAGAGCATTATACTAAGTGAAATAAGTCAGTCACACAAGGACAGATACTGAGTAATTCACTTATATGAAGTATCTAATACAACAGTGGTTGCCAGAGATGGCAGGTAGGGGAAATGGGGAGGTATTTTTCAATGGATAAAGTTTCAGTTATCCTAGATAAATGAGTTCTAGATACCTGCTGACAAAATCGTGTCTATAGCTAATAATATAGTATTATGCACTTCAAAATTTGTTGTAGGTTTCATATTAAATTGTTCTTTAAAAAAAAAAGATTGATTGATTGATCGATTTGAGAAAAAGCAAGAAAGAGAGAGGACATGCAGAGAGGGAGAAGCAGACTGCTGAGCAGAGAGCCCTACGCAGGGCTCAATCCCAGGACCCTGAGATCATCACTTGAGTAGAAGGTAGATGCTTAACCAACTGAGCCACCCAGGTGCCCCTCATATTAAATGTTCTTAATGCCAAAAAAGTGGGGGGAGGGGAAATAAAGGGACACAAGGAAACTTTAGAAAGTGTTGGAAATGTTTATTCCCTTGTCGTGATAATATTATGGGTGTTTGCAAATATGCATAGTTATTGAACTGTACACATTAAACTATGTAGTTTTTGTATATCAATTATACCTCAATAATGCTTTTTTTTTTTTTAAGACACCAGAGACTAAGATCTATGGAGGATCTTATTTTCTAGGTTCTTATTTTTTACTCTCCTCTAAGTCTCACTTTCTAAGTATCCTCTTCTTTTTTTTTAAGATTTTATTTATTTATTTGACAGAGAGAAAGAGATCACAAGTAGGCAGAGAGGCAGGCAGAAGGAGAGGGGGCAGCAGGCTCCCTGCTGAGCAGACAGCCCGATGCGGGGCTCCATCCCTGGACCTGAGATCATGACCTGAGCAGAAGGCAGAGGCTTTAACCCACTGAGCCACCCAGGCGCCCCCTAAGTATCCTCTTCTTTCTTGAAATCCATCCCAGACACTATATGTCAAATTTGATGTCCTTGGCTGACCATATGACTCACACTCTCCACTAAGTGCTACATAGAGGCCAATCTGTTTACTGGCCAACCCTCCCCCCAAGTACCACTTCTACTTCATTTGAACCAAAAAGATAAAAAGAGTTTCAACAACTACTTGAATTGAAATTTGACTTTCAATTTTTGCTTTATATGATTTCCTTTAACGACTACCCATACAAGGCTTTCATTGTCCATTTGTATTTTTAGTTAAATACAACATACTGCCCAATTTTACTATTTCTTTCAGATTATGTTTTAAAATTAAGGTTTCCACTAAGAATTTTTTTAGCAAGAACTATGGCTAAACATATTCTCATCCTCTGTTTAATTAAAAAAAAATTTTTTCTAGACATAATTAATTTAAGATTGTTTTCTGTTTGATGTGATCAGTTCTAAACACAATAATGGTAGAATGCGAAGGTGAAGGTTCGGGGGGGGGTGAGACAAAGTGAAAATGAGTTAGGTTAGAAGAAGCAGCAAACAAGGAATCACCTGAATGACAGGAGCAAACAGTTTAAGCCATTGCAAAATTTCTAGAAAAAGCTGATGCAAACACACCAATCCCAACTTGGTAATAAACATATTGTCTCCTGATATTTTCTTTTAATATTTATAATAAAAAATATGTACTCCTTATATATCACTATATTTTATAGATGTTAAGTTTGCTGAAACCTTTTCTTCTTCCCAAGAGAAGATGACCATGATTTTTAAATATTTTATAGGAGATATGAAATATTAAGCTACATCTTCTGACACTAGTCTTTGCCAAGTGAGATAAATTCTATAGAATTTAATTTTTAATGTATATTTGCAACATTTCAATTTGTAATTTGATTTTCTTTCTGCATGTCCAGCACTATAGGGCAATGGACTGTTGGTGATGAGGATATCCAAAAACAAAACAAATTTAACTAAGCATCCTACTCAAGAATTATGGGAAAAATGACTTTGGAACTTCAAAGTCTATGAGAAAATAAAAGGAGAGTTCACATTACATCTACAGAAATTAGCTAGTTTGTGAAAGTATAGATCATACATTTAATTACATATGTTCACTGACAGCAGAGATTTTAGCAATCAAACAACAACCACATCTCAAAAGCAATAATTGAAATAACTGAAACTACCTCAATCACCACATAATTACCCAACACTGGAGTGAATGCCACAAGACTGAAAGTCCCAGTTTTAAAATTAATTTAGTTTTCTTAACTGTTAAGAAGTTTTTTTCTTTTTTAAGGAATATTTATTGGATGTACGTGGAGAATGTTAACTTATAAGAAGGCAAAGAGGATACTTCATTTATCCACTTGACAAATACTGATTGATTACTGAATAGATGCAAGGCATTTGCATTTTTTATCATTGCATAACAAATTATCATAAATTTGGCAGGCTTAATACACACACATTTATTATCTCACAATTTTTTTAGATCAGGAATCCCAGCATGGCTTAGGTGGATCCTCTGCTTCATAAGGTTGCAATCAAGAAATAGTGCTGGGGTCTCATCTGAAGCTTGACTGGGGAAGGATCTACTTGCTAGCTCATGTGGTTATCAACAGGAGTAAAATCCTTAAACTGTCTGATGAAGGCCTTAGCAATGTGTTGGCTATCAGTCAGAGATCACCCATATTTTCTTGTCAGATAGGTCTATCCATATGGCAATATGATTCATCAAGACCAGCAAAGGAATCAACAGTCATGGCCAGCCGGCAAGATGGAAGTTAAAACCTTCTATAATATAGTCATGGAAACATCATCATATCACCTTTACCATATTCTATTGGTTAGAAGCAAGTCACAGGTCCTATCTACAACCAAGGTGAGTGATCAAAATACTATGAGGCAGGACAGCCTTCTTAGGGTCTATGACATCACTGTTCCAGGTGCTGGGAAAGAGTATCGAATAAGAAAGCCAAGATACCTATTCTTATGGCAAATATAAAATATGACAAAAAATGTAAGTAACACATTAATAGCCTTTTCTTATCCCGTATCACTTTGGGTTGATAATAATTTTGTGTATACAGAGACTTTGCTGTCTGTGTTTATATGATGAACTGAAAGCAAGGGAGAAAATTAACTATGAGATTAATAAAGTTATGCAAACATGAAGCAATGAGATTCCATTTTGGCCTGGGATCAGTGGAATGAAAAGGAACCTGCAAATGCAGAAGATACTGGTAAGTGGCTGCCTTTAAAAAAGGGGCATAAAAGAGAAGAACACAATAAGGGTGGCTTCAAAGCTTTCAGCCTTAGTAATTGGGAGAATAATGATGTTTCTATAAACATACCCTAAAAGGAAACTTACTTGGAAAAAAATAATGAATTCATTTTAGACATAACAGATTGAAGGTAAAATAAAAACTTCAGGTGCAAATGCTCTTCAAAAAGTAAGAGAGGCAGAACTAAGTTTCAGAGAGATCAGAGTTCCAGAAATAGAAAACTGCCCTCCAAAAATAGTTACGCTTTGGCTGAGTGGAAAAATCCATTCCATCAAACTTTAAGAGTATGTAATGGGAATGATATTTCTTTAAAAAAGAATAATACATTTTGGTGTTAGAAGAGTCTTCAAGAATTATCTTGGTTTTATCTGCTTCAAATCTGAAACATGAAAAACCTGAGATCTTGAGACTTCTTTTCATACCCTGTATCTTTTCAGCTCTGTGCCTTTGTCACTGACAGCCCTCGTGGCACACATTCTCCCTTCACCCTGCCTAAATATTGAGTAGGGGTTTAATACTTTGGTACTAGCTCTGGTACTAATTAGCAGTCACAAAACATAGGCAAGTTACTTTATTCCTCTGAGTCAGATACCTTTTCTACATATGGGAATCATCGCGTGTGCTACCAACTTTACTGAGTTTTCATTAATACAAATGGCTGACTGATATGAACAGTTGTGATAAATTAAAATGGAACTAGTATTAATAATATTATTATTAAAGATTCTGGTGATGATACTATTTTTCCTTTTATATTTGTTATAAATGTTACAAACTATAATTTTCAAACTGTTTCACATTTAGCTCTTCTGAGTTAAGAGAGACTTTAAGTTTTAAGGGAAAAGATAATAAAAATACCAACTTTTAAGTATCATAACACTTTTCAACACTGGGATTCTCTCTCTCCCTCTCCCTGTACCCCTACCCCTCACTATCTGTCTCTCTAAAATAAATAATCTTTAAAAACTAAAAATAAATAAATAAATAAATAAATAAAATAAAAATATTTAGATAGCCAAAGCAAACATGTACTTAATTATTTTGATGATTCAGGAAAAAAATTTTTTTTGTGTTTTTTTTGTTGTTGTTATCTAGAATATTTCGTACATATGGACTCAGTCTAAGATGAGTTAGTAGGATTTGGAAATCAACACTAAGAGTGTTAGCAGGAAGTCTTTGGGCTCACAAGTGGTAATATTTTTCCTTTTATTTTTCTAACTTTGCTGTTACAATTTGCTTTATCTTTTTCCTTTGAGATATTTTGAAGCTGCAGCATATTATAACAGACAGATGATTTCTATAGAGCCCCAGTTACCAGTGGGCATGAACTGCAGCTCAAACTCCTAGCACCTGGCTGAAGGAGAGTTATAGCCAGATCTAAGAGGAGTACACAGACCAAAGTTGAGCTCAAGAAAAGCTGAACCAGCCAGGGAGAGAGAACTCTGAGTTACATCAGCTGTGCCCTCTAGCTAGGGATATCAGCTTACTTGCCCAGCAAGCTAAAACCAGGGAGGAAAGAAGACACTGTGCCGGAGGGCGGAGGAACCAGCTCACATTATCTCCAAGTTCTCTATGTCTTTCTATCCTCCAGGACATCATGTAAATCATATTTCTACCCCCCAAAACTCAGCCACCATCCTGGGAGAGAACCTGCAGTTGTAAGGAAGAACTAAAATCTGAAAGCCTGAGCATTCTTTCCTAGGAGTGCTGAACAAAATCTGTAGGGACTCTATGTCTAAATTGTAGGAAGAGATGATATGTGAAACAGGAAATGATTACAAGACCCGTCTCAGCCCCCACCACCTTCCAGCTAAACAATGGGTTGAGAGAGAAAGTAAATTAGTTATTGATACAGAAAAGAAGCTACGGTTTTTCCAAACATCTTAGTTATGGTATCAGTCAATTTTGGAGATCTAAGTAAATGGGTTTTAGCCACCAAAATAAAGCATGTCAAGAGGTTGCCTATTTCTTCTCAGCCCAGATACGTTTTAAGATAGTAAAGGAAAGAAAAATTGGCTTTCTAAATCTTTCACTAGCAGAACAGAGCTTAACCCAAAGTGAAATTTAAGGTCACAGCTGGTTTGGTTTGAAGAGCCTCAGAAAGTTCCTTCTACTTTTCTTTCTTTTCCTCCTCTTTCCCTTGAGCCAAATTTGTATCTATTTTTCCCAGTTACAGGGACAGAAATTCCACGCCTAGCTTCATGTCTTGGATTAAAGGGAAGAGAAATGAAATAAGAATTACAGTGATTTTAATGTATTCTAAGCTCTGTTCTGGGTGATTAAAATAGAAGAGCACAGCAGCTCGGGTTATTTATGGAGCCCTTACTTGGTGCTGTACATCGTGTATGGTATATACATTATCTCATTTAATCTTCATATTTCACACCAACCCAGAAGGTATTTATCTCCATTTTACAGATGAAGACACTTGGGATTAGAGAAGATAAAAGACTTATCAAAAACCACAAGTATATTAAGTGGTAAAGCAGAAATGAAAATCCATGTCTCTCATTCCAAAACTAATGTCCTTTCCATCAATCCAATTAATCTTACAGAAGCACTTAAATTGCAAATACTCTTAAGAGGTATTTCTCCATAATTTCTTACCAATAATAACAGAAAATTCTGGATGAACACAACAAAATCAGAATTCCTGAAGAAAGCCATCTGAGGAAAGGTACCTATGAAGGGAGAACTGGGCACTAATGAAGAACCGTTGTTACTACAAAATTTCCTATAGCACAAACTCAATCTATACTGCCTACAACAGTGCCAGGAATATAGTGAATGCTGAATAAATTCTTGCTAATTAAATAGTTGTCATTTCTCTGATGTTCTTGTTCTCACTTGCTCAACACCACATCTTTCAGGCAATTAACCTAACTAGACTTCAAACATGGTGCTGCTCTCTTACCAGGAATGATTTTAAGGGAACTGACACCAGTGCCAACACCAATTTATATAAATGAAAATGGGTTCTGGAATTTACATCTCACTTCCGACTCTTGGACCCTTGCCCATTTGGTTCTGTATTTTACTAGGTGTGTATCTCCTGGGGGATAGAACTCTCATCTACCCTCTGTCGCTATGATAAAAATTAGGATAATCAGATGCATGTTAACCTTGAATAGACACTGTGAAAATTCTTCCCCTGGAAGAGTGTAACTTCAAACAATTTTATTCTGTTGAAAAATGCATGTGTAAACGTTTGTGCAGGATACCTACAAGACTGCAAGGCAAGTTCAAACACTAGCCTCAGGCAACTAAACTGATGAAAAGAGGCATAGAAACTGGAAACAGTTAAAAGAATAAAAGAAAAGTAAAGGAAGAAATTATAATAAACTTGTAACAAGAGCCTATAAGTTTTCTTGGTGGAACAATTCTGATTGGACATAGGCAGGAGAGGAATTGTTCTGTAAGTAATGTAGCACCAGGGGCTTGTGTTAGATTTTTCTAGTTTCCTTTACAATGACTCTCTCCATCACTGAGCCAAATGCATACTCATAATTACACACCCTTAGTTACTTTGCCTTATCTCACTGTCCCAGGGCATGACTCAAACATCCTCCTCCTATACTCTTAGCCAAGAGAGGCTTAAGTAAGGGGTTAGCCTCTCAGGAACAATGGCATACTGAAGAGTTCATTTCAAGAGAGTCTAGTGTTGGATCACTAGTGTTCTAGTGATCCAAATGGGTGGATCAGTCTTAGTAGAATTCTTAAATTCTAGTAGAAATTCTAAACTTAGTAAAGTTCTTAAATTCAGGAAAAGAGGGGCGCCTGGGTGGCTCAGTGGGTTAAAGCCTCTGCCTTCGGCTCAGGTCATGATCTCAGGGTCCTGGGATCGAGCCCCACGTCAGGCTCTCTGCTCAGCAGGGAGCCTGCTTCCCCTTCTCTCTCTGCCTGCCTCTCTGCCTACTTGTGATCTCTCTCTGTCAAATAAATAAATAAAATCTTAAAAAAAAAAATTCAGTAAAAGATATCATGAAGAAAATGGTACAAATTGATGACAGGTCAGGCAGCAATGGGTAAGAAATACTAGAGCACAGGCTGTGCAGCTAAACAAAATAGTGATCAAACCTTGTCTCAAGCACTTACTGACTGCATAGCTTTGGGTAACATCAATAAATGAGCAAAAATCATCAGACACAAAGTTGGCAATTATACACTGCAGTTACAGTTATTATCCCTTGTCATTAAACAATATCATTAAGATATGCAGCAGTGTCTGGCAGGCTGCTCTTGCTCAGTAAATGTTAGTTTAGTCAGAATCTGCATTCCACAGAACCAACTCATAAGAGCATCCCTGGTGCCTGATTATTTAGAATGAAAATATACCATTCGTGCAACATAACAGAGTAAGACATTATTCTTTTTCTTCTGTGAAAGAAATCTGATTAAATTTTTCATAAGTTGCTCCTTTTAGTGTTACAGTGCTGGAATTTTTTGTAAAAGTCAAGTCCGGGAAAAGATGAATATCAAAACTCATCCACTGAACCCTCTTCTACTATTTAAGGGAAGTGTCAACATGAGAAACTAAAAACATTAATTTTGCATAACCATATATGCAGGCAGGTGGAGTGGAGGAAAACAGAGCATTTTTCCCCCAGTTCTGATTTCACTAAATCCAGTGACTTTTTATCTTTTAAAGATAGAGTAGTGCCCTGGGAGTCATATCACTTACTCTGCCAATTTGTGAAGAGAAAGCTTGTATTTTTGGTAGTGGGAACGGCCGATAAATCTGTTAAAGATCTTGATATCTCTACCAATTCTGAAGAAATAAAGATGTGAAAAGAGGATAGGAAACACATTCAACAAAAAGGACTTTTTTACCACATTACAGTAGCTTAGAGGTAAAGATAATAAAGAAAATAATAACTCGCGGTATTATATTGGGGTCGATAACTAAATATGTTTCAGGTAAACTTAGATCGATGCTATCAGAGCTGTTAGTTTTAGACTGGGGGTGGAAAGACTGTAGTATTTGAAGAAATGACTGTAAATAATACCTGGAATCCAACAGAGGAGAGGGATGACCCTGAGAGAGAAAAAGAGGCAGCACAGTTCCTGTAGATGCAATGGAAGCCAACAAGGCTGCAGCTAAGAACAAATGATTCCATAATTCAACCTTAGACTGGCTGTCTTTGTGCTGGGATACAGACAGATAGACACAAGATTGCTGCAGGGCCTCTATACCCCAGAGACGTGATCTGAATGTTTCTATATATGTATTTGTGAGGTGTGTGTGTGTGTATATGTGTGAAGGAGAGAAAAAAGAGAGAAGGAGGAGAGCATCAATCTATCAGGCTGGAGATAATCCTCCGTGTACCTTTAGTGACCTCCTCCTCGTATTCCAAATCATAATATGTATTCCAATTTGACAATGATAACCTGACTTCCTTGTCTTCAAAACTCTCAGTCTTCACACCTGACAGGACTGCTATTGTTCTTGGAGCTCTTGGGGCTTCCCAGTCTTTCTCATCCACATAAGTAAGATTTGCCATTTCAAGTACCTTTTTTTTAATTGAGTTGGTGACATTCTTAAAAAATATATTCTCTAATCTCTTAAATATAATATACTGAACATAACCTAAGTCTTTTCTGATGACTGAGTCATTATAATGAGCACTCATTATAATACTGCAGATTGCTGAGGGATGTCGAGCTATAAGCCCCTACATTAAATGGCTCTTGTGTGTTGCACACTGCTTTTTTTGGTATCTATTTTATAACTGCCTTTTTTGTCAATATTAGGCTATAACCTGTCATTGTGTCACCCATATGAGTCATTGCAACTAGTTACTTAAATGCCTTGTAACCTGAGAAAAAAAGACAAACTTTCTAAAAGTGTATGTTGAAAAGAGACAATAAATTCTAATGAGAATCTGAAGATCTCTTCTTACAATAAGTGCCAGAAATTTCATGTATAAATGTTATGGCATGATGGATAAAGTGTGATATAACTTAAATCTGAGATAATGCTTAAGGTTGAAGAAATTCTAAGAAAACAAATTTGACATTAGTTTAATAATATATTGATCAAATCAATCTGTTTTAATATAGCAGGAAAAAAGCCACAAGTTTTCACAAAAACGTGATTATTACAGTGTGATCCACGGATGCTTTTTACTCGTACTCCTTTTTGAATATTTGATAGAGGGGTGGCAGAATCTAGAGACCACCTGGGATTGAGGTAGAGTGACCAAGTCAATTCCATGGTTTTGTTCTTCCTAGGTTAGTGGTAATCAGCAGTACTGAATTTGATTCACTCAGGAAGAACGGTAACCCTGAACATTACCAAGAAGAGCACAAACACTGAAAGTGGATGTGGCAAGAGAAAGCAAAGTTTAGCAATGTCCAGGGGAAGGACCCAGTAGCAAGAATACTAATTAATTAATTAAATAAACTAAATATTTATGTAAAACTTAATGTATACTGGGCACTCTTCTAGATGCTGGAAATATAGTGGAAAACGAACTATACAAATATCCCTTCCCTTGTGGAAATTACAGTTGAACGGACAATACTCAAGATAAGCTGGATAAATCCCATCTGTCTTGCAGGAGGACCCTACTTAACAGTTGGAGGTAAAATGAAAAGGGTCTAGTACCTTTGAAATGCAGATTGGATATCCAAGTGACAACCCAGAAGGCTAGGTTTAAGGCAGGGTTCTGATACTAAAGCTAGAACAAATATAAATAAATAAATATATATATTTATTATATTTATATATTATATTGACATCATAAACAACCTAAATATGTTATCTCACAATTCTGGAAGCCAGAAGTCTGAAAACAAAGGTGGGCAGGGCCATGCCCCTTCCAAAGGTTCTAAGCAAGAATCCATCCTTGCCTCTTGCAGCTTCTGGTGGCTCCAGGCATTTCTTGACTTGGGGCTACATAACACTAATCCCTTTGTCCATTTTCAGATTAGTTCCTCTCGTCTCCCTGTATCTCTCCTCTGGGTATCTTTTCTAAGGACACTTGTCATTGGATCTAGGGTCCAACCTAAATTCAGGATAATCCCACCTCAAAATCCTGAATTTAATTACATGTAAACACACTATTTCCATAAAAGGTCATATTCACAGGTTCCAGGTGGACTTATCTTTTTGGGGGACTACTATTCAACATACTATATCATATTAATGAAACTTCCTGAGATCACAAAATTCTTTGTACATACCTGATTTTCTCATTGCATTATTACTATTTCTATTTTTATCATCTTCACTAGTCTCAGTTCCTGAAAGGCAAAGATGATATTCATTTCCACATTTTCATCCCCAAATCCTCCTCAGTCCTTCATACATATAGATACTTAATTTATTAAAAATATGCCAATAAATTAGTGAGTTTTCCACATAAACTCTTTATTAGAGTTGGAGGTTTGGGGATGTAAGCAAACAAAATTGATTCTAGCTAATAGGAAACGGAGAAAATAACAACAAATTGGACTGGGATAGTTCCCAGAATCAAAGAAATAGCTAAAGAACCAGGCTTAAAAAGAGAAAGAGCCAAGACAGCCCTGGGAATCCAGATAGTACATGCCAGTGCACAATTTCCTCAGGGAACTGTGCTACCACTATGCTGTCCAAAACAGGAAATACTACAAAAAATTGGCTATTTACATTTTCATTAATTAAATTAAATAAAACTAAAACTCAGTTATTCGGTTATAGTAGCCACACTTCAAGCGCTCAGCCAGTAGTCCCGTATGACTAGCAGCTATTATGTTCAATAGCACAGATGTATAATATTTCCATGATTGCAGAAATATCTATTGGAAAGCACTGTGCTAGAAGGAGTCAGCCTTTACATGAATCAGCTCCACCCATTTTTGCATCCCATGTCATGCCACTGAAAATTAAAATTCTGGAGACAGCTTCTCTGGCTGAGCCTGAGTTATACATCGACTATTTTATGAGGATTGTACAGAACACATCAATGGAGAGCAATAACCAGACTACAGATAATAGAGAACACATAATTTCTCCAAAGGGAATTGCAGCTCTAATATTAGAAGCAGGAGTGGAATCTGGGTGGACAAAGAAATAAAAATGTGTACTATATATACCTATTCTCGCATGTTCGTATATTCACTGTAATTTTAATATGAGAATGAAGATGGGATTGCCAGATATTCTTCATTTGTCAGTCAGCTTATTACAACAGAAGGCAACCTCTTTAAAACACCCGTTCCCTAAACAGGCATCTGGGCTGGGGTACGCAGAGCTATTTAATCCCATGCCAAAAATCCTGGCAGGTAGGGCAGAAACAGAAAGAGCTCTGGAACCATTTTCCTGGTCTCTTTATGTATGAATTACACTTTTCCTTTAAGCCCAGTCTGGTGATAAAGGAACTGAATATTCTTATCAAGTTTGGGAATGCTAGCATTGCTGGCTTCCAAGGGTCACTTTTTACTATGCAACAGCCTTCAGCTTCAGCAGGGAAGGAGGAGGGAGAAAGAGGTTTTTTGTTGTTTTTTTTTTTATCAGTACAAAGCACCACCAATACATTCATTTTCACTATACAAACTGCCTTTGTTCAAATATTTCTAGCTTGATTTATGATTGCAGATCATATCTCCTGGTTGCTTGTGGTCTGTTGGTAGCATGCAAGCAGGAAACAATATCTGAACTATAAACTGGTTGCAGCATGAATTTCACAGTCAATCCAAGAATTCAGCACATCTCTCTCTACCAAGGTTTAGACAAGAAAAAAACAGTCATCTAAGGCATGAAAATACTAATCTGAAATGGAGATAAGGGCTGGTAAGCAAGAGCCTGGACTTTGGGAATAAATGAAACAATAAATGAATGGCAATTATTCATTGTCATGAAGGTCACCAAGTTAGATGCTACCTCTTAGTTTTTGCTTTCTATACTAGTTTTGGAGCCTTTTCTGTTGAGGAGAGGTTCACATTTGCTAGCTGTTTGCAGCTATTATGATGTGCTCTTTATCAATGTTACAGAGTGGAAATTATTTATATTTGGCTCTATGAACCTTCAGCTCCAAGGGACATGCCTAAAATTAGCATTGGAAAATCACCCCTGGACTCAGTAGAACTGATGAAGATGTCTGTTTTCAGGGAACACCATAGCTAGAGGAAAGCTTTCTTATGTAAAGAAATAAATAGCAGTCCACTGCTGAGGATAACTTAAGGACAAAATCCAAAAGTCAAAGAAAAAAAGGACCCACATCTACTGGGCCACAGAAAACCAGAGTAGGATGCTTCTGAAAAGAAATCATTACTCTTCCCAGTTCCCCACAGACCACAATCTCACATTATCCCACTTAAGAGCGAGGGAGTTTTACAGAAAATTATTTAGCACAGATATACTGCACAAAGGACTATAAGGTCCAAAATCCCTGGTCAGGTTTGCAAAGGAGTGATTTGCAACTCAGTCCTTAAATGGGTTTCACTACCAGTCTCCTTCATGGTCTCTAAGACCCAGGTATGGCATAAAGAGAACACAGGCATCATTTCTTACATCTCAGAATAAACCGCTTATGGGCCACATCTGGGAATACAGAGTTGATTCCAGAACAAGGTAGTTTTTCAGCCCCAGCCCCCCTGGGAAGTTGTACAGTAGAAAAGCTTTTACTTTCTAACATTTTCATTATCTTGTATTTATTGTTATTATTTTGATTTTGCTTCATTACACTGATTGTGGTGGTTGCCTTTGTCTATTATGACTGTTATCTAGCTCAACTTTCCCAAAAACCCATAAAGAGCCTCTTCTTCATTATATATGCCCCAAAGGTAAATCGACTTAAAAATGAGTTTTAACAAGCAATCCTTACCCTGACAAATAGTTCTCTCCTTTTGTTACCGGGAAAGATAGACTAGAGTAGAGCAAATCTAAATAGGATGTTAAAATGGGATGTTTCAGATGGCCTGCTCTGGGGACCTGCTCAAGGTACATTTTGGAAATGTGCCTTCATTATGGAAAGTGGCAGTCAGTACTTGCTGACAAAGGTCCTTTAGCTTTCACTCTGACACATGCTAATTCCTGGGATCATGACTTCCAGACTGTTGGCTCAGTGCTCTCTATTTCTAACACACCCCACAAGAAGTTACTAGCACAATTACAGGGTGTGGTAGTTTATTCTATCAGAATTTTGCTGGCTATCTTTAAGAAACAACCAAATAAAATATTTTAGTTTAAAAAATAAGAACCAATGGCAAATTATTTCTATTCATTTATTTTCCCAATATATAAGTGGAAAGAGAAAGGAAGAGCAGAAAGGAAAATCAAAAGTAACTGCCTACTAGGTCAGGAATTTGACATACACTGTCTCTTTCATCCTCCCAGCAACCATCAAACCCATCTTACAAATGAGGAATGTGAGGTTCTGCAAGGTTAAGTCACTTGCTGTGGCACATAACTGGTATGATTACTAGAAGAGGCTTTTCACAATTTTTGCTGTCTAAAGTTCTGGAAAGTAGAACTCTGGACTTTCTGGCAGGTTGAATGTGGGGACTGAGAAAGAGGACATTAAAGAAGAACTCAGGGGGGCATCTGGGTGGCTCAGTTGGTTAAATGTCTGCCTTCAGCTCAGGTCATGATCTCAGGGTCCTGGGATCAAGCCCCACATCAGGCTCCCTGCTCATCCGGGAGTGTGCTTCTCCCTCTCCCTCTGCCCCTTCCCACCTCGGTCTCTCTCCCTCTCTCTAATAAATAAATAAAATCTTAAAAAAGAACAACAACAACAACAACAACAATAACTCAGGGAAGCATTTCCAAAGGGGCTCGTGTTATCAGGATGCAAGTGGATGTCACACATACATACAAGAAGAGCTGTCTTCAAATGAGTTTGGACTTTATCAAGAATTCTTGGGCTTGAAATGCTAATGTAACTGACTTTCCAAGAAAGTGATGGTGTACGTAGGGTTCCAAAATGTATACTAACTACCTTAGATCACAGAGGATCTCGAAGGCTCAGTGTTATACAATTCTACTCTGAAAACCCCTATACTGAGTTGCCCAGAAATTGTGCTCATTAAAACATACACAAAGAAAACAATTCAAATGTTATCTTTGGGTAAAAGGGAAACTTACCGTCTCCTTTAAAGCAAAAAAATACGGTTTTCCTAAATTTTTATTGTTTTTGACTGTGACTTTTAAAAACTATGATAATAAGAAGGAAGTTTCTAAATATCCCAGATCTCCCACTTTCTGGATATATGGAGGGATTTACAACCCCGCTCACTTGAAGCTAGATATAATTGTGTAATTTACTTTCACTAATGGCATGGAGGCATTAGCAGTGTGTCCCACTCAAGTCAGAAGATTTCAAAATCTGTATGGGCTTTGCCATGTTCTCTTTCCCTGTCATGATTGACTGGCCATGAGCCATAACAAAGCCTCCTTCTTCCCTTGGTACTCCAGATTGAAGAAGACACAGAGCAGAGCCCCCAGCCAACACCTGATGGACAAGTATTAGATAAATAGATAGATAGATGGATGGGTGGAGGGATGGATGGATGGATGGATGGATGGATGGATGGATAGATAGCTTGTTCTGAGTCACTGAAATTTAGTCTATCTGATGAATCTAATAACTTAGGTAGCATGTCATAGTATGCAAAATGTCACACAGAAAATAAGAAATGACAGTATCAAGTTTTCATTATTATTTGCCAACTTGGTAAATAGTTGCAAAATTCATTCGACTCTACGGGGCACCTGGGTAGCTCAGTGGGTTAAAACCTCTGCCTTTGGCTCAGGTCATGATCTCAGGGTCCTGGGATCGAGCCCCACATCAGGCTCTCTGCTCAGCAGGGAGCCTGCTTCCTCCTTTCTCTCTGCCTGCCTCTCTGCCTACTTGTGATTTCTCTCTCTCTGTCAAATAAATAAATAAAATCTTTAAAAACAAAATTCATTCGACTCTCTTCAGAGTCTCTGGGAAAATAATAAGTGCCTTACTCACAGAATTGTTCTGAGAATCAAATGAGAATATCCAAGGATGTTATTTGTAAGCTATAAAGCACATTACCTGTAAAAGGTCTTATTCTTTTTTAGGTTTTAGATGTGATGAAAAAATCTATCAACAATTAATGGCATATTATATTTATATTCTTGTGGTTCCTATCAATTTTAATACTAGTGGCCAGTGGACATAATTCACACTCGTATTTAGTCTACCTATGTTCTATTTATCTCAGACCTTATTAAGAATCAATCATATTATTTAGTTACCTTCAACTATAATAAATATAAATGCCATTTATACTTATTTAACCTTATCTGGCTACTAATTGTTAAATTATAAAGGCACAAAATGATCATAAAAAGAACTTGTATGTTCCAAATACATCTTTATCTTTATTCTAAGTTCAGCTCATTTTCCTAATTCCCACTATACACTGATTGTAAGTCAATTTCCCCTAACAGATGTATTCACTAAGAAACAAAGCCAGAGACAAGGACTGGTAGGAAGTAGGAAATGCATGGCTCTGACTGTTTAGGAGAGCCACAAGGCTATCTAATCAACACTTTACTAAAGTGGAAGGAACATCTACAGAGAGTGCTTTACTGTCAGGAAGAACCCAATGTCACGTTCACTTCAGAACTGCCTCTTTCATAGTCTCTCCATCACTTCTCTATTCTGAGCCTTCTGCATCACTTGGCCTGGACCACTGTAATGTACCCTATTGGGGCTTCCTATCTTCAAGCACTTACTTCCAAATATGCCCACATTTGTTCCAATTATCTCTATGTTCCATTAAAATATGAAGATAGCCATGTTACTTTCTTTCTCAAAATAATTTAATGGTCCCAAAGCATTTAACTGCAGAGGGACTAGAACCTACCTAATCAGCCTAAGACTTCAGATCTTACCTGTCTGGGTAAATAGGGTGAAAAGTAATTCAACTCCCATCTTACTGATATATGGAAAGTTCCTTACACTATCCCTGAATTCAGTAGCACTGTTAAAAATTTAACTTTAATGCACATCTCTAATCCATGAGGATTGAGGCTATCATGTGCATAGCTGGACCATTTCTCTCTGCCAAGGAGGCTGACAGGAACTGGCTAGATGGACAGTGTTTGCTGCACATTCCTCCCACTAATATTCGTTTGTCCCCTTCTTAGAACTTGAATAAAGGCATTAGAATCCATTACCATGAACAGGATGTCAATTTCAGAAGCCCAATCCTTTCTTAGATCTAAACTTACCCACAGACTCAACCAAAAAAAAAAAAAAAAAGTAAGTATTTCTCCAGGTTTAGAAAATACAAATTCCTAAGGAAGAAAATAGTATTGCAAGTCCCATAATCTTATGTATATTGCTTTTAAAATTTCTTTGACAGAGGCCTTAAAATGTGATAGATACATCAATCTGATCAAACTTGCAAAGAATACAGAATCCTTAATAGAGTCAATTATGCAAATTGCCTGCTAATGAAATTTAATGTCTGAATGTGTCCAAAGAAAGAAGCTGCTTGCTACTCGGTTCCATCCCTGCTGTCTGGCTCCCAACTAGCTCTACCCAATGCAAAGCACTGAAGGAAGATCAGGTGGTGGGAGGAAGAGAGAAGACACTGTATTTCTTCCGCTCTTTTTGCCTCCTCTAGCACGTTTCTATAGCAACTATATCATTTCCATGGCTCCTTGATAGTCCCACCCTCTGTGACTCAGGTCCCATTAGCTAAACTTCATCCCAATTGAGCTTCTCGCTCTCACCAGATGAACCTCACTTCTAAATTCTGAAAACAGTATCCTCCAAGCCCTAGGAATGTCAGATACTTCCTCCTACTGCTGATCAGTAACACTTCATTTGGGTTCTCCATTTTGTGATCACTTATGTAATCTATTAACTATTTTAAATTCCCTTCTATTAAAATACAAAGAATGGTTTTAATGCCCTGGGTGGACCCTGACTGATACAAAGAATGTCCATTAAAAAAAATCAGCCTCAAAAACAAACAAACAAGATTGGCACAGAAGTAACCAACATCAGAGCCAGAGTGACCATTCAGGCAAATATTCAGGGATGTGGCCTCTCTTGTCCTAATGGCAGCCTATAAAGAAATGGCTGAAGCAGGCATTCACGCTCTCCTTGCCTAGATTCAGTAATGCTTTTAAGATATCTCAGATTATAATTTTGAAACTCATGTAGTTTTGTCTACACAAAGTGTACTAACCAGTGGATACAAGTGTCCTATCCCCTGGTAATGCTTTATTTGCATTTTAAATTTTTAAAAAATCCTTCTAGTTTCAACCATCAGAATCTGAAAGAATGGTTAAGTGTGAGACAGCCCATGAAAGTTTGATATTCCTCTTCATTTACCAGAACATCAGAATTCTGAACCCAAAGCCTAAAAACCCAAAGCCTAAAATACATACAGTTCCCCTACCCAACAAATATCTAACTGACCAGCCAACCTTCTACAGGCCTCAACCAGCTAGGATGTTGCAACATTTTCCTTAACTAGAAATTCTGTAAGCGAAATGTGCCCTACTTCACTCACAGAGAACTTTTGAAAATAAAATGAGATTATACATATAAAAACACTCTTTGAATATTACATAGCCATAAAAAAGAATGAGATCATGCCATTTGCAACAATATGGATGAACTTAGAAGGTATTATGCTAAGTGAAATAAGTCAGAATGAGGAAGACAAATACCATATGATTTCACTCATATGAATCTAAAAAAAAAAACAGAAAACAAAACAAACTCACACTGAATAAACAACAAAAGAACAAAATCAGACCTATAAATACAAGAGAACTGATGGTTGCCAGAGGGGAGGGAAGTGGGGGGATAGGCAAAATGGGTGAAGGAGAGTTAGAGATACAAGCTTCCAGTTATGGAATGAGTAAGTCACGGAATAAAAGGCATAGCATGAGGAATATCATTAATGATACCGTAATAGTGTTTTATGGTAACAGATGGTAGCTATACTTGTGGTGAACACAGCATAACATACAGAGAAATTGAATCACTATGCTGTATACCAGAAACTAAGTAACATGTGTGTCAACTATACTCCAATAAAAATTAAAAAAGAAAAAAAAACACTCTGAGTTACCAAAGATAACAATAGAAATCATAAAGTGTATTGACATTGACTTTTTCTTTGTTAACTTAAATCTCTTAACTAGATACATAATATAGAATAGCTGAAAGAAGGGGGCTTGGGTGGCACAGTTGATTAAGCATCTGACTCTTAGTTTCAGCTCAGGTCCCGATCTTGGGTTGTGAAATAGAGTACCACATCAGGTTCTGTACTTGACACAGAGTCTGCTTGAGATTCTTTCTCCCTCTCCCTCTGCCCCTCCCACTCATGCTCTCTCTCAAATAAATAAAGCTTTAAAAAAAATAGTTGAAAGATATGTATATTCCATGAAGAGCAGACGATAAGCTCACTGACCTAGTTAGATTTCACTCTAGCTTCACTTAATGTAAGTCAGAACATTGGTTTTTTTTATATTTTGTTTTTTATTTTACTTATTTTTTAATTTAATTTTTATCTTATTTAAATTCAATTAATTAAAATATAGTGTATTATTAGTTCCAGAGGTTGAGTTCAGTGATTCATCAGTTGTATATAATACCAGTGCTCATTACATCACGTGCCTTCCTTAATGCCCATCATGCAGTTACCCCATCCCCCCAACCACCTCTCCTCTACAGCAACCCTCAGTTTGTTTGCTATAGTTAAGAGTATCTTTATGGTTTGTCTCCCTGTCTAATTTCATCTTATTTTATTTTCCCTCCCTTCCCCTACGATCCTCTGTTTTGTTTCTTAAACTTCACATATGAGTAAAATCATATAACTGTCTTTCTCTGATTGACTTATTTTGCTTAGCATAATACCCTCTAATTCCATCCACATCGTTGCAAATGGTAAGATTTCATTTTTGATGGCTCAGTAATATCCCACTGTGTGTGTATGTATGTGTGTGTGTGTATATACACACACACATATACCATATTCTCTTTATCCATTCATCTGTCAATGGACCTCTGGACTCTTTCCATAGTTTAGCTATTGTGGATATTGGTTCTATAAACATTGGGATAAACATGCCCCTCCAATCACTACATTTACATCTTTTGGGTAAATACCTAGTAATGTAATTGCAGGGTCATAAGGCAGCTCTATTTTTAACTTTTTTAGGAACTTCCATACTGTTTTCCAGAGCAGCTGTACGAGTTTGCATTCCCACCAACAGCGTAAGAGGGTTCCCCTTTGGGGAGCCTGGGTGCCTCAGTTAGTTAAGCATCTGCCTTCAGCTCAGGTCATGACCCCAGGGTCCTGGGAGAATCCCTGCTCAGCGCGGAGCTGCTTCTCCCTCTGCCCCTCCCCCTTTTTGTGCTTCCTCTCCCTCTCTCAAATAAATAAAATCTTTAAAAAAAAAGAGAGAGAGAGTTCCTCTCTCTCTGCATCCTCACCAACATCTGCCATTTTCTGACTTGTTTTAATTTTAGCCATTCTGACTATTGTGAGGTGGTATCTCATTGTGGTTTTGATCTGTATTTACCTGATGCCAAGTGATGGTGAGCATTTTTTTATGTGTCTGTTGGCCATTTGTATGTCTTCTTTGGAGAAATGTCTGTTCATGTCTTCTGCACAATTTCTTGACTAGATTATTTGTTCTTTGGGTGCTTTGGGTGCTGAGTCAAAGTCAGAACATTAACTGCAATATTAGACTAGCGGTATATTTTTTTAAAAAAGGAAGAGTATATTAAATATAAGAAGAACTATATTAAAGTCCATTTTGGGCTCCTACAGAATACAAATGACTTAGGATAGCACATGGGCATATAAAACTTTTTATTAAGTTTCCTTAGAGAATAAAGAATTTTATGGAGAAAAAAATGTAAATAGAAAAAATATATAAATCCATATTAATTACAAAGCTACAAATATTTATTGGTTACTTCAAATACCTGATAAGCAACCAGAAACAGAAACAGAAACACAAAGTGTACTTTCAAGGAATTCAGTATAATAAGGAAGATAAATGTAAATATAAGTGATTCTATGGCAATATGAGAAGGGCAATAATAAAAAAATAAGTACAGGATATAGGAGGACAGAAAAGTGAATGATTACATTTACTTTTGGATTTCAAGGAAGATCTTCAGAGGAGATAATGCCAGGCCCTGATTTTGATGAACTGACTGGTTTTCTCCAGTAGATGGATAGTAGAGAAGAAAGGGAGAATTCCACACAGAGAAAAAAGGTATACAAAGGCATAAAAGTATGAAATCACATGGCACTTTCAGGGAATTATAAGTAGATCCATATATGAGGAATAGAGTTTGTATACATAGTAACACAAGAAGAGAAATGAGCAAGACAGAGAGGTTGCAGGGGTCACAACATGGGTGGCTGAACATTCAAAGCTAGTAAACTTTTGCCTTCTACATTTAGACAATTAGATGCCACAAGGTTCTACATAGTGGAGCATTATAACCAGATCAGTGTGTTAAAAAGGTGACTTTAGTGACTATGTAGAGAATGTACTGGGGTGAAAAGTAATAAGGGGCAATATAACTAGTTACACATATCCAATAAATTTGTAAAATACACACCCAAAGCTTTTACTCCTGGTAGGACACTTATGATCTCAAACAACTGGGCACCCAAAGAGGGACCACAGGTTAAAGAGTAGAAATTCTGCCTCCCCAGCATCACCCTGCATGTCTGAATTCTAAGCCTCTTCCTCCCTGCTTTGCTGTATCTGCCATTAAACTAGATCCATTTTCATTCCTCTGAGGCAAAAGCAATGTCATGATCTACCTAATTATCATGTCCAGACATGAAATGGGATAAACCCAACCAGACACCCCGAGGACTTTGGTGTACCTCTGCCAAGCATATGGAGAGGACAGGAGACAGAGGGTGCACAGAAGCGATGTTGGAAAAAGCAATGAACAAAGAAAGCTCCTTATTCCATGGTTAAAAATGAATAGCAAGAGGTTAATGTGAGTCCCTCTTGGCAAGAACATGTGCATCCCTACTGCTATCTATGGTATGTGGCACATAGCAGTATTTCAATAAATGTGGAAAGGAAGAAAGACCTAAAAAGGAGAATGAGAGAGTGGGAAGGAGAGGAAGGAAAAAGGGAGAAGGGGAGGGAGGGAAGAAGAAAAAGGAGGGAGGGAATAAAAAAAGAAGAACAGGAGGGAGGGAAAGAAGAGAGAAAGAGGTGAAACAAAAGGAAAATTTCATTAATTCTGGCAAAATACATTATCTAAATTCATAAAGGGACAAATTCTGAAAACTAAAAAATATAAACAGGCTTTATTCTACATATAAAATCATGATTAAAATCAGATTATTTTTCTCAACTCTAAGGTTTCCATTATGAACACAGATGTTGACAGTTAAGCCCTCGGGGAAATTCAGGAAGCCAGGAACTGCTCACTCAGCTGTGACACCACTGACAAAGATCTAAAAAGACTAGAACATTTGGTGAAGGAAAAAAAATACCACTGGATTCATGAACACTTTGATTTGATCAACAGTATTTTCTGATATGCAGAGAACACATGTCTGAAAGATGGACAAGATCAGCTGCCAAGAGGCTGAAGACATCAGTTCTGAAACCTTCTGGCCACTTCACCTTGGCTTGCCTTGGCTGCTTGTTAGTGATCCCGGAGGGATATATGTGCATTAATGTTGGTAGAAGCATAATTTGTACAGTGTATACGTTGAGGAAAATATCAAACTGAATCACTTCCTCTTCACTTCAAGTTGCTGTATCAGCAGTAGAATCCTTCCTCAGCTGCCTGAAGTTTGAAAGAGTAATTTTAGTTTTGTTTGTGTTTCTAATGAGCTTGGGGCCTTTGTGAAGAAAGTTAAAAGCATTTGAGTAAATGTTCTTACATCTTTTTGTCATTTTAAAATTCAATACATTGGGAAATCTGAGTTGTACAACATGTCAACTTCAGAGGAGCTAAATTTACAGCTCTACTCAGTCAGTACATTTTCTTTACAAGTCTACTGTATCAAGCTCATTAACCTGTAGATAGCTTTAAAGCCTTCTGCAAAAAACTAATTTACAATGACGAATGGGTTAGGTACTGAATGCCCTGATCTTATGTCTGTCCATTGTCAGAAGCTTATTTTAGAAAAGGAAAAGTGTTGTACTCAGTCCTCTCCAAAAATAAATTTGAAGCAGGCAATTCTTATTTCTCTTTTTGTTTCAATCTCATTTAACCAGAGAGCCAATTTTCTATAGTATTTAAGAACATAGCCTTATAGTTGGAGAGTATTTGAATCCCAGAGTTGTCACTCACTACGATGAATAATGTTGGTCTAAGTTACTAAGTATATCCATACCTTCGTTGTCCAAACAGTAAAATGAAAACAGTAATACTATCTATGTAATGTAAACCATCATTGGGAACATTAAATGACTTAACCCTTGGAAATTTCTTTCAACAGTGCCTGGTACATAGTAAGCACTCAATAAACATCATGTATAATAATAATACTTATCACTATTATTATTAATACTCAATACTATTTTTGCCAATCCTCAGCTGCTAACGTCCCTACCTTCTCATACCCTAAGTTATGTTCACTTCCAAATTCTGACTCTCCCCTCCCTCAGCTCTAACCTAATTTGACTTTTCCAAAAATTTTTATATTTTAATGCAGTACACATACATATAACTCTTCTCTCTCAATCTCTCTTTTACACACATATACAAACACACATCTTTTCACAAAACGATATTTACCTTTTATGCATATGATGGAATCGATGAGTTCTATTTTATTCTATTCTATTTAAAAAGAAACACTAATTAAATTGATTTCATAACCTAGAAATAGATTATGACCCACAGTTTGAAAAACAATATTCTAGAGAACAAATGCTAAACAGAAAAACTGCTATATTGTTAAAAGAGGATGTTAAGAAATAAGTTAGTCCTAGGAGAATAGGTTTGTTGTTATCAGAGGCCTAAAATGACTTAACCTAAAAGAAACGTGTAGGAGTGATGGATAGGTAAGAGAGCTATTGAACTGAAACAGATTCACTTCCATTCCCTAAATCCATGTTAACTGTGTCCCATTCCTGAGTCTGGTAAGTTCCTCTACCAACAACTATGTATGCAATACCTGTTCATGATTCTGAAAAAGGCATTAAAATAAGAGATACATTCGTGTCCATGAACAGTCCACCAATAATTTAAAAGAAACACATAATTTGTATGGTGTGTAGTCTTAGAAAATGCTGACCAGAAATCAACCACTTAAAAAAGAACTGACAATGCCAGAATGGTCTTGTGACTGAAAGCTAATGGCTTATTGATGGAGTTTTCTGAATATTCTGCTAGAGCAGTACAAATAATACTGTATCTACAAGATAAAATTAGACAATTGCCTAGTCAATCCTATTTAGAAAGTAAGATAATGTATTATTTGCTTCCATGACAGTAAAAAAAGTATTTCTAATTTTGCCACCAGTATATGTTAACAAACTTTTCTTGTTCAATGAACTTCTTTGGCAGCCTAGAGAAGTCTATGAACCCCAATTCAGAATAATGTTTCTAAAAATATAAAATCAAAAAGGGATTAAAAAGTAAGCTGATTATATTAAAATACTAAACTATTTATGGGGCCCTTGAAGGTCTCTGAAACCCAGGTTGAAAATTACATGGCTATGACAAATATTGATATATATTGATTTATTTTCCTACCCTGCTCAAGCACTTCCTTGAAGAGATAAATGAAAGAACTTACTCTTCAATAAAGCAGATGTTGTCTACTAAAATTTAAAGTAATCAAAATTGCATTCTTTGTTGTTCTTTTTTCTTTTATTATGTTGGGGTAATGTGCTCAAATTTGAAGGAAAAATCACATTTCTGTAGAATGCATTCCATTAGTAACACTATAAAACTGTTCACGTTATTTGGATAAATCTATTTACTATGTCAATACAAAATGATCTTTAAATAAGTAAGCTTTATATTTTTCCTATTAATAAACTATAGTCTTCAAAATATTTCATTAAATAAAATATTCAGTCCAAAAAGAGAAAGAGAAGAGGAGGGGAGAGGAAGGAAAGAGGTGGAGGGGGGGAGGGAGGGAGGAATTTCTGAGGCAGACACCTGCTCAGACTCCAAAAAAGTGAAAGAGGATACAGGCTTGGACTGAGTCATGACTAAGAAACAACTAGAACTGCATTTGGAAGTACACCTGAATTCAGTTGAAATGAACCCTACTATTCTTAGAGGTATTGCCTAATAACTCAGATGAATCCAGGAGATTTCAAGGTTCTAAATTAATCTCCTGGTTTTCTATGCTCAAATAAGCCTTTTTTCTCCTTCAGGGTATTTTTATTTTATCTTTATATTACATTTATCTTTCATTCCTAGAAAATTTTATAACACTATGACTTGTATATTGAGGTCATCTTGTTTCAGAAATATCAACCGCAAACGTTGTTCAAATGCAGTTCTCTCTGCTACTGGTAAGTCTTTCCTACAGTCTTGCTGGAAACAGATGAATGACAGATAGTTCCAAATGACGGAGACTAGAATTGAGATAAAAAGAAGCAAATATTAAAATGTAAAAAATAATAAAAATTTAAAACATTATCCAATTGCAGCTTCCAATCACTGTATGTAGCAATCCACCTCATTCATTTCCATGATATTCCTAAGGGAAGTTATATAATCTGAAAGCACAGACTCATTTCAAAATGAGAAAAAAAATCAGCCCAACAATTCTCTCTACTTTCATATTTAGTCAATTACACGAAAGATTCAAGCAGGAAATTACCCCAGAATCTAAGTCATCCATAAATAACTCAAATTGTCATCTTTTGGCAGATCCTCTGAAGCACTGTTTTTATATGTGAAACAATTGAGAAGTTTAATATAGGAGAACATATGTATATGGAGAATACACCCACAGTGTTTTACAATAAAGCCTGTCATACTCCCATATTCCTAAATGATGTTCCTGATGTACAGATTCAGAAACTGACATTCTATTTAGAGCTAGTTATTAGCAGGTCAGAGGGCTTGTCTTACTTAGCATAAAGACATCTAACAGAGTTTCAAATGTTAGATGGCATTTACAGTAATAATTTTATGATACTGTTCAAAAAAAGAAAGTAGTTTATTTTGAACATTAGGCTAATTGATTAATGTCCACTTATGAAAGTGACTCACTGAGTGTCTAATAACCGATCTGTCACTCTATTTGATCCTTTACGAGAAAAAGGTAAGGTAAAACACAGTCCTTACCACAAAGAAGCCCCATTATACTTAGGGAGAGACATATGCAAGTAAAAAAATGAGCTTTACATAAAACCGTATGATCTATAACAGCTTGCATTGTAAATTATATTATGATTAAATGCCATATTTCAAAAAATTCACCATATCTCTGCTTAAACTACTTCTGTTGTAATAAAACCTTCCATTTGATAATTTTTCAATCTTTTTTGACTATCACGTAAGGTAGAAGAAGAATAGGAACATTAGTTCAGTTGTCCTCATGTCAAATATTTGTCATAGCTTAAATCAGCTATCTGTATAGCTATAAGGTTTTAGCTGAAAGGAATACAGATATCCAGGTGAATAAAACTGTCTCATGCCATACTGGGTTATGGTTAATTAGACCAAAAATCATGGAGAAGCTGGTTTTGTAACCACGGAGGGGCATACAAAACTAAGTTTTATAATTCATAATGATTTATTTATCTATTAAGTATTGATTGAAAAGTAAACTATGTATTGGCATGTGTCCTAATATTTGAGATACAGAGATGAATTAACATTCACAGGGCACAGTGAAAGATACAAACTTGTATCTTAGTAAAAATAAGGACTATAACAAATGTATTCTAACATTGTAGATATTCAGGGAGCCACAGGAAAAAACAACTAACCCCTCTGGGGTGGAGGGTGGACAGGAAAATGAAGGAGATTTCATTGAGTTGATTATACTTGAGGTGGGTTCTAAAAGATAATTTAGAAACTGCATTCTAGGGGACGCCTGGGTGGCTCGGTTGGTTAAGCGGCTGCCTTCAGCTCGGGTCATGATCCCAGGGTTCTGCGATCGAGTCCCGCATTGGGCTCCTTGCTCAGCAGGGAGCCTGCTTCTCCCTCTGCCTCTGCCTGCCTCTCTGCCTGCTTGTGCTCTCTCTCTCTCTCTCTGACAAATAAATAAATAAAATCTTTAAAAAAAAAAAAAAGAAACTGCAATCTAGGATAAATGGAAAAATATATCTAAAGACACAGAGGAGAAATGACATGACAGGACATCAAGTTTCAACCCCAGTATGTAAAAAGTTTGGAAATCATCACCCCCACCCTAACAACAGAAAAAGCTTAGAGAACTGAAAATCAGTGACTTTTCTTGCACTCAACAGAGATCTGAGATCTCAAGGCAAACTGCCAACCCCACCCCCAACTCCATCCAGAGAGATAGAAACACCCAGAGTCAGAGCTGAGATTTGTTTCCCTGGAGAAGAAGCCACTACTGGAACCAGAATCTGGTAGGAACACTTAAATGGTAATTTTGATGATCTGTTGGATTCTGAGTATAAATTAGCTTTAGAGTACAATCTTGGTGCTGCAATCTTAGGAGGGCCTCACACTTTTGTGGCCTTTACCTCCAGGAATCCCACTAGGTTCTCACAGTGGAAATGCAAGAAAGATTCCCTTGTGGCCCTAGCAGTGGGGTGGAGAAGAGAATATTTCTGAAATAAGCCCAGAACCTCCTTTTAGCAAAGGCCTGCTCTCTGAGTGAAAAGATTTGACACGAGCCTTATTTCATTTGGAAAGAGGGAATTCCTCCCAATTCAGCCCCCTCCTGCTTCTACCTCAACTAAGGTTAAAAAAAAAAAAAAAAAATTGGGTCAGAGCTTTAAGGAAACAGAGTGGTTCTTATGCAAACCAAAAGAATGTTGCTGCCATGGAAAGGAATTGGGAGTCAAGGGTAAGAGGAGCTAATACCCTTTAGAAACACTTGTGAAGGCCACAGCCCCATGAGCCCACTAAAGTCCTGAGATATAGTGAGAAGATTACAGAACATTTCCCATAGCCAACACCTTATTACTACATCATGAGAGATCCAGTATAACAAGAGTGGATTACAGCGCAAAAAGCAGAAAAGTATAGAATCTCTCTGAGGAGGAATACTTAGGGAAGCCCAAAGTCAAGAAGATATAAAAACAAGGACATAAGAGAAGCCAAAGCTTCTAGCACCTACACCTACAACAAACATTAAATATAGCACAACTCCTACATCAACATAAATCCTCACACTAAAGGCCCATTTACTCAGGTACTATTATCTGATACAACATGTTCAAGTGCTAATAAAAAAAATTACAAGTCATGCCAAAAGGCAAAAACAAAAAACAAAGTCTAAATAAACTAAGCAATCTCCAGAACTAGCACCAGAAGTGACTTATATATTGAGATTATTAGAGAGAAAATTTAAAATAAGTCTTATTAAAGTATTAAGGGATCTAATAAGAAAAGTGGGCAAAATACAAAAACAGATGCGTAAGATAACAGAGAAACAGAAACTCTAAAAATCAAAAGGAAATGCTAGAAATAAAAACAATGTAACAAATATAAAAAATGCTTTGATGGGCTCATCAGTAGACTTGAGGGGAATAAGGAAAAAAATATACTACCTTGAAGACAAGTCAAAAGAAACTTCTCAAATTAAAATAGAGAAAGAGAAAAAAAGAATTGAAAAAAAAAGTATACAAGAACTCTGAGATAACATCAAAGAAATAATATATGTATTATAAAATGCCAGGAGGAGAATAAAGAGAAAATTTAGCAGAAAAAACATTTAACATAATAATGACCAAGAATTTTTCAAAATCACAGACAGAAACCAAACCAAAGATCAAGAAGCTCAAAGAATACAAGGTAGGATTAAAAAAAAAAAAGAAAAAAGTCACTTGGGCATCTCATATTTAAATTAGAAAAAACAGAGACAAACAGAAAATCATGAAAGAAGCAAGGGAAGAAAACTTTATCTATAGAGGAACAAGGATAACAACTACAGTGAATAAAAATATCTCATCAGCAACTATGCAAGCAAGAGAGTATTGAAAGAAAAAAAATCCACCAACCTAGAATTATATATCCAGTAAGACTGTCCTTCAAAAATGAAGAAATCTAGACTTTCTCAAACAGAAACTGAAGGAATTTATTAATAGAAGTCTTGGATTGCAAGATATGTTAAAAGAAGTTCCTCAAACAAAATAAAAATAACACGGATCAGAGCGTTGGATCTACATAATGAAATGAAGAGGTAAAATAAGACCTTATATTTTTGTTATTCATAATTGACTTAAAAGATAATTGTTTATATAAAGTACTAAAGATACCAATGTTTTGGGTCATGAAAGCATATGGCTATGTGAAATGAATTACAGCAAAGTCACAGCAACAGAAAGAAGGAACTAGGATACTCAATTATGAGGTTCCTCCACTACATGTAAAGTGGTACAGTGTTATTTGAAAGTAGACTTAGGTTATAGTTAAAAGTATATAAAATTAAAGCCACAAAGCATTTATACAAAAGTGTCGTGAACATAGATGCACAAATACTCAACAAAATATTAGCAAATCAAATCCAACAATGTATAAAAAATAACTATATACCACAATCACATGGGATTTATTCCAGGTACATGTAAAACTGGTTTGACATTTGAAAATCAATGTAATCTATCACGGTAACAGGCTAAAAAAGAAACAATAATTTATCAAGAGATTCAGAAAAATACATTTGATAAAATCTAACATCCATTCATGTTAAAAACTCTTAAGAGAACTAGGAATAAAGGAAAATTTCCTCAACTTGATAAAAAAAATCTAAAAAAAAAAAAACCAAAAAACTAGCCATACATCTACCACCATACTTAGTGGTGAGAAACCAGCTGCTGTCTCCGCAAGACTGGGAGTAAAGCAAGAGTACCCCTTCTCACCACTCATTTTTCCCCATTGTACTGAAAGTCCTGACCAATGCAAAAAGACCAAAAAGATGAAGAAAGGAAGGAAGGAAGGAAGGAAAAGGGAAGAGGGGAGGGAGAGAGGAAGAAAGAGAGAAAGAGAGAGAAGGAGGGAGAGAGGGAGAGAAGGAGAAAGAGAAACAGAGAGAAAGAACGAAAGAAAGAACTAATCATTTAGAAGGAAAAAATAAAATTGTTTTTTCACAGATGACATGACTGTCTATGTAGAAAATCCCAAAGAATCATTAACAACAAAAATTCTTGGAACTAAGAAGCAATTATAGCAGAGTTGCAGAGTACAAGGTTAATATACAAAAGTCAATTGTGCTCCCATATACTAGCAGTAAACAATTAAAATCAGACATTAAAAAACATCATTTACATTAGCACCCAAAAAGGCATTAAATATTTAGGTAAAAAGCTAACAAAATATGTATATGATATATACAAGGAAAACTACAAAACTTTAATGACAGAAATTAAAGAAGATCTAAATACATGGACAGACATTCCATGTTCATGAATAGGAAGACGCAATATTGTTAAATGTCATTTCTCTCCACCTTAATCTATAAATTCAATGCAATCTGAATCAAAAATTTTAGTAAATGACTTTGTGTATATTGACAAACTAATTCTGAAGTTTATATGAAAAGGCAAAAAACCCAGGATAACCAACAATATTGATGAAAAATAAAGTCAGAGGACTGACACTGACCTCAACATTTACTATAAACTTAAAATAATCAAGACAGTATGGTACTGACAAAAGAATATACAATAAATCAATCAATGGAACAAAATAGATAAGCTATAATACACCCCCATAAATATGGGCAACAGATCGTTAACAAAGAAGCACAGGCTATTCAAAGGAGAATAGACAGTTTTTTTCAACAATAAATGGTACTCACACAATAAGATAGCCACGTACAAGAAGAATCATCAAGACACTGACCTTACACTTCTCACAAAGATTAACTCAAAATATATCATAGATTTAGGTGTAACACATAAAATCATAAAACTTCTAAAAGATAATGTGGGAGAAAATCTAACTAAACTTGATTTTAGCAATTAATTTTTAGATACACCAAAGGCATGATCCGTGAAAAAATAAATCGGACTTCATTAAAATTAAAAAATTCTCTTCTATAACTGTTAAGAGAATGAAAAGACAAGTTATAGCTGTGAAAAAAATATCTGCAAAACACATCTGGTAAAGGACTTGCTTATATCCAAAATATTCAAAGAATTCTTAAAATATAACAGTAAGAAAAGAATTCAATTAAAAAGTGGGCAAAACAACTGAATGGACACCTCACCAAAGAAGATGCACTGACAGCAAATAAGCATATGAAAAGATGTTCATTATCATAAGTCATTAGAGAACTGAAATCTAATACAACAGTGATATAGCCCTATACACCTATTACGACTACATTATATTCCAGAAAGGGCAAAACTGTAGACACAGTAAACAGATTGGTGGTTTCCAGCAGTTCATTTGTGGTAGGGAAGGCAGGGGATTGTCGGGGAGAAAAGGGAAGGAGAAACAGGTGGAACACAGGGGATTTTTAGGGAAGTAAAACTACTCTGTAAGATACTAAAATGGTGGATATATAATATTCTGCATGTGTCAAAATTCACAGAAAGTACAACCCAAAGAATGAACCCTAATGTAAACTATGGACTTCAGTTAATAGTTATATATCAATATTGGTTAAGCAATTGTTACAAACCACAACAATGCAAGATATTAATAACAGAAGAAATGATGAGAGTGGGGAGAGGGAGGATATGGAAACTCTGTACCTTCTGCTCAATCATTCTGCAAACCTAAAACTGTTCTAAAAAAATAAAGTCCATTTATTTAAAACAAAGTATAATTTATACACTAAAGAGAGGAGATAAAATTGAACCATGTAAAACGCTTGAAATCAGAAAAGATAGAATAATAGAAGAGAAGAAACAAAAACAAATACAATAACTAGAAAACAGTTACACACATGGTAGATAACAACCTAGTTATATTAATAATCACTTTATGTATGAATGGTCTAAACACACCAATTAAAAGATAGATATTGTTAGAATGGACTGAAAACAAAAACAAGGGACGCCTGGGTGGCTCAGTCGGTTAAGCGTCTGCCTTCGGCTCAAGTCATGATCCCACCCTGGGATCGAGTCCCACATGGGGCTCCTTGTTCGGCAGGGAGCCTGCTTCTTCCTCTGCCTCTGCCTGCTTGTACTCTCTCTCTCTCTCTCTGACAAATAAATAAATAAAATCTTTAAAAACAAAACAAAACAAAACAAAACAAAAACAAAAACAAAAACAAGACCCAAATGTGTAGTCTATAAGAAATACAATGTAAATATAAAGGCTCAGATGAATAAAAAAAAAGAGGAATAGAGAAAACTATGCTAACACTAATCAAAACGGAGCTGGAATAGTTATATTAATTTCAGACAAGCAAAGATAGATAGGGGCATTACATAATGATAAAGGCGTCAATCCTCCAAGAAGATTTAACAATCCTAAACATGTATGCACCTTACAAAAGAGGGTCAAAATATATGAAGCAAAAAACTAATAAAACTGCAAGGATACACAGATGAATCCACTATTATAGTGGGAGGCTTCGACATATCTCTGCCCATAATTGATAGACAAAGTAGGCAGAAAATCAGTAAGAATATACATAATCTGAATACTATTATCAATCAACTTGATCTAGTTGACATTTATAGATTACTGCATCCAACATCAGAATATACATGTTTTTAAGCTCACATGGAATGCTCACCAAGATAGACCATATTCTGGGCTGTAGAATACACCTTAGCAAATTTTAAAGAACAAAAACCATACAAAGTATGTTTTCAGACCTCAGTGAAATTGAACTATAAATCAGTAACAGAAAGGTAGTTGGAAATCAACAAATATCTGGAAAGTAAACAACACACTTCTAAATAGCCAAATTAAAAACTAAACAACATACTTCTAAATAATCAAAGCAGAAATTTCAAGAGAAAAAATGGCATGACAAATGCACAGGACTCTACTGTAACTTGCTGTGTGGGAAAGATAAAAAGTAAGACTGGAAAATGGACGGGGTCCTTTAAGCCTTCTAGATCATATAAGGAATTTTAGTCTTTATTCTGTAATTAAAACTGTAACATTGATATCACTGAGATCATATATACATTTCAGAACAATCTCTATCAGAAGACTAGACCAATCAAAGGCTATAAAAATAGGGTAGGCCAAATATTCTGATCTAAGATTGAGGCAGCATGATTAGAAAGGAGAATGCCAAATGATACCCAGAAGATGAAAGGTGAAATCAACAGAACCTCTTCCTTACTACAGGTGAGAGGTAAAGAAAATGGAAGATGACTTTCAAGTATCTGGTTTGGGCAATTAGATAGATGGCAGTGCTATTTACTGAGAAAGAAAGTGAAAACACTTGTTTGTATTACAAAGCTTTTATTTTATTCTTTTTATTTTTGAATTTTAAGTTTTTATTTAAATTCCAGTTAGTTAACATATAGTGTAATATTGGTTTCAGGAGTAGAATTTAGGGATTCATCACTTACATATAACACTTACTGCTCAACTCAACAAGTGCCCTCCTTAATCCCCACCTCCCCTCCAGTAACCCTCAATTTGTTCTTTATAGTTAAAAGTCTCTTGTGCTTTGCTGCTCTTTATTTTTTTCCCTTCCCCTATGTTCATGTTTTGTTTCTTAAATTCCACATATGGTATTTGTCTTGCTCTGACTTATTTCACTTAGCACTGTAATACATTGATTTTAATTAACAATTTAAGTACAAATAGTTATTTTACTGAGCAGCTGGTAATCAACTTATTCTCATAGTAAGGATTCTAAAAGCCTTATTTTGAAAGTCTCATTTCTATTACTTGATAAACTGTTAGAAAGTAAAACTGTATTTTTATGTTTTTTCTTTTTTCAAATACCTTAATTGAAATATAATTCATATACCATAACATTACCCTACTATTCAAGTTTACAATTCAATGATTTTTAGTATACTTACAGGTCTTAGCAACCACCCCTGCTATCTAATTTTAGAACCTTCCCATCAGCTCTGAAAGAAACCACAGACCTATTAGCACTCACTCCCCATTCCTCTTTCTCCCTAGCCCCAGACAACCACTGTTCTATTTTCTGTCTCTACAAGATTTGCCTATTCTAGCCGTTTCATATAAATGGAATTATATGATATATATTTTGTGATTGGCTTTCATCTAGTATGTTTTCAACATTCATCCATATTATAGGATGCATCAGTATTTCATTCACTTTTATTGCCAAATAGTTTTTGATTGTAAAGATATACCACATTTTGTTTACTCCTTTTTTCCTTACCGCTAGATATCTGGACTGTTTCCATTTTTTGCTGTTATGAATAAGATTGATATGAACATTCATGTACAAATTTGTATGTGTGTTTTCATTTTTCTTGGGTAAATAACTAGGAATGAAATAACCTAATTTAAAAATAGGCAAAAGATTTGAATAGAAGATATACAAATGGCCAAAAGCACCTAAAAAGAGGCTCAATATTATTAGTCATTACAGAAATACAAATCACAACTATCATGAGATATTTTCACATCTACTACAATCTCTACATTGTCACTAATGTTACTGAACTATGACAGAATGAATTCTTTTCTATAGGAATGCTCACTACAGCAAGTTTGTATCCCTTGAAATCACACTGAATATCTGTCATAATAAAACAATATTCACTTCTGCAACTCTGGCTTTATTATAGCAGGAACGTTTTTGTTCCTACCTGTTAAAAAAAAAAAAAAAAAAAAAAAAAAAGCCCGCACATAAAAGCATGTCATTTTTTAACATTTTGTCTTTTTAGCATTTTAGCATTGTCTTTTTAACATTTTGTGTTTATATAAATGAACAATGCTAAAGGTATCTTTTTTATATAAAACTGAAAAAGTGAACCTACAGAAACAGAAAGAAATCTGATTCAAATAGAACAATTAGATCATACAACTCACATGTGTTCAGTTATACTTGTGATATTCATGGTGAGTCTCCAAATGGCAAGGGACCATTAAAACAACTCTTGAAACATATACAAAACTTCTGGCTGTGGATAAAAGAATATCTTCTTTATCCACATCTTCTAAATATTTACGACCAGAAAAAAATAATTCTGAAGTTTATACAGAAAGATCATATGCTAGAAAACCAATGCCACTAGACCTGGAATTAGTAATTCTGTATTATTATCTACATTATGATGCTTACTTTCCCTCTTCCTATCTGAGAGACCTTGAGCAAGTCAATAATTCAACCTACCTGAATTTCCGCATCTGTACATGAAAAATGAAGGCACTATGCTAAATTACCCATAAAATCACCATATGTTCTAAATAATATAATTCCGTCTAATTCTTATATTCGAGTATTCAAATAATTCTAAATACATATGCATCAAAACAAAGGCTCTTCTCTTTTAAAGGAGTATTTTCCATAACATTCAGAGTACTAGGTTTCTATTTTAGAAAACTTTTTGAAATAGGTAGTGGGAGGAGTGACCAGCAGAACAAATAAAGGCAAAGAAAATTTATATCATATATTAGTATGCTTGCTTTTTATTAGTATTCTTTTATTCATTATTATTATTTGGGGGGAGGAACAGAAAATTCAGCCAATGATAGAAGCTGTCTAATTTACTGGATTGGACAATAAATGATTTTATGGCTAATAATTTTTAAGATCTGCAGAGATGTCACAAGCTATCAGCTCACTCCTGATAAGCAGAGGAGAATCTTAATTTGTGCCAGCCACTGGAAAGCTGAAAGATGCCAATGAAGAAATCATCTCAACCTAGTAGCTGTGCAGTATATTAAAATATATGGCATCTAATGAGAACATCAGTAAATAATAAAGCCTTAGAAGATCTTAAAGTAGGAAATATGTTTACTAAAATAAGGACTATTCTGTATGAATTTAAGCAATGAATATCAGACGAAAATATAAAGTGACAACAGAATTAAGTGCTTTAAGCCAAAGCTTAACAATTAACCCTGTGTCTTATAAAGCAGAGCATTTTGTAAATGTTAGTTACCATTAACGCATCATGTCAAGTCATAGAAAAGCATTAAACTAATTTAAATCCCTGGCATTTGGCCCTCTTAATTGAACATTTCACTTATTCATATGCCAATTAAGTGGCTTTAACTATGTCTCAGGGTATTATTCATCCTTTAATAATGATACAAGAATAGCAGAGTAAGGAAGATTCTTATGCATAGGAATGAATACATGTAATGTGATGTCTTTCATTAATGAAAGGCAGTGGTAATGCTCGTTACAAAGGTAGGGTCCACAGTTAATGCTGACTTATGTTAAGTTTCATTTTGGTCAAGGATTTACCAACAGTTCCTGAAGTGCCTACTGCTTTAGAGTAGAAATCAGTTTTCATCCATACTAATGTTTTAGCACCTAATACAGAAAACTAATCCATGAATTGATACTGCTGTCAGAATCAGAACATAGAAGGTGAGTCCTGTGACGAAATGCTTCTGTAAAAAGAAATTCCCTTTCATAAATTTTTTAGGGTAACTCTCACAAAAGTTCTACCTGCATGAAAACCTAATCCAAATATAAATAAGGTTGCAGAATTATAGTCTTTCACCATTGTTTCCCCTTGGAGAGCCCCTATAAACATCTCTAGAACAGTTGTTCTTAACTGGGGAAAATTTTGCCCTCAGGGGACATTTGGTAAGCTGTGGAGACATCTTTGGTGATCTCAACTGCATAGGTGAGTACTACCAGCATCTAGCAGATTGACACCACGATGCTGCCAAACATCCTACAATGCACAGGACAACCCTCAACAACGAAGAATTCTCCAGCTCCAAATCAACAGAGGCAAGGTTGAAAAACTCTGCTCTAGAAGAACCAACTGTATGTAACAGGTAAAGGCAGCAAAAGAGCCTTGCAGGTATAAGACTATGATTTTAGAAGGGAGATAGGGAGGAACCCAAGAAATTATTTTTTGTAAAGTTTTACTTTCTCCAGAAGTATAAGCAACATTAGGAGTATCTGAATGCACCTGGGAATGTGTGAAATCAGTAGAAGAGAAAAGCAGAAGTCTTCAATAATAAAAAGAGTAGAAACGAATCTGTAAGGCTCCCTCACAATCTTCATAACCTAGGACCAAAGTCCTAAAATATTAATATAAACTGTTCTTGATTTCCCCTTTAACAAAATAGACACTGATCATGACTGCTGAGAATGCATATCACAAATACCACCTTGCCCCTGAAATGTCTGATTATAATTTTGCAAATTTTATTTGTATGAAGTTTACAGAAGGTACACTTTCTTACAAGGAAAGGATAGGCAGGCCTTTGAATCTTTATGTCTTCTGCTATCAAGATCTCATTTTTTGTTTTGTTCTGTTTTTTTCTCTAGCTTCCCACTGATGAATTCTTGGAACCTAACTAAGAAAAATGTAATATGTTTGGTCTCAGTGAATAAAACATATTAATACAATTTTTATTCTTAACTGAAAGGAATCCTCAAGTTACCAGGATTATCTATTTCCTCCACAGATGTTACAAAACTGCTGAAAATTAATATTATACTTATTTTAGTTTTAAACATATACTGATCTTTTTATGATTCAGAATAAGGGATGCAGTCATAAAAAGTCAACATTAGAAAAGTGGCAGGTCCTGGCAATAAGACTGATACATAGTTGAATCTAGGATGTCTCATAAGCTGAGCCTTTGTTCTTAAGAGGCCACATGTGCTTACTTATTAATATAATACTTAGGGGTATCCAATAGGTTTTTTCATACCTGTTACAGCAACGAGCACCAGCAATATAATAATAGAAGCATTGGCTTCTGCTATTGGCCAAGAATCTGATCAGGCACAAATAAATAGTGCTATGGCAAAATCTCAAATAACTTTGGGTTTTGAAGGTAAGAAAGAACTATTTGTTGTACTGTCTACTATGACTGAAGAAGTATAAGCATTTAAATCATATATCCAGAATAGTGCATAAATAAAATGGGACACAAAGCAATAGGCAGCAAATTCTGATCAACTGGCAGCATTCGCAAAAGTCATGCTGGGGTACAAAAGTGCCTGTAATGTACATTTTTCACCTGAATTCTTAGCAGCAATGAAAGCCTTGCACATTGTCCGCTTTAGGGCCCTCTCCAGTATACAGGTGAGCACATTCTGCACTTCCAGCCAGCACCTTTATGCAACATCCCTTTCCTAACTGGTGATTCTCAGCTGCAAGCATGCTTTCGATCCTGCCAGCATCTCCACAGTCCAAAGCCCATACTGTCCACAAGCAGGACCAAGCACTGGTTCTCTCCCACAGCACCTCATGCCAGCCAGTTCAATATAAACAGTGAATATGCTCTTTGAAGGAATCTACTTCTTTAAACAGAAAATTTTACCTTGGACTTTTCAGAAGGAAGCAAGCCACATCAGAAAATTCCATCTGTTGGACTATGTAGCAAATGCTTCAGGATGAACTTAAAAGCGTATGTGACACATCAAGGAATGTTGCAAGAAATATAAATTGTGAACACTAAAATTTAATAAACAGGGGTCACCTTGCCTCAGCCATCAACAAAACTCTTTCCACACGTTATCTTCTAGCAATAGAAGTCACTTTATTGTCCACTAGGTGGCTCATGACAGAAACAGGAGAACCAGCCTCCCACCAGCCTTTCCCCACACTTTTCAAGTAGTTTCCACAGACCTCCATTCCACTTCCGAAACAATTTTCAGATTCACTATTTTCTTCTATCTGCTACTGCAATCAGACTCAATGGTATCTCACACCCCTTCTTAACTCCTCTGATCCATTATCCACACAGTAGCAAGTATAATCTTTTAGAAACTTTTATTTTTAAAATATTCATCAAAGAGCATAACCTAATACTCATAGAACTACTCTCCATTTTGTCCTGCATGTTTCAGATAGGCAGATGATAGGCAGATGAGGATGGGTTCAAGCAATTTAAGCCCATATAGATTTCACTCCTATCCCTTTCCCTTCTTATTCCTCTGAGGTAACATTGTCTTGAATCTGATATTTATCATTACCCCACATTTTTTTAAATCTATGATTACACCTGTGTATATGCAAATAAACATTAGTATTCCTCATTTTCAAATTTTACATAAAAGGCATAACTTACACATCAGTGGGAAACTTGTCTTTTCTGCTCAGTGTTAGGTGTTTTGAGGTATAACTGTAGCTCTAGCTCATTCATTTGAACTTCACAGTATCCTACTATAAAGTCAGATAAAAAACAGATAACATTTATCTGTTCTATTTGTAATTTCACATTAATTTTGTGAGGAGCTACTAAGACCCCCAGCAAACCCTTTTAGGGTTTGAGTAGACATTGCATAGAAAATATAGATTAGTTTGAGATAAACTGATGCTTCTTTAAAATGAATATTTCAATTCCAAAGCCTTGTCTCCTTTTATTCAAATCTTACATACTTCAGTAAACATTTTTAAATCATCCCCTTTTTAAAAGCATTACAAAATTATGTTAGAGCTAGTCCTAAGTACTTTACAATTTATTATGCAATGTTATATGTATTAATTTCTTTTTATGGTGGCTAGTGGCTATGTAATATTTTTTCAGTTGATCTTGAATCCAGGTTTTTGCAGAAAACCTGCAGAACTCTATTACTAGTTCTGTAACCTTTCTACATATGCTTTCCAGTTTTCTATGAAAGCAATCATATCTATGGAAAAAAAATTTTTCCTTTCTAATTTTTTAACTTTATTTCTCTAGCTTACTGCATTGACTAGGATCTGCAGCATAACACTGCATAGAAGAAATTTTAACTGGCATCCTTTTTCATTCCTGAATGCAGAGGCATAATTCCAAGCATCACATTCACATACAACCATGGTCATGGGAAAGAAATAGTGGGTAGCTAGGGTGCAAAAAAAGAAAAGGATCACGCATTTCTTTTATCAGGGAGGAAAGTCATTTCCAGAAGCTCCCCATCAGAATACTCTTCGTATTTGATTGTCCAGAACTAGGTCGTATGGCCACCCTTACAGACGAGAGGCTAAGAGGCACCTGAGTGGCTCTCAGTTGGTTGGGCCTCTGACTCTTGATTTTGGCTCAGGTCACAATCTCAGGATTTTGGGATCAAGCCCCACGCTGGGTTCTGCCCTCAGCATGGTGTCTGCTTATCTCTCTCCCCCTGCATTCTCACTCTCCCTCTCTCTCAAAAAAATAAATAAATAAAAATCTTTAAAAAAAAAAAAAAAGGAAGAAGTAGAGAGGCTACGAAAGTGGGTAGCTGGCTTTTTTCATCTTGATAGTAGGAAGTAGATAAGGAAAAGGAGTTCTGGAATGGCTCCTGGGTAGACAAGAAAACAACAGAACCCACATATTTTATTTGCCTTCCACATGCTAAGTTTTTTTTTTTTAAACCTATGAAACAGAGTTGAATTATATTTGTTTTTGTTGCTTTTACACAGGTAATCACATATTTTTTTGTTGTTGTTGGTTCATTAATCACACATTATTTTATTAGTTTTTCAAATAACTCATGCATTAATGCTTTCCTAGGATCAACTGTACTTGGTCATGCTGTAACTTTTATCATGTACTGCTGAGTTAAATCTGTTAGTATCTTTTGGAGATTTTTTTGCATCCAAATTCAAGGTGAGATTCATCTATAACTTTTTTCTTAACCTTTTATTGCCTAGTTTTCACATCATTATACTAGACTTATTAGAATGATTTGCTGATGTCCCTCTTCTATTCCCTGGAGAAAAATTCACATTGAAGATTGTTGATTTGGAAAAAAAAAAAATTGAAAGTAAATATATTGTTGATTTGGTAGGCTAATTTGCCACCAAATGCTTTCCCTTATCTTGGAACTTAGGCAATAAGACTGCCAGGAAGGCTTGTAACAGTCCTTGACCCCAACCAGTGAACCTAGCTATGGTTCCCTATCAATTCACCACATTTAATGCCCATTAGTCTACAGGAGTCAATTTCTTGTTCCAACAGAAAGCTCATGGCTTCAGCTTCATCTACCACTTTGGATTTCTATTCTGTTTTTGTTTTGCAGAAATATTTAGCTTGTTCCAGAACCCAAATATATATTTTTGGGTTTTGCTCCTGTTTTCATATTTTATAGATCATTACTATTTGTGAATTCAAAGACTGTATATAAACACATGTGCAATCTTGATCAGAAGCCCAAAAATATTCTTTGAAAATGTGGTCTAGCTTAGCCCGTAATATTTAGCTCTTGCATATCTCCATCCTGAGATCCTACCAGTTTCTCTCATTTCTTTTTTCCTTAATTTTTTTCTTCCAAGATTTTATTTAAATTCAAGTTAGTTAACATATAGTGTAGTGTTGGTTTCAGGAGTAGAATTAAGTGATTCATCACTTACATACAACACCCAGTGCTCATCACAACAAGTGCCCTCCTTAATGCCCATCACCCATTTAGCCCATCCCCCCACCCAATTACCCTCCAGCAACCCTCAGTTTGTTCTCTGTAGTTAAGAGTCTCTTATGGTTGGCCTCCCTCTCTGTTTTTATCTTATTTTATTTTTCCTACCTTACCCTTATGTTCATCTTTTTTGTTTCTTAAACTGCACATATAAGTGAAATCATATGATATTTGTCTTTCTCTGACTGATTTCGCTTACCATAATACACTCCAGTCAAATGGCAAGATTTCATTCTTTTCGATGGGTGAGGAATACTCCATTGTATGTATATACTACTTCTTTTTTTATTCATCGGTCAATGGACATTTGGGATCTTTCCATAATTTGGCTATTGTTGATACTGCTGCTATAAACATCGGGGGGCATGTGCCCCTTAAAATCAGCATTTTTTATCCTTTGGATAAATACCTAGTAGTGCAGTTGGTAGTTCTGTTTTGAACTTTTTGAGGAACCTCCATACTGTTTTCCAGAGTAGCTGTATCAGTTTGCATTCCCACCGACAGTATGAGAGGGTTTCCCTTTCTCCACTTCCTCACGGACATCTATTGTTTCCTGAGTTAATTTTAGCCATTCTGACAGTTAATTTTAGCCATTCTGAGGTGGTACCTCACTGTGGTTTTGAGTTATATTTCCCTTGTGATGAGTGATATTGAACATTTTCTCATGTGTCTGTTAGCCATGTGTTTGTCTTCTTTGGAGAAATGTCTGCTCATGTCTTCTGCCCATTTCTTAACTAGATTGTTTATTTTTTGGGTGTTGAGTTTAGTAAGTTCTTTATAGATTTTGCATACGAGCCCTTTATCTGATATTTCATTTGTAAGTATCTTCTCCCATTCCATAGACTGAATTTTAGTTTTGCTGATCATCACCTTCACTGTACAGAAGAAGCTCTTTATCTTGATGAAGTCCCAATAGTTTCATTTTTGCTTTTGTTTCCCTTGCCTCTGGTGGCATACCTAGTAAGAAGTTGTTATGGCTGAGATCAAATTCTGCCTGTGTTCTCCTCCAGGATTTTGGAGACAGGTCTCCTGTCTTAGCATTTAGGTCTTTCATCCATTTTCTAATTTACTTTTTATTTATTTCTGTAAGAAATGGTCCAGTTTCATCCTTCCGCATGTTGCTGTCCAGTTTTCCCAACACAATTTCTTGAAGAGACTATCCTTTTCCCATTGAATATTCTTTCCTGCTTTGTCAAAAATTAGTTGATCATATAGTTTTGAGTCCATTTCTGGGCTTTCTATTCTGTTCCATTGATCCATGTGTCTGTTTTTGTGCCAGTATCATACTGTCTTTATAATTACAGCTTTGTGATTCAGCTTGAAGTCTGGGATTGTGATGCCTCCCACTTTGCTTTTCTTTTTCAACATTGCTTTGGCCATTTAGGGTCTTTTCTAGTTCCATATGAATTTTAGGACTGTTTGTTATAGTTCTGTGAAAAATGTTGGTGTTATATTGACTGGAATCGCACTGAAGGTGTAGATTCCTTTGGGTAGTATAGATATTTTAACAATACTTGTTCTTCCAATCCATGTGCATGGAATGTTTTTCCATTTCTTTGTGTCTTCCTCAATTTCTTTCATAAGTGTTCTATAGTTTTAGCCATACGGATCTTTTACTTCTTTGGTTAGATTTATGCCCAGGTATCTTACGGGTTTTGGTGCAGTTGTAAATGGGACTAACTCCCTGATTTCTCTTTCTGCTGCTTCATTACTGGTGTATAGAAATGCAACAGATTTCTGTACATTGATTCTATGTCCTGCAACTTTGCTGAATTTATGTATTAATTCTAGCAATTTTTTGGTGGAGTCTTTCAAGTTTTCTACATAGAGTATCATACCATGTGTAAATAGTAAAAGTTTGACTTCTTCCTTGCCGATTTGTATGCCTTTTATTTCTTTTTGTTGTCTGACTGTGGAGGCTAAGACTTCCACTACCATGTTAAATAGTAATGGTGAGAGTGGACATCCTTGTCTTGTTCCTGACAGTAGAGGAAGGGCTCAGTTTTTTCCCATTGAGGATGATATTAGTTGTGGGTCTTTTCCATATGACCTTTATGATGGTGAGGTATGTTCTTTCTAGCCCTACTTTCTTGAGGGTTTTTATCATGAAAAGGTGCTGTATTTTGTCAAATGCTTTTTATGCATCTGTTGAGAGGATCATATGGTTCATACCCTTCCTTGTATTAATTAATGTAATGTATCATGTTGATTGTTTTGTGGATACTGAACCATCCCTGAAGCCCAAGAATAAATCCCACTTGATCGTGGTGAATAATCCTTTTAATGTACTGCTGGATTCTATTAGCTAATATCTTCTTGAGAATTTTGCAACTATATTCTTCAGAGATATTGTTCTCTAATTCTCCTCTTTAGTGGGGTCTTTATCTTGTTTTGGAATCAAGATAATGCTGGCCTTATAGAATGTTTGGAAGTTTTCCTTCCATTTCTACTTTTTTGAACAGCTTCAGAAGGATAGGTTATTAGTTCTTCTTTAAATGTTTGGTAGAAATCCCCTGGGAGGCCATCAAGCCCTGCACTCTTGTTTTTTGGGAGATTTTTTTATTACTGATTCAAATTCTTTGCTGGTTATGGATCTGTTCAAATTTTCTATTTCTTCCTATTTCAGTTTTGGTAGTTTATATGTTTCTAGGAATTTATCCATTTCTTCCATATTGCCCAATTTGTTGGCATATAATTGCTTATAATATTCTCTTATAATTGTATTTCTACGGTGTTAGTTGTGATCTCTCCTCTTTCATTCATGATTTTATTTATTTGGATCCTTTCTCCTTTCTTTTTGATCAGTCTGCCTAGGGGTTTGTTCATTTCATTAATTCTTTCAAATAACCAGCTCCTGGTTTCCTTCATCTGTTCTACTGTTTTTGTTTTATTTTAATTTCTATATCATCTCTTTCTGCTTTAATCCCTATTATTTACCTTCTGGTTTCAGGCTTTATTTGCTATTCTTTCCAGCTCCTTTAGATGTAAGGTTAGGTTGTATATTTGAGACTTTTCTTGCTTCTTAAGGTGGACCTGTATTGTTATATACTTCCCTCTCAGGACTACCTTTGTTGAAACCCAAAGGTTTTGGATGGTTGTGTGTTCATTTTCATTAGCTTCTGTGTATATTTTTTATTTCTTCTTTAATTTCCTAGTTAATCCATTCATTCTTTAGTAGGATGTTCTTTAACCTCCATGTATTTATCATCTTTCCAAATTTTTTCTTGTGGTTGACTTCAAGTTTCATAGTGTTGTGGTCTGAAAATATGTAATGATATGATCTCAATATTTTTGTACTGGTTGAGACCTAATTTGTGACCCCGTATGTGATCTATTCTGGAGAAATGTTCCATATGTACTCAAAAAGAATGTGTATCCTGCTGCTTTAAGATGAAAACAATGTGAACATATCTGTTAAGTCCATCTGGTCCAGTGTGTCATTCAAAGTCAATGTTTCCTTGATCTTCTGCTTAGATGGTCTGTCCATTGCTGTGAGTGGGGTATTAAAGTCCCATACTATTATTGTATTATTATTATTAATGAGTTTCTTTAAGTTTGTTATTAATTTATATATTTGGCTGCTTCCAAGTTAGGGGCATAAATATTTACAATTGTTAGATCTTGTTGGATAGACCCCTTTATTATGATATAGTACCCTTCTTCATGTCTTATTACAGTCTTTGGTTTAAAATCTAGTTTATCTGATATAAGTATGGCTACTCCAGCTTTCTTTTGATGTTCATTAACATGATAGATCGTTCTCTACCTCCTCACTTTCAATCTGAAGGTATCTTTAGGTCTAAAATGAGTCTCTTATATGCAGCATATCCATGGGTCTTGGTTTTTCAACCATTCTGATATCCTATGTCTTTTCACCACAGCATTTAAATTCAGAGTAATTACTGATGAATAGGAACTTAGTGCCATTGTATTACCTGTAAAGTCACTGTTCCTAAACGTTGTCTCTGCTCCTTTCCAGTCTTTGTTGCTTTTGTCCTCTCTTTCTCACTCAAAGGGTCCCCTCTGAGGTTTAGTGTTCACAAACTCCTTTAGTTTTTGCTTGTCTTAGAAACTCTTTATCCCTCCTTCTATTCTGAATGCTGAATATAGTATTCTTGGCTGCATATTTTTCCCATTTAGCACGTTGAATATATCCCACCACTCTCTTCTGGCCTGACAAGTTTCTGTGGCCAGATCTGCTGCTAACCATATGTGTCCACCCTTGGAGGTTAAGGAACTTTTGTCCCTATCTGCTTTCAGAATTCTTTTTATCCTTGTATTTTCCAAGTTTCACTATGATATGTCTTGGTGTTGATCTGTTTTTGTTGATTTTGAGGGGAGTTTTCTGCCTCTTGGACTTGAATGCCTGTTTCCTTCCCCAGATTAGGGACGTTCTCAGCTATAATTTGTTCAAATAAACCTTTTCCCCTTTTTTTTCCTGCTCTTCTTCTGGGACTCCTATGATATGGATATTATTGTACTTCATGGAATCACTGAGTTCCTTAAGTCTATATTCATGATCTAATAGTCTTCTTTCCTTCTTTTTGGCTTCATTATTTTCCATAGTTTTATTTCCTATATCACTTATTCAATCCTCTGCTTCTTCCATCCTCATTGTGATTACACCCAGTTGGTTTTGCATCTCAGTTATAACATTTTTTATTTGCCTGACTAGGTTTTAGATCTTTCATCTCTGCAGTCAGGGTTTCTCTGGTGTCTTCTATGCTTCCTTCAAGCCCAGGTAAAATATTCTTATGACTGCTGTTCTAAATTCTTATTGAGATACACTGCTTATCTATTTTTAGCAAATCGCTGGCTGTGACATCTTCTTGATCTTTCTTTTAGGGAGAATTCCTCCATCTTGTCATTATGTCTAGGTTTCTGTCTTTGGCATGTTATGAAACCTTGTTATGTTTCCTGCTCCTGAGAGTAATACTTTATTAAGAAGGGATCATATACTGGAGGTTCCTCAAGATGTTAAAAATAGAGCTACCCTACAACCCAGCAATTGAACTACTAGGTATTTACTCCAAAGATACAGATGTAGTAAAAACAAGGGGCACATGCACCCCAATGTTCACAGCAGCAATGTCCATGAGAGCCAAACTGTGGAAAGAGTCAAGATGCCCTTTAATAGATGAATGGATAAAGAAGATGTGGTTCATATATACAATAGAATATTACTCAGCCATCAGAAAGGATGAATACCTACCATTTCCATCGACATGGATGGAACTGGAGGAGATTATGCTAAGTGAAATAAGTCAAGCAGAGAAAGACAATTATCATATGGTTTCACTCATATGTGGAATATAAGGAATAGCATGGAGGACTACAGGGGAAGGGAGGGAAAACTGAATGGGAAGAAATCAGAGAGGGAGATAAACCATGAGAAACTCTGGACTCCGGGAGGGTTACACTGAGGGTTACAGAAGGGAGGGAGTAGGGGGTGGGGTAACTGGGTGATGGGCAATAAGGAGGGCACATGTGGTGATGATCATTGGGTATTATATGCAACTAAGGAATCGCTGAACGTTACATCAAAAACTAATGATATACTATATGCTGGCTAATTGAACATAACAATAAAAATTAAAAAAAAAAAAAAGAAGGGATAATACACTATTCGGGGCCTGGCACTTCAGGAAATGTATGCTGTGTGTACCCTGCTGTCGTGTTTTGGCTGTTCTTTCCCACAGGTCAGTTGTCTGCAAATTTCCTCCTTGCTTGCAGTGGGAAGTGTTTGGAACTTTATGTGTGCTTTGATGTGTGTGTTAAAATAAGCCTGCCACATTCTCTCCCTCTAATTGTTCTGTTAATCCTCAGACTGATTTCCTAGGTGTTCAAAATGATTTGATGTTGATCTAGCCGTGTTCGAGGGATAAGGCAAGCCCACAGTCCCCCTACTACTTTGCCATCCTAACTCCTCTCCTCTCTTATTTCTTTATGCTTCATTTTAATTCACCTACATTTGGTTCCTAAATTGCTAGTCTTTCCAGCCTATGTATTTTTAAATATTTCCTAACCTAGCCTGGAGTCCTCCCTCATCCATCCATACAGACACGTCTATCAGCAGACCATTATCATCTTACTAAACAACCACACAATTTCAGCTTTGACTTACAAGTCAATTCTCAGAGAAGCCTTTCTTCGCCACCCCATTCCTGCTTAGTCAGAATCCCAATTACATACCTCCTCTTCACAGAATTTATCACAACTGTAATTAAAACTATTTGGTTAATTTGTTTATGATGCCTAACTGTAAACCTAGTGAGGAAAGGAACTCTGTCTTGTTCATTTTATCCCTAGCACCTAGCACACTGTCTAACACATAAAGAGAACTCAGTAAGACTTTATCAAATTAGTGATTTAGTCTTATTTCCATTCATAAAATACATTCAATTACTCAAATTAGATGGGTCTATAGAATTAAGGCTAAAATAGATTTGGGATTAAAAAATCAGATAGCAAAGAAGGAATGCTGATAGAAAATATGAATCACCACTTTCTGCCAATACATTCAAGAATTAAGCCTTTTATACACACCACAATTGTATCATTGAGAATTCAGAGCCACCATTTATAATTCTTACCAGACAGTATGAGATTGTATACTACATGTTACTAAAAATAGACAAATTATTAGTCCTTAATGAATAAAAATGAATTAAAACAGATATCTGACAAGACATAATAAAATCATTCTCATTCTGTTACACGCATTCTTAAATGGGAAAAAAAGAAATGGACATATAGCTTAAGATTGGCAAAGTTCTACAAAGAATGAATTTCTACATCAATGAGAATTGCTACTGTCAGCAGAATAAAAAATAACAAGTGTTCATGAGAATGTGGAGAAATTATAACTCTTGTGCACTGTTGGTGGTAATGTAAAATGGTGCAGCTATTATGAAAACAGTATGGAGGTTCCTCAAAAACTTAAAAACCGAATGACTACATAATCTATCAATTCCACTTCTGGGTCCAAAAGAACTGAAAATAGGGTCTTAAAAAATCTGTACACCCATGTTCATAGCAGTATTATTCATAGTAAGCAAAAGGTGGAAATAATCCAAGTGTTTCTCAATGGATGAAAGGTTAAATAAAAGGTGGAATATACATATATTATGGACTAAATGCTTGTACTTCCCCAAAATTCATGTGTTGAAACTCCCCCAATGGGATGATATCAGGAGGCAGGTCTTTGAAGGGTAATTAGGATTAAAAGAAATCACGACGATAGAGCCCTCATGAATATAATTAGTACTTTTATAAGAGTCGCAAGAGAGCCTGTTTGTTTTCTCTCTGCTCTCTTCCATGTGAAAATACACTGAGAAGCTGGCAGTGCGTAATCCACAAGAAGGCCCTCACAGGAACTCAACCATGCTGACACCCTGATCTTAGATTGCCAGCCTCCTGAACTGTGAGAAATAAATTTCTGTTGTTTATAAGTCATCCAGTCAATGGTATTTTTAATATTGTAACCCAAGATAAGACCAAAATTGGCACCAAGTAATAGATGCGCTGCTTTAACAAATACCTAAAAATATAGAAGTGATTTTGGAACTGATAATGAGCAGAAGCTAAAAAAGTTTTGAAGCGCATAATAAAATAAACCTACACTGCCATAAATAGACTATTATGGAAGATTATGATAAGAGCTCAGAAAGAACTGGAGAAACCTGTAGAGAAAGCCTCAATCATCTTAGAGAGTACCTAAGTAATCTTGAACAGAATTTTGGTAGAAATATGGAGAATGAAGGCTATTCTGGTAAGGTTTCAGACAAAAATGAGTAACATGTCACTGGAAACTGGAGGAAAGGCAATCCTTATTATAATGTAGCAAAGAACTTGGCTGAATTGTGTTTGTGTTCTAGTATTTTATGGAAGGTAGAACTATGAGAGATGAAATTGGCTATTCAGCTGAAACTATTTCTAAGCAAAGTGTGAAGATGTAGCTTGGCTTCTCCTGACTACTTATAATAAAATGTGAGGAGAGATGGGGTGCCTGGGTGGCCCAGTCAGTTAAGTGTCTGCCTTCAGCTCAGGTCATAATTCCAGGGTCCTGCTTCTCCCTCTCCCACTCCCCATGCTTGAGTACTCACTCTCTCTCTCTCCCCCAAATAAATAAATAAAATCTTCTAAAAGATGTGAGGAGAGAGAAATGACTTGAAGGTCAAATTGTTAAGCAAAATTAAGCAGAATTTTTGATGGGAGTATTTTGGGTTTTCTATATAGATTATCATGTCATCTGCAAATAATGATAGTTATAGTTCTTCCTTGCCAATTTACATGCCTATTTCTTTTTGTTGTCTGATTGTTAAGGCTAGGACTTCCAGTATTACGTTGAACAACAGTGGTGATCCCTGTCTTGTTCCTGACCATAGAGGAAAAGCTCTCAGTTTCTCCCCATTGAGGATGATACTAGCTGTGGGTGTTTCATAGATGGCCTTTATTACGTTAAAGTTTGTTCCCTCTAATCCTACTTTGTTGAGGGTTTTTATCCTGAATGAATATTGTACTTGGTCAAATACTTTTTCTGCAACTACTGAAATGATCATATGGTTCTCATCCTTTCTCTTGTTGACGTGATGTATCACATTGATTGATTTACAATTAATGAACCATCCTACATCCCAGGAATAAATCCCACTTGGTTATGGTTAATGATTTCCTTAATGTATTGTTGGATTTGGTTTACTAGTATTTTACTGAGAATTTTTGCATCCCTGTTCATCAGGGATATTGGCCTATAGTTCCTGCTTTTAGTGGAGTATTTATCTGGTTCTGGTATCAGGTAATGCTGTCCTTGTAGAATGAATTTGCAAGTTTTCCTTCTTTTTCTATTTTTTGGGGATAGTTTCAGAATAGGTATTAACTCTTCTTCAAATATTTGGCAGATTTCACCTCTGAAGCTGTCTGGTTCTGGACTTTTGTTTGTTGGGAGTTTTTTGATTACTGATTCAATTTCTTTGCTGGTTATTGGTCTGTTCAAGTTTTCTATTATTTCTTGTTTCAGTTTTGATAGATTATATATTTCTAGGAATTTATCCATTTCTTCCACATTGTATAATTTGTTAGCATACAGTTTTTCATAATAGTCTTCAACAATTGTTTGTATTTCTGTAGTGTTGGCTATTATCCCTCCTCTCTCACTTGTAATTTCATTTACTTGGATACTTTTGCTTTTCTTTTTGATAAGTCTGGCTAGAGATTTATCAATTTTATTACTCTTTTCAAAGAACCAGTTCCTGGTTTCATCTGTTCTACTGAGGATTTTTTATTTCTATATCATTTATTTCTGCTCTAATCTTTATTATTCCCTTCCTTCTGCTGGCTTTAGGCTTCATTTGTTGTTCTTTTTCTAGTTCCTTTAGGTGTAAAGTTAGGTTAAGTTTTTTTTTTTTGGTTCTTAAGATAGGCCTGTATTGCTATATACTTCCCTTTTCAGACTGCATTTGCTGCAACCCAAAGGTTTCAGGCCATTGTGTTTTCATTTTTATGTATTTTTTTTTATTTCTTTGATTTTCTGGTTGACCCATTCATTTTTAAATAGTATGTTGTTTAACCTCCATGTATTTGTGGTCTTTCCAGAATTTTTCTTGTGGTTGATTTCTAGTTTCATACCATTGTGGTCAGAAAAGGTGTATGGTATGATTTTAATCTTTTTGTATTCATAGAGGCCTGTTATGTGACCTAATATATGATCTATTCTGGAGAATGTTCCATGTGCACTTGAAAAGTAGTGCTAGAAATGATAAACCCAGTAAAGTCACAGGATACAAAATCAACATAGAGAAATCTGTTGCATTTCTATATAATAATAATGAAGCAGCAGAAAGAGAAATCAAGAAAGCAATACCATTTACAACTGCACCAAAAACAATAGGATATCTAGGAATAAACCTAACCAAAAAGGTGAAGAACCTGAACTCTGAAAACTATAAAATACTTATGAAAGAAACTGAAGATGACACAAAGAAATGGAAAAACATTCCTTTCTCATAGATTGGAAGAACAAATATTGTTAAAATATGGCTATACTACCCAAAGCAATCTACACATTCAATGCAATTCCTATAAAAATACCAACAGCATTTTTCACGAGTTATAACAAGTAATCCTAAAATTTGTATGGAACCACAAAAGACTTTGAATAGACAAAGCAACCCTGAAAAAGAAAAGAAAAGCTGGAGACATCATAATTCCAGACTTCAAGTTATATTACAAAGCCATAGTGATCAAAAAGTATGGTACTGGCACAAAAACTGAATAGAGTAAACCTAACCAAAAAGAAATAGAAAACCCAGAAATTAATCCACAACTATATGGTCAATTAATATTCAACAAAGCAGGAAAGAATATCAAAAGGGAAAAGACAGTCTCTTAACAAATGGTGTTGGAAAAACTGGACAGCAACATCCAGAAGAATGAAACTAGCCCACTTTCTTACATCATACACAATAATAAATTCAAAATGGAAGAAAGGCCTAAATGTGAGACAGGAAACCATAAAAATCCTGGAGGAAAGTATAGGCAGTAACCTCTTTGACACTGGCTATAGCAACTTCTTTCTAGATATATCTCCTGAGACAAGGGAAGCAAAAGCAAAAATGAACTATTGGGACTTCATCAAGATAAAAAGCTTCTGCACAGTGGAGGAAACAGTCAACAAAATTAAAAGCTAACCTATGGAATAGGAGAAGATATTTGCAAATAACGTATCTGATAAAGGGATAGTATCCAAAATCTATAAAGAACTTACAAAATTCAACACCCAAAATGAATAATCCAATTAAAAAATGGGCAGAAGACATGATAGATATTTTTCCAAAGAAGATGTTCAGATGGCCAACAGACACATGAAAAGATCCTCAACATAACTGATCATCGGGGAACTATAAATCAAAACTATAATGAGATTTCACCTCACACCTGTCAGCATGGCTGACACAACAACACAAGAAACAACCTGCATTGGCAAGGATGTGGAGAAAGGGGACCTCTCGTGCGCTGTTGGTAGGAATACAAACTGACTGGTACAGCCACTCTGGAAAACAGTATGGAGGTTCTTTAAAAAGTTAAAAATAGAACTACCCTATAATCCAGGAATCACACTACTAGGTATTTACTGAGAGAACACTAAAATACTAATTCAAAGGGATATATGCACCCCAATGTTTATAGCAGCATTATCTACAATAGCCAAATTATGGAAACAGCCCAAGTGTTCATAGACTGATGAATGGATAAAGAAGTGTGTGTGTGTGCGTGTGTGTGTATACACACAGTGGAATGTTATTCAGCCATAAAAAAGAATGAAATCTTCCCATTTGCAACAACATGGATGGAGCTAGAGAGCATTATACTAAGTGAAATAAGACAAATACCATATGATTTCACTCATATGTGGATTTTAAGAAACAAAACCAACGAGCAAAGGGAAAAGAAGAGAGAGGAGTGCAAACCAAGAAACAGACTCTTAACTATAGAGAACAAACTGATGGTTACCAGAAGGAGAGACAAGTGGGGGAATGGGTGAAATAGGTGATGGGGATTAAGGAGTGCACTTGTGAGGAGCACCAGATGTTCTATGAAAGTGCTGAGTCACTATATCGTACACCTAAAACTAATATTAACTGCATGTTAAGTAACTGGAATTTTTTTTAAAAGTACTTTAAAAAATAAGCAGAATTTAAAGATTTGGAAAATTATTAGCCTATCCATATTACAAAAAATGAGAACATTAAGATCGTGGCCAAGCAAACCTTTGATAAGGAGATTAGTATAAATCAGCTATCTGAACAGAAGCCAGGAACTATTTCAAGACAACTGAAGAATAACAAGGTAATTGAAGAATGACACCCAAATCAAATCGGACGCCATCAGGGCTGCCACTCCCATCACAGGCCCAGTGTATAAGGGCCTGGGAGACCAGGTGGATTCAAAGGAGGGGGCTACCTATCTAGTCAGACAGGCCAGGATGTCCCTGCCCTGTGCCTCAGGGATTGGGATCCTGCAATGAGCTTAGTTGGGCTATACACGGCAGAGCCATGAGTAGCATGACTACCTCAACCTAGATTTAAAAAGATGTGGCTGCCCATTGGAGCTACAAGCTAGGACCCCAGACTAAGAGAGCTAGAGGCACAGGGCAGAGAGCCCTGAAGAGCCACGGGGCCCAGGCAGAGAGCTGCTGTAGGGGTAAAGCCACTATAGAGCCACTGTAGGGCTGTCCTACTAAGCCATGGGGGGAAAACTGCCACCCAAGGGGGACTGGAAGGTAGAGCATTAAACCAGAAAGCATTATACTTGAGCCTTAAGGTTTATTACTATCTGTCCTGTTAGGTTTTAGATTTACTTGGGATCCATTACCCCTTTCTTCTTGCCTATTTCTCCATCTTGGAATGGGAATGTCTATCCTATGACTGTCCCACCACCATAATTTAGAAGCACATTTGGTTTTACAGATTCACACCTATAGAGGAATTTGCTTCAGGATGAACCAAACCTTGAGTCTTTCTCGTATCTTATTCAGATATTTAGGTCAGACTTTGGATTTAGACATCAGAGTTGATGCTGGAATAAGTTAGACTTTCAAGGTTGTTAAGATGGGATAAATGTATTTTGCACATGAACAGGACAGGAATTTTGGAAGCCAAGAATGAAATGTTATGGACTGCATGTCTGTCTCCTCCCAAAATTCATATTTGGAAATCCTACCCCCACTGGGATAATATTAAGAGGTAGAGACTTTGGAAAGTAATTGGGATTAAATGAGGTCCTGAGCAAATATGAAGAAACCAGTATAGAGAGAGAATCAGAGTCAAATGTTGAGGAAATCCTGATAGTGTCTAAACCTGGATTCCAGCTATCCAGAGCCACTGCCAACACTGCTCTTGAAATTTGGCGTTGTGACTTACTTTGTCTCACCTGAACTGATAATATTCCTTGAATTAGAAAGAGAGCTAAGAATTAAGACTTCTACCCTGCTTAATGGCAGGGCTGGAACTGTTGCTGTGATGGCAGACAAACATCTTAAGAAGGGGCAACTAGGGAGTCACCTTCCAACAACTATAGTTGATATGGCACACTGCTACACTCTCTTAAGAATCATTAATGTGTGGTAATAAAAGCGCTTTATGTCTATGATTCACTTTATAGTTTTTAAAACATCTTTCATACTTACTCCTCCAAGATACTCACCTATAAACAGTTAAAACAGATTATTAGGAAGCCAAGACAGAAGGGTCTGGCTTAAAACCCATTTTTCCCTACCATCTATCCATTCCAACATTCTTTTCCACAGAATAATGCTTCTGATTACTGGTCTCATAGAGATTCAGAACACCAACTACTCAGTAAATGTTCTTCGGGTTCAGAGACAGAGGTATTTCATTTCTCATACAACTCAAGTATCAATAGCTTACTTTTAAATCAAGCACACTTCTATTCTCTCTGGTCATCTGGACTTCTTATTTATTTTGTTATCTCCAAACTCTGATACATATTAAAGATAATTTAGAATAGTGATATGATATTTTTTTCTCCCCCAAGGTTGGGAATAAAGGCATAAACAAATTTAACCCAATAAGTACTCAAAATTTAGATAGTGAATTTTAAACTTCTCACAGAAATTACTCCCTTGTTTGCATTTATACCACAGGCAATTAATTTGACTGAAACAAATACTCTTTGATGACCATCAAGCAAAAAGCAGAGCTATTTCATATGATAGAATTATTATTGGCAGGGGAATATTATGCAAAATTGGTATTGCCAAGCAAGATCAAAAAGGCTTCTGATTGTAAAACATCAAAGGCTTCAGGCAAGTCCTTCCTCAGAGAAAAGCCTAAAATACTGGAGAACCCATTTATACTATTACATTAAGGAATGATTTTAATGATGGCCTCCTGAGATAACAGACTGAGGTGAAATTTCAGAATTGCACTAAATCAATTCCATGGACTGCTTAGTTAGGGAAATGGTTCACACTAAACATCTGTCACTCAAGCCTGTACACATTAATTTTAAATGCATGGTATTGGGAAAAGTATATGATTTGTATTTAGTCCCAGTTTGTTCAGTTACTAGACATGTGATCCCAAGTTATTCTCAACATTTCTCAACATTTTTTTTTCCTTTGTGAATACATTTTTGTGAGAATTAAAAGGACAAACTATGGAGAAACCAATACCCAAAAATTTATAAACTATGAATTTCTATATTAGTGTTAGTTACTATTATCTAGGCTATATTTTCCTGAAGTAACAGATAAGAACAACTTTTTTAAACTTCCTTACCGGAAATAAACAGGTTAAAACAGTACTTTGGAACTCTGTTTTTAATAGAAGTCAATAAATGCCTAAAACACACACACAGAATATGCAATTTAATGTTCAAAGTAGCAAAACCCTTGTTTACCATTTTATTATCTCCTGTATATCTGAAAAATATAAATATATTTTTGCCAAGCACTTAACTTTAAGTCAATACATATGTCCCACACAATTCTCCTAGTCTTATGTGAGCCTAACATATCTAAGAATTAATACTCCTGGGGAAGTACCAGAGAGAAGAAGCACATGAAGTTTTTATTTATGTGTGATACTCTGGAGCTAAATAGTAACTGCTAACAACCCTGCTTGAGTCTTGGCAAAAGGGGAGTACAATGATAAACAGGGTCAAATAGAATTTAAATACCTGTTTTCTTATACCATGTGACAAGAACATAAATTCTATTTCTAATTATTGAAAGAGAAAAAGATATATGAGTTAAAATGGGTCAAAGCATAGAGTAGCATATAAGTTATGTTTCTGTTTCATTTTGTAATAAAATATACCCACTGTGTTAAGATATTAATACTTCATATATTTGGATTCTTATCAGTAAATATTCTATGTTAGTATTTGTTAAAATCCTAAAGAGAGTGTTCTTAACAAAAAATGGTATAGAATTAAAATCTAAGTCTGTCCCTCCATGAAGTCAATAAAAACACTGGCAAAACATGTCCATCAACTTCTTTAGAATTGTGGAAACAACCAGAAACTTGCGGCAAATAAGATAATGTATAATCAAGAAAAACTGGGAATGTTGGTAAAAAAATGGGAGCTTTATGGTGTTTGAACTTACCCTCATCCCATTCCTCAAAAACTGGCTCAGATTTGGCCTTGAAGATAACAACTCACATTCCCAATCAGACAGCAATACCAGAGAGAACAGAACAGACTCCATTTACAAGGAGATGTGGGTGTTCTGTTGACCTGTCTGGTGCTCCTCAGATCAAAAGGCTGGCCTTTATCTTGCCTAACTCAGGATGTTCACAGCGCTGAGTTGGCTATCTGAGGAACGGTGACTGTCAAATTTACAAGAAAATATATTTGTCACATCTGCCAAAGGACAATGGATGACAGTTTGGAAAAATGACAGACTAACCAAAAAAGCTTGAGAAGAAAGGTTGAGAAATGAAATGCTTTGAGGAATCAGGGTTTTCAAAAGATCCAAGATGTTACTGGTAATCCAGGAGGCCACGTTCCTACCCAGACTGTGCACATATTCAGTAAAGACGTGAGAAGCCCCTATATGCTGAGCTCTGGCTTTCTTCAAGCTTGTACAAGCAGGAAGTAAAGGCTGAGGTAGAGCTGTAAAATGCTTGGCTGAGTGTCAAAAGTATGCCCAAACTCACTCATAGAGCCCATCTGAAAAACTGGGAGATTATATTTTAGTTCCAGTCATTTAATGAAGTATTTTGTCCAATCACCAGCTGATCAATAAGTTAATAGAACAGAATTCAGTGGCCAAAAATGATAAAGAATACCTATTTTACAAAATTAGTTTAGAAAAGGCACCAAACAACCACCACTACAAAAAGCGGCAACAAGAAGCCCAGCAAAAAAAAGAAAATGATTTCCAAATTTGCATGATCATAACATTCAAAATGCCCACTTTTTTAATTATCAAATAATATTTAATTATCTCTTTAACAAAGTGACAAGAGAAGATTTTTAAAGGCAAATATAGAAGGTTACAGAGTTGTGAATAAAACTTAGCTCTTAATATCAGGAGGACTGGGTTTTCTTAAGGAAAATGCCCATTTTTTAACAAAAACTGCAAGGCATGACGCCCCTGGGTGGCTCAGTCCATTATGTGGCTGCCTTTGGCTCAGGTCATGATCCCAGGATCCTGGGACAGAGCCCCACATCAGGTTCCTTGCTCAGCAGGGAGTCTGCTTCTCCCTCTGCCCTTTTCCCCACTTGTGCGTGTTCTCTCTCTCTCATAAATACAATCTTAAAAAAAAAAAAAAATACTGCAAGGCATGTAAAACAAGACAAAACAAAAAAACAAAAAAATGTGGCCCATACAAAGCAAAAAAAGAAATGAATAGAAAACTCTCTCTGATGAATTTCAGACATTATTAGACAAAGAGTTAAAAAAGCTATTTTTTTTTTTTTAAGATTTTATTTATCCATTTGACAGAGAGGAGAGAGATCACAAGTAGGCAGAGAGGTGGAGCAGAGAGAGAGGGGGAAGCAGGCTCTGCTGAGCAGAGAGCCCGATGCGGGGCTCGATTCCAGGACCCTGAGATCATGACCTGAGCTGAAGGCAGAGGCTTTAACTCACTGAGCCACCCAGGTGCCCCTAAAAAAGCTATTTTAAATATATTCAAAAACCAAAGAAAGTCATGTTCACTGATGAAAGGAAACCTGAGAATGATAACTCACCAAACAGATACTATCAATAAAAGAAATAATTACAGAGAAAAATCAAATAGGTATATACTAACAATGAACGATCTGAAAAAGAAATTAAGAAAACAATTCCATTTACAATAGCATCAAAAAGAATAAAATATATAATATATAAAATATATAATAAAATATAAATAAATAAATAAATAAAATATAAAATAAAATATTTAGGAATAAAACTAACCAAGAAGGAAACTTATACACAGAAAACCACAAAATACTGCTGACAAACACGAATAAATGGAAAGGCACATCATGTTCATGGATTGGAAATTTTTACATTAAGACACCTAGATTACAGATTCAACACAATCCCTACCAAAATTCCAAAAGCATGTTTTGCAGACATAGAAAATTTTAGCCCGTATTTATAGATGACATGATCTCTTATATAGAAAACCCTAAAGAATCCACAAAATAACTATTAGATCTAATAAATGAGTTCACCAAAATTGTCAGATATAAGAGCAACATAAAAATCTCAATATGCTAGCAGTAAACAATCCTAAAATGTAACCAAGAAAACAATTTCATGTACTAAAGTATTTTTTAAAAAAATACTTTTGAAATAAATTTCACCAAGATATGCCAAGACTTGAAACTGAAAACTACAAAACATTGTTGAAAGAATTTAAATAAATGGAAAGACATCCCGTGTTCATGGATTGAAAAAATACTGTTAAGATGGCAATAATTTCCAAATTTATCCATAGATTCAATGCAATCCCTATCGAATGTCCAACTTCCTTTTTTTTTGCTGAAATGGACAAGCTGATTCTAAAATTCGCATGGAATTGCAAGGGGCCCAGAATAGCGAAAACAATCTTCAAAAATAAAAACAAAGGTGAAAGATTCAAACTTCCAAATTTCAACATTTTTTATAAAGCTACTGGAGTTGAAACAGCAGGGTATTGGCATAAGAACAGACATATAAATCAATGGAATATAATTGAAAATCCACAAATAAACCAACACAATCAATTTCAACAAAGATGCTAGGATCATTCAATGAGGGAAGAACAGCTTTTTCAAAATGGATGTGGGGTAACAGGATCTCCACCTGCAAAAGAATGAATTTGCACCCCTACATCACACAACATATAAAAACAAACTCAAAATAAATTTTAGGACTCAAATTAAGAGATAAAACTGTAACATTCTTAAAAAGAAACGTGTGAAAATCTTCATGACCTTGGATTAGGTAATGGTTTCTTAAACAGGACACCAAAAGCATAAGCAAAAGAAAAAATAAACTGGATTTCTCCAAAACTAAAAACTTTTCTGCATCAAAAGAAATTATCAAGTCAGTGAAAAGGAAAAAAACCACAAGATGGAATAAAGTATTTGCAAATAATGTATCTGTTAAGGGTCTAGCATCCATAATATATAACAAACGGAGTTGTACAAAAAAAGACAACCTATTTAAAAACAGGCAGAGTTTTTGAATAGACATTTCTCCAAAAATATATACAAAAGGCCAATAACTACATGAAAAGTATCTTTATTCATAAGGGAAATGAAAAATCAAACTAATGAAGCTACCATTTCACACCTACTAGAATGGCTATAATTTAAAAAACAACAGCAACAGAAAATAAAAAGTGTTGGCAATAATGTTGGCAAGCTGGACCCCTCATACATTGCTGGTGGGAATGTAAAACAGCACAGCTGCTATCAAAAAAAAAAGGTAGTTACTCAAAAGTTAGACATAGGGTTAACAGCAATTCCATTCCTAGATATATATCTAAGAGAAATGGAAGCATATATCACAAAAATCATACATGAGTAATCAGAGCATATTATAGCATATAATTATTAATAATACCCACAAGGTGAAAACAACCCAAGTGTCCATCAACCAGTGAACAAATAAAGAAGATATGGTATATCCATGCAATGAAATATTATTCAGTTCTAAAAAGGACTGCAGTCCTGATACATGCTAAAACATGAATGAATTATTGGAGTTAATGTAGAGTATGGAAATCATCCATAAAATGTAACACGGATGTACAAATACATCCATAAAATGTAACACGGTGGCCGCTAGGGGCAATGGAAGGTTTCAGAAAAGGGCGTAGGCCTTTGGAATGTTAAGGCCTGAGTGACCACTCTGCCACAGGAATGCTACAGGGAGTTGCCTTCCCAGAAGCTTTCTTAGCCCAAACAGCTGCCCTGTTATCTAAGAGATGTCTGCATTGTCTCTTATGCTGTATTTAGCAGAACTCACAGAACACGCTGATCAGCACATTGTATCTTTCCTGTAATCAGACTCTTCTATTTTCTGTAAGACCCCTTGCCACACATCACTTGCTTGAGAAACAGAGTAATAAAGATTTATGATTAACCTGAAGTACCAATAAAGGTGAGAGAAAAGAAGAAGGGTCTTCGTCTCTGAGCCCCTTTGCTTTCTTCTCTCTTTCACAGCAAAGTATGGAGTAATCTTTCATCCATCAGTAGGGGGATTGCTAGCCACCCCCAGCAATGAATCTTAAAAACATTATGCTAACTGAAAGAAGCCAGACATAAAATACTACATGTTGTATGACTTCATTTATTTGAAATATTCAGAATAAACAAATCCATTTATACAGAAAGTCAATGAGTGCTTGTGAGTCGCTTGGGGAGAGGGAAGAATAGAATATGACTGCTGGTGAGTATAAGAATACTTTTTAGAGTGAAGAAAACATTCTAGAATTATATAGTGGTATTGGCTGCACAATTTTGTGAATATACCAAAAAATACTGAATTGTATACTTTAAAATTATTAAAATAATGTATTTTTTGTTACACGAATGTTCTCAATTTTTAAAATCTTAATATTCTTTATGTTTAAAAATTAAACATTGAAGTTAAATGTAAATAGCTAAGTCTAATATTAATGATAGGGAAGTGCATATGTTCTGGAACTTTTTTGCAGTATGGTTATACAGGTAGCACATTCTGGATCAGAGGTTTTGCTAAATACTTCTTTATATGTATACTTTTTCAAGATAGTTTTTACAGAAACTTATCACTCTGCTTTTATATTATTATTTTTTATTTTTACTCTGCCTTATTCTGAAGAGGGTTTCAAAAATTCGTAAGGAGTAGGAGACCTTACTGTATCAAATTCAGTTATCCAACAATTAAGTGTGAAAAAAGAGAGAAGTCACAAATATATGCCATATCCTGGCAGAGAAGAGTTCAAATTGTACTTCATACTTACTGCTACATTAACTAGTCTAAGAACCCTAGCGTTACCCCAATTTAGACTGAGTAATAGTACAACAGGCACATCTTGTTAGATGGCTTGCCTATTTTTGACACAAAATTTTATATCAAGAAGTTACAATATTTTTGGGAAGACTCTATATGATGAGAATTAATCTAAAGACATAAATACTTGTTTATTTAAGTGTATGCATTCACGTGAATTGAAATTTTCTCTTGAAAATAATGCCAAAGAACATCTTTCCAAAAATGTTATTTCCCAAATCATTATAACTTGTAGGCTAGACATTGGACATCTTCTTGGATTCTTAGAAGTCTCCTGAGAAGATGATTACTGTCTTCTGAAAAAAAATCACATGAGCAGCTCAATACAAATGTTGCCAGATCCCTCTTTCTCCACAGTGAAGCTTATCTAAAGGTACTGTTGGACTAGTTTCAATTATTTTACACATTCAAGCAGAAGCTAAAACAGATGCTACTGTACACATAATTAGCCTTTGTAAAAGATTTGGTGGCTTCTCTCTTTTGTCACACTTCTTGCTCATTGTCTGATTCCCCAAACGTATCAAGTGACTGATTGCTAGGCAACCAAGCAATACCATCCAGAGAATTCTCCCAGCCATCTCAACAGATGCCATCTCATTTAGATACAACAGGGTTTAAAGCTTCAAAATTTGTTTATGTGACCCAATAAGTCAATGTTATTTTGGTGGTGCATTTCTGATGAATAAATCATAAAGGTGGATCACACTGAAAATGCTGATATTGAAACCCTTTATTATCAATATTTCATGATTATATTGTACATGTTAATAACAAAAAACTTTGGAAAACATGTAAATGAAATTTAGCTAATTTTAAAATAGCACTTTTTGGGGTGCCTGAGTGGTTCAGTCACTTAAGTACCAGACTCTTGGTTTTGGCTCAGCTCATGATCTTAGGGTTGTGGGATCAAGCCCCATATCCAGTTCCATGCAGAGCCTTCTCCCTCTGCCCCTCCTGCTTGTGCGCTTCCGTGCGCGCGCGCGCTCTCTCTCTCTCTCTCTCTCTCTCTCTTTCTCTCTCATTCTTTCTCTCTCTCTCTAAAAATAGATACATAAATCTTTAAAAATAAATAAATAAAATAAAATAGTACTTTTCTCATTCCTGACACAAATGCTAATGCCATGTAGGTTTTCTCCTTACATGTTTAGAAAGCATACAGTTTAGAATCAATTAATTAATAAAGAAAATTGATACTTTGTTCTATAAGACTTAATACAGTAAATAAAGCACTTCTAAAACACTAAATTGTCTGCTTTAAAGACCTGAGATGACTATGTTTCCCTAAAAGTGTGATTTTTCCCAAATTTATGCTCCTAAATTTATCAAATTCAGCTGCTACCTCTGATTTGATTTTACTCTTCATGTAATCGAGTATTACCTTCTGTGCACAGTTAATCTACTCTTTGACAGTTTGTTTTGTTGTTTTTTTTTTTTTTTTTTTTGACATATCAGGTCTCTTTATAGACACTAACTGATGTTCAGATCAAGGAGAATTCAATAAAAAAATCTCTTTTGTAGTATTCTTTTAGTAAGCTATTTATAGCAATCCTTTGTAAAGATTGTTAGGACCTGTTAATATATGACAGAATCTTTTAATACACCAAGTGAGCAACTACAAAATATTAAAGTAAATGATGGCATCTCTGTGAAAGATGACAAGTTCAAATATTTAATTTTTCTCCCTCTGATTTTTGGGGTTCCTTTCCAAATCTTTAAAGAAATTGTGCTCTTAAAGGAGTCAGTTGTCTCAAACATAGGTTTCAACTCAGAAGTTACTCAAAGTAGATGAATGAGGCTCAAAATTCCAAAACAGCAGATTAAGTCAGAAATAACCCATTGTGAAAACCTGATTTTTAATCAAAAAAGAATGAATTAACCAAATATGAGAAACTTTTTCAGGTGCCAAACAAGAGGAAAACTGCATATTAAAAGCAAAATAGAAATGCCTTTTTTGTTGAACAAAGAGTAGTAATTACACATTTATTGTAAAATAATTATGATGACTACCACTTGCCCAATAAGGGTAACTGGCAATACTCTTTGACCTAATTTTTTTATTTACTCAAAACAACCCCATCAGTAGGTATGTTTTTCTATTTAAAGTTCAGAGAAACAAAGACCTCAGGATAAGAACCCAGGCCATGTGACTCACAAATCAGTGGTTTTACATCTACACTTAAATCCTAATAGGCAATGACATGACTTTAGAAATTTTCATGAATAAGCTGCCCCTTTTTACTTAAAAATTCAGAAATAATGTCACATTTTTCAATATTTAATGTAATCTGGGTGCTAGAGAAGTTAAATTGCATATTATAGCAGATATTAGAATCAATCAGGCAATCACCACTACATCAATCACCACTACATCACCAGTACATCCAAAAGATATTTTGGAAAGGAACAAATTCATTACATCAAGGACTTCATGCTCCTCTGTAAACAGATTCACAAAGGGAAAATCAAATCAGAGATGCTCAAAATAAACTCCAGCAGTCAAGCAGTTTCATAAAATCATAAACCTGACTATGCACTTTTTGTTTGCAGATTTGTGCCACCAGTATTCAAATCCTGTGTTGCAAACAAAAGTTACTTTATGACGCCGAGACTCCTTTTCTGCCTTATTCAGATTCTATGCAGCCTTTATGTAATAAAATCATCTGAATTTGGTTTCTTCTAGGTAGATCCACCTTCAATTAAGAGCTTACACTAGCATAAACATGGAATTAATATGTCTGTGTTTTAAAGTTACCTATATTTTAAAATTGCGGATTCTTTGGAAAAGCTAGGATTAAAACTATTTCTACTGAGTTTTTCCTTTCAGTAAATCAATCACTGTAGAGCACACCCAAACAAAGCTTTCTTTTCTCTTTCTATACAAAACCTGATGTGAGCTATAAAGTAGTGATGATCTACATTGAAATGGGGAGGCAAAAATGCTCAACTGATTTTCTAAAAAGCATTTTCTTACAATCAAAGAAAATCATTATCACGTGACTTTATTTTTATAGTCATATAGCTGCATCAAAAATCTCCAGAGACCTATACATTCAGACTGAATGCAATTACTTCTGAATTTTGTGAACTTCTAAGATACTGTGGAGAGAAGATTTAAAATAAGCGAAAAATTAAAGACGTAGTGTAAGAACCTGTATTAAAAACTGTCCTTTATAGGTCACAGCCAGACATCTGCTATTACCATATGGCTATTTGATTGGCACATACTTGATAGATATGAGAATATTTCAGTCCAATTCATTTTGCAAAATTTCAATAAAAGCTACCGTTTAAACCTGATGTATAAGTGGGAAAACTAATTGGTTTATATATGGAAGCAGGAGATCAGTATTTGTATGTATTTCAAAAGAACAAAAATTTAATCAGTATTTTTTTTAAACCTATATGGGAAAAATACTTTGAGTAAATTTGTATAATTCTGGACTTTGCTATCAAATTGGAGCTGCAAGGGGAATGTTTAAAGGAGGAAGTACAGTACAAGAGAAGAGAAAGAAGGTAGTCTTAAATACTCTAGAGAACCAAGATAAACCCAAAGGCCGTCTTTACCATTTTTGGCAATTAATCATGTACTGCCCACAATATTTCTAGGTTGTTACACTGAACTATGGTTTAGTCCATGTACTTTTTAACTGTTCACATTTTTTGTTTCTGAAATTTAGGGTAGCAATAGGTTGTGGCAATAAAGAAAACAAACTCTACTATGACTGAATAGAAATCTCAGCTTTATTACTTAACAACTGTGACTTGAGATAAGTTCATTAAAATCTTTAGCCTTAGTTTGCTTTGTGGTTAAATATGGATAATAACTACATCTACCACATGAGGTTTTTTGTAATAATTAAACTATAATGTTATATGTATGTTATATATATAAATATATAAATTCCTTGGCACAGTGTTAGACACTTCTATCAACATATAATATTGTTGTTGATGGTCTCAAAATTAGGAGCAGTAATACGGGTACTGTCTTGATATCAATCTATAAGCATTTTTGGAAACAAGAGCTCTTTCTAATCAGTCACTCTCAAATTTATTACATGTAGTACGAATAACTCAAAAAGGTTGGTTGATGCATTGACTCTAGTCATACTGCTATTGTAACTCTTCAGAAGAAAGAATTATACACCCAGCCAATAAAATATAAAGGCAAAAAATATCTGCTTAAGTGTAATATATAGTAATTTGGAAACACTCTGTAGCCATCCATTCGGGATTCAATTTTGGATCTTGACAAGATCAATTCAAGAAGTCAAATAGAACCCTGTGAGCAACAAATGATATTTGGGCACTTAATTTATCCTATTTTGTTCAAGATTTCTTGCTTAAGGATTTCATCATGGATCATATTTTCAGCACATCTCCAAAAAAATTTTATGAAAAAATTTCACACTCTCAGTACAGAATCACATTTTATGCACAGAAGGCATTTTTCTATAGCCAAAGATTGATAGCCAATTAAAATTTTGACCATTATTTTGAAGTAGAAGAATAAATTATGTGTATATAAAATTTAGAAATAGTTAAATGCACATACATCTGCAAACTATGTGTGGTACAATACTAGAAAATCCAAAAAATTTATTGATAAATATAATGCTTTGAAAATGAAGAAACTACATAATATTTGGTATGTTTTCTATATCTGGACAATTTGAACACATTTTAAAAGTTGATTCTTGTCTTTATTGAGTTTCAATGCATTATAGAATCATGAGTCTGGAAAGTTTCATGAGAGATTACTCAACCTAACTCAGCCCATTCTATTTCATTCTACTTATGGAGTCATTCTTGCATTAAAACTTCGTGTCCAGGGATGGGCTAGGGCTTGGGAAAAAAGTTAATCTAGTGAAGAAAAAAGACATATGAATTTAAAACAATAACACACTTGGTAAGTACCAAAAGGAATACCACATTGGATGAGATATCTGGAGTGCTGTCACTAGAGAGGACAGAAGTTAGCTATCAACGAAGGCTTTAGAAATGAGGTAGAATTTAGGGCACCTGGGTGGCTCAGTGGGTTAAAGCCTTTGCCTTCGGCTCAGGTCATGATCCCAGGGTCCTGGGATCGAGCCCCGCATCAGGGCTCTCTGCTCAGCAGGGAGCCTGTTTTCCCCCTCTCTCTGCCTGCCTCTCTACCTACTTGTGATCTCTCTCTCTCTGTCAAATAAATAAAATCTTAAAAAAAAAAAAAAGAAAGAAATGAGGCAGAATTTAAATTGTGTCCACACCAACAAACAGAAGGTATGAGAGCTTTCCTATGGAAAAATATGTACAAAAGCAAAATGATATAAACAATTTGGAAGAACTGCAAGTAATGTGGCATTAATGAGTGTACGTGATGAAGTAATGAGAAATGAGACTGGTCACTCGGAGGGAGGATACAATGAAGGGCTTCAAGTGCTTCCCAGTAAGAACAAATACTATGTTTTAAAGATGGGATCATATCTGCATCTTGGAAATACACTTCTGGAATCATGGTAGGGGATGACTTCGAGAAAAGGAATCTAGTCAGGAAACTACTGTACTAGCTCAGGCAAGGTATAAAGAGATAAGAGAAATAGGGAAGAGAGAATAGAAAATATAATAGATGTTCAGGAGGTAGGCTCTATAGCAGTTAATGACTGGAGGAAAATAGAGAAAGAGAAACTGACGACAGTATAAAAGTCCAGTTTTATAATTTGAGCAACTTGGGGAATGGTGATTATATTTATCAATAGTAAATGCAAGTTGGGGAAAAAAGCTAAAAAAAGTAAGAATAAATACAGCAATATAAATAACAAAAACAAGAAAAAGACAAAAAATAGTTATATTAATACTAACAACTAGTATTTATTACAAACTTACTGCATGCCAAGGATTACAAAAATTTTTTCCATATCATATTTCATTCATTTGGGAGTGAGCTACAGTCAAGAGTATAAATCAGAGAGTGACTGACACTTATGGGTAGACCTCTACCAAGTAGTACCTTATGGGTTTTGGCCAAGCATGGGGGCAACAATTTAGGCGTTCTGGGAGTATTGTTTGATGGGCATACCACTCTAAGCAATAGAAAGCAAAAGGAGGTAGCTAAAGTCCTAAAATAATACAAAGGGTCAAGATAGGGAAATCAAGGTCAATCTCAAGTCAAAAATATAGGTGCATGTCTGAAAATTAAGAGCTAAAGCCAATAAGGAGTGGATCAGAAGTTTCAATAATAGTCCTTGCTGACCATTAGCCACAGGATGTGAGGGTGACAGAAGCACAGGTAAAGGAGGCCACAGGTAAGTTAATAGAGAATTGTGGGGCCTGGGTACTTTCTGGAAATCTATTATTTGTTTCTAGCTTAATTCCATTAGGGTCTAAGAACATGTGGTGTATGAGTCTTATTATTTTAAGTCTGTAAGGTTTATTTTATGGCCGAAAATATGGTTAAGGTTAGTAATTATTCCATGTACATTTGCAAAAAAATATGTGTATTCCTCTCTCTCCCCCTCCCCCTACCCCACGTGTGTGGGAGGGTATGGGTGTGCATGGAGGGGACTGTTCTAAAATGTCAATTAGGTCAACTTATTTGCTATTACTCATCTATATCCGTGCTCATTTTCTATCTGACTCTTGTATCAGTTAATGGAATATCGAAATCTTCAACATAAATTGTGTATTTGTTTATTCTCTTAAATTCTATCAGCTTTTGTTCTTCTTTTAGGTGCATAATTATTTATAACAGGCCTCTTAGAGAATTGATCTCTCTGTGTCATGTGAAGCTCTTCTTTGTTTGTGGTACTATTTCTTATTCCAAAGTCTTATTTGTCTGATACTGATACAACTACTGTAGCTTTCTTTTCCTTATTACCTGTATGTTATATGTTTTTCAATCCTAATAGTTTATTCTATTTTTTCTATTTTTAAAGTGAGTTTCTTTTAGAGACTCTCTCTCTCTCTCAAATAAATAAAATCTTTTTTAAAAATCCCTATTTTGACTGCTTAACAACTCCACCGTCACTACTCTAATCTAAACCACATTCATCTCTCATCCAGATTTTGTGATGGCTTCCTAATTGATCTTCTTGCTTCTGCCCTTACTCTCCATGGCCTTTGTATAACACAGGAACTAGATGATATTGATAAAAATCAATTCAGATCACACCATCTCTCCTCAAAGAAAAGCCAAAGTTCATATAATTGCCAAAAATGCCCTGCATGATCTGTACCACCTTTAACTGACTGCTCAAGCCACTATAAACTCCTTCTTGTTCTTGCACATGGCAAGAATGCTCCTTTTTCAGTATCTTTATATATTGTGTTCTCTATATATAAAAGTACTCTTCCTTGGATCTACATTCTTACCTCCTCTGGACAGATTTCACCTTCTTAGTAAAGCCTTTCCAAACCACCTTATTTTACGAACTCTTCATTAGTACCAATCACCAGAATCTAACTTCCATGGAAGTAGGTATTTTTATCTATTTCATTTAATACTGTACCTCTAGAATTTAGAAAAGAATATGTCATCAGCAGATTCTTAATAAATAATTGTTGAATTAATGAGCATTTCTTTTTAAGATTTTTATTTATTTGAGAGAAAGAGAAATAACACAAGCAGGGGGAGGGGCAGAGGGAGAAGGAGAAGCAGACTCTGCTGCTGAGCAGGGCGCCCAATGTGGGGCTCGATGTGGGGCTCGATCCCAGGACTCCGGGATCATGACATGAGCCGAAGGCAGACACTCAACCAACTGAGCCACCCAGACACCCCTCAATGAGCATTTCTAAGTTGAAAAAATGAACCAGGGAAAAGGGAGAAAAATAACAACACAGAATAGACCACTATTATGGATATAATAAGATACCAGAGGTAGCAGGAGGTGATGGGGTACAGAGCACTAGAAAATGAATCAGTCGTGATACCCTTCCTCTATAATTGCAGTATACAGACGCAGATAAATTTATAGGTAAAGGGTTGAAAAGTTGAGAGAATTTTTGTTGGGTAGCTCCTATTTTCCTCCTAATACAGGGCCATTTGCTGAGATTTGGGCTGGGAAGGACAGGGGTCAAAAGGACATTCAAAAAGTCAAGGTCACTTTTGTGTCTCCTGGATTACATAAATTCTATAAATGAAAGGTAAGCACAAGTTTAAGGAATTATATTCCTATACACTATCCATGAAGCATTAAAAGTAAAACCCTGAGGGGTGCCTGGGTGGCTCAGTTGGTTAAGGGTATGACTCTTGGTTTCAGCTCAGGTCATGATCTCAGAGTCATGGAACTGAACATCAGGTCAGGCTCCACCCTTGCATGGAACCTGCTTGCTCAGGTTTCTCTTTCTCTCCCTCTCCCTATGCCCCTCCCCCACCCCACTCCACTCCACTCCATTCAATACCACTCCTTCTGGCGCACTCTCTCCCTCTCTAAAAAAAAAAAAGCGTAACTCTGGAATGACTGCCAATTTTATCTTCATGCTATCTATAATCTCAAAAATAAAAGCAATTTATTTTTGTGTTGCTTATCTTGTCTTGAAGTATAGTTAAAACGTTTCAAGATTTTCAAGCTTAAACACTGTTAAACACCAAATTTACTTATATTCTATATACAGAAGTTTTTCTAGTTAAATTTATTAAATATTTGCTTTGCATTACCTATCAACCATCTTCAAGTAGAAAGCATAAATTTAGCTATGAATAGGAAGGAGAATGACAAATTACTTTAACTAACTTCATGTCTGAATTCTTCATTTTTCATTAACAACTGGATTTGGTCAAGGCTGATACTAACATATCAGAATATCTCAAAATCAATATTTTTTTTCCATTTTACAATCATTTTAGAGCTGTCATATTGGTGCAGCTGCAGAATTTCTGGTTTTCCATGCCCTCTCTGTAAGTTTTGGCAGGTGGACACATAGATAACAGCACTTCCACTCTTGGGGGTCATATTGTTAATATTCCCTGCCAACTGTGAATGACTTCATCTTTCAACCATGCCTGATTCTGCCACAGATATGCAGACCTTGTCTTTCTATAGAGTAAATCCATATGTGACTTAATTAGAAAAATGTAAGTAAATCTCTGTTATACGTGATGTCTTTTCAAAAGGATATCAAGGAATCTAATGCTATTGGTTTTCTGCTTATTAAATGCACATAAAATGAATGTGTTTGCATTTGGAGTTAAACAACAATGCTACAAAATAATCTGTATAAATCATATCCCTCTCTACCATACCTGCTAACTACAAAATCAATACCATGGATTTCTTGCACTTAAAATGGATAGATACATATTTACCAATCCTAATCAAGCAGGTATGTAGACTAAAGTAAAGTACACAGGTTCAACATAAGAAGGAGTAAACTAATCAACAGGAAATGATGAAGATATTTTGGTGATAGCAAAGAACAGGGACCCAAGAACACAGCACATTCCATGAGAACAGGATATGCAGTCTGGTAATAGACAAATGAAGCAAACTTTTCACATTATCAGCCTCCAGCTGTGCAACTTAACAAATTACTAAACCAGTCTAAGACTCAGTTCCCTCATCTGGTATATGAAGATAACGAGACCTACCTGACCGGTATGTGGATTAAATGAGATAAGTGTATCTAATAACTGCACAACATTTACCTCACACACAGTATGTATGTACCTACTTAGCAATTATCAGTTCCCTTTTTGCATTCTCAAGCCTCAAAAATTTGGTTCAGAGACCACTGATCATTTTCTGAACAGATATTTTGCAATATAAATTGAACCAAGAATTTCCTTGCATTATGTAGATAATAGCGTTCTAGATAAAACTGATAACAATGTGGGACATATTATTAACATTAACATTATTAACAACATTAATATTATTAACAACAGCTTATTAACATAAGCTAATTAAGAGCAAAGCTAGAATTCATGATCTCATTATCAAAGAGTTCAGTTCAATATAATCTCAGGAATAGATCAAACATATATTTTTTATATTTAATTAATTTACATATGGTCTCCCCAGCCCTCAAAAACTAAAAAAGTAAGAAACCTCAGGATCCTGCTCCTCCTCACACTCAATCTCACCTGGGAAAATTAACTAGGAAATATAGTTTATAAGGCTAATCTGAATATGTCCCAACAGAACAGCACTTCAGGGACCATTAAGTCACAACTTCCTTACCAGCTACCATCACTATCTTCTTGAATATATAAGCAAAATATAGAGGGAATGACTATGCCCCTACTGCTAAGTGATTGTTTTAATGTTACTCCTATTAAAACATCTAACAAAAATGAGATACAGTAGGCAAATGCTTGTATCTTTAATCCTTGATGTTTCTCCTTTGTTAACCAAGAGTAAAGGATATTTGGTTAATTGACTAGGGAACACTGCAAAATAAAAACTTCACCCCAACAAAACATTCAACCTAGCTTTAACCAAAAATGTTCAACACAAGCATTGATTTAAAAAATGTGACTATTCCACTAAGACATCTTAGTTGTTTTTATTAATGACAGTAATTGCCATTTATTGTGGAACTATTACATGCCAGACATTGAAAACTAACTTGCCTGACTAAACACAACTACTAAAAGGGAGAACTGGGAATTAAAACCAGTGCTGTTTGACTCCAAAACTAATACTCTCACCACAAGGGCAATGTTGCTTACACTATTTGGTTACCTAATAAACTGATAGGAAATTCTCCTCATCCATTCCTGACAATGCTACAACTAACATCTGCACAGATTTTTGATTTTGTTTTTGTTTATACACAACTGCTATGATGGCACCACTATGATGTATTATCTTATTTCATCTGAAGGTGTCCCAATTCTTTTTAAGACAAAGCATCAAGGTATTTTCTCTGGTTTCTGCTTCACAGATCAAAGCACAGTGCTATGAATTCATCAACTCCCAGATAGTAAATATAAAAAGCCACAAAATTCTGTGACCTATTACATATCACTTCCCAGGACCCATATTAGAACCATGTCTGTGATGAAGCATCACCAATATTCACCAATTACCCACCCCCAGAAGAAATCATAAAATTAAGCAAATACATTCTAACCCAAGAAGGAAATTTTCTACAGCATAAAGCAATTATCTGACTTGGCATTTGACCAGAATCCTCAGGTTAACTAGAATTCAATAAGGAATTTTACCCTTGCAAAATGACCTTGACTTTGTAATCATCCTGGTCTATCTTTAAGAGTTTCTGTGACAATGTACTTGAAATTTTTTCAACCTGAGGTTTCCAATACTCTGCAAGTGCACCAGACATAACCAAAACTAACTACTGTTGGCATTTTTCAATCAAGGACTTGTCGTCCAGAATCTTCGATGAGGTAGGAAATATTTTTTGAGTTCAGAGTAATCTTCAAAATTGAAGTAATAGAAAAGAAAATAAACTAGCAAAAAGAAAATAAAGCTTCATAATTAATACTTTGTTTGAAATATAGGTTTAACCTTTCAGTAAGATGAATAGAAAGCCTTATAAATAATTGTTACTGAAATAAGTTGCTTCACCATTTTTGTTGTAACTTGATACACATGAATTCATATGACCATGAGCTATCTCTATTGGTCATTAAATCAAATTAAAACACTAAATTAATTATGCCGTGTCCAAGATAGTTTGGAGTGTTTATTCAATCAGTCAGTAAGCACTTACGCAGTCCCTATATTATGCAAATACTGTTCTGGGTACCGGAGTCAAGTATGTTATAGAACCCGCCCTCAAAGAGCTCAAAGTCCAATAAGACAAATACATATGAATATGGCCCAGGGTTCTCTCTTCTGAACCCAACTGGCTATATCTTAAAAACACAAATAAAATAAAGTATATAAATTCTAAGACTATTATGATCAACAAAACAATGTTCCTTTAGTCTGCAAATAGCACACATGGAATTAAAACCACTCACATTCTTTCATATATGCTTGGTTGGTCTCACGAACTGAAAAAAAATGTATTTCAAAAAGTGTAAAGTGATATAAGACAAAGATGCCCACTCTCACCACTTTTATTCAACATAGGACCGGAAGCACTAACCACAGCAATCAGAAAACAAAAAGAAATAAAAATTGGTAAGGAAGAAATAACACTATCACTATTTGTAGATGACATATTATATATAGAAAACCCTGAAGACTCTACCAAAACACTATCAGAACTGATAAATTCACTAAAGTTGCAGATACAAGATTAATATACAAATATCTGTTACATAGTTCTATGCACTAATAATGAAGTAGCAGAAAGAGAAATTAAGAAAACAACCCCATTTACACCAAAAGTAATAAAATTCCTAAGACTAAATTTAACAGAGGAGGTGAAAGATTTATACTCTAAAAATTATGAGACACTGATGAAAAATATTGAAGATGACACAAAAAAATGGAAAAATATTCCATGCTCATGGATTGGAAGAATTAATATTATTACAATGTCCATACTACCCAAAGCACTACAGATTTAATGCAATACCTATCAAAATAACATTTTTCATAGAATCAGATCAAATAATCTTAAAATCTGTATGGAACCACAAAAGACTGAATAGCCAAAGCTAGCCTGAGAAAGAAGAACAAAGCTGGAAGTATCACAATTCCAGATTTCAAGATATACTACAAAGCTATAATAATCAAAACAGTATGGTACTGGCACAGAAGACACATGGATCAATGGAACCGAATACAGAGCTGAGATAAACCCATGCCTATATGGTCAGTTAATCTATAATATAAGGAGACGAGAATATACGATGGGGAAAAGACACCCTCTTCAATAAATTCAACAAATGGTGTTGCAAAAACTAGACAGCTACATGCAAAAAAATTAAACTGGACCATTTTCTGACACCATATACAAAATAAACCCAAAAATGGATCAAACACATGCATGTGAGACCTAAAACCATAAAACTCCCAGAAGAAAACATTGGCAGTAATTTCTCTGGCATCTGCAGTAGAAACATTCTCTAGATATGTCTCCTCAGGCAAGGGAAACAAAAGGAAAATTAATTTGGGACTGCACCAAAATAAAAAAACTTTTTCACAGTGAAGGAAACCATCGACAAAAAGGCAACCTACTGAGTGAGAAGATATTTGCAAATGACATATTTGATAAGATTAATACCCAAAATGTATAAAGAACTTCTACAATTTAACACCAAATAAAATGCAAATAATCCAATTAAAAAAATGGGTAGAGAACCTGAATAGACATTTTTCCAAAGAAGACATACAGAAAACCAACAGACACATGAAATGATGTTCAACATCATAAACGAAACCACGATGAGATATCACCTTACACCTGTCAGAATGTCTAGCATGAAAAAGAAATTTTGACAAGGATGTGCAGAAAAAGGAACCTTTGTGCACTGTGTTGGTGGGAATGGAAACTGGTGCACTGTGATAATTCAAACAGAATTACCATATGAACCTTTTGTTTAAATGAATGTGTTAATTTTTACACTGTATGTATGGGTTCACATGAAATCTGCAAAGTCAAAGGATCAGAGACATTATTTTACATATATTGCATTATATGTGTGTGTGTGTGTGTATATATATATATATATATATATATATGTTTAGGTAAATTAGTAAGTTATACCAAGCAATTAGAATTATGAGTTTATGTTTTATGTTTGATGGAAAGTGGGTATAAAATCACGCTTGATATGGGGTCTGTTTAAAAATTCTGTATTGCTTCTGAATTTTTTCTTTTCCCTTCCTTTTTCATTAGATCTACCAATCATTTAACTAAAAATTCTTGGATTTCTACAAAACTGAGCCCGCTGACCATGTCTTTAAAAGTAAGGGGGGGGGGGCAGCCAAAATTAAAGTTACAAGTTCTCTTGAATGAGCCCTAGTACTTTAGTCAGACAGAAAGATGGCCACACACCATAGTTTGCAAATACTGGCTGCAGGGAAATCTAGAGGAGTCAACCAGAATACTCAACATTAAAATCCAGGTAATATTGTTCCTATGGACTAAATTGCGTCCCCTCCACATTTATATGTTGAAACCTTAGCCCCCTGTATATCTATTTGGAGATAGGGCCTTTGGGATATATTAGGTTTAGGTGAGGTCGGGGCCTTCATGATCAAATTTCTGCCCTTATAAGAAAGACACCAGAGCACTTGCTCCCTCTGCTACGTGAGGACACAGAGAAAAGATTGCCTTCTGTATGCCAGGAAGAGACGTCTCATCAGAATCTGACCATGCTAGCATCCTGATCTCAGACTTTCAGACTCCACAGCTGTGAGAAAATACATTTAATTTAAGCCACCCAGTCTATGGTATTTTATAATGGCACCCCAAGTACATGAATACAATTGTTTAATTTTTTTAGCATTAAATTTGGAAGAAAATAATAACTATGCCATAAACTGCTGAGCCATAAATCTTTAAATTTATATGTTTGAATTGGGAGCTTATTTAAAGAGAATAAAAGTATGCTTCCAGTCCATTCATCTACTTTCTGAATATTTAGCTACCTATGGATATCAACAGGAACAAAATTTTCCATATGTGCAATCAAATAAAAATAGACATCTTTACTCATACCAAGGAAAATAGAGAAATGAACCTGAGTGTACATTATAAGGTATGAATACCATAAAGAATTTCAGTTACAGGGATATAATCATGATGACTTCAGAGATAAGTAACACTCCCATACTCCTGAATGGCTAAGGAAGAACTGAATTTCCTATAGAAATTCTACAGAATCTTAAGGTTCCTTCTACTCATGATACTGCAGAGAGCCTAATGGATGTGCTGACATCCATTTGTCTGATTCCCCAAAATCCATTCCTCTATTAAACCATCAGACAGTAAAGCACATTTACCACATTATCTCAGCCCTTCAAAGAATTGTTTTCACTGCAGCACAACTTAATGTTCTCTGCCTCTTTTGAAGGAATCATTCGTTTGGGCAATGTTTTTTTATGTTTGAAGACTTTATTCAAATATGTTTCTGTATAAAGAACCACAAAACAAATTTCCATTTTTTTTGCACACACATGCAAAGTTATCGTCACATCTTCCTATTGTCAAAAAACACAAATAAAAATTGTTAAACTCAGGGCGCCTGGGTGGCTCCGTGGGTTAAAGCCTCTGCATTCAGCTCAGCTCATGATTTTGGGGTCCTGGGATTGAGCCCCACATCGGGCTCTCTGCTCGGCGGGGAGCTTGCTTCCCCCTCTCTCTGCCTGCCTCTCTGCCTACTTGTGATCTCTCTCTGTGTCAAATAAATAAATAAAAACTTAAAAAAAAATTGTTAAACTCTGCATTTCTTTTTTTTTTTCTTAACATCTAAAAACTTAAAGCCAAATCTCACTGCTGTTTTCTTGGTTTTGCTTAACCCGAGATATATAATCTATTTAATTAGAGTGCAAAAACCTTTCTACTCTTGAGACATACAATGCAATGTACTTCTTAATAATACGAGTTCACATTTGTGTAAGACACAGGATACGGTAGCTGAAATGAAGTGATTTCCTTTGTCCGGGGATTAAACCTTATTATATTTTACCACAGCTTTTCACTGCTGCATTTTGAAAATAATCAAAAATCAAATGCAACTATTTATTCCCATATGGCATTTCAAAGACTGTCATCTGAGAAGTGACTTGCGCTTACCAGGCAAATATTGAGCTAAAATTGAGGCAAGTACAAAATGCACTAGCGATTCAGTACAAGTCCAAATAATAAGGTCATTTCACTAAATTTATGAGTGAAGGCACGCTGTATAGTGGCTCACAACTCAGGCAATGTAACTGCCAAAAATCAGTTGAGTAGGAATCCTCCACATCGGTCATAAACTAGAAAATTAGAAATATACTCTGACCACTGCAGATCTCCTCCTCCCTACTTCTACTCCTACTCCTGCATCTTTCCACCAATGCCATGCTGTGCTAGTGAGGTATAACCTGTTCAGCTCAAACTTCTCAACTTAAGGGAGCTATGTGGAAGATCCCCAATTGCTCTCATCGAATTTCAACTCAAGATTGGGTATGAGATAAGATAACTCATAAATCCTTTATTCATGATAGCTATTGTGAAAATCAGTTTGGAAGTGAAGGGTGAAAGTGACACAAAAATACACTGGCTCCAAGTTACATTTTATCAGATAACCACATAAGCATCTTTGAAATCTTGGCACATTTGACTTACTCACCCTAACAAAGGTAGCAGCTGTACAAGTTATCATGATAAGAAATACCTAAAGTGGGGATTGAATTTTACAATCCTGCTATGTTTTGTTGGCCAAATAACTCATGGCACTGTCAAAGCCCCACCAGCTAGACCAGCCCCCGAAGTCAACTCAGGGTAACTAGTTTTTTCCAGTATCTTTAACTAACTACATTAAAATGCCCTCTTTCTTTATAAATTTGAGGCCATTTAAATATTACCCTGGGAAATTAAAACAAATTAATGAAAACTTTGATAAACAGCCAAATGAACATAATTATTTATCTTCAGCCTCCAAGAACAAGAAAAAAAATCAACAAAAATGGACAAAGCACAAGGGCAAAGCAAATGAAAGAGTTAACTAGAGCTCATAAGATATATCAGTAAAGACGGAGAAGACAAAAATAAGATTCATGAGTGGTAATTGTCCTATAGAGGGAGACACTTGAAATCAAGTCCAGCAATAGAAGCCTAGAGACTTGGTAATTGAACGAACAGGAACTTGTATGGGCAGATACGTAGGCAGAAATAGAAGATGGGTCTGAAAAGGGAGGATTTGTTGAAAATCTTTATAAAAAAAATTAATTCATATCATATGATATATGATATCATATATCATATATATATATCATATGATATCCGCTCATATCAGCTCCCCTACCACACAGAAATGTGGAGTTAAGTTTCTGGAAAATTTGAATTTAAGAACCTGTGGATTTGAAGCTGCACAGATGAGGATGGGAATACTGTGCCATTCTGAAACAAGAAAAGTAACCTAACTATACATCCTAAAAAAAGAAGCTTGCATTCCACTTTTTTTTTTTTAAAGACTTTATTTATTTATCTGAGAGAGAGACAGACAGAGAGCATGAGAGGGGAGAAGGTCAGAGGGAGAAGCAGACTCCCAGTGGAGCCGGGAGCCCGACGCAGGACTCGATCCCCGGACTCCGGGATCATGACCTGAGCCGAAGGGAGTCGCTTAACCAACTGAGCCACCCAGGCGCCCCCCTTGCATTCCACTTCTCATGCTCTACTCCCAGAACGCTAACAGCCAAGATTATATGTCTCTCCTGAACAGGGCGGTTAGGGCGGTCATCCACAAGGAGCCTGATCAGAACTAGAAAACGCAATACATATATCAAATCTTTACGTTGCACATCTTAAACTTACGTAATGTTACATGTTAATTATATCTCAATAAAACTGGGGGTAAAAAAACCATATCTACAGATACTGACTTTGGGCTTTTCCCAATGAAATGGTGGTCAAGTCCCTACCAAATAGTGCTAAAGAAAGATGACAAGCTCTATATAAATATCTTCTAATTACCTTTTAAACACCTACTCTTAAATAGGAACAGATGATCAAAGCATTACAAAATATTTCAGGACTGTCTCTCCATGAAAAGAAAAAAGAAATAAACAAGCAGGGAAAAGGCACCTTGGAGAAGTGAAGAAAATGCTAAAATTTCATCATTCATGTGCTCAGAGAAATGATAAGTTATTGAAATCATGATGTAAAAAGATTGTAAAACAGAAACAGAAAACAAGAAAGAAAATATAACTGGACAGCAGAAATAAGAAATTGAAGAGAAGGTTTTGAAGTTAAAATTGAAAAACTTATCAGAAACACAGAACCAAAAAGAAAATAATTAAAAAATGGAAGAAAAAAAAGAAAAATTATAGAATCAATTCAAGTGTTCCAACATTCAACTGTTTAGAGTTCTAACATCCAGAATCAAAGCACAGAAAAAGTAAAGGGAGTAAATTATCAAAGAAATACCGTAAGAGGGGTCAGTCAGTAGATTATGTGACTCTTGATCTCGGGGTTGTAAATTCAAGCCCCATGTTAGATATAGAGATTACTTAAGGGGTGCCTGGGTGGCTCAGTGAGTTAAAGCCTCTGCCTTCGGCTCAGGTCATGATCTCAGGGTCCTGGCACCAAGCCCCACATCAGGCTCTCTGCTCAGCAGGGAGCCTGCTCCCACCTCTCTCTCTGCCTGCCTCTCTGCCTACTTGTGATCTCTCTCTGTCAAATACATAAATAAAATCTTTAAAAAAAGAGAGAGATTACTTAAAAATAAAATCTTTTTCTAAAAAAAAAAGAAATACTATTAAGAAAATTGTCCAAAAGAAATTGAGTTTCCATATTGAAAAACTCCTCCAAGTGCCCAGCAAAACAGATAAAAAGATCCAAACCAAGAAGATTGTCATGAAATTTAAAAACAGTAAGGATAAAGGAAAGAGGCTAAAAAGCATCTAAAACAAAACAAAAAAAATTAATCACAAAGAATCAGGAATCAGAATGATATGAGACTTTTTAGCAGCAATTCTAAAAGCCAGAAAACAATGAAGGAATAGTTTGACATCGTAATCTAAGAGAACATGATTTCCAACATAGAATTTTATACAAACGAAAACAAATTTTATACAAGATCTTTTTTGTCTTCTCCCCTCCTTTCCTCCTGTTTCCTGCTTTAAGTACAGAGACATCAGATCTAGCAGACGTTTTTTTGAACATCAGAAGGCAAGCCATGCGTAAGCATGGTGTCACAAAAAGACTTGGAACTAGTATCTGATGACTTTTGGAGCTATCATAACTGCAGAGAACGAGCTCTCTACTACTCTTACATCAGCAAAAAGTCAATTTATTGCTTGTTTAAGTCACTGATGTTTTGGTATCTGTTACGAGCAGCCAAATGCAATTTATAGCCAATACCCATGAACACAGGAAATGGGTTTTACCAGATTACGGAGGCAAAAGAAATTCTTAGTATGACAAGAAGCTGCATAATGACAGCTTTATATCTAAGAGAGCAATCAGTCCATACTGGAGCAGGAGGACAGAGGTGCACCTCCCAGAGAAAACGGAGCTGACAGATTAGCTGATGTCTTTGACATATTAAGAGAGGTTTTCTAACTCTGTCAGTGAATTTACACTTAAAACGAAGCAAACTCATACGTATACACACAATGCAACCAATAACCCCCAATAAAAACAAAACTTGTATGGAAAGAGTAAAATAATTGAATGATGTATAATATCAGTGGTAAATAATATTTAAAAGCAAAACTCACCACTTGTAAGATGAAATTAGTAGTCCGCTACTGGAGGAAATTCTGCCCTCTAGGGGGTATTTCACAATGCTTGTAGATACTTTTGGTTATTACAACTGGGATGTATTACTGGCATCTGGGAAGTAGACGCAGGGATGCTGTTAAACATCCTACAGTGGACAGTACAGCCTCTCGCAATAAAGAATTATCCAGCCCAAAGTGTCAACAGTGCTGAGACTCAGAAACCCTGGGTAATGGTTGTACATTAGAAACTCACGAAAAATGATTTAAACAAACATTATAATTTTGAGAAAATAAAATATAGGTGTTTGATGTGTGTGTGTATATGTATGTATGTGCATGTATGACAGTATAACAGAGTGAAAGCCCATCTTTCTTAACAACAAATCAATTCATACTAGCTAACATTTAAAGACATTTAAATATATTATTTAGAAATACGCAGGCAGATACTTGTCTCAATAACTTAAAGTGATGAGGGTGGCTGCATTTATATAGTGGGAGTACGGGTGAGGAGGAACAGGGCAGGATATGCTGCTGCTTTTTCTTATAAGCTACTTCGAACTACCTGAATTCTAAAAATATATTAAATTTATACTTGCAATAAACCAATATAAAATAACAAAATTGGAAAATATAACAATATGAATTATAGAGCCAGATTTCTTGCTCTAAAGCAATATAAATTTAATCACAACTTGTCTTGGTTAAAACAGCATTTTAAGTATAAAAACCCTCTTTCTTTCTCTTTTATCTCAGTTGTCACATCTATTTTGTTCATCTTGTCTATTTAGTGCCCTCCATGTGATCTCAAACAGAACAATGGTCAATAAATAATTTTCTAATTATTATTAAATTGAGATGAAGTTTTAATACTTTTTCTGGTAAGATGCATTCATAAGGAAGAATAGGTTGAAGACATTAAATAATAATAGGGAAATTATATGAACAAACAAGTCGTAAAAATTTGTGATTCCGTTTCTATAAATTTATCTTAAGAAACTATGTAAGTGGACAAATGCTCAAGAATGTAATCACATTAGACCCATCCCTACAATTTGCAAGGCCCAAAGCAAGAATACAAATGAAGCCCACATACCACATTTTTCTTCTGCTTTGATAAATCTACCTTCATAATTTTTTAGAAATGGGAAAATATGTATAAAACCATATATTTATGTGACTGAAATTAGGTAAAATATCAACAATGATTGAATTTAATCAATACTGCATATATCTGAGTGTTCTCTTTTGAGACAGCACTGTTTGGCCATGTAATAAAGAAAGGCATACCTAACTCACAAATTATTTTTGCCTTTATTTCATCAAAATCAAAAATTTTTTTAAAAGATTTCTTATTTTTTTATTTGACAGAGAGAGAGACAGTGACAGAGGGAACACAAGCAGGGGGAGCGGGAGAGGGAGAAGCAGGCTTCCCGCTGGGCAGAGACCCCGATGCAGGACTCGATTCCAGGACCCTGGGATCATGACCTGAGCTGAAGGCAGACACTTAACTACTGAACCACCCAGGTGCCCCCACAAATTATTTTTTCCCCCCACAAATTATTTTTATAAGCAATATTAGAATGTTATTTTTGTTCTACTGATTGGAATGACTTATGAGTTAAAATATAAAATTTCATTGTAGTCAAAGCATCCAAATTTTCAACATATTTTCATCATATATATATTAAAGCAAAAATAATTAATCATTATAGTAATGTAGTTTTTTTAATATTACAAACCGATTCTTAGCTGCCATGCAAATGCTGCAAATTGTTTACTATTTTTGAGTGCCTCCAGAACCAGGAATTAGAACATAGAGGAACAGAGACTATAGATGCTCAGAACTGTTGGGAATGATACTTTGTCATGCAAGAATCTATGACATTTTTCCATGTGAGAGAAAGAATTTGACAAGTTAATTAGTATCTTTTTATTTTCTTTTACCTAACCACTTGCTCAGATCAGTCCTGCACTTTGAAGGTACATCCATCTGTGATTTTAACAATGGCCTGACACACAAATCTTCATGGCATTCAGACAGTCACTTTTTGTTTCAATGACATGGAGTAAGAGATGAAGAGAAACATTTCTCTGGAGACTGAATGGCCTATCACAAAAGAGGATGTTTAGGTTCACTGCCTGTGCTATGAGAGCACTAAGTCCCAGATCCGCGATTAATGGCACTGCCCACATGTCCTTTAATAAGCTTGTGAGAGTGTGTGCTTGTGATACATATGTTCTTTTATAATACAGTTCTGAGGGCAGAGGGCGAGCTTTCCCATTTACAAGGGTAGTACTGATTAAGGATGACACATCTTCATCAACCTACTTCCACCTCATCCCACTTACCTTCAGTACAACTGAATTTGGCTTGTACTTGATGAACCTATTGAAATTGCTATCTTAAATTCATCAGTAGCATCCTAAGTGATGAATCCAAGAGAATATTATCAAACATAATCTCTCTACATGATCCCAATGGACTCCTCCCAATTCCTTGAAACTCTGCCTTTCCTAGACTTATATGGCAATACTCTTCCATTTTTCTAACTCTCTCTGATTACTTTTTATGCTTCCTTGGCTGAAACAGGCTAATGATAGCAGTTTATAAGATCAATAAACTCTATTATATGTATGCACAGAAGGATAGATGCACCAATGGATCAAGAGATTGATGGATTAATGGACGGGTAGGTAGATGGTGAAACAAGATACTGATTTGAACTAGGACACTAGGTTTAATTCTCTGTTTCGCTGGTTAACTAACGTGTGTTTATGTGTGTGAGCATGCATGTATATGCAAGCGTTTGTGTTTGTGTTTGGTTTTAGCAATTGAGCATTTTGGCCTTATATATGCAGAAAACAGAGTATATAACAATTAGGGATTAAAATTTAGGAGTAAAATAAGTAAATATAAAAAATAAATCTGCAACCCTTAACATTCTGATGAAATACTAGAATGACAAGCTTCTATTATGTCTGTTATGTAGGATGCTAGATGTGATGTTGAGAAGAATATTCATTTTTATGTTAAATAAACATCTATATACAATATATATAAATATAAAATATTCCCATGTTGACATTCGGGATATATACATTAAACAAACATATATACACATACATATTTTATATATAAGCACACACATTGAATGTCAACACTGCAATATTTTTACACCATGAAAGCATTTCCCAAACTATATTCTACATATTCCACAAGGTTGATTCATTAGTTGTTCAACAAATATTTCATGGCCTACTATGTGTCCAGCGTATTTAAACCATTAGAGATACAAAAAGGGAAAAAATAGTCTTTTAGTTATTTCCTCAAAAAATAATCTTTTAGTTATTTCCTCGATGAGGTTTTAAATTTGTTGATATGGTCTTACACATTTTTACCGAGATTATTCCTGAGTAGTTGTTACCATTTCAGTGTAATTTTTTGTTCTTTTTAATGTTTATTATTGATAAAACCACTTATTTATAATATTTATTTTGAAAGTGGCCACTTTACCAATGTTCTTAATTTTAATAGTTTTCCCATTGATATGTTTTGCTTTGCCTAGGAAACAATATCATCTGCAAACAGCACTTACAGATACTGAAACCCCGCAATCAAATATACTCTCTTAAGTTACCAAGAAATGTTGTCTTTTCATTACTTTTTATCAAATAAAACTATTCCTAATGCAGTATTTAAAAACTGGATATATTAGTTGTATTATCTCTCTGAAACTTTCAGGTGGGAATTTAATACAATTGCTATATCACTTTTTAGCATGCATTTTTGTTAACATTTTCTATTCTCCTCTCTGCCCCTGCCTGCCTATGCACCACTTAATAAAATGCATATGAAGCCATTAATATTTCCTTTATCATAACTTCAGTGAGAAAAAACTTTTTAAGAAGTCCCTTTTTCTTAGGCAAAGGAATTATCTAATTGCACACTGAACTCACAATACTAAGTTCAGATAATTTAATTAAGATACCAAACAAATTAGAGTACTGTAAAGTGTTTTATTTTAAACTATAGTTTTTCATTACTTGGTTTCATATTTATGATTTTTCTAGTGCTTATTAAAAGACTTTATTATTCTATTATAAGCACCATGAGAATACAATTTATAAAGAAAATACTATTATATTTATGATCAATTATAGAATTTTCTGCTACTAAGCCCCAGTTTTACAGAATTACAGTATAACATGCAAATGCGGGCAAACTTTATTGATGACACTGAAATTCTGTATTCATCCTCTCTCTCCTACTTTCTTCTAATTAGACTTGCTAATTAAAAGGGAGAATGATTTTTAAAAGATTTTTTCTCAAAAAAATCTGTTTTCCCTACCTTATCTCTCATTTTTGATCAATATTCTTTCCCATCCTTGGTTTCTTATTTTCCTATAAGAATTACATCCTACCCTCAAAGGCATCAGCAACAAACTAGAAATTTTTTTAGGAATAGTAGGAAATTTGTTAGGTCTATCAGTCAAATGATTGAAGATAATTTGTTTCACCTCCACAATCCTCTTCACCCATCATTCCCACCTGCTATCACAAAAGCACATCTACTTTCAATTCTAGTCCCAAAGATTTTATTAAGGCACCTAATGCAGTAAGCAATTTGCTACACAATGATAGGTCACTGTGCTACGGCATTAACTAGTAGGAAAAGAAATCCTAATTTCATTAAGGTTTTGTCTAAAACTCACAAGGATTACCAGTTTAAAAAATACAAAATTCACTAAATCAGTTACTCGTTTCCTCTTTTATAACAACAAATAATCAATGTGACCTTTACTTTACTAAATTGACTGGCTCTGTGTCTCCAAAACACTGAAATAACAACTCATCCAAAAGAAAAAAAGAAAAGAAAAAAATCAGACTGGTTGCAAATAGTTTCATGCAGTCAAAACTTCATGTTGAAGTTTGGGGCTAAAATAATTAAATCAATCATATACTCTGAATGCTTTTTGTTTTTTCTTGTTGTTGTTATTGTTTGAAATAAGATCTCAGACTAACAATTTGCATTTAGTTATTTGGAGTACATTCCCAGGAGCTTAAAAACAATATTCATTGCTCTAAATCTGGTCCCATTTGAGCCACACCTTCAAAAAAAGCCAAAATTCATATAAAAAAATTTTGTTTAATTTATTCCAGTTGTATTTCACAGACTTCTGTATTTAGCCTTCTTTGCCGTAACTTTAAATCTGTCTCAGGCTCACACTGATTCTTCTACACACAGTATAAATATAAATACATGTAATGCTCTTAATTAGTTCTTTTTAAAAAGATTCATTCCCCAAATCAAATTAGCTGATTCTACTCTAGATACATATAGAGAACAATAAATCGTATTCTCGAATATTAGAATATTTGTAACTAACGTTAATTGAGATTATTACACTCAGCTCATCAAAGCAATAGTAGGGAGTGGGCCTATTTGTTATTTTCATTTTACAGTAAGAAAACTAACGTACATAGAATTAAGTAATTTCCTTGTATTAGTCTTCTCAGGCTGCTATAACAAATGCCACAGATTAGATGATTTACACAACAGAAATTTATTTTCTTACAGTTTTGGAAGCCAGAAGTCCAAGATCAAGTTTCCAGCTGATTCAGTTTCAGGTAGGGCTCTCTTCCTGACTTGGCATCCTCACTTGGCCTTTGCTCTGTGAAGGGAAAAGAAGGGGTCAAGAAAGAAGAGAAAAGGAAACTCTCTGGTGTCTCTTCTCATATGGACACTAATCCTGCTGGATCAGACCCTCACCCTTCTGACTTCATTTAAATTTAATTACTTTCTTAGAGGTCCCATCTTCAAATGCAGCCACACGGGGAATTAAGGCTTTAACATACATGTTTTGAGAGGACAAAACATTCAGTCTGGGACATTCCCCAAACTTACACAGTTAATAAACTGTAGAACCATGACTGAAACCCCAGCAGTCAGACTCCAGAGCCTGACCTCTTAAGCATATTCACCCTTTATTGCGCTCGTTATAACCAAGCTTTTATTGCATATTAAAGATTAAGAATTATAGGTACTTTTTACCCACAAAAAAATATAAATCTACAATTTTATATTGGAAGGAGGGGAGAAGAAAAGAAAGCAGCCTCTATACTTGGCCCTACTCAGTGGCAACTTCCCGTTCCATAAGGTTAAATAAGACTTTGAGGAATGAAGTTGTTCAGGAAAATCCAGGTGTAGTCGCCCTGTATGTTGTAAAAAGGTGGAAAGGGTGATGTTAAGTGTGAAGGCTCCTCATGCTCTCAGGCAGACATACCCAAATATCAGCCTCAGACTATGTCCTGGATACCTGCTATGGCAAAAGCGCCACTTCCTCCTCCCGTTTCTTTGGCCGGCGGCCGACTCGGCTTAGTGATAGAGAAGACAAGCCAGAAGAGCAACAAGCCCAGCACATTGGCGAAAACAGCAAGCGGCTCTTCGGTCATCGTCCTGATCAGATGGGCTCAACTCCTCCACGGTCAGCACACCAGCAGGAAGTAGGAGACGTGGGTCGGAAGTTGGCCCCGCCAGCCCCCAGCTGGGCAATTTCAGCCACGCGGTTCCGGGAACGGCCTCTCTAGCCCCACCGACTCGCCTGCTCCGCCCCACGGCTCCTGCGAGTGAAAAGTAGCAGTGCATCCACACCTTGTTAGGTTCTCTTTCGGCTTTATTACCCTGAGGAAGAGACTCCTCATTGCTATTTTGCCTCACTTCGAAACCGTCTCACTTTTTTCTTTCATAAATTCTTAAATGTTCTACATGTGTCACATTAAATCTTCTTTGCGGCATATCAGTGGATATGTGCTATAGATAATGCCCAACTGGATGTTTCATTTTCAATGTGGTGAACACGGTATCATAGTTCCTCAAATTGACTAAAATCATTAGCATTGGCAAATGCATTCCTTTATTAGAAGTATTTAAAGTACTCTTTATTTAGAAGTATATGATTGCCTTTATTTCTATACATTCCTCATTCTTAAAATAAAAACTTACCTATTTCTACAATTAAAATATATGCCAGTTCTCTCATTTGTGGGAAGAATTTAACAACACACAAATAAGTTAATTACCTATGCTATTATTGAAAAGCACTAACATTCAGTGGCCATTAATGTATAGTCAAATCAAACCACCCTTCATGTTTTATAAATGTTACTGGCTATCTTCATTTCCTCTGGTGATTTTTGACCTTCATTCATAATTTTGAGACAACTTCTCTAATTTAATTGGCACTGACATTAATTCCATAAAGAGAACTAGCTAATGTAAAGCAGCTGAAATCTTAACATAATTTTGAAGTTGTTTTATTGTATCCTGTTAAACAAGCATATGGTACTAGAGAAAGCAATAGATTGCATTTCAGCAAGAACGATATTTAGGATAAATATGGTATTTCCTGATGCATATTTCCCATTATTTTAAATTTTAAATTATAGAAGTACTTAATATCCTTTTATAGGAATGTTAAAAAGTTTTCCTTTTCCTTGCTACATAGGCATCAATAAAGCAGGGACTGCGGGTGTCTAAAGTAATACTTAAAGAAATATTTCCTTAAAGCTGGCTGACCTGTAGCCAACGCAAAAATCTAAGCACTATTTGTACTTGCAGTAAATGCATATTTGGTCTTTGTCCCCAGGTCCTGACAGAGTTTCTGAAATTCTTGGAATTTAGGGGTGATAAGAACAGCTTTTGTTATTCATAACAAGCCCCTTTCAATCAGTTAATGAGGTAACTCTTGGTAGTCCCCTCCCCCAGAAAGCTTTAGGAGGAGGATGGTTGCTAGAGAACCCAATCATGTGTTTAGAGGATTATAACTTTCAACCCTACCCTCAGACCTCTGGGGAGGGAAAGGAGCTGGAGATTGATGGCCAGTAATTTAAGGGGTCATGCCTATATAATAAAAGCTCCATAAGAAACCCTAAATGGTGTATGTTAACTATATTGAAATTAAAATTTAAAAAAATATACAAATATGAAGAAAAAAATCTAAATGACAAAGTTCACAGAACTTATGGATTGGTAAAACATCCAGATCCTAGAAAGGAAGCATGGAAAAGAGAAGTCATGGAAGCTTTGTACGCCTTTCCCATACCTTGCCCTATGCATCTCTTCCATTTGGCTGTTTCAAAGTTATGTCCCTTATAATAAACCAATAATAATAAGTAAACTGTTTTCCTGAGTTCTGTGAACCATTCTAGAATTATTGAACCTGAGGGAGATTATGAGAACCCTCAATTTGTAGACAAGTTGGATAGAGTGTGGGTAACCTGGGACCTAATACTTGTGATTGACATTTGAAGTAAGGGCAATCTTGTGGGACTGAGCCCTTAAACTTATGGAGTCTGACACTAAAACTCTGACACTAGTTAGTGCCAGAATTGAACTGAACTGTGGGGCATCTAGTTCATGTCCTCAGAATCAGAGAATTGGTTGTTGGTGTTGGAAAACACCATAGAACTCTTTAAACCTCTTTGAAGATATATGTCATATAATGGGGTAAGTATCACCATAGCATTACTATACTTGTTATCATTATAGGCTGGTCTAGACCACCATCACCTCTCACCTCTGAGCTCTGTTTTCTCAACAATCTCTTCTCTCCAGAGCAGCCTGAGTGATAACTTAAATGTATAAATCATCTGCTCAAAATCCTCTTTCCATACTAAGAATACAAGGAAATGCCTTACCATGTCATAAAATATCACACATTCCTCCTTAAACTGCTTTTCTTTAGCTCCTCTCCTCTTCCCTCTTCATTAGCCACACTGGACTCTTATTCTTCTTCCACAAATTCCATTTCATGGAATTTGGCCAGAAATGTACTTCCTCAAATAGACTCCCTCCCCATGTCCTTCAAGACTCTGTTCATATATCACATCATGAGAGAACTTCTTCCAGATCACTGCTATGAAAAAAAATCCTTCACACAATATGTCCCCTATTCTTGTTTTTTGTTCTTGTTTTGTTTTTGTTTTTTTTACAATGAAAATACAAAGTACAAGATGGTCTCTACCTCACTTTCAGCTAGAACACAAGCTCTGTGCTTGCATGCACTTTGTTTCATCCCCTACTATATCTCTAGCTCCTGGACAGAACCTGTTACACACCTGAGTGAGTGAATATTATTTGACAATAATATTGGGCAGTAGTGGATGTAGACTACTTATTGTCATTTTTCTATACATTTGGATTTAGTAGAAGCTACAGGTATGTGACAATGTATTACAAGACCTAAGTCAGTGTTCTTAGAAAGTTGTATGGGGACCAGCTACATCATCTGAATTTGTCATTGTTAGGAGAAAAATTCTAGACTCTAGCCCATACAGAAAAATCAGAATCTCTGAAAATGAGGACTGGGAAGGAAACTTCCTTGGAGATTGGTTGGAAACTGCTGCCCTAGAGAATGAGTTTCAAAAGTAAGGCCTCTTCATCTCTCACCAGTCCCAAGCCCATTTCCATTTTCTTCACTCAGGGTACACCCTTTGCTAAATTCCTACACAACCAATTCCATGATTTCCCCTGCAGACATCCCACCACATACACTTTACTCTGCTCCTTTGTTCATTTCAGCAGTTATGCCTTGAAAATATTCCTGCTCCAAAAGTACCTGTCAGAAATCCTAGTCATCCTTAGAAAGCCTTATCAAATGCCCCCCTCTCCAGGAGGTCTATCTGGAAAACATTAATCAGTCTTCTCATAACACTTTCATCACCAATACTGTATATATCTATAAATTTGTGTAAATTTATGTATTATATATGTCATAGAGCCAAAAATTCAATTTTCAATATCTTTGTAAGAGAAACCGAATATTGAGATGGGTGTATGTGAATCTGGAAAGAAATTTAAAAGCCTTTTATTAAATATGGGCATGACCTAGATTTTTTTCCCAGAGTTTTTGAAAATATGGAAAAGTCTAAGTTGTCATGTCTTCATTGCAGTACTGAGGCACAGTTTCAGTATTTATGAATACAGGAACAGAAAAGATGCCACATCGTCCAACACTGAGCTACTAAGTAAGCTTAGACACAGAGATACCCAAAAATTTGCATTATCTTCAAAATAATTTCTATCTTTTTAAGAAATTCTCCCTGTGAAAAGTGAAACTTTTCTTCCAGTTCAGAAAACTCTAGTTTGCTTGCTTTCAAATGAACAAAAAGTGAAAATAGTCAGTATTAGAAAAAAAATCTGCTAACGCCAACCATTGGAAAGTTTAATAAGTATTACTGCTCTCACTTTTTCCCTGAAGAGATTCAACACAGTTATTGCTAGAATTTGCCCTAGATTTTTAGTCAGCTGCTGCAAGAGAAAAATAATACTGTCAATGGAGTTAATTAAAGGTTGTGTTAATAAACTACAGTGGAGTGAAACAAAAAATGGCCAATAGTCTTCAGTGTTTCTCACTGGCAACAATTACATTTATTTTTAAACATATGTAACCCCAGGGACACCATCCATAATTTTCACGTTGGGTTCTCTTTCCAAGAAGACCTATTCACTTACTTCCTGATGTTTCATAGTATGTCAATCTAGATAGCCTATGAAGATGTGCTTTCCATGTTAAGACCTCACAAGGCCTCCTTAGATGATAAGGTATTTCTAGGTATACTGTATACCCCTCAGTTTCCCTTTATTAATTTCAGAGGTAGGATTCTGTTTCCTTCCTCCATTTTTCCCCATACAAATACTTTCTGCCTTAGTCAAGTAAGGCCTGCCATAATAAAATACTGCAGACTGAGTAGCAGATATAACAGACATTTATTTTTCTTGCAGGTCTGGAGGACACAAGTCCAAGAACAAGGCAACATCAGGGTTGGTTTCTAGTGAGAGTGATTTTCCCGGCTTGCAGATAGCCACCTTCACACTTTCTCTTTCTCTCACATGCAGGAAGTGAAAGGAAGTAAGCTCTGGTGTCTTTTCCTCTTCTTATAAAGACACCAAATCCTATTGAATTAGGGCCCCATCCTTATGACTTCATTCAGCTTTAATTGCCTCCTTAACACCCTATGTCCAAATACATCATGTTGGGAGGCAGAAGTTCAACATATGAACTTTGGTGGGAGACAAAAATCAATCCATAATACTCACTAGGTTTATTTAAAAATCTAAAAATCTAGAGATAAGTTCTTCACATATTAAGAACCTCAAACAAGTTCTCTCTAGCTTAAAAACGTTCCTTTTATAAACCTGTAGAGTCTTCAGCGGAAATGAAATAATAGCATAGAATTGTATATTATCATTTATCAAAGTATTAGAATTTCAAAAGTTAAAAATTTACTTTCCAATACCTGGGTTCATATACAAGACATTATTTCAGAAAATAGAGTTCTCTCCATTTGGAGTTTTCTGTTCTAATATTAAAGCAGCCGTTAATATTCATAGCAGAAATATAAGAAAATAATACCCAATAAATCCCCTGGTATCTATAAAATAAAAGTCAAATCACTGTGCCCAGATTCAAGGCTATCACAATCCCAATGTGTGCAATCTTACCTCCCCGCCCTGGGGAGTCAGGGTCAGACTTCACAAGTTCAAATCCCAACCCCATTTATTTTTAGATGAACAACTGTGAACATGTCATCTGACTTCTAAGTCTCATTCTTGCCCTCAACTCATTTTTTTCCCTTACCCTCTCCTTTGTAGTCATGACAGTACATACCTAATTCCTTACCTTTGCTCATATCTCTGCCCTACCCAGAGTGTTTCCTCCTTTCCTACTCTACCAGACCATCTTTCTTAACACACCAGCCTAAACTTCTCCATAGTCCTTGATGTGGACAGCCGCAGGCTAGCTGTTAAAGGGACCTGCCGAGCCCGGACTCGTGACCCCTGCCCGAATGGGTGGAAAGCGGTCGCTAGAGAATGGGCTTGTGCCCTGACTCGTGCCCCCTGCCTGATTGGGCGGAAAGTGGGCACTGGAGAATGGGCTTGTGCAAGGGGCCTTGAGGCATGCTGGTCTGTGATTGGCCATGCCCCTTTGAAAAACAAGCTGTATAGGTTGCAACCAATTATCTCGCTGATTTGTGGTAATGTCTCTGAGGTATATGCACGTGCGACTCATAAATCTGCCTTTGTTATTCTTAGTAGTCCTTAGAGAAGTGCTGCGTGTGCTACGTGACTTACGTGTGAAGCTGTTTCCTTGAACTTGTTTTTCACACACTATATAAGCATGCGCACTCTGAACTAAAGCTGAACACAATCTGGACATCATCCGTTGTGTTCCTCCCGCTCCCATGCTTTGTCTCTCTACCTTCTTTTTTCCTCATTCCCTTACCCTCAGCCCTGGTTCGAGATTGTCGCGCCGGCCGCGGCACCTTGATTACTCCTAGTCATCTATAAACAATCTCTAAACGTTTGTTAAATACTTACTGTATAACAAGCTCTCTTAGGTCCTCTCATTAGAGTCTACTCACTTATTTTGATTCATACCAGTCTGTGTTTCGTGATGCATGCAACATCTTCCTAGTTAGGTCATGGACTCTACTCTTTTTTTTATCGCACACAGCACATAGCAGAGTGTATTGTACATAGTACATGCTCAATGAATATCTGTTTTTTCTGTGTCTGTTAAGCTTATAGGTTCAATTTATTTATGAATATTTTAACTAACTTCCCAACTTTCAGAAAATAAGAATATTCTATTTTTGGACATCTAGTGCAGTGCCTTAAAAATAGCAAACACTCAAAAAAAATGTAGAATGAAGACTTCCCTCCATTATCAGCATCTTAACAGCAGGCTAAGGACTCCTGGGAAAATGGAAAAAGCTGATCAGTGAGCAGTGCCTTGTGCACTTTAAAATGTGTACAAATTCACGGAGAGTGGCTCGATATAGACGGTAGCGGCTCCTCTGCTGAGGGGACTGGAAAGAAAAGAAGGGGACTGAAGGCTTCAAGGAAAGCTGGTGAGAAACTCTAGCACAGGCTCAAGGCTTCACGATTTCTAGTCCTCTAAAAGGAAAAGTCAGTTGACTGCTTAATTATAAAAAAGTCTCTAAGAACAGAATTGTAAATGGCGTAAGGTTAATCACCACATTTATTTATTTATTTGTTTGGTTTTTTTAAAGATTTTATTTATTTGACAGAAAGAGAGATCACAAGTAGGCAGAGAGGCAGGCAGGGGGAGGGGGGGAAGCAGGCTCCCTGCTGAGCAGAGAGCCCCATGCGGGGCTCAATCCCAGGACCTGAGCCAAGGCAGAGGCTTTAACCCACTGAGCCATGCAGGCACCCCAGTTAATCACCACATTTAAATGACACTGCGAATAAAGACTTGCTCACCAATAGGACTAAGCCCATTGTATTCTATGTAACAATTCAAAAATATGTTTTTTATTCTTATGTTTCTCATACACATTGATTCCGGCAATTTTCCATTCTGTCCAAGTAGCTCTCCAAGGTCTAAAAGAATCATGATCCCCATCTTTAAGTATAATTAGTCAATTGCCACGGCAGCTGAAACACGAATTTTCTAGGCACTGTATAGGTTATTGTCCCATGAAGGGCAGATTCAAGCAGAAAGAAGTACTTAGAAGAATGTCCTCAATCATGATTATTAAAAAATGTGTCCAGTTTCTATGTGGGGGAGGAAAAAAAAACCAATCTAGCACTATTTAACAACTACACCAAATCATCTATGAGGCTAACATTTAAAAAACAGCCGCAGCCACAGCTACAGCCACAAAGCTGATAGCCAGCTTTAAGGGTAAGCAGTGTGGAAAGGCCACGCTATCCATAAATCAAATCCATAAATCGAAGGTGTCTTGTGAGTACTCCAGCCTCTCAGCCCATTTCTCTCGCTTTCTCCCAATTTTATGACACTTCGTCCTTCTTCCATCAAGTGTCCTGCTCTTCTCTTCACTCTTCTTCCAACCATCAGAAACTGCTCTTGGGAAAAGATCTTTTTTTCTATCTTGGTATGAATTTGAATCAAAATGGTCCCTGTCCCAGAAACATTTATGTTTAATTCTCTTTTCTCATTATAGAAGAGAAAGTTTTCCCATATGAAATTAATTTCTGCACCAGGGATGAGGTGGTGGTATTTTCTTCACACTGAGTTAAGTAGAGATGCCTGTTAGGGCTTTGGAAGAAAATCAGCATCTTTGCAAACACTGACTGTGGTGAAAATATACATCTGAACCCTCTTCCTCAGTGAAACCCTTCTAGAAAGTTTCAATCTGCTGAGATTTTCCAGCACATAAAGATTCAGATAGACTCTGAAAAAAATAGAGTACTTCTAATAAAATGAAAATATAATCCCTGGATATGGCCTCCTAGGTCTCTGGGTCAGTGAAGCTTCCAAGCATCGGGTTGCTGAAACACTAATACCACCAGAAAAGTTAAGAAAACTTCTCCGGTCACTAAAACTTTCAGAAGGCCTGGAGGCAGTTTCGATCTTATCTCTGCAACCGCACCGAGATATTCTTCAAAATGGGAAGAAAACTTCAAGTATATAAAATTCCCTTCGCAGCATATCACTGGGCTATTAGGACTATGAGGTGTTTTATATTACAGTGTGGTGATCATTCCTTCATACAAAGGAATTAGGTTTGATACCCTCTTAGAGAGAGGATGTAAGGACACTTTGACAAAGACAACAACAACTATGTTTTCCCTTAGCTTATTTTGGTTTATTTTTCAGCTAATGTCAAGTTCAAATTATACATGGGAAGGGAAAAAAAAGGGGCATATTAAGTATTTTCAAACTCTTCAAGTATAAGAAATTTACAACTCCAATCTAGAGCCAAAAGAATTAAGTGTGTGAACATCAGTTTAAGTCTTTGCAATTTTACCATTCCTTCATTTTGGACAGGGACTCATCGTGTCCCTCCAGCCTCATGCAACTCTTCTCTATCACAAGTTCAACTGTGAAAATAAGAATGCAAATGCAGAGGCTAAGGGCTAAAAATGTAAGACAGCACTTAACATTATGTTTCTGTAGCAACACGCAAACATCTGTGTTGTCTAAAACATATACAACCACACACACATGAAAATGTTTATAAACAGCCCTATATAAAGTCACAATGGTGAAACATTCATAAACAAAAAGACATATGGAAAAATGCATTCTCTGCCTTTCTAAGTTGCTGAAGAGCATATAAGATATTAAACAAACCTGGCTTTCTTCCTTATACATTTTACAGATGCAGTTGCTGTTCAGTGCAAATCCCTTAAAAAACAGCTCAGAGTAAAGAGCTCCGTATCTTAAAGGTAAGAGTATAATCATTTCTTAGAAAACAAAACAGTCCACTCAAATCTGTCAAGCTTACAGCACATAAAGTTGTACAAATGTGATTACCTTTCAGTTTATCCATTGAGAAATGTCTGGAGGTACACTGGCTTATAATTTCAGACTGGAAAATGGTGTCATCTATTTCTAAGATAGGAATATAGTTTATATATAAGGAAAAAAGATTGTCAACACTTAGAGTCTGATGGGTGTTGATTTTTTCCAGTTTCATAGTAGCTTATCCTCAAAAGTATTACTGATGTTTAAAGTGAAATGTTACATAGTATATATTATTAAAAACTATATATATAAAATAAAATTTTACATGATATATTATAGAAACTAAAAAGCTTATTAAATTAATTGGGCACTTGGGTGGCTCAGTTGGTAGAGCGTTTGTCTTCGGCTTAGGTCACGATCACAGGGTCCTGGGATGGAGTCCCACATCAATCTCTGGTCTTCCCTCTGCCTCTGCCTCTCCCCCTGCTTGTGCGCTCTCTCTCCCTCTCTCTCTGTGTCACATAAATAAATAAAATATTTTTTAAAAAAATTAATTGGACCTCTAAAATAAAGTTTCTTGTTTTACCATTTGACTTAAGTTAATATTTCAATGTATGGTTTCCTGTGACCATTTTATATCACTGCTATAGACTAAATGATAGGAATGTGGTTTAAAATTTAGAATTTAGAATTGTCTTAACCCAAAGTGTTCTTGGCAAAATGTATACCAAGAATGAAGTTGGATTTACAAGACAGAAATCATATGAACTACCGGAGAACAGTCATCCTCATAACCAGAGTAGACTATTTGGTAATGGTGTACATTTGAGTGATAGCAGAAGGTATTTGCTTCTCTAGCTAAAATACTTCCCTTATATCTCATGCGTTCATTAATTTATATTCAATCAACTTAATATTTATTGGGCCCCGTAATTATGGTAGGCATCTACTGGAGGAAAAGTGCCATGATAATCACAATATAATTTGATGAATGCAATGATAACAAAATATGGGAGATGTTATGGAGAAAAGAGAGAGTGTTTTAACCTGCCCAGGCTGGGAACAGGAAACACAGAGAAAAAAAATCAGCGAGTCTTTTTAAGACAGATTACAAAAGATGAGTAAGTGTTCTCCAGTTATAAAGAAAAGAGAAAGTATCATACATGTAAACAATAGCGTGTGCAAAGACCAAAAGCACTGGAAGTCCTGAAAATAGCAGTATTGTTATGTGAATACGTTGATTGCACCAGCAAGAGATAAGAATGGAAAGATAGTCGGTGTCAGGTAGGGAAGATCTTTGCATACCATGATTAGGAGTTTTCCCTTTATCTACTGGGCATCGGGGAACTGTCAGGAGCTTGTTTACAGATGTGTAATGAGGAGATCTTTATTTAACCAAGTCATGGACTGGACTAGGTTGATACCGCAGAGAGAAGTCCCAGGTCATTGCAATTATCTTATTGAGTAGCACCAGAAACATGGAGCAGGAGCAAAATGTAGACTATGAATCTGTAGGCAAATGATGAGACTAAAATAAGAGACTAAGCATTTATCGTATAGTAACTTATTAGAGAATATTAAGACAAGTTTAAATGAAAGCTAATACTAAGGTTTCTAAAAGGAATAGGAAGATGAATATGTTACTGAGACAAAAGGCAGTGGAGATGATAGACTGGGATAAAATACCGCCTACAATTTATAATGTATAGTGTTTACAGTATTCCTGAAAGGATTTTGAGGCACTCTGATAAACCAATCCACAGTAAGGGATCATGTATTTAATGGAATACTTTTACTTATTTTCTGGCAGGCAAGCTGGGCTGGTGAAGAGCCCTGGTTGATGGGAGGACAAAGGGCAGGGAAGGAGGTGGAGCCCTGAATGAATGTTAACTAACAAGGAAAGTGAAAACCTTAAAGCATACTTGACCATCATCAGAATCCTCACCCAAAAAACTTTACACAAATGTTTATGGTGCTTATATACTAAATTGTAGAAAGACATCTCTCTTCTCTTTTGATTTATTTATTCAATTATTTGTTTATATCAGTAAGTATTCATACTTTCTTGTTTGGATTAAAATCCTTTTCTAAGATTACTCATTTTTTGCTTACATTGCCACTGATTTGGCCATTGTTAATCCCATCAAGTTTGGCTCTTGTGTCCTTTCGATATGTCCCAATCATTTTCTGAACACTTCCTTACTTTCTGGCACCACAATATGTTCTAGTTTCATCATGCAATTTCCCTGTTTCAGCCACAGATCCAGCTATTTCTCCAAGGAGTTCTTGTTTCTTTTGTTGGAGACCAATGTTTAGCAACTGAGACGAGGTTGAGAGATGTGCTCATTCACACTAGTGCGTTATTGCTTCTAGATCCTTTCAGTGACAGAGCTAAGAAATATATATTGATGTGCAATGAATCATGAGTTCATGCCAATTCCTCCAGTTCTAATCTACTAAAGAGGGCACAGCACTCACAGCTAGGCCATATTACTCTGTTGAAGTTGGATGCCTTTTTATATTTTTGTTTTGTTGTTATTGTTTTAAACAACTTTATTGAGTTTAATTGAGATACCAAAAAATGCACATATTTAATGTATACAACTTGATGAGTTTGGACATACCCATATAACCATGAAACCATCACCACAATCAAGGTAATAGCCATTTCCAAAATTTTCTTTGTACCCCTTTGGGTATTTTGTTTTGTGTTGTGTTGTTTTTTTGTGCTGAGACTACTTAATATAATAACTACCCTCTTAAATTTTTAAACGTATACCACAGTTTTGTTGACTGTGGGTCATGGGTATCATGCTCCACAGCAGATCTCTAAAACTAATTCATCTTGCATGTCAGAAACTTTATACCAGTTGAAGAACTGCTTATTTCTCCCTCCCCTTGGCCCCTGGTAACCACTGTTTTATTTTCTGCTTCTATGAGTTTGACTATTTTAGACATCTCAAGTAAGTGGAATCATGTAGTTTTTGTCCTATTGTGACTGGTTTATTTCACTTAGCATATTCTCCTCCAGGTTCACTGCTAAAACTCTATAGCAAAAAATAAAAAAATAAAATAAACCAAGGCCTTGAATAGATCTCTCTCCAAAATAGGACACAGAAATGACCAATAGGTATATCAAAGGATGCTCAACATTACTAATCATCAGGAAAAGACAAATCAAAACCACAGTGAGCTATCATCTTATACAGTTAGGACGGCTATTACTAAAACAAAAAAAGATAGCAAGTGTTAGTAAGGATGTGGAGAAACCGGAACCCTTTTCATGTTTAAGGGCTATTTTTATTGTGAATTATCTATTTAAGTTTTCTTCATAATTTCTACTAGATTTTTTAAAATTTCTCTTCTAATTTTAAGAGTTTATTATGTGTCAGTTATATTAATCTTTTATATGCAATATATCTTAAAAATATTTTCTCCAAGCTTATCAAATGTCTTCAATTTTGTTTACAAATTTTTTCATGCATTTAAAAACATTTCGTATAGTCAAATTTAGCCTTTATTTTCTTATTGCCTGTCATTTTACAATTGTTGGACCACTAGCATATACTATATTGAACAGAACACAGGGTACTATGCTTGACAGCTTAGCCAAAACTGTTAGGTTGAAAAAGAGCAAGTACCCAAATAAATATATGCTGGGTAGACAATAGCAGCAAATATCCATACAGAATAATCTCAGACTGGGGAGCTCCTGCTTCTCTCTTCCTTTCTAACCCACACCCATTCTAGTCCCTGTGCTTATTTCATTTTTCACAAATGAAGGTTTCTAAGACCAACCTCCCGTTTGTGCCAAATGGCAACATAGTATTTACACAGCTGTACAAAGAGATTTTTCAGTCCCTAGAGCAAAACTTCAAAGGGGAACAAAACCAACTCAGAATTTATGTTGCTGCTTTTATTACTTGAAGGGTTACAAAAACAAACAGCCAGTGAAACCAGCAGCTTTTGTTCTTTCTCAGTACCCATGAGCTGAAAATTCTGTCAGTACCACTTCATGCAGGCCCCATTTTCATGTCCCTTGCACACTTTTATGATCTCAAAAATTGTCTCCAGAAGAGAAAATGGCACACTATCAGTTTGATATCTGAAAGTTGAAAGAGATACCAGAGTTAAATGGCTAATGCATTCTGAAAAGTGAAATAATGTGTGTATGAATACCCTGACCTTTCAATATTTAGACTTGTTGGCATTTCTTCTTGCCCTTCATCTCTAGATAATAAGACTGTAAACAAAAACAACGAGCAATGAGTGTGCAATACAGCAAGGCAAATAAGATGTTTAATAGAAAATTCACAACTTATAATCAGCAAGATGCCCATTGCAATAAACTAAAGTAGTAATAGATTGGTTTTCACCTTGCATCTTTTCAAATCTCATAAAAAGGAAAATTAGGCTGCACATGAGTTTTTAGTAAGAAATTGACATAAAATGATAGTTTTCTTTGTTCATATAATTTTCATTTCACCTTAACGTAAATGCCAAGGTTTTTCGTGAAAGCCAATGTTCTTTATTTAATCTAATGGAATTTCACATCACTTTTATCCCATTTTTACACTGTTGATATCAATCAGCATCTGTCTCTAGTTTGCACCCAAAAAGAAAGAAACAAGGGTGCCTGTGTGGCTCAGTTGGTTAAGCGTCTGACTCTTGGTTTCAGCTCAGGTCATGATCTCGGGGTGGTGGCATGAAGCCCCACGGGGGGTCCACGATCAGTGGGGAGTCTGCCTGAGATTCTCTCCCTCTTCCTCTTCCTTTGCCCCTCACCTTGCACTCTTTCTCTAAAATAAGTCAGACAGAGAAAGACAAAGACTATATGACTTCACATATACGTAGAATGTGAAAAAAACAAACTCATAGATACAGAAAATAGATTGGTGGTTGCTGGTGGCAGGGGCTGGGGTTGTGTTGAGGGGAAATGGGTGAATGTAATCAAAAGATACAAACTTCTGGTTACAAGATGTTCTGGAATGGAATGTGCAGGATTGTGACCATAGTAAATAATACTGTCCTGTATACTTGAAAGTTACTAAGAGTACATTTTAAAAGTTCCCATCACAAGAAAAAATATCTATAGCTATGTTAGGTGATAGATGTTAACTAAGGTTATTGTGATCACTTCACAATATATACATATGTCAAATCATTATGATGTACACCTAAAACTAATGCAATGTTATAAAACAATTATATTTCAATAAAACTGGCAATAAAAAAGCAAACACTATCTTTTAGTTAGCTTTACAGTTTAGGATGGAAGTTTGGTCATAATCAGAGGCCATTTTTGTCAGTATACCCTGAATCAAATCCCTGAATTCACTAGAATAGATATCATTGCTAAGGACACACCAGCTGTCAAGGTCGAAGAGAAATGACCTTTATCACATCCACAGCCAACTAGATCCCTTCCAAATAAGGATTTCCATACTTTCTTGTCTCAAATCCCAACTCTTCCAATACTAGCTGTGTGATAAAAGACATGTGCTTTTACTCACTGAGTCTCTGTTCCTCACCTAAATAATGTTGAAAATAATTAAAGCCTCTTAATTTTGTCATGAGGATGAAATGATACACTTTCATCAGATACTTTTGGTTTGCCTTATACTTCATTGTTCATTCCTTTTGAAATCTTTATTGCTTCTATCTTCTCTCTCCAATTCCTTAATATTGGATTGCCCCAGAGTTCAGTCTCTTCTTTTCTTATTATTCCCTTGGTGATTTCACCCAGTATAATTACTTGAAATACCACCTAGGTAAGCACTCACTATCCAACGGAATTTTCTTCCATGGTGGAAATATTCTATATGTGTATTATCCAATACAGTAACCATTAACCACATGAGGCTACTTGAGCACTTTAAATATGCCAGTGCACGCGGCAAGAAGCTGATGTGCTGGACAGTGCAGATCTACATAATGCCTCCCAATATATTATTTCAGATCATATATCTATCAGCCTACTTGAGATTTCCAATTGGAGATATCAAATAAACATCTCAAATTCCGCATGTCCAAAACTGAAATAATTTTCCCTCTCACTCCATCTGAAGTGATACAAGTCCACTTTCCAGTAAGCCAAGACACAAACTTTGGAGTCATCTCTTATTCCTCTTGTTCTCTCATACCCCAAAGTGCATCTAGGCTCTGACCACTTTGTACCACTCTCTGATATCACTAGGGTTTAGAGTCACCATCATCTTTCAAGAAGACTACTGTGATCAAATCCAATCTTTAGTCCCCTCTCCCTACCTATAGCTATTCTTAACTTTGTATGCAAAACTCTCCTATTGAAATATGTCAGATCACGGCACTCCTCTGTTCAATACTGTTCAGTGACTCCTTGTTTCAGAATAAAAGCCAAATCATTTACAATGGCTTCTAATTTCTGCATGGTCTTTGATATTCTACTACTACTAGCCAATTTATTCACTGTGTTCCAGTCACACTGTCCTTTTGTTTTCTTGAACATAATAGGACACACCATCCTTAGCACCTTACCTGTAGTAAGCCTGAAATGATCCTATCCCAAATATCCACTTGAACAATGCCTTCATCTCCTTCCATTTTTTGCTTAAATGTCTCATTTTTTTAGTGAAACCCAACTAACCATCCTACTTAATACTGCAAATTATCCTCTCACTGCTGAAAATACTGATTTCCCTTAGCGTGCCCTATTTTTTTTTTCTTTTTTAACCTTTATCAGTTAACACAAGCCAGGGGTGATAGAAAGCTAATGGTATAATCGAATGGAGGAGATTGAAGGTGTTACTAAGCAAATAAAAGGAAAATTAATAAATAAAATAAATGAACACCTAGAAATGAAAACATCTAGAAATTTCCTAAAATATGGTAAAAGCTTAAAATTCTGTTTCTTTCCCCTTCCCCCATTCTCTAATACTTCATCTGCCAAATATCCTTACCTAATATTTACAGTTGGTTATGAAGACATATAAATTTTACCTGTGTAATAACTCATGTATCCACTTCCTCTTTTCTACCCCTACTGCTCTTTCCCTTATTCTAGGTCCTCAGGATATCATCCCTGTGTCATAATAGCTTCCTAACTGGACTCCCTACCTCTTGCCTTTAATTCATCTTAATAAATCTGCCTGGACTTCAATGCAAAAGAAAAAGATCAGAAGGAAAAGCATCAAAATTCAATTATCTTAAAAGTTGTTGAACTCATGATAGATACAACTGAAAACTTAAAAGTAGAAAAATGCACGAGGAAGAATAAATGTCAAATACAACTTCTACAATGAGGTAATATCTACATGATATGGAAAATTTGCATAGATTAATAATAAGAGTTTTAATCCAGGGAGAACTAAATGGACAAAATTCAAGGATACACACACACACACACACACACACACACACATATATATATATATATATTTTTTTTTTACCTAAATGCACTTATCCAATAAATATTTTGACTCTTCAACCTTGATTCATCTCTACCTCACTGGTTATCCTTTGTCTTTAGATTTTCCCCCAACTGCCTCTTCCTTCTCCTCCTGCCTTATTTCTCAACCCTCTGTTTTTAGCCCTCTCTCATTCTATACAATCTCCTTTGGTGATGCCATCCATTCAAATATTTCAAATACCATACATATAAGTGACTTCAAAATCGTTAGTTCTCTCCTGAGTCTGCCAACATGTAAAACTCAATATGGCCAAAGTTCCTTTCACTTCCTCCCTGAATTATCATCATAAGTATAGGTTTCTTTACCTCCAGTAATCCGTCACTTTCAAATCTCTCTTCCTTAAGGCTAACAAAAGATTTTTTCTAAAGTAGAAATCGCATTGCATCTCACATCTGTTTGAAACCCTTCAATGACACAATGATTGCCTCCATGACAAAATTTAGTTCCTAAACTGGGCACCCAAGGCCCTTCATTATCTGCCCCATCTCAGCCTTGAACCTGAGCCTCCTTCATTCACACTGACTTCCAGTTGGTCCCTATGACCAGCAGTTACCAGGACTTACCAGACCTCCAGGCCTTTGCACCTAATTTTCCCCTTGACTGTAACTCCTTTTGCTTTCACACACTTGGCTATAATCTACACAGTCTCAAGACTTTGTAACAGCATCACTTCCTTAATATATTGAAAAAACTTCTGAGCTATCAGGAATTCACCATTGTCATTTCCTCACCATACTCAGCTGCTATAGCAACTGTTACCCACTTCTTTTTTTTCATGTCTAGCCCTACTAAAATATAAATTTCTTTAGGCAAGGAATCATTTCTACGCTGTGCTGCTTTTAGAAGAAGGAAATAATCACATGTTACCTCACTCGTTTCAGTTGTTTTAATAGCAGAAAAACTTGAGAACTCTGTAAATAAGCATCAAACAATAGAACAAGTTTTAGATGTAACACACCCACCAAAAGAATATAGCTACTAATATGATGACTTATGAAAATTATTCAACATGGAAAATACACATAACATCAATTTTGGCATAAAATGGAAAACATAATTCTATCTACATCTTGGTTAGCACTTTATAGTATTTGTATGAACTCAGCATCTATATGAAACCTAAAAATTAAAACATTTTCTATAATCGAGCAATGATATTTTGGACAACTTCTTCCTTTTTTCTTTATGTATGACTTGTTATTTTATGCTATTTGCATGATAAAATAAAGAAAAGAAAAAATGCTGAAGAAAGCACCACAAAGACACATTTCGTGGGGGTAGAGCAGGGAGAAGGGGATTGCAAAATATCTTTTTGTCTGTAAAGACACCATCTTCCTCGTGTGGCAGTTCTAAAAGCATTTGTCAAGTTCCTAAAAGTCAGTGAACCCAGGAAAATTACTGCTCACCAAAGCCACACATTCAATGGTAGATTGACTTTTCAATATCCAAAATCCATAATGTCTTGTTGTCATCTCCCCACAACCATACAAAGCCAGGAAAAGAAAAGAAAATCAGTTTTGAATGTTCGGTGTAAACTAACCAATCCAGAAGACACTTGGGCATCTGTTTCATATTGATAAGTTACTCTCTTAAAAATATCCTTCCTTCCCTCATTACCATCCAAAGAGATTAGCACAGGAAACATTTTCTGAGGTGCTGAGCAGAAAGATATTGACTGAGTCAAGTTGGCCCCAGGTCTGTGTCTCATGTTTCTGCTGCCACAGCCATCCCAGCTTCTGCCCAGGCTACAAGCACAAACATAGCTGGGAAAATTGTAACTTTGGCAGCCATCCCATGGGGTGAAATCCAATACACTCTCTAGAGTGGATAGGAAGCCAAAATTAACTCTGTGCCACTGACTTGTCATTGCTTTTCACCAACTCATTTAGAGAATTAAAGCTTTCTACCACATCAAAGAACAGCATTTGTTTTGTTCAACAAATATTTTTCAAGAACCCACCGTGTGCAAGGCCTTATGTTGAACATTGATTATTCCATTTAGTTGAAATGAGAGGGCAGGAGTCAATGGTTGCTGAATATCATGTACATTGCCAAACGACTTCTTAATATGCAGGCAGAGAGCTCTTCCTGGAATGTCAGAGCTCAAGCACTCTCACTACGCTCTGCCCCAAGGTAAAGTCATTCTGGGCAAATGATGTTTTTGGCTCAGTGCTTTCCACTCAGAGGAACTCAGGGATCCCGTGAGCAGGTGGGATTCTCTCTAAGCTCAACTCCACTTTCACCTCACTCATATAATGGGCTTCTTTCCATTTGCACAGGAGGTTGGCAACTAAATACACACACACACACACACACACACACACACGCACGCACACACACACACACACCTTGATCTAGGTTATTTCGGAAAAATATCTTTCACAAATACAGGTCCATTATTTTTCTCCCAGAAATATCTTCTACAGTTTACATTGGGAAATTGTTTCTACCTCACCCAGATCTTCACAGTACCATGTAAGTATATTTGTTCTTTTTATGCCTTTAGTCAATAGTACATGTTGATCATCACAATTCTTGCTGTGAAAGCTATTTGTACTTTTCAGTGCAGCTAGCTATAAAGTCTTTCATTAGCCACTTTTTGTCCAGGCTAAATGTTTACATATTTCAGTTCTAATTTTCAGGCTTTTGGTCCTCTCTGGGCTCCTTCTGCTTTAGGTTCTCCTTAAATTCACCGTGATAGAGTAAAACTCATCAGACTGAGAGTCACAAAAACCAAGTTCTGATATGAGTTTTGAAACAAGTTTGGTATTTGGCAACTTAACACCTCTTTGAACTCACCTTTCCTACCTGCTAAGTAAAAGTGGCAAAGAGCAAGACTCCTGAGATTACTGTAACTCAATCTTCTCATTAGCTGCAAATACCAAGGTGCTATGTACCCACCCATAGATAGTGGGTTCTAAGACCAGTAATTTAGCCATCTCCTAATTAATACCAAATTCCCTTCATAAAATCCAGTATCTCTATGCTCAACTAAGACTTCAAAGTCATTACCCCTGGAAGAGAAAGAGGTAAAGCGGGCTTCAATTTATACTTGGGAACATATGACTCATTGCACTGCCTTCTCTAAGGGCAGTTTGAGAAAGCTATAAGGCCATCGGAGAACCAAGATTGTACTTGGTACATTAGAGATACTCAAATAAATATTTGCTCATGAGTGATGAACCCAAAAGAGGGACAAAGACAAGGGAGTGATGGTAATGAATGAAAAAAGCTTATAAGGAAGTTGGCATAACAGATGTCTCTGTTCACTAATATATCCCAGTGACTTGGAAGGGGCCTTATTGAATGAATAAAAGAAATATAAAGCTAAAGATTTTAAATGTAAATTTCTAGAACCTTCCAATTTTGTTAAGGGTATGCCTTGCTCCTACTAAACCTTTCCTGTCTCAGAAATAGAGTCACAAAACTTCCAAATAAATAGACTTCTATTAAAAAAAATCTAATTGTTTGATCTAAACAATTTACAGTGACAAATACGTACTGCCTAGACTAGGGTCCCACTTTAGATTGCTAAATAGCTAAATGAAACTAGATATTCAGAGGTTTGAAAGATAAGACATCAAATTATCTCCTCAAAACAGTAAAATACAAAACAGTAGCACTAATAACAGACAGGTATTAGTGATAAGATAAGAAATCATCACAGAGCAATGTTTTGGTATAAAAGATCTGGTTTTAAGTACAAGATAAATGGAACTTTTCATTTGCCACAATAAAAAGAACCTATTTCTAGCTTTTAAACATGAAGCAAGGCTAACAAATTCTTTGAAGTAAGTTTAAGCCCTGACTGAGGTTGTCAGAGATAATTGATATGAAGCTCCCTAGGGGTAAAAGTTTACTGCCTTAAGAAATAATAGGTAACTTTTTATTCTTGACTTCAACTGGAATGGCAAAAATTCTAGTGCAGTTTACAGGGTTAAAAATGTGTATTTCTTTGGAACAATCATATCATGCTATTTGTCTTAGTAAATATCAAACTGGGATCATTTGGGAGATGTTTTGTATTTTTCTGGCCTCCTATAAACCTGTGGTCAGGTAAACACAAGTGCACAGCAGGGTAGGCATTTGCTACCTGGTAATTATAGAACTGCTACAGGGCTAAGACAGGATCCCAAGATGAAGTCAGAGAGCTTAATTTTTATATGAGAGAGGTCCACTACACGTTGAATTCTGTTATTGCAAGGACAGTATACAAAGAGCTGTGTAAGCCTGGAAATTGGAAACAAGATTTTTTATTAGAATCTTGGTTTGACTAGGAGGCATCTTGAACAGCATTTTTTAAGAACGGCATTCCTTTTCCATGGCCTAAAATACTTTTTGTTTACTTTTTCCAATGGTAATTAAGTAGGTCTGCCTAAACGAATGTGGGGCTTGATCCCACATTCTGTCCTCCACGTATGGGATCACTGTACTGTCGTCATTGAGCCACATTTTGATAGGCACAGATAGTTTCATGTCAATAGTCTGGTCCTGGCTTCATCGTGCCAGGCACCCCTAGCATAATGGTCTGCTTGAGTTATCCTAGTGGCTACATAGACGTGCAGATTCCTTTCACTCCCTTGCTATTGGTTAGCACATATGCATGACAACGTGATAGGAAAAACATAAGAATAGAAGGGGAATAGAATGGAAAAGTCAAGAAAATAGGTTATAAGACTACACAGAAATGCAACCACCACCAAAACTTGTGTGGCCTTGCCAAAACAGTAGGCAGACTTCAGGCACTTATCTATCAAAGGTGCTAACTGGCCATAAACCACATGGGTCATATTTCAATGAAAATAGAAAAGGAGAACTTGGAAGACCAATAAGAGAACAATATGCTGTCATCAGAATTATAAACATAAGACATCCAGAAGCTACAGAGGTGCTCTTTGTTAATCCTTTCCATTTCTCCAAAATGCCCATGAGGTTGAGAAGACCTTTGTAGGGGCACCTGGGTGGCTCAGTGGGTTAAAGCCTCTGCCTTCGGCTCAGGTCATGATCTCAGGGTCCTGGGATCGAGCCCCGAATTGGGCTCTCTGCTAGGCAGGGAGCCTGCTTCCCCCTCTCTCTCTGCCTGCCTCTCTGCCTACTTGTGATCTCTCTCTCTCTCTCTCAAATAAATAAATAAAATCTTTAAAAAAAAAGAGAAGAGTTTTGTAGAAATATGTAGAAACTCTGATATTCCCTTCCTTCTGCATATACTGCCTGGAGGACATCAAGGAACCACATATACTCCCCACCTGCCCTTATACCCTGTTACCTGTATGCCATGTCCACATTGACTTAGCTAAATAGATATTCATATCCACCTAAATGTAAAAAATGCAAGGACACCTGGGTGGCTCAGTCAATAAAGCATCGATTCTTGATTTCGGCTCAGGTCATGATCTCAGGGTCATAGGATCAAGCCCTGCGTTAGGCTCTGTGCTGGGTGTGGAGCTTGCTTAAGATTCTCTCTCTCTCTCCTCTGCCCCTCTCTCACTCACCCCTCTCACCCCAAGCACACATGCTCTCTCTCTCTCCCCCTGTCTCTCACTCTGTCTGTGAAACAAAAAAAAAAAAAAAATGCAGCCAAGCGATAGTAAAGCAACCTTCAGTCTGGGCACTAGAACAAGACTGCCTGGGTTTGAATCCACTTACTAGCCATGTATTCTTGAATAAATTCTTTAAACTTTAAGCTTCTGTTTCCTCATCTATATACAACCTTTCTTATAGGGTTCAGTGGAGTATTTAGCAAGCAGTAGATTCCTAACTTCTAACTATTGCTGTTGTTGACGAAAAGTTCTATTGTGTGCAAACATTACCTTCTAAGACTTAAAAGTAATTGAATCAATGGGGTGCCTGGGTGGCACAGTCAATTAAGCCTTGGACTCTTGGCTTCAATTTAGGTCCTGATCTCAGGGTTATAAGATCAAGCCCTGCATCAGGCTTGCTCAGTATAGAGTCTGCCTAAGACTCTCTCTCCCGTGGGGTGCCTGGGTGGCTCAGTGAGTTAAGCATCTGCCTATGGTCCTGGGATCAAGACCCACACCGGGCTCCTTGCTGAGCAGGGAGTCTCCCTCTCCCTCTCCCCCTCTTCCTCACCCCTACACTTGTGCGCTCTCTCTCTCTCTTTCTTTCAAATAAATGAATAAAATTAAAAAAAAAAAAAAAGACGCTCTCTCCCTCTTCCTCTGCCCTTCCCCCACACTCTTTCTCTCAAATAAATAAAAATCTTAAAAAAAAAAAAAAAAGAGGAGATAAATCAAGCTGGGTGGGGTGGGGAGGGCAGGAAAAAACAGTAGTTGAATCAAAACTGAGAAGGGTTCAGATAAAATCTGATTCACTCACATTGTGAAAGTGAGACTAAATATAATCTAGTATTTTTTAAATTGTAGCTATGTAGAGCTAGGATAAAAAAAGAAAAAGAAGTTAGAGGACTTCAGGGGCAGGTAAAAATTGATTTTCCTCAAACTAAGGAAAAAGAAGGTAAAGTCAGAAGCTGAGTTTGTGTCACTCAGTAAGAACAACACTTTGAGACTGTCTTAGGCAAATCATTTGAATTACCTAGAATATAAACCATTTGAAAGAAAAATATCTTTGGGGCACCTGGGTGTCTCATTGGTTGAGCATCTGACTCTTGGTTTTGGCTCAGGTCATGATCTCAGGGTCGTGGGGTGGGATCGAGCCCTGAGGTAGGCTCCATGCTCAGCGGGGAGTCTGCTCCAGATCCTCTCTCACCCTCTCCCTCTGCCCCTCCCCAGCTGTCGAGAGCACACACACCCTCTCTCAAAATAAATAAATAAATAAATAAATAAATATTTAAAAAAAAAAGAAAAATATCTTCAAATTCACCTTAAAGAGATGGTTTGAGAACAAAATGTAGTCTATGACATTTATCAGAATGAACAATGCTTTAAAAACTCACGGTAGAAATATTACGAAAGCCTTTCACTGACGATTAGACAAATGAAAGCAAAAACTAAGCAAGTGATTTCAGAAGGGAAGACACATAAATTTGCCAGGTCACAGAAGAAACCTTGCTGGCTTTCCCTTGCTTATCATTTGCAAGTCATTTTGGATTGGGAGACCTATTCTTTTGAGCCACACAGAAGCATCGCTTTGGCATTAACACTATGCAAATTTGATCCCAGCTAGGTGTGCCACACTAATTGCCACAGTAGTAGGCTTTTGGTGTTTTGTGCAAAATGATTATTGCTTTGCTTGCTTCCATAATTACATGTTTTCCAGATTGTAATTTCAGAGTTTATTGAGTAAAATTATACATAAAAACAAACCTAGCACATTCATCCTTCAAGAAAAACAGTACAAAGGAGAACAACAAAAGACTCAGAAGATTTCGACGGACCCCTGAGGTGGTAACAAGAGAAATCTAAAGCAAAATGGTTTTGCTTTTCAGTAAATGACTAACCTAGCACAGTGATTCTTACTCTCGTGTCCTGGAAATGTAATGAAGCTTTCCATGTTTCTCATCTATTCTCAGTGCTTATTTGTGAATATACACTGGCCACAGTACTCTCTGGTTGGAGGGACAGTGGAAGATGGGAAGAATCACAACAAATTTCTGGAAATAAGCCAGAAAGAATCAATAAACAATCAGGAAATAGCTTTAGGTTATTTGAGACTATCAAATGATTTGATTATAATACTTCATACTCCTGGTCAAGACTCATAATATTAGAACTCCAGTTCATCTTAAAAAATAAAAAATATATATAATAGAAAATGTAATTCTATGTTGAGCAGATCAACGAGCCATTCCGATATATATATATATATATGCATATATACTAAACTATTATATATGTTTAGCTACGTAAATAATATTTTGTTATGGAGCTCAGCATTCGCCACAGTCAATAAACTCGGTGACCCTACTATCTAGTCATTTCATAAATATATTCTGAGCACATTATTCCCCTTTAATAAATGATTATAGTATTGAAATATCTCATGGATCTCTGTCATTTTTTATTCTTCTCGTAAAAATCTTTGGAGGCTAATACGGTCAGTAAACTCCTTATATTTACTACCCACCATGTGAAAAAGCTATCTATCCGTTGTTATTGCAATTTGAGGCAGGCAGTGCTTGCGGGTCATTTACCAGCTGTTGAGTTTTCCTGTTGCTGGCCCTGGCAGATGTTTGGGCTCCCATGGCTCAATCAGTACCTTCCCAAATCCAAATCCTAACTGCCTCAATGTGATTCCCACAAGATCTGACACAGGATTCAAACCAACCAATGTGTAGTTATTACCACAGCTAGAGCTTCCATTCTAAATACTCACCTCCTCCTTACCTACCCAGACTGAAGAGCATAGAATTCAAAGAGCCCTGAGACCTGACCCAGAGATAGGCAAGCTGCCCTCCTTGCTTCCTCCCACTGAGGCCTCACTCTGGCCCACGTTATCCCTCCATTAAGCCCTGCCTGGCAAAAGACACACTCAGAACTTACCACTGCCACAGAAAGAAAGGGTCAAAAATGTAGGAGCAAGTAGCTTCTTCTTATCTTCTCACAAAGGCTCAGGCTTCTAGAATGGCAGCCCCTATGCTGGGGGGAGACAAGGGAAATAAAATAAAATTAAGTTCTTCTTGGAACCCTGTTTTCTGACGTAATTTGTCGATAACTCGGGCCCTCTGCTTTGCCGTACTAACCTTTCTAGAATCACTTAGGGAGAGCAGGCTTTCAGATTTGAATTCATGGATACTGTCCCCACCACATACAAGCTGTGTGACTTTTCAAAAATCATTAAGCTCCTTGTTGTAATTTCTTCACCTGTAAAACAGAGATGATAATAGCATAACCACTCATAGGGTTGTGGTAAAGAATAAAGAAGCACTAACACAGCGTAATGCCTAAGAGATAAGTAAGCAAATCTCAATGTTGCTGATGCTTTAATAATGACATTGAGTACCTACTACTACATGCCAGGTACCGTGCTAGGCACTTGATTTATAGACAACAAAACAGTCTCAACCTCTCAAGAACTCATAGTTCTGCACAGGTATAAGCAAACATTTCCTGTTAAAGGTTAGATAGTAACTGTTCAGGCTTTGCAGGCCACATGGTCTTTGTTACAACTACTCACTTCTGCCACTGCAGCACAGAGGCAGCCATAGACAATACATAAATAGAAGCATAGAGCTGTGTTTCAATAAAACTTTATTTACAAAAAAACAAGGAATGGGCATGGTTTAGTCTGCAGACCAACCCCTGGTCTGGAGGGAAGACATACAATTAAAAAACAACAAACTTATTGCTACAATGCAAGTATGCATGCACAAGTCTCAGTGAGCTGCAAGGGAAAGGCCACCTCATCTAGTTTCTGTCATTAGTTATTCATACCGTGTGTTAGCACTTCCAACAAGGTGGCAGAAAGAACAAGAAATGTAATGGGAATAAAAAAATCTAAAATTACTGGATAGGTGGATTAGGTGAAAGTTTCATTTTTCTGAGCTTCCCCTACCTTATATCATCCTTACTTTCAGAAAGTTAAGCTAAAAAAATAAACTTTATCATTATGTCATTTCATTCAGCGGGCAACCTATATTCTTCAGAGAGATTGAAGACAAACATCATAAAAGATACTATCCATTTGCCATGATTCCCAAAATTCAATCTATTCCTGGTGGATCAAGACCACAAGTTCTTCAAAACTAACTATAATAGAGCATTTTGCCATTTGTAGACTCGAGTTTGGGCTATAGTAGGATCTAACTTAGGAATCAAAATATGTTCAGGAAGAAATGTAGCAATGCTACCAGGAAGTATAAAAATATTTTGAACATCCTTACATGCAAGACCATTTATTTTTTAAGTGAGCATCTTTGGCTCATTAAAATGAATATTTCAGAGAGAATAAGATTTGAAATGCAATTCACAATGGTAAATACAATTACTGACTGCTTTTGGCTTTAGGTAATTACACTGGAAAATAGTTTGTCCCAGCAGCTGTCAGAATTGTCTGAAGTGTGGGCATGTGAGACTTCGGCATAAAGCTGTGTACACACAACGCAGATGCCCCATCTTAGTCTCAAGCTGCACACACTCCCAGTCCTCCAGCCCTGAGCCTAAGGAGCTCAGGAACAACAATCAAGTCTCAACTGCAATGAAAAAAATTATATGGTATTTACTTCTTATTATGTATCTTCCTATACTCTCCGGATGAAACTGCAGCTTCTTCTAGAAAGATACATTCGAGGCAAGGATCTTACAGGAAGTTTGTCCAGTCTCAAGGAGAAACTGGACATTTGCTTTTCTTCTTTCTCCTTCCATCCCTATGTCAGAGGACTGGTCAATTCACTGCTAGTTAATGCCCTTCATTGAAGGGGAGACAAGGGAAATGAAAAAAAATTAAGTCGGAATCAAGTCTCACTTTAGCTACTTGCTAACCACTCTAATAAAGGTTGCTAACAGATAACACAAAAATTATTGCCTAAAAGAGCATGCTTAATGCCTCTGGACTTCATTGCCCATGTTAGCCCAGTATCTCTGAGTAATATCATCATAAGCTGGATATCAAACTTCACTTCAGAATTTTCAGGAGGTAGATGAGAGCTTTGAGGATCACTTGCATTTTCTTGGGGAACATACACCTGAAGTTTTTATAGGTATGGACTATAAAAACTATCTACCAGAACTCAAAATACCCATTGCTGAGGGATTCATTACAACCTTCTGAAATAAGGGTTAAACAGACAAACCCAAAAAAAATGTGTAAAAATTATTCATTTATTTTTCTATTCCAAATCCCCTTGGAAAGAAGTTAGCATGGCTATAAAAAAAAAAATAATAATAATTTAAATAAGCCATTCCATAGATGTAAAATGATGTCTCTTATTTTGTCTTCTGCTGTGTTCCTTTTGACCCATCATAACTCTAGGAAAAAATATGAGCATGATTTCTAAAACTGGTAAAAATATTGGTATACTAGAGGTCATTGGGTCAACTCTGTTTTTTTAAGGGTTAAAGTGATTTTTAAGGCATACCATAGAGAAGGTGGTAGAGAGAAAATAAAATTGGTTAGGGATGTAGGAATACTTTTGTGAAGAAGATAAATCAGAAAACCTATCAACTTTACCCAATTCTTTCTCCTGGGATTGTTTCCTTTTCTAAATATTGTTACTGCTTGAGCTCATAATTTCATATTCTCTGCTTCCTTATGCTTTGCTTCTACCATCAAATCTAGCAGATAATAACATTCTTCATACTAACAGGAAAAAAAACCCACAACATTTAAATTAGGAACCAGAAATATATCAACTCTGTTGACAGAAATTCTCCTACTAAATAATGATGCCAATAACTACCCATTGAATCTAAGTCCAGAAATCTGCTAGGAGTGAATTTTTTTCCATACTAATGCTGCAGAGGATCTTGAAAGATATTTAATTCCTTATGCTAAAACAACCCTTCATCCTTGTCTCTGTAACACCAACATTGAAAATTAAATACCAGTTTTCAGCTTATTGTGACTGTCCTTACACGCACCTGCACAAGAGGGACCCTTGGCTTCACTCCTACAGCTGGGAGACCCTACCTGGAAATCACATCCCACCATTCTTCACCTGACGGCAATTATCAGCCAACAGAGGCACAGGCAAGAATAACACTCCCCAGGCGGGAGGCTCTTTTCTTATTCATAGAGACTTGGAATGCAATTTCAGGTTTGCTGCCACTGGGAGGATTCAATAAACAAAGAAACCAAAGCAAAAAACAGAACATAAACAAATACCCATATAGGCTCAAATTCACATTCGCATCTACCTGCTTGTAGAAAGAAGGAGAAGTAGAGATGAGAAAGAAAGAACACTAAGCCGAGGCATGAGATTATAAAGATTCCAAGGTCTGTGTTGGAACAGAGGGAAAACCATATGCAATGGACTAGAAATAACAGAGAACTAGATGACACAGGGCACGAAACAAATCCAGGTTAGCTGAGCCTGGGGGGAAGAAGTGGGCATGGCTAGAGATGACCCATGAAAGGAAGTGGACAGGTCTTCTATGTGAAGAAGGTGATAGTTACCCTGATGGCAATGGGAAGCGATTAAGAGGAGAAGAGGGGAAGTGGTATGATTGGACACACCTTTTGGAAGTCTCACTCTGACCACCGGGGCACATCAGCTGGTGAACAGAACCATCAACAGAAGATCGGAGTCACACCTCCCATCCTTCCCCTCTGATTCCTAGGAAGAAAGATGTAGATAGAATGCTAATACAGGGGCACCTGGGTGGCTCAATGGGTTAAATCCTCTGCCTTTGGCTCAGGTCATGATCTCAGGGTCCTGGGATCGAGCCCGCATCGGGCTCTCTGCTCAGCAGGGAGCCTGCTTCCCCTCCTCTCTCTGCCTGCCTCTCTGCCTACTTATGATCTCTCTCTGTCAAATAAATAAATACTTGGGAAAAAAAAAGAATGCTAATACAGAAAAGTTATGCCAAGAGAGGCACTCCATGCTGAATGAATGAACGAATAAAATAAAATAAAAATATGCCTTGTTTATTCTCTGAAGCATCTGAAGTAGCTAACGATTCCTGCATCTATGGCACAGTTAGGATCTACAGCCGCTCAGACTGGATGGAAACAGGAGGCGTTATCGGAACCTCACAGCATTTAAGGCACTTGAAGGGAGGGTGCAGGAGAAGATCCAAAGGGATGGTTGGAAGAGGAAAGAAGAGAGGAGGAGATCAGAAAAGGAAGAGATTCTTACATTTCCATCTGAAGCCAAGTCTATGTGAACTGAAAGGTGAGCATGGAAGAGATATGAAGAAATGCTGTGGCCTGTCCTATGGACCCTTATTTATTCCAGTTTGGCTGACGTTAAGACTTCTTTCCTGGAAGTGCACCATATCTGTTCTCTCTTCCAAATTTTGTATGCTTAAATAAGGAGTTACATAGTAATCCTAAGAGAAATAGTGGAACTCAGATTAGGGTATTAATAGGGAAACGGAAGGATGTGAATATATTTTAAAATATTTTTGAGTTGGGGCACCTGGGTGGCTCAGTCATTGAGCATCTGCCTTCGGCTCAGGTCATGATCCCAGAGTCCTGGGATCAAGCCCTGCATCGGGTTCCCTGCTCAGTGGGAAGCCTGCTTCTCCCTCCGCCTGCCACTCCCCCTGCTGTGTTCCCTCTCTCACATGTCTCTCTCTGTCAAATAATAAATAAAATCTTAAACAAATAAAGTATTTTTGAGTTAAGTATCATAGATCTTTGTAATTAATTGAATGTGTGGAGTACAAGAGAAAGAAGAGATAACCATGCCACCCACATTTGTGACATGAAGTATGGGTTGGACGTTAATACCATTCAGTAAAAAAGGCAAAATGGCAAATTTGATGAGTCAAATTTGTGGAAGAAGATGATGAATTTTTCCTCGATTATACTAAAATAGCAGGACCTGTGAGATAGTGAAATCAAGATATCTAAGGGGCAATTTGATATATGGGATAGTATCTAGGTGTAAAGATTCAGATAAAAGTATAATTAAGAACAATCAAATTTATAAGGAGCTGAATGGTAGATATGAGATTAAGGATTACAAAGCCTTTGGAATGGCTCTGTTTACTCAGGGAGTTTGAGTGAAATGAGGAGAAAAGACAAGAGGGGGGAAAGGAGAATGGGAGGGGAGAGAAATGGAAATCTACAGAAGGACCCTGAAAAACATCAACATTTTAGGGACTGGCAGAGGAAGGAGAAACGTGTTAAGGGTCCAAGAAAGAGGGATCAGATTGAAGTAAGCAGTAGGGAAGCCAGGTGGCATGGTATCCCAGAAGCCAGGGAAAAGGCTTTGCAAGAAGGAAAACTAGCTGGCCTTGCGGAAAGCTGCCGAGAGGTCCTATAGGATTAAGGACTAACTTTCTATTGAGTGTATCAGTATTTACCTTGCCACCATTTACATCCTACTATCTTTATGACTGCCCCTGCTCTAGTAATAGGCTGCCTCAGATTCCCACTTAGGATGGAACAAAGACATTTACTTTCAAACATACTACACTGGAATCATGTATACTTCTGTTTTTCTGTCTATATGGATTTTTTTTCCTCCCCATCACCACCTTGCAATTTTGTCTACATAAGCCAAGCATCTTGGTGATGAATGGGAGATTCTGTCAGCCACTGCGCTGCTTTGTTTACACTGAGAATATCAGCAAGCATCTGGACCATCAGCTGAAACCTGCCCTTCTCCATCTTTTGCTGGTTGCTAAGCAGGCGCATCCCCTGTCTGTTTTGAAACAAAAGTAATGAGTTTCATTTTTCTTGTTTCTCTGTAAAATGTATATGATCCTGACCCTAGGAAAATTGGAATATGGTTTGAAAGAAAAAAGAAAGATTTGTTCTTGTTTTTGTTTGGTTTTTTCTCTATATCTCCCCATTGTACTATTCTTCTATCTGTAGACATGACATCACTACAGAACTCTCTCTTCCCTGTGAGTTGAGTGTTTGGGCTTCTCAGGATAAATGTGTGAAGAAGAGCAGAGATTCTGCACTTAGGATATGAAATCTTAAGTCGGAGAACTTAAGTGATTAGCCCGAAATCACAGAGTTGTAAGTGGCAGAATTAAAATAAGAACACAAGAGAAACAGAGGAGGCCAGCTGTAATTTCTTTTCCCCACAAATCCAAGAATTTCAGGAAAGGGATGTTGAGAGGATCTTTCCAATAAAGATTTATTAACTTTCCAATTAACAAAAAAGGAAAAGAGGCTCTAAAAGGTATTTTTAGATTACGGACTGATAATTTAAATTTGTACTGATATTCTTTATATTAGCAAAACATAAGAGACCACAACTAATAAGAGAAAACTTTTTAGGTAAATTTTTACACAGAGACAAGATGAAATATGTTGCTAAAATTGGGGATATAATCATTGTTTTTAATATGAAGAATTACTTAAATCATGTTAATGGATACAGCAATCTATGAAATTATGTTTTTGGTGTAGTTTCAAATATGTAGAAACTATAGATACCCAGGAAAAAGGAGGGAAGGAAATATACCAAAATACTAACAACAATTCAAGCTGAATGATAGTATCATGGACCACTGTTTAGCTTTCTTTTTACACTTTTTGTATTTTCTAAATTTTATAGAATACACAATGCATGCTCTGTATACCACCCTGGTTTGATGCCCGCACACCCCCACCCCAGGCCCCTTTGGTACTGAAGCACCGATGTTCCTTTTCTTGCCCCAACTACTAGGATAGTAGGTGGCCCACAGCACTCAGGTGAGTGTTTCTCTGGAATCTGCCCTGGCCTGAAGACAGCTGCCTCACCCAGAGTTGCCTCTTTCCCAGGGGCAGCCGACATTCAATGACTGACCTACTAGGGTATATGAAAGCCTAGACCCTCACTGTGATTCACCTCTAAAGCACCTTTCCAACTCCAGAGCTCCCTGTAAGATCAGCAGAGACTTCTTATAGTGACATCACTTTTTAACTTCTCCCTCTGCACCACCCTTCTCACTTCAACCCTGTAGAAATATCGACCCAACAAGACAGCCTAATACACTTGTGCATGAAGATCTCCTTCTCAGCAGCTATTTTTTGGGAGAACCCAATGTGCTATAGCTGTTGCCAGTTGTGACTCAAAGAAATGATCTACGAAATGAGATTTGACTGCCAAATCACCTGCTGATCATTTAGAAATAAAAACTTTAACCTGATGGTATATGGAGCACTGACAGCTGCGAGCATGCAGTAGTGGGGCAATTACTAAAACTTTCACTGCTAGTGAATTGCAAGGATACTGATAGAAGAGAATACATTGGTGAGTATAATATCTCAGCCCTTAAGACATGTGGAAGAAATAATTGTGAAGACTATGAAATCAGTTGGCTGTCACTGGGAGTAATCAGTTACTTTGCTCTAAGAACTAGGCAGATAGCTGGACCTATGAGAGTAGGTGTGAAGGTGAAGACTTTTGAACACATGTTAATACTCATCAGAGAGCGTCCACCTCAGAAGAGGTATTAAATAGCCAAGTAGAAAAATTTGACCAGGTGACATCAACTGGCTTCTGTCATCAACCACCTAGTGTTGGCACAGAGGATGCATGAATTGAGTAGCCCCAGTGGCAAGGCTGGGGGTGCATGGGCACAACTCCAGTAGCACAACTCCTCCTCACTAAGGCTGATCTAGCTACTGCTGCTGCCGAATGTCCAACATGCTAACAAAGAGACCGAATCTGAACCCCTCATATTTCACCATCCCTCAAGAAGACTATCTAGCCTCTTGGCAAGTTGATCAGATTGGATTTTTTTTTTTTTTCCCGCATCGGAAGAGGCAGCAACTGAACTTTAGTGGAATCAGCATACGTACCATGAGCTTTGCCTTTCCTTTCTTCAGGGCCTGCCTAGTTATACTCTCCAAGAGCTTGCACAGTGTTTGATTCACTGACACAGGATCCCACCTACTTTTGGTGATTACGGGACCAATCACTTACTGTGCCATCTGGAAGTTGCTGACCTAGTAGGACAATGGAATGGCCTGATGGGGAACAGCTAAAGCATCAGCTTGTAAATAATACCTTGAGAAAATAGGAGATCTTCCTCCAGAATGTTGTATAACACTCTAAATTAATGACTTTTTAATGGTGCTGTCCTCCCAATAGATAGAAGACATGAGTCCAACCGAAGGGTTGGAACTCAAGTGGCCGAGCTTACCCTCACTCTCAGTGACCCAAGTGAGGAATGTGTGCTTCCCTTCCCCCTAATGCTAGACTCTGCAAGTTTAAAACTTCTGATTCCCAGGTAGGAGTGCTTCCACGATGAGATGCAGCAGAAGTACCATTGAACTTTAAGCTATGGATATTGCTCCTGACTTGACGTTTCTTGTACTAAGAGATTAGTTGGCAAGGAAAGGAGTTACATCTTGGCAAGAGTGACTGGCCTAATAATCAGGAAAAAGTAAGACCACTGTTACACCATAAAGGCATAGAAGAACATGTGGGCACCCTGATGACCTTTACCAGTGTCTCTCAGTACTCTCGCGTAATTTTGATTGTAATGGGCAAGTTCACAGCCACAGACTATGAAAAACATGTTATCCAGGGCTTGAGCCACTGAAATTAGGATCTGAGTCACCCCAGCAAGCAAGGATCTAGACCAAGAGTTGCTAGCCAAAGGTAAGTGGAATCTAGAATAAATAATAGAAGACAGAAATGTTATGTGGTAGCCTTGAGACCAGAAGAAGCAGCTAGAGATACTGCTCATCCCACTAATATTTACTCTCCTGAGTTTTCTAGGAAAAGTCCATTAGATCCAGGAGGAGCTGCTCTCTGAGTGTAATATATGAAGCTTGTGGGTCTGAGCAGTGTAAATGGTAGATGTGTGGATGCCATGGCACCATGCCCAGATCAACCTTCGGGACTGGGTTTGTCACTCATTCCCCCACTTCCTGAGTGTTGGCAGCTGATGGCTGTCATCTGAATTTATCTTTTGGAATCACTCTGGGCTGAAAAAGTCTATGTAAGCTACAGAGAACCCCCTTGTCGTAGGTCACCCCCCCAATCCCCAATTTCCAGAGGCAGCTCACATGCAAATATTTGTCAATGTGGGAGGATAAGGTCCTAGCTCTTTTTGCCTCCATGTGGGTTAAATCCATAGCACCATTTCACTCCAGATCTTCCTGCTAGTTCAGCACAGACCTTCATTTTGGCAGTTCAATTTCTCCCTCTGTCTGTCCTAATTTCCTTCACTGTCTCACAAGTATGGGGCCAAGAGCACTCCCAATAAATTTCCCATGTACAAAATCTCAATCTGAATATTTTCCCCAGAGAATCCAACCTGCACCATGAAGTATTACTTTAGAAAAATATAAATTTAAAATATTGTTGGAAGTATGCTGCTATATCTATCCTCCTCTTTATGCAAAACATCCTCACCCAGGATACTTTAAGGCCCAAGGCCACTTCAGGGTAGAATACTGAAGAGAGGGGTTGAGCAAGATGGGCTGGTTTAAGGTGAATGAATGAATGACTTCTGAGTCAGATGCAAAAAGCTAAGAGAACCACTTTACGATTTGAAAGCAATGAAGATCATACTCATGGTAGGAAAAATGAAGATAATTTGTAAAATGTGCATGACAGCAGAGTTTAATTAAATAATTATTTTTTTCATGCTGAGCAGGACTTTACTGGGTGACAGCTTCTTGACTTTATAAGACTTTGTCATGCTAAGAAGGAACAGGGAGGGAGTATAAGAACAAGCTCATTAGTAGAACAGGTGGGTAGGCAGCTAGCTGAGTAAGCAGGGACTAATGCAAGCAGATGTCTTTCGTTTGAATTCTTACCTTATGTTTCTTCAAGATGATTTGCATTTTGGAGATTTGTAAGTTTTGTAAGTCTTTAGTAAATTTTAAATAACATTTCAGATTCCAAATAAATTACAAGAATGTTTCATGTATAACAAGCAAGTGTCGATCTTTCTTTATCTAGATGTGATCGTTTTGTATATTTTAGTTTGATTTGTGGCACTAAAAATTTTACTCGATGTTTTAGAGTGTTTTAAGGGAAATGTGTTCTCTTTTTCATTTGAGGGGAGGTTAAGTGAGTTCAAAGATACAGAGAGGGCAGCGTGATGCAATGAGGGAAAGCACGGCTGGTGCCGAAAGATTTGCCTTCCTGTCCAGCTGTGAAGCCTTGCGTAAGGCAATCTACCTCTCTAAATCTCCGTTTCTTCGTCTATGAACCAGATGAATGGGATTAGATGGTTTTGAAGATTCCTTCCCCTAAGATACTACGAATGGGGCATTACAAAGTCACATGTCCTGCTAGAAAAGCTTACTAACCTAATTTGTGTAATGCAACCTTAAATGGATTTTTTTTAGAAGAAAACCTCATTGTAAAGAAAACGAATTAACATAACACATGAGATATGAAACATGAGGAAAATAACATTTTGATAAAATCGGTAGACACCTATAAGATTAAAAGTACAAGCTTGGTAAAGAACAGCAAGGGTTTCCACTGACCTCCTTGCAGAAAGACTCAGGTGGTATGTAGCATGCCATATTTTTGATGAAGGCCAAAAACAACTGCAGGCACCGCTATGCCTCAAATTCCTAGGGTTTGGACTTAAGAATCCCTTCCTCTCTATCCCCTCCAAAGAAATAACCCTCACAGATTCATGGTCCTCAGATTTCCGCTACTTCCAGACTCCTTTTATCAGCCTAGTTCCCTACAAAGCACACAGCCCTGAAGTTCAATGGATACAGACATTAGAGAAGCAGCAAGGGAAGATTTTCTGGATGAGTGAAGAGATTCTGGCTTCAGAGAATCCAAAACCCAAGCCTCAGAAAACTCAGGAAGACCATGGTTCAAACTTTCAGACCAGCTTCATATAAAAATACGCACCGGATCTGTGACAGATTTTTAGCAGTACGTAGCAAAGATGCTTTCCTATCTCATACCCTACCCGCAAATTTTAAAAACATATCATATTACTGACTAAAAATTGACAAAATGTGAGCCATTGCTCTTCATTGTGCCCGCATTAGCACTACTGGCCAGGATTTCCTTTTCGGGATATTTAGTGAGATATTCAGAACCGGCACTTGGGAAATTGGAATTGTTTATCTTCCGTGTCCCTCTCCTCTGCTCACAACATCAGCTATCCCAAATCCTCCCACAATCTCTCTTTCTTCCCATACTCAAGTCCTCCTCTTAAGTTAACCCACCTGAAATTCTCAATATATAAAATGTTGATATATCTAACTGGAATCTGAAGGCCTATCACATTTTAGCATTGATTAAAGAGCTTAAAACAAACAGATGAGACCCCACTCGGTAGAACAGAATGTTTCCAGATACGATGTTTTACTGTTGTGAGATCCCTGAGATTGGTTACAGGCAATCACCACCTAAACTTACAGACCTACTTTAGATCATTTATAGGCCTTCCTCTTTTTGCAGTCATAATGGGAATTCCATTCCTTTTCATATCAAAGGTGTTTTTACAATCTGAGCAATTTTATAAGCAGGAACCAATCTTCCATTTGTTTCCTGTAAGATGCAGTAAAGAGTGAAGTTTTCTGTAGACATATATTGAGACTGGTAGGTCACAGATGTGAAGAGAACACAATGAAATGGCCCGGCTGGGTAGAAGAATAAAATACTGGTAGAAAACTTCTCATTCGGACGCAAAATTTAACAGGTATATAGAAAAAGCTGAAAAGGAAGCTGCCGAATGACATAACAGAATTACCCAACTGCCTTCGAGTCCTCACAGTTTTAAGCTGACTTGGAATACATGAGAGGAAAGCATAGAAAATAATTTTTAAGTTTCCCTCAAGTAAGCATGAATAAATGGGCTATTTAGGGAAAACTTCAGACCAGAAGAACAATAACAGTTTAAGTGTCCTAACAATACCTGGAACAATGACAAAATAACTTAAACCTTTAACTTTATTACAGATCTCACCTTGTACTCATATTGAGCCTTCTGAGAGTGAAAAGCACTTAGTGTGCACATAAAAATGTCTCCTTTCTTTTTTTCACCCATCTGCTCATTGTATAGCCAAAACGGTCATTGCCTGCGGGGGTACAAATCGCATGGCCTCTAGAGCCAGACTTTACATCCAACTGCCTCCATGGTTGCACTTTGGGGCAGAGCCTACAGAACATGAACAAGGTTCAGCCATTGTGCCCAGCAGCTTTGGTGATTAGCAAATCTCTATTCAAACAAACACAGAGCAGCCAGTTGGTTAACAGAGTCCTTGACAGAATCACCTCTGAGGTAAAATTCTATTAGTTAGTTGTGAGGCCTCTAGCTAAATTCATAATATGTGTTATTCTAATACCAGTAAAAGGTGATATTATAGATTAACTCTCTAAAGTATAAATTTATGTAAATATAACAAGAGATTTTGCTGGAAGTCAGATTATTAAGGTAATTATTCTTCTTTTTTAATGTCTGAAAATATGCTTTCATCAGTGTTACTCAAATTGTGTTCTACTAAACAGATGTTCTATAGGGGAAAAAAATAGTTTCCTGGTCAAATAGGTTTGGAATATAGCTCCCTCTGGGTTATTCACCATCCATATTAGAATATTAATTAACTCTAGGGAAGATTTAAAAAAAAATTTAAGGATTTGCTTGAACATCTGGAGACAGATACATGTTCTTTGGAAAACTTGGCAATACAGGATCACTCACAGTAAAAAAATATATTTTTTCCCCTCAGATAACTACATTTACTTCGTTTTGTTAAATTTTTTTATTCCTCAAGTTCACCACATTAACCTTCAATTTCCAAGATTTTTGTAATGTAGATAAAGAATTGTGATAATAGATTCAAGTTGGAGGCAGCCATGCTAATCTAAAGCCAAACACAGCTGGAAGAGTGGAAGATTTCCCAGCAAGAGCCCTAGAAATGATTACCTCAGAGTGATGACAATTTCCCATTTCCTTAGCTAGAAAATGGAAGGATAGGTTATAAGAAACCAATTCCAAATAGCTTATGAAAAAATAGAAGCCGCTTAAAATGGCTGAAACTACCTGAGGGCCTTGCTGCTAGTAACAGAATTACCACAACAATTTCTTTTATAAAACCTCCTCTTTGCTCATTCCACTGGGGCTATATGCTAATTGATTTGAAAGATAAAGATAAAATTTAGCTCAGTGATGAATTGATTTTCAAGTTCTTGGTAACTTATTACTAATTCCATGGCCAAATGAATTTTCTCTGGTTTATATTTGAAGGTAGAGTATTTTTAAAATAATATTCCCTCAAAGAAAGAAGTGAAAATTACTCATAACTTTTTAAAACTTTGAAAACAAAGATGAATTAAATTAAAATTTCAGAAATTCAAGAAGTATACTATATAATTCTTTTCTTTAAAATTTGAAACAGATAGAACTATGGAGAGATTCAAGATAATTATTCTTTAATTCTGAAAGAAGAACAGCTATAGAAAATTTATCATGAAGCTAAAAAATACCCATGATAAGTTGTAAAAGGCCACTGTTTTTCAATTAAAAGAGTTTTTTAAACTTATCTTTAGAATATGTCATTGGAATCATATGCTACTCCACTAAAATAACAAACCAAATAATTTAGCTTTCACATGTTTCATGTGGATCACCTACAAAGTTACACAATGAATTTAGTATTTTAAGATACTTATTTCTAAAACAAAATGTTAAATTCACACAATACTCTTAAAAACTAACACAAAATCGGTTTTCTAGGAAATCAACATAATGCATTTAATTATGGCTATTGCAGTCTTTATATTCCTTATTCTTTTTCCCTTTGGTTTTTTAAAAGATTTATTTATCAGAGAGAGAGAGAAAGAGAGACATCGCGAGCAGGGGGGAGGGGTAGAAGGAGAAGGAGACTACCTGCTGAGCAGGGACCCCAATGCGGGACTCGATCCTAGGATCCTGGGATCATGACCTGAGCCAAAGGCAGATGCCCAATTGACTGAGCCACCCAGGCGCCCTTTTTTCCCCTTTAAATTTTACTTAATTTTATGAGTTTTGAAATAATCAGCTACTAACATAGAATAGACCCATTATGCTTTGCATTAAGTGAACATTAATTACAAACAATGATAATAAGGATATCCTATTAGAAATTCTCTGCTTTTTAACAAGTAATATAAATCTCTCTATACTTTTGGGCTACTTATTCACATGATAATGTGATTTGGATATTTTTCCATATCTGGGAAAAAATCTACCTCATTTTTAATAAAAATTATATTACATATTCTATTAATTATGTGAATCATAATTGGAAGATATTTAGGTTGTTTCCAGATTTGTCTGTGAGTGGTTGTTACAAATGTGTTGCGATAGGCATCCTAGTAAACTATCTCTTTATGTTTTTGTTCATATTTCCATAGGGTTGAACTGCTTTTTCTTATTAATTTATGAATCCTTTTCTAAAAATAAAATTAGCCCGTTCTTAAATGCTTTTCCAATTACTTTTCCCCATGGTTGTCATTCACGTTTTGACTTTAGTTTTTCTGTGTTGACTGAATGATTGAATATTTATGCTCTTAAATTGATCAGTCTCTTGTCACGACTTCCAAATTTTGTATCATGCTTAGAAGGTCTTCATACAGCAATATTCTAATGTTTTGCTCCATTGCTTTTACGATTTTATTTTATGTGATACTGTTTGATTCATCTGCAATTCATGTTAGTGTAAGAAGTGGGATAGAGATCTCACTTACGTTCTCCAAATGTCAAACCAATTTATTAAATATCACTTATTACCTAATCCATTCTCTCCACCATTTATTTGACTTCTACCTTTATCATATATGGAATGTTCATATATTTTCACTTCTACTTCCACACTTTTCAGTCTATTCTTATATCAGGAACAAACTCCATTTCTCTAGATTTATAACTTATGTTAATAATGGATAGGGCTTTTTTCCCCACATTATTCTTATTTACAAACTTTCATTTTAATCTAACTATTTATTTTTCCAAATGAAATTTAGTATATTGTGAATTTTCTTAAAAGCAATCTTCCTGTTATTTTGAAAGGCGTATATTAAATGTACAGATTGAGAAAAATAGACATTTTTAAACCAGATAATTCTTGTCCAAAACATGTCTTTCTCTTTATTTAATATTTCTTATTTAATACCAGACTTCGGATTTATTTATAGGTACCATTTCGTTATGTATAAACTTCTGCTTTTGTTTTGTTAAATCATTCCTTCTACCTTCCTTAGTTCTTACTTGTTGATCTTTTCAAAAAACTTGATTTGAATAATTAATTTACTTACTGTTAATCTTTCTTATGTAAGAGTTTAATACTATGGGAATCGTGCTGTATATAACTGTGCATATATCCCATAGGTTCCAAAGCTTACATGCTTTCATTTTCATTATTTTTATAAACACGGCAGAACCAAGGTTTTGATTTTTAACCAATAAGTTATTTAAACACAGAAATTCCATGGATTGTTATCAAAACATCTGTTACATTTTGTTGGATTGATTTTAGATGCTTATATTGTAGCTTTGACTTAAGTAACTCAAATACCCAAACCAAACTCTTTTTGAACCATTACTGATTTTCAGATATCATTCACGTATCTTGAAAGTGTAAAATTTCTCTCCTATAAAATGAAAGTAATAATACTTACCTCGTTGGTATTCTCTGTAGACCTTATTTAAAACTGAAGCCCCACAGAGAGTGCTCCATATCCACCTGTTGTGCTATTCTCTAGGGCATTTTTCACCATCTAAAAATTAAACATATATTTTATTTATGTGTTTACTTGCATTTGTGTCTCTCTCAGCTATAATATAAGTTCCACTGGATTTAAGAACAGACTGACATATTTATGCTTCCTACTTAAATTTAATATCATTTTCTCAGACGTCTCAAAATGTTGGCATTTTATTAAAATTGTGTTATTTATATAGCTTAATTCAAGATTTGGAATCTTTGAAATCTGAATACACATAGCAGATAATCAGTATATATTTATGGATGTGTGTGTGTGTGTGTGTGTGTGTGTGTAGTGAATAAATTTTGATTGAGGAATCAGAGAGAAACCTTTTGTGAAGGCAGAGCATGGTACTCACCCCACCCAGATATGCAAGGTCTGTTAATATACAACCTGACCTATAGCTAGCTATTCATCTCACACAGGTGAAGAGCCTTTATTCAACATACGTTTGTTTCCTCTCTATCAAAGGAACAAAACTGGCCTCAAGAGACTCCCATCTCTTAAACAGTTTTATGTCTATGCATTCATTATAACAGCCAAAAGGAGAAAAAGAGATTTTTTTTCAAAAACACAATTTCTTTGACTAGTCAAATTTTGTTTTGACCTAGAGCAAGTCTCTTACAGAGCCTCATAAACACATGCATAAATTAATCACTGAAGCAACCAAATCAATCAGATCAAGTTCTATTTCCTGGTCATTTTACTTAAGAAAGTGGAAAGTCACTGAGATGACTAAGGTTACGATGAATGAAATAAGAGTATCCACACATAGTCATTGGGAATATACTTGAGAATATTCTAGTTATTATCAATGCTATTGTGTTTGAACTTAAATGAAATCTCTCTATTAAAGAGAAATTTGCTGGATCCATTTGATTTGAAGTAATACAAGCCGCTTGTAGAATTAGTGTGTTTATAAACACTCTGAATTGAAATACCCAGAGATCTGAATGATACTGATCATCTACCCAGACAGGTTTGAAACAGAGGCTTCTGGGTTCAAGTAACTGTTTCTTTCCACATCCATATATGTCTACATTTATTGTTCATTAATTGTTGATTAGGTTGAGAAGCATCATGTTTCCCAACTGGATTAGGAGACATCTCAGCAATACTCATTAACAAAATATTTTGCAAAGTAATCTACTCTGAATTTACTCATTCATTTATGTTATTTGTTTGTTCACTCATTTATTGAACATTAAATGTCTGCTCTACAACAGGACTTGTGTCAGGCACTGATGAAAGAACAGTAACACACAATCGCTGCTTGAAGAAGGTCACAGTCTGGAGGGGAAGACAGACATACAAAAAGATAAGTCACAATATGGTGTGACAAATGCTTTGACAAGGTGCTACAGAGCATACTGTAGCTGTCTCATCTAATCATGTTTTTATTCATTTCACTTGTTTCCATTGAAGAGGCTTTTTGGGGACAGAGATGAGAACAAGGGTGAAACTTCCTAAATGCTAACTCTAACCTGTATTACAAAAATGGACTTTTTTTGGGCAAGGAGAACTATTATCTGCACATTTTACATGCAGCTACAGTGAATCATTCTTTCTCTTGGCCAAAAATAACCCAAAGGTAAAGTGGCCCCAAAAGCAGACAAGCTCGTATTCAATGGGCCATATCTTCAGCTCCAAATAGCCCAACTGGAAGTTACCAGGATCTAGAATAGCTCCTACTTGAAACCAGGATGCCTTCATGAAAAAAGCCAAATTACCTTGTGGAATTAAGTAAGATGAATTGTCCAGTCCAGCTGTGTTTGACACCAAAGGCTGGTGACACTCTAAGGCCTCAACGACAAGATTGAGGGGCTATCCAAATCCTCCACAGTTTGTCTTAAGTACTATATGGCATCCAGAAAGATGTGAGGACAAGAAAATGAAGAAATGGTTATTAAAAGGCCAAACCTTGTGAGCCACAGTTGATAGCAGATTTTAGCTGCCCACGAGGCCAGGGTTCAAAATTTGCCCAGGCAAAGCAAGTAACCAAATACTAGTGTAAGGACTCCAAAGGTGAGATACGATGGAATGGTAAAACATATTTCATAGCTGAGAATATATTTGGGCTGAAAACTAACCTTCTGCATATCTTTCTGACCTAGACATAAATGAACAAGTTCATTTGAAAAGCTGTTGTTCTACCAAGTTTCTTACCAGGTAAGCGTTTTGAAATTGCTCTCCAAAGAGAACAAGAATGATGTATTACAGAACACAAACATTTTCAAGTTCTTATTAGATATAACCTTTTTTTCCCCCTGCTTGAGTGTAGTTCAGAATTATGCACCATTATGTTCAATAACTACTAAAAAGAACAGAGCAGCAATAATTCTTTTGAATTTCAGAGCTTCAAAGTAACATTTCTTTCCACCATCATTAGAAATACTTACTTACTCATCAGCAGACTGTGTCCTCATTCTAAAATATTGCCTTTGTTAGCACAAGAGTTCCCAAAGGAGAGTATCAATGGTTATTGACTTCAAACCACTGACGCAGCAAATGACATTCACCTGTTAAGAAGGGAAGGTCGAAAGATTGGCACAAGGTCAGTTTCGCCTCACAGCTTAACGTATGTACCCTTTGCTGTCACTTTACTTCCATTTACCCCAAGAGGTTGACTATTGGCCTTTCTCATAAACTTTCAATAATAATTGGGAAGTTAAATTATTTTCCAATTTGTGTCATTTTAAGAATTCTTATTGATTACGCTGAATTTCTAGAAAATTATATATATTTCCTGGAAAAGATAGAAATGTATTATTCCTAGCAATTTAAACTTAACTGTATCACTCAAGTTTAAGTAACTCTTATTATTCTTTGAAGAACAGAAACGCTGAATAAATGGAAAAATGCTAATTGTACAATGTTGCATTTAAAATGGAAATTATTTTAGTTTATCTTCAAAAGGCTAATTTTTAAATTATCTGGGACTTCTAGGAGGATAAAAGCACAGAGCTTTCTCTACAGCTGCATTAACTCTTCTAGACACTTGTATTCCATTAAAGCTATTCATTGACATAGTCATACTTGCCTGAAATTCGGATATTTTGGATACAAAAGAAAAAGATTACTGCATATAATTTTTTTAAAAATTCTTCATTTATACGAGAGATACCTTTTCCCTTTTAAAAATAGACATCTCTTCCATAAGCTGGGTTCATGAACATAGCTGTTCTCTAAAATGAAATGTTTAATGGAAGCACTTATCTGAAAATTTCCAAACACAAGACTATTAGGTCCTCGAGGAAGTAATTTTGTCTTAAATGCTTTAGTCCATAAACTAGCACAGTTCCTGGCATGGAGTTGGATGCTCAAAAAATATTTTTTAAGTAAATGAGTCAAAATGATGTTCTTTTTGTCCAATGTTTCTGACATAATGGATTATAATAGCCAACAGTTATTGAGGGTTTGTTATGTGCCAGGCACTGTGACCACTTAATATATATTAACTATTTTAATTCTCAGCCCTGTAACAGCTGGACTATTATTATCCCCATTTTACAGATGGGGAAACTAAAGTACAGAGAGGTTAAGAAACTTGCTCAAGATGTACAGCTCCCATTTAGGTAGAGCCAGGATTTAAAGTAGGCAAACTGCCCCCCAGGCTTCTCCTATAATCATGTCATTACACTACCCCTCTGAATTGATAAGATCAAAAATTAAAACAGATTCTAAATATTTTCAATAGTAGATTACTACCCATTAAAAAGATTTCATGTGGATCCAATTTGTTCTTGCCATCTTAAAATAATTTAAAAACGGGACATTATATACCCTGGAGCTAGCTGGCTTAAAATAAATAAAATATTAAATCAGTCAAAAGTAGTTTTTTTAAATTTAAAATGTTTGAATAGTTTTTTAATGGTATTTATTAAATTTGTTTTGACTTTTGTTTTGTCCTAAGAATAATCAAGTTATTTTGCTTTACTAAATTGTTTTTACATATCATTTTCTGAAGACAAACAAAAGCAGAATGCATCGTAGGACTGAGGAAATAAAATGCACTGACATATCTACAGGAGTGAGAAGGAACGTAAGCGGTTTCTGACTTGAATTACATGGATTCGGTTCACTAATTTACTTCATATATATAGACAATTAAAATTAAGATAAATTACGGGTAGAAAGTGCAATTGAGAAAATTGTGTGCAGAGGTCATGGCGGACAGTAAAGTGAGGTCACTGAAGTTATGTGGCTGAATTAGATTTTAGTCCCCACCCTTATCTGGACTGAGGCTATGGGTCCTACAGATTAATTTTCGTGAGGTGAAGGGTGTCTGCAAAAAGGTAGCTTTGGATGCACTAGAGCCTGGAAGAGATGAGAAATAGGAGACCTTGTGCTACCTTGACCCCAACCAGCTCCAAGAAAAGCATGTGGGCCAAAGGCGAGCAGGGGCTTTCTCTCCATTTTTGCGATGAATACATATGGCACACTGAGGACTCTTCTCTTGCCCCCTGGATTGGCAGATTTTGAGGATCATGCCCTTCAGTCAGGACAAGAGCCTTTAAAAAGAGAAGAAACAGAAGATGCTGTGGATAATAGTAGTAATTAATGTTTATGGAACACTTAATACATGTCATGCATTCTCCAACTACTCCAAATGCATTCTCTCACTCAATCTTAAAACAATGGCTAAAGAAGATGTAGTTCGTATATACAATGGAATATTACTCAGCCATCAGAAAAGATGAATACCCTCCATTTGCATTGACATGGATGGAACTGGAAGGGATTATGTTAAGTGAAATAAGTCAAGCAGAGAAAGACAATTATCATATGGTTTCACTCATATGTGGAACAGAAGGAATAGAGCAGAGGACCACAGGGGAAGGGAGGGAAAACTGAATGGGAAGAAATCGGAGAGGGAGACAAACCATGAGAGACTCTGGACTCTGGGAACCAAACTGAGGGTTACAGAAGGGAGGAGGTTAAGGGAGTGGAGTAACAGGGTGATGGGTATTAAGGAGGGCACATGTGGTAATGAGCACTGGGTGTTATATGCAACAAATTCATTGTTGAACACTACACCAAAAACTGATGATGTACTATATGCTGGCTAATTAAACATGATAATAAAAAATAAATAAAATAAAATAAAAATAAAACGTTAAAAAAAAAGAAAGAATGAATGAACCACAAGACTTTCTAAAGCAAAACTGGTCTCCTAATCAATACTCTCCTTCGGCATCCAAAATGTCTTCAATTGGATTATTTTAAATAAATCATATGCTCTGATTTCCAATGGTTATTAAATAATGCATATATATTATTAAAAGTTTAGGAAATGCTAAAGAGAAAAAGGCAGAAAAAACATACCAGAATCCTAGAATCCTACAACCTAAAGATAATCAGTGATAACATTTTGGAATATGTGTGTATAACTTCTAAAGCTTATTATGGAAAAATTGATTTTGTTTTGTTTTGTATTGTACATAGTATCTGCCAACCAGTAGAATTAAACTTAACATACCATGAAAAAAACAAAAAGGAAACAATTCTCACTTCCCAGATAACAAGCTAAAGTCTAGGAAAGTTAAATAACTTGCCCAAGATCACACAGCTTGTAAATAGTGGCATCAGGATTTGAGCCCAGAGTTTAGTTCCAGAGCCCGCTCTCCTAAAAAGAGAGATCTGGAGGGAGAATGGATTCCTGGTAGACATGGATTTTATGATTCCACATAAAAATACTCCCTAAGAATTCCCAAGAATACTTTCAGGGGTAGTGTAGTGGCTGTGGTAAGGGAATTTTCCGGGATGCTGACTTCCTGGGCAGATAGGACAATGTCCCAGCAGGAGTTGAGCATAAATTCTAATGTAAATTCATTATTTCCACAGACTAATGAGACCTAGGGGTATTTGGACAATACATATTTCATGTATTTTATATTCTGGGGGAAGAAAGCATTAAGACGTTGGCAGAAATTAGTTAATACTGATGCACATGTTCAAAATTTCAGTACTGAAGTAGCAGGCTAGGTAGAAAACTAAACAATATGAATCATCTAGACTAAGGATTTGGCTTGAAAGAGACGGGACCAAGTGCTTATTCGATCAAGCATTTGTACAAACATAATGAGAGAATCTAACATAGACTATCCAGTAGATTTCACTTAGCCATCGACATGAAAAGGAATAAGGCAGTCCACTGCAAGTCTGACCAGACTGTGCTCAAAAAATTCCATCTATAAATCACTTTTTGCTTGGGAAGCATATCCCTTAAAGAAAATATTCAAAATGGTGATTGGATATTGGGCCAGGCCGTCTACAGAAATCTACTTAACTTATAAAAAAGTATTTGAAATTCAGTTTCGGAAGCACTTTGACGTTTACTGCCATTACAACAAGTCTTTCTTCTCACCTTAAATCATTTTTGGAACAAAACAGGACTTAAGTAAGTATAAATAAGTAAAAGATTTCTGTGGGAAAATGCCTTGGGGAATCCAACTCAGTGATGCTCCAAACACATTTGTTGCCCATCTTTTAAGCAGTTAGTCTGGAGATTTTCCTGCTCATAGGTGAGGGTAGATAAGCTTATAGGGCAATGACAGAAGGGAAAGTGAAATCTTTTGTCTTTGTATGTTAAAAAGAGGAAAGCAGCCTGCTTAGCCAAGTTCTACAGTCAAATATTAAGATCCTAATAAGAGCAGAATTGGAGAGAGGCAGATTTTAAATGACAGATTGTGAGCACCTGGATCAAACTGGCCTGAAGCTACTTTTTGTACATTTCAGTCCTGTGTCAGTAAATTAAATACACAGTTTTTTTCTCAGTTTGCTCTGAGTCACTTAATTTGCAGTTGAAAGTCTCCAGAGGAATACAGGAGGTTCTAGGAGTGTAAGGAACTGGGCGGGAGCTTATGTTGGGCTGCAGAACAGGGATGGTATGGGGAGGAAGAGCAGTATAATGGTCACCCATTAATTCAGCCTTCAGGTGGTCCTTGGAGGCAGGAAAGAGGAGCAACAGGAGCTAGGAAAGTTGCACTTAGTGATACATAGTGTCTCCTTATCATACATCTCTCACTTTCCCCCTTTTTACCAATGGGATTTCCCAGGAAAAACTGACACTGGAAGGAAAAGAGAACAGGACTAGTTCAGGAATCCGTATGCTGTAAGCAGGAGTAACAGGGGTTTTCTCCAAACACTGGGACAAAGTTTGCAGCCGCAGCAGTAGAGTGGATGAAGATTGGTTAAGAAAAGTGCCTTTTGCAGCTGTATCCTTTGCAGATATTTTTATAATAGGGGTGCATAGAAATAGATTATTGGTAACTCGAGGACCAAAAGAAAAAAAAGGGCATATGTGTAACCCTGTTAGATGTTACAAAAGTTACAAAAAAGAGCTCTTTGCTCAAGATGACTTAAATATCTAAAGAAGGGGCGTCTGAGTGGCTCAGTGGGTTAAGCCTCTGCCTTCGGCTCAGGTCATGATCTCAGGGTCCTGGGATCGAGCCCTGCCTCGGACTCTCTGCTCAGCAGGGAGCCTGCTTCCCTCTCTCTCTGCCTGCCTCTCTGCCTGCCTCTCTGCCTACTTGTAATCTCTCTCTCTCTCTCTGTGTCAAATAAATAAATAAAATCTTTAAAAAAAAATATCTGAAGAAGACAACAGGATCTCAGCACTCGATTTTTTGAGACTTTAGTTAACCTCATTTTGTGTCACTGACACAGCCCTACAGTCCACAGAAAGCATGTGAACTACAGAGGAGAACACGTACTTTGCAAAACTCAAGAAGCAAATAAAGATCTAGTCATGGATTTATTAGAATCCAACAGGAAGTCATTAGTTATGAGCATGGAAGAAGTATGTCAACAACAGAGATTAATTACATTTGCGGCACTATGAGCAGTCCTATACCAATTATTTGGGAAGCATCTTCCAACTGTAACAAAGTAGCCTGGGGATAGGTAGGGAAATTACTCTGTAGTGCAGGCTTTAGGAACAGCCAGCAAAAAGCAGAAATTTAAGGAAGGATGGAAAATTCTTAAGGGACTCCATAATGATGGCTCAAGATAAAATTATTACCTTTGTGTTACAATATCCTGTGGAGGAATTTTTCAAAACCAGAGAAAGAGTGAAATAGCCAAGAGGAGAACCTATAAACCTTTCTTAAAAATGCAAACAGAAAAATAAGAGAGAAAACACAATAAAAGGATAACTCCCAGGATTGAATTTAATAGCTTACCAAATTTACCGAATTTACTTTCCTAGTAAGAATGAGAATCACCTGCAATTACAAATTAAATGTCAATATAGAGACATCGCAGCATTTTAAAAAGAGAACACGTGATATGTATAAAGATGAGAAATCCATGTGCCTCTGTGTTTAAGTGCTAATTTGATTTGGGAAACTTTTATGCACTTAATAATTACCCCCTTTCTCCTTGCTAATTGGTTCCCTACCCCCACCAGCACCTCCCAACAGAGGAGTAAAATGAATTTCTTTAGCACTATGTTTAGAATTGTTAACACCTCCTATGAAGTCGTACTGTCCTTCACAAATAGGAGCAACTGGAGGAAGGTATAACTTTGGCACTCTTTGGGTGGCAGAGAAGGAATCCCTGGCTTAAGGCAAATAACATTTTATCAGATTTCAGGCATGGTTTTGGATTAAGTCAAGGCTAACTACTAAGCTTACTATGTAAAAAACTAAAATAGCAGAAGAGGGAAAAAATATGAACAAATTATCTGCAAAGAGATAAGAAAGCTGAACTCAGGGTTACATAGTAGTAATTCCAAAGACTATATTTTTATATTTTTATCATCTTAAAGGCTGGTAAAATCTTTAAAAACTACTACAGGTGATGTCAGCAAGATGGCAGAGTAAGAATTTTATATTGTCATCTCCCCACAGTGTGCCAGTTTTGACAAGCACCCCTGGATGTGAGTGTCTTTGTGGGAGAAGTTCCGCAGAGAAGTTCTAGCACATCACTGGAGTAAAAAGTCAAAGAGCAGGTTCACTGAAGAATGTAAAAGAACAATTTCACTTTACCTATAAGCACTTTTCCTCCAAAGTGGCACAGCTTGAGGTCAAGTAAGACCCCCTCAGCCAAAACTAACTCAAGACGAAATAGAAAATCTGTATAGACCTATAACAAAATAAAGAGACTAAATCTGTAGTTTAAAAATTTACCACGAAAAAAGCCCAGGTCCATAAGCCTTCACTGGTGAATTCTAGCAAATAAAAAAGAGGAATTAATACCATACTCCGCTTCCAAAAAATAGAAACAGAGGAAACATTTTCCAATGCATTACCTGAGGACTGAATCACCAAAACTAAAGACATTGGAATAAAAGAAAACCATAGCCTGATACTCTTCTGAAAATAGATGGAAAAATCTTCAACAAAAGACCAGCAAACTGAATCTAGCAATATCTAAAAAGATTACACACCATAACCATAACAAAATGGGATTTATTCCAGAAATGCAAGGTTGATTTAACATACAAAAACCAATCAATGTAATACAATATATTGATAGAATAAAAGACAAAAACCACATCGTCATCTTGATAGATGCAGAAAAAAATATTTGACAAAAATTGAACACCCCTTCATTAAAAACACACTAAAAAATCAGAAATAAAAAGAAACATTATCAACCTAATAAAGGGTATCTACAAAATAACTACAGTTAAAATCATCCATAACAATGAAAGACTGAACTGTTTCCTCTTAAAATTAGCAACAAAACAAAGATGTCCACTCTTGCCACTTCTATTCAGCATAGAACTAAAGGTTCCACCCAGGGCCATTAGGCAAGAAAAGGCAGTAAAATTATCCTGATTGGAAGGGAGAAGTAAAAATATTTCTCTTTGGAGGTGATATAATTTTGTATATAGAAAATTGTAGGAAGTTAAGAAGTCCACAAACAATATTATAACTAATAAATTAGTTCAACAAACTGCAAGATACAAAAGCAATGCACAAACACAATTGTATTTCTATATACTACCAATAAACAATCTGGCAATGATATCAAGAAGTCAATCTCATTTACAATAGCATCAAAAAATATTTAGGAATAAATTTAACAAAAGAAATATCAGATGTACACTGAAAAGTACAAAATATCATAGAAAAAAATTAAAGAAGATCTAAATAAATAAAAAGACATCCAATATTCATGGAATGGAAGACTTACCATTAACATGAAAACACTCCCCAAAATGATCTGTAAATTCAATGCAATCCCTTTCAAAATCTCAGCTTTTTTTGTTGTTGCAAAAGTTGACAAACTGATCCTGATATTCATATGAAACTGCAACCCTGAACAGCCAATGAAAATGAAGAACGAAGTTAGAGAATTCATACTTCCTGACTTCAAAACTTACTACAAAGCTATTACAATCATGATCTGCAGCAGCGGCCTGAGGATAGACATGTATACCAATGAAATATAATAGGGAGTCCAGAATGAACCCTTATAGTATGTTCAACTGATTTCCTACAAGGATAGCAAGACAACACAAATAGGCTTGAGAAATCTTTTCAGAGTTAATGAAAACATTCTAAAATTGTGGGGATGGTTGAATAACTGTAACATTACTAAGAGTCATTGAATTGTACACTTAAGATGGGTATATTTTGGTATGCAAATTGTTCTCAATAAAGATATTTAAAAATCAACTGATTGAATTCAAATATACAAATATTCCATTTACACTAAAAAGACAATGCATAATTTTTTTTTTAAGGGTGGAAAAAAGAGGGTTAGAGGTTTTAGACTTTTGTTAGTTAAAATCCTATATTCAAATATGTGTCTCATTTCACAGATTGAGAAATTGAGGAAGACTCTGGGAGAATCCTTTGCGTGCCAAACTGTTTCAATGAGATCTTGGTCAGTGCCAGCATTATCTGATAGAGAAAGCCAAGGAAAGAATCACTGTGAGAAGCACAAGGCAAAGATTAGAGGCAGCCATTCTAGGTTTGTTTCAAATCAGCACACATTTGGATGTTTTTAATACTGAACATTTTATTAAATGCAAGCAGCTCACTGGGCCAGAGAGAATCCTGAGCTATTTGTGGCCTCCAGCTCCCTGGTCTGAAAAATTGGAGTGAATATCAGTTCATTCTACTTGAGGCTTAAGAACTTCTCTGAATTTCTGAAATTGGAAACAGATATTTGAATTGCTTGATACCATTATTCATCCATAACATGGACATAAGCGTTTTCGGTACATTTTCTCTTGAAGCTGAGTAATGTAAAAGTAAATCCCCAGTATATTCTAGACAGATTCACCTTTTTGTGAACCTAAGACATTCTGTGAGTTTGTTTCAATTCCTTATCTTGAAGTCCCACCAATTCTGAGCTTTGTCTAATAGTAGCAGCATCCTGTTACCAGAACCTGAAATTCTGCTTTTCTGGGATGTTCTGATGGCAGAGAGTATGAAGAAATGACTTCTCTGGAATTGTTCCAGGACCGCATGCTGTCAGGCCAATCTGAGGATGATATGCACAGTCCAGTGCAGGCTGCATAATAAATAGCCTATGTGCTATTTTTAACTCACTCTCATGGAGTTACACCATTGACACTGATAAGCTATTACATTGTGCTCAGATACATATTAAAAGTGATTAACTAAGTGTCATGGACCTAGTGACATAATATCAGATCTTCAAGTTTGAAGGTTGAGTGCTGTTTCCAGAGTTCTTGCTTATCGTGCTATTTATTCATTCTCATACCACCCCCATTCCTTGGAGAGATGACAGAAGGAATGCAGAGGGAAAGCAAGTCACTCAGATCAATACTACGTGCCCAAGTCAATACAAAGCAAGTGACTGCCAAGGGTTCTACAGATTCACTGTGATAAAAATGAAAGCGCCTTTATTTCCACTCTAAACATTTCACTGATGTATGCTTCTCTTGCACCTACAATAGGTTGGTAATATTTCTTTCAGAGACTTTCCTCCTATGACTATTAAAATAGAGCTGCGCTTAAAAATCAATACAAAGTTCATTATCTGAGAGATATATGGTCAGCGGCATGAAATCATGAATCAGTAAAATTGTTAATATGTTACACTCCCGTGCTCCCAGCCACTCCTACGTCCTTAATCTGAGTTTTTCTCATCCCTAGAACCTCTCCCCCTCCTACTTCATCTTCTCCCTTCAAGTTGGACAAATTGCAAATCTGAGCCAAGCGGATGAGCCCAATTTCCCTGAAAGAACTCAGACCTCCGGATAGTGGTGAAGGAAAGAGGTAATGAAACACCCAAATGGTATTAGAAGGAAAAGTTTGCAAGTGTCGTGCAGAGGTCTGAAGATCTCTGTCATCACCTGGAGTCTACTTTATAGCTCCCTTGCCGGTCGTCAGGTTGGAGATTGACCGAAGTCATCGCAACACTCAACAAACTAAGAGTGATCCATGCTTCTCTTCATTGATCATTTACCAGGCTTTATAAGACTCTGTAAATTACCATTTTTGAACTGCTTAGAAGATATCAAACCACCTAAAGTTGTGAGAACGAGGCTATCCTTGCAATGTTGTGCTTTTGGGCTAAAGCAAACCCTTAGGATAGGTTAATTTCAACCCTTCTGCCCCCTCAAACCCCAAGGGGTCCTGGGCGCAACTCTAGCCTAACAGCAAGGAGTTCTCTATGTGCTCTGAGGTTCCCTTCATTGACTTGAACATGCGAATCTACTAAAGGGAAGTCAGAATGTCTCTCAGTGCTGGCCTGACTGTCCACAAGTCCTCACTGAGGTCCTAGCAAGATTAGCTCAGTCCCAAGTAGCATTAGTCAAGTAGGTTTAAATACTTTGACCTGGAGTAAAAGGAAGTAAACTCAGGTATTTGGATTTCTAAGAAAGAAAACCCTGTGATGTTTGCAGAGGTAGGAAATGAAGAGTACCAACTCTGAAATCATACTGGATTAAATCCTAGCTCCCTGACTTTATGACCTTGAGCAACTGTCTAACCTTTCAACACCTCAGCGTGCTGAGCTATAATACTGTGGTAATACAATACTCTTCTCCATAGAGTTATTTTTAAGATTCGATGAGACTATGTATGCAAATTGCTTCTCCTAGAGCCTAGCACATAATAATTTCTCAATAAATTCTTGTATGTATTAGCGTGAGTATGAATATCTGTGTCATTTATATTACTTGGTGATGGTTGAAAGTATGAGATTCAAGATTCCAAAGAACAGATCAATAGCTCCTCGGAGGAGTCTGTGGACTGCATCTCAGATAAAGCCTGTCTGCGTCACCGGGATCTCAATCCCATTGCCATGCAGCCTGCAACTTGACTAACTGCCCTCTGAGAAAAGTTTCTGTCTTCCAGCACTCCGTAGCCAGTTCCCTGCAGCCCTCTAGGGAGGGAGATGTTTTGAGATGCATTGGTTCACCTAGAATATTCCAAATGGAGTAAAAGAGTATGAAAGGGGTACTTCTTAGCCAAGACATGGAAACAACCTGTGTCCACCAACAGATGAACAGATACAGAAGATATGCTATGTATATATATAGATACATATTGTATTGTTCCTAAGAGTTCAGCTTTTTCAGATTGCACATGTAAGAGAAATCACACAGTATTTGTTTTTCTCGGACTTATCTCACCTAGCATAATGCCTTTAGAATCCACCCATGTTTCTGCGAATGGCAGGATTTCTCTCTCGCGGCTGAATAATATTCCATTGTGTATGTATATACACAACCACATCTTCTTTATCCATTTATCCATTGATGGACAGTTAGACTGTTTCTATATCTTGGCTATTGTGAATAATGTTGCAATAAACATGAGAGTGTGGATATCTTTTAGATATCCTCTTTATATCCTTTGGATATAAGTGGTATTGCTCGATAATATGGATATGGTAGCTCTATTTTTAATTTTTTGAGGAACCTCCATACTGTTTTCCAGAGTTCCCACCAACAGGCACAAGTATTCCCCTTTCTCCTCACTAACACTTATTTTCTCTTGTCTTTTTGATAATAACCATTCCAACAGGTGTGAAGTAATATCTCATTATTTTTTTAATATATTTTTTAAGATTTTGTTTATTTGTCAGAGAGAGAGAACACAAGCAGGGGGAGCGGCAGGCAGAGGGAGAAGCAGTTTCCCTGCTGAGCATGGAGCCAACTGGGACTCAATCCCAGGACCCTGGGATCATGATCTGAGCCAAAGGCAGACGCTGAACCAACTGAGCCACATAGGCATCCCTCCCTATGGTTTTGATTTGTGTTTCTCTCATAATTAATGAGCTTGAGCATCTTTTCATATAGCTGTTGGCCATTTGTATCTCTTTGGATAATGTCTTTTCATTCACTCTCTCCATTTTTTAAACCAGATATTTTTTTACTGAGTTGTATGAATTCTTGTTGCATGAATTCTTGCTATATTTTGGATATTAACCCCCAATAGGATATATGCTTGTGCAAATATTTTCTCCCAGACAATAGGTTGTCTTGTCATTTGTTCATTGTTTCTTTTGCTGTACAAAGAAGCTTTTTGGTTTGAGATAGTCCCACTTGTTGATTTTTTACCTTTGTTGCTAATACTTTGGTGTCATACTCAAAAAATTATTGCCAAGACCAATGTCAAAGAGCATTTTCCCTGTTTTCTACAAGGAGTTTTATAGTTTCAGGTCTTACATTTAGGTCCTTAATCTATTTCAAATTCATTTTTGTGAGCGGCATAAAATAGGGGTCCAATTTTATTCTTTTGCATGTGAATATTTAGTTTTCCCAACACCATTTATTGAAGAAACTATCCTTTCCCCACTGAGTATTCTTGGCTCCCTTGTCAGATATTTGTTGACTGTATAGGTGGGGGCTTATTTCCAAGCATCTATTCTGTTCCATTGGTTTATGTGTCTATTTTTATGCCAATATCATAGTGTTTTGATTACTATAGCTTTGTAGTATAATTTGAAACCAGAAGTATGATGCTTCCACCTATGTTCTTCTTTCTCAGGGTTTCTTTGTCTGTTTGGGGTCTTCTGTGGTTTCATACAAATTTTAGGATTGTTTTTTCTTATTTCTGTGAAAAATACCATTGGAATTCTGATAGGGATTACATTGAATCTATAGATGGCCTTGGGTAGTATGGGCATTTTAACAATATTATTTCTTCTGACCTATGAATACAGAGTATCTTTCCATTTGTTTGTATCTTCTTCAGGTTCCTTCATCAAAGTCTTATCATTTGCTTTGTACAAATCTGACAACCCTTGATTAAATTTATCCCTAAGTGTTTATTCTTTTATTTATTTATTATTTTTTTGACAGTGTGTAAATGATACTGTTCTCTTTATGTCTTTTTCGGATTGTTTGTTGTTAGTGTAGAGAAATACAACTGATTTTTTGTTATATTGATTTTATATCCAGGAACTTTGCTTTATAAATTTTATATATATTATATACACACACACACACACACACATATGTATATGTATATATATGATATCACATCATCTGCAAATAAAGACAATTTTACTTTTTTCTTTCTGATTTGGATGCCTTTAACTTCTTTATTTTGCTTGGTTGCTCTAGATGGGACTTCTAGTGCTATGTTGAATAGGTGTGTATGTGTGTGTGTGTATGTGTATATATAATGGGAATTTTTAAGATCTACTCTCAGCAGCTTTCATGTATTGTCACAGTAGTTGACACAGTATTGTCAACTAAAGTCACCATGCCATATGTAGATTTCCAGAAGCATATTCACTTATAACTGGAAGTTTGTATGTTTTGACCACCTTCACCCATTTGACCTACCCCATTCCCCAACTCTTGCCCCTGGCAATCACCAATCTATCTGTGGGTTCATTTTTTTTTTTTACCCCACATTTAAGTGAGTTCATACAGTATTTGTCTTTCTCCATCTGTATCCTGCAACTTTACTGAATTCGTTTATTAGTTGTAGCTGTTTTTTAGTTGACTCTTTAGGATTTTCTATACATAAAATCATGTCATCTCATAGTAGAGATAATTTTATTTCTTCCTCTCTGATTTGAATGCCTTTTCTTTATTTTTCTTGCTTGCTTGTTCTGGCCAGGACTTCCAATATTATGTTGAATGGGAGTGATAAGAGTGGTCATCCTTGTCTTGTTCCTGATCTTAGAGGAAATGCTTCAATCTTTCACCATTGAGTATGATGTTAGCTGTAACTTATCACATATTACATATGTTGGGGAATATTCCCTCTATATCCAGTTTATTGAGAGTTTTTATCAGGAAAGGATATTAAATTTTGTCAAATGCTTTTTCTGCATCTATTGGGGCTGATCATATAAGTTTTATCTTTTATTCTATCACTGTGATGTATCACACATATTGATTTACGTATGTTGAACCATCCTTGCACCTCAAAAATGAATCCCACTTGATCATGGTGTATGATCCTTTCAATGTACTGTTTAATTTGGTTTGCTAATGTTGTGTTGAGAATTTTTGCATCTATATTCATCAGGGATATTGGGCCTGTAGTTTTGACTTTGTCTTATTTGACTCTTGTATCAGCGTAACTCTGGCCTAGTAAAATAAGTATGGGAGTATTCCCTCCTCTTCAATTTTTTATAAGAGTTTGAGAAGGACTGGCATTAATTCTTCTTAGAATGTTTGGTTGAATTTACCAGTAAAACCATCTGGTCTTGGGTGAGTATCAGGATTTGAAAAGTTCCCTGCGTGATACAAATATGCAACCAGGGTAGAGAATCACTATTTAAGAGCCTTCATATCTCTATCCAGAATGTAATAGTGACTGTCCCCTCTTCCTACTTTACCCTACTGCTAGAGAATCTTTGTAAAACAGAAATCTGTTTTTGATATTTCCTTAATTTTAATATGTCCCTATGGCTCCCCATATATCCCAAATATTGATATTATGCATTATCCATCTCCCCAACTATACCTCCTCCACTTCCCCATCAGACTGCCATACTGACCTGAGTGGCATTTTTCAGGTGAGCCTCACATTTCCATGCCTGATAAATCCCATTTCCTCAGACTGGAATACTTGGTCCCACTGGTGTATTTGACTAACCCTAACTTGTCCTCTAAGACTCATTTTCCTCTGCATAGAGAGATGGCTGAGAATTCGAAGAGGGAAAATGGTCTATAATTGTATCTAACAGGTTCTATTTCATTTATATTTTAATAAAATCCTAACAAAGATCCAACTTAGTCACCATCTCTACTGGTCCCCTTTTCAGTACTCTCTGAGGACAGTGTAAACTGTTTTTTTCAATAAATGAATCATGCTGTATAGTAGCTTAACCTTAACCTTGTGTAGTAAGGCTCAGTGTCTAATTCATCTTGTTACCTGTAACAGAATCAGAATCTAAGGTTGCCTCTAGTTGCTATAGAAAAATATAACTTTGTATAGCAAATGAATAAATGAAGCAAGCACAGGAGTCTCCAAGGGCCTCATTCCACTCCTGGCAAGATCTCTTTCCATCCATAGTTTGCTTCTGGGGCATAATACTGTACCCAGCTTTAGATCAGGACTTTGAAAGCACTTGTGGTATGAGAATTACTGTGGGGAAAGGAACAGAGTCCTCAAATCTAGAGATTTAAATCCATCTATGGCAGTTGAGGGCAAAGTAAACTAAAGTCTTGGGTGTCTTCACAAAGGCCTCATTTAGTAAGTGAGAGAATTGTGCACCCGCCTTAGAACGAAATATATAGATATTTTTTTTTAATTCCTCACTTTCTTCTTGGAATTATAGGCTTGCCACACGGTATTTCTTGCCATATTTCTGTCTGCCTTTTATAGTCAGCCTGAAGTTGGGAAGATCATTGCACTCCAGTCAACTAGTAAAGCCCATATCCAGATAGTGTGATCACACCAGCCCCCTCAGGACTCATGAGTACACAATGGGAAATTAATCAGACCAGTGACCATTTTCAGACCACATCTACACTTTTTCTCTCCTGAGTGAATAGCTCCTCTGAGACCTATAAGCACAGCTAAAAGTGACTCATGTTAAATAGAGAAGTTTCTTTTAAAATGAGAATGTAGAAAGGCATTATTAGTTTCCTTCTCAGTGAATAAAAATGTCCAGTGAACATTTTATCCTAAACTCTAAGAATCAAAGCCCAAAACACGTCTGTCTCTTAAGAGAAAAGCCATAGACAAATCACTGGACAAGTTTTAAACTTTGAGGGTGATAATTTCACATTAGAAATTTTGTTCTTTCATCCTTTTATCCAAATTCCTTTAATCCAAAGTAGGCATTGTTTTCAAATCAAAGTTTCCATTGTTTCAAACCAACTTAAAGTCAAATATCTCAGCATCAACCTTGAATTCTTTGAATTAAAAAGGACCTTTCTTCAAAGGATATTCCTGGTCTATGATTTATTAGACCCATATCTGTGCCACCTCGTCTCTTACCCTTGCAAGAATCCTTCCCTCAGGAAAATCAATGGACACTGAGATCTCGACCACAGAGCCGACGCACATTATACTTGTTTCATCCCTGTTAGAAGGGCCCGAAGTGGAGGCTGGGTGCCATGTGGTCAGGGCCAAAGTTCTAGGCTGAGCGCTTGCCTCTAGAGCTCTGTGTCTTTCCTGGATTGTGAGTCATGGTTAATGATATCATCTTATCTTCATAACATACATGGCAAGAAGCAAGAGCTCTTTCCCACCTGTTGACCTCAAATCATCACCGACTCTGAATGCATGAAAAAGTCACATCTATCCAACTCGACTCAATCCTGTGTTGAATAGGAGAAAGAGTATGGGTTTTGGAGCATATGAGCTTAGGTCCAGATCCTAGTTTTGCTACTTTTTATTACCTTTAATTTTAGATACATCCATTAATCTTTATATGTCTAGGCTTCAAGTCTATAAAATGAGGTCTAAATGAAATGAAATATATAGACTGCCTAGGATAAATAGCAGGCACACTTTCCATGTGTGTGCACCTCACTCCATATCCAAACTTGCTTACACTCCCGGCACAGGAATATCACAACCCTGCATCTGTCTATAAACATGAGTGTGTTCATACATACCCAAATGCATCAGCTTCAGATTTTCTTCTTAAATCCTGCAAAACACAAATCACCAGTGTATTTTCATCACAAATGCAAGCCCAGAAGACATGGTACAATAAAGTTCATGTTCTCTTTATACACAAACACAAATATGGTTCATTATAATACCAGGCCCATATGGAGAGTGGAGACGGGTGACACATATTTTATTTGTAAGCCAGTGACAGAGCTCTTTTTTTTTTTTTTTTTTAAGATTTATTTACGTATTAGACAGAGAGAGAGCACGAGCAAGCAGAACAGCGGAGGGAGAGGAAGAAGCGGGCTCCCTGTTTGGAGCCCGATGTGAAGCTTGAACCCAGGACCCTGGGATCATGACCTGAGCAGAAAGCACACGGTTAACTGACTGAGCCACCCAGGCCCCCCAGTAACAGAACTCTTAAAACAAATCATACTTTCCTGCCAAACACCAAAAGGCAAAAAACAAAATTTTTAGGTTGACTTGAGTCCATTCCCTGAATTGCTCCTCTGGGTTCTTCCTCATCAACTAAGGTTCTGATCAGGAAGCATTTCATACAGGAAAACCCTGTGCTGCTATCTCAGCTACAGAGAGATTCCAGTGGCAATGGCAGGAGCAATGGCAGCCCCCTGGGGCTGCTATTCATACATGTGTATGGGGCCCCTGCCCCTGTATTTGTGGGTCTGCTTTATGTGTGGATTTAGATTGTTTGGCTATCAGTAGCCTTATTAGTATCTCTCCGAAACACTCAAGTCATGTGCCATATAAATGTATTACTTTTTCAGGTTAAGGAGGAGGCGGTACAGTTTCAGACACAGATCAAGATATTTTCACAAGGTTTTGGCTGGTGTGCAGAGGATGGCAAAGACTGTCACATATATGAACAGTCCATGCTTACTATTGGTATGTGCCATATGGCTCCTCGTATATGCCTCAGAAGAAGTATGGTCAGCAGGCCTTTCCTTGCTTTCCCATGAAAACAAGACAGTAAGTGGCAAAGGCAAGGCATCTCACACCACAGGAGCTAGTGTCAGAGTGTGCTCCGCTCTTGTCTCTGATGTGTCTTCTTGGACTGACTTGACACCCCTCAAGATGCTGGTTCTCATCGCGGCCCCTTCCCTTCAGATCTGTGAGTGGTCAGCTTGCGAACTTCTCCCGTGTAAAAGCTGTGTGCTGTAAGCCCAGTTAGTAAGGGAAGAGAGAGAAACAGATAGAGGAAAACCTTCTAAGGAAGAATTGGAAGACCAGTGCCCTATAGACAACTTGGTGACCGGGCAGCTTTGCTGTGCTTTTGCTTTTTCTTAACTGCGAAAGCACAGCAAGTGGGAGATGCTAGCCAGGATCAAAAAGTAGCATCAATTTGCCTCAGCAAAGTTGTAAAGTTTCTCCTCTTCCTAATGAGTACAGAGGTACCTGAGAGAGGAAGAAAGGAAAGGCAGGGAGAGAAAGGGAAGGAGAGGAGGAGCTGAGTAAGGGATCTTCAATAGTTAAGTGCTGTTTAAAGTCGGTGCAGCTCTCTCCAAGTCATGAGGGCAGAAAAATCCTTATGCTTCATTTAATTTCCAGTTGATTTTCGTTCTAACAGTCCGTTGTTACTTTCAAGAAAGACTTCTCATTTCTGTTTATGAAAATGTATTTTTTGGGTACAAGTTAAACTTAGAAGTCCTGACCGAAGCTTTGGGAACTTAGCTTTGGGGGGGGAGGGGCTGTCCCAGCATGGATTCCTTTATGAGGTCTGGGAGGGCCACTTTGACAACCATCTATGTCATATCAATGCCTCTGTCCTATAGGAATCCCATGAGAAGAGAAACAGCTGAGAAAGTAATAAAACTAGTGGTTGTTGACTTAATGGGAAGCCAGGGAATTTGGCTCTCCATCCATCTTCACCAGCTTTAGTGCCGCGCTGTAACAAAGGAGTGGGCAGGAGCAACCAGGAGAGCTCATTTTGCCTTCCAGACTAGATATCATTAAGTCTACAAACAACAAAAATAATATTAATCTTTTCTATCTACATGGGGCTTTACAGTGCATAAAGAACATTTTATATATATAGAGAGAGAAATATTTATATGTACACACATAATATATAAATATACATAAATATATATGTATATATGTACGTGTGTATGTATATGTATATATATGTATATGTGTGTATATTTAAACCCCATAAAAACAATAAAAACTCTTGGAAGTAGTGATCTGTTTCCTTATCATACAGATAACAAAGTTGGGGCTCAAAGAAGTGCAGTAATTTGTCTAATGCCGGGAGATAGTAAGGGGTAAGGCTGGGACAGGAACTCAGATCCTATGACATCAAGTCCAATGCACTTGGCATTTGCATTATACCAGGGAAACTGAGGCCTTGAAAGAGGTTTAGTGACTTATCTAAGGGCATGCAACTGGTTGGAAGCAGAACTCAAGCTAAACAGATTTCTCTGAGGCGACAGATTTTAGGGAAGGAGAGTGGGATCGATTGATAAGGTTTGGTGGGCATTCCCCACTCCATGACACACTCACCCTTTGGAAATCAAAAGGAACATAGGTTTAGAAGAGGAGAGAGAAGAGAAAATGCAACTATTCGCTCATGTCCTCCCCACAGATTCTTCATACAGCCTTTAAGGAAAGTTCTTCCCGGAATTTTTAAACATCTCACAGGTAAGGATGAACAACACAGCCAAAAGGTCCAAGGTGAAATTGAGCTTACCCACGATAGTCTCAGCCTGATCCCTCCTCACTGGCACTGGAAACCACGGGGGTGGGGAGGTGGGGGAACTGCCTCATTCCCTGAGGCAGGGAGTATCACAGAAGTCCCTTGGCTTATAAACTGCTGGCAATCATAGCATTTGTAATGCACATCCACGGGAGCTACTAGAAATAAATTTAGTATCTGTTGGGGGAGGGGGTGGCAATGCCTGGAAGGTTTCCATTAAATTTATGAGCCTGCATGGCTAGCACACTCATAACTAAGGTGCTATTTCTGGGATCTGACCAATTTAATTTTGTGGTTTCCAGGTTTCTTTCATTTTGGGGAAAAGTAGTTGCAGCCTTATTTGGAGTTTCCAAATTTAAAGCTGAATCCAAGTTTTTACTCTATCCTTCTATAAATGGAATCCTAATCCTTGTGAGGGCCTACGAAAAATGTGTAAGCACGAGACTCATCTTTTTACATATTTTTATTTGCCCTCTATAAAATGGCAACAATGGTACCTACTGTCACTACCTGGCAGTTGGGGGAGGGGTGGCATCTTCATATCACTGAATCTTGCCGCCCTGCCCTTTGGGTGAGATTAGCTTACAAAAAAGAACCTCAGACTCTTCAGGAAGCTGGAAGACTTTCATGAGACAGAATTGCCTCCTGGTAAAAAGCCCCGTGTGGAGATTTTATTTCTCTGATTTTTTGTTTCTTTGCCTGTGTAAATGAAGTGATAGTATCTTCCTCCTACGACTGTTGAGAGGATTCATTAAAATTATTCATGTTAATTAGAGAGGTCCTTGAACATTCTAAGTGTCCGCTAAAGTTTAGCTATTGTCATTGTTACTAATATCACTGCTATACGGCTGCTGTGAGGAAAAGATAACGAGAGTTTACATTCATAAGAAAAAAAGGCACTGTGAAGCTTTGGTATATAAAAAAATAAAAGCAACTGTCCATTTGGAGGATATTAGAGGACCATCATAATTTGATTGTAATAAACTTAAATTTTCTCTACTTCAGCTCCCCTTGAAGCAAAGAATTTCATGTTTGCTTTAGGTCAGTGAAGAGATTGCTTTGTTGTGGAGGCCACACTTGCAGAAAAAGGGCCTCACGCCCTGGAGAGAACTTACTGGTGGTTTCTCTGAGTGGAAACAACGAGACGTTCCTGCTCCACAGCTTAAGAATGGAAACTGTGGCTATCGAAGATCTAGTGACTTGGTTTGAGAGTCACTGTGACGATTTAACAGGCTCAGCAGCGGCGGCATCCCACTTGGGTCCTGGTCCTGTGAAAATATAGCAGGAGCAAGGGAAGAGTGGGCCCAAGGTGACTTGCCCAGAGTCTCACAGCTAAGAGGGCACGCGGTCAGGAGGTAATGGAAGCGCTCCTGTTTCAGAACCTTCTCAGTAAGACTGCTGCTACTTGGACTCTTGAAACATGATTTATGCTTTTGTCATTTTTTTTTTAGTAGAAAAACATGAGAACAGTAAAATTTAATGCCATCTTCCAAAAGAAAGGGGGGAAATTGGCTGTTATCTTGTTGTGAACCTGGGGTGTCCTCGTGATTTAGGAGTTGCTGTGTAGAATAATCCTACAATCACTTGCAGGCCTCCTTCAAGGGTGCCTCTCTCAGTGGGCTGTGTGACCATCCCATCAGCAGGGGGCTGAGGACTTGGTGTCATTTTGAAGCTTGGTCTCTTCAGTTCTAAGAGTTTCCTGAGGAAAGATGGCTCTACTAAGAGTTTCAAATTATAAACAAAAGCTTGAATTTATCCCAAACTGTGGAGTTAGACTGCTATGCCCAGTGCTGTGGTATCCCAACAATGATGGCACGGTTGGCTAACACATAAACATTCTATTGTTGTTCACAGTTTTTGCTACAACATCACTTCCTCAAAAGGGGATTTTGTGTCTCAAAAAACAATTTAGGAAAAAACACATGATCTTGGTTGCCTATTTACGGTGGGAAGTCATTCTAGAATCATTACCGTCTCCCTGCAAGTTCCACTGTTCCTCCCCACGGAGGCAAAAGTATCGATTTTTCAACACAAAGTCTCCGTGGAAAACTTTTCAATGATTTCCTGTCTTATTTTCTGATGCATCAGAGCAAAAGAACATATAAAATTGTATTGATTAGGATTGAGCATGAAGTATGCAGCAAAACTTTATCACCATTTTCAAAACTGGCAAAATCAAAGCCGATTGTAAATGGATTTAATGGAGTTCAGAAAAACCTCGACAGTTGCCCCGCTAAAGAAACTGGTATTGTTTCGCTTCCGTGTCAGGGAGGGCACATGTTGGACACAAGTCTCAAAGAGATCACCTCGCCTCACACCTTTTCCCTTTGGAGAACAGCAAAGGGAAGCGTCAGACACAGCAGCGTGGGCGCTGGGTCATTGTGACATCCCTCCCCATCCCAGTGCCAGCCTCCTAAGCTAAAGGAAACCCTGGATTACATTAGAGCTCTCTTTTTCTCTCTGCCACGTGCTAAACAGTTATAGGTGCTGGTGGTTTTCCTGGCAAGTCTGCACCCACAAAAAGAACTTCATCTTCACCCCCTGAAATCCCATCTCCTCAAGAGCAAAGCAATTTCTCTCTATAAATACTAGTGCCATTTCTAGAAGTATAGATTGTTTCACTGAGAAAGGGAGTCTCACATCACATCCCATAGGCCCTTGGGTTCTCCTGGAATTTCAAGAGCATTTTATGAACTAATACGTTCCAGTTTCTGTTGCAATATTTCATTCAGCACTTAAATCTGCCCCTTGCCTTCAGAGCTATGTTCTGCTTTACAGTCTAATTTCACACTCTCCTACTTTCATTGCCCTTCTTCTCCAATCACTCAATTATTTATTTAACCCTGATACAATCCTCAGGAGTCAGGCAAGTGTTGTCCTCATCGTTGAGGCAGGAAAATGGAGTGGAGTGTGACTGTGGATGAGTGTATGTGTGTATGGGAAGAGAGGAGGATGCCTGTGTTTATTTACAGAATCAACTCAGAACATGGAACCAGAATTCGCAGCTTCTTCAAGTGGTCACTCACTATGTCCCTCTGCTGATAAATAAATATATGTATGTGACTATATATGTGAGCATATATGTGTGTATATATATGTGCATATACACAGATATGCACACATATGTACACACACATACTGCTGACCATATAAATGGTAAGCTATGGAAAATAGAAACTAAAAAAAAATTATTCCATCTGGCTGCATACCTTGGAAACTCACCAGAGACATATACAGTTCTATGCAGATAAACCTTTTCTCCTAAACCTTTTTTATTCTTAATTTTCTTCAAGGACTTTAATGGGTGAAGAACAAATTGATAACAAGTCATTGTAGGATTCTGTTGTTCCATCATTAGTTCTCCTGTGGTTTAAGCTTAGTGGTGTGTTCTTTTCCTCTGGTTTTTTGGGGTTTTTTCCCCCCCTTTGAAATTACAGGGACAGAACAATATGAAGTGGTAACTATATTGCATCTCAAAGAGTCACTTGGATTAGTAATTCAGTCAGACACCTTCTTCATCTCCCCTCTTATCCTCAAATCCAGATAAATCCTATTGTATAAAATAATTAGACTAATTATGCCTCCAACCTATAATCACTTGGACTTAAAAACTTGATGTGTTTTTAATTTCTTGAAAATACCTTAGCTAAAAGTTATATATATGAGTCAGTTAATATTTCAGTGTTACTTTTTCTTTGAACTTTTCTCCCCGTGACAGGCAAACATTAGCAGCTAATAGTGTTGAGTGAATTCAGTCATGCACAATTTATCCTAGAAGCAGTAAGCCTGCATCCAAGGAAGTGAAATGACACTGGATGACAAGAACCTTCTCAAACAATGCAAAGAAAGCATTTCTTTTTTTAAATGTCACTTTAAAAATGATTAGTTACATTGGCAGATAAAGGATACTCTTAAAGGGAACTTAGATACCTTCATTTCAATTCCATAAAAATGGCCACCTCTATCTTCATTATCCTATATCTGTCTCGTCTTTATCTGTGCTGCCTTTATTTTCATTAAGAGAAGGACAGGAAGGAATGGGTCACAGAAGGAAGTATTAAAGAGGAAGGAGGAATTTGAGAATGGCTAGATCCAGGGACAAAGCTGCAGTCTGTAGGGGACAAGTGGTTACCCAAGGCGGAAAAGCAGAGGATGGATGAGAGAAAACCACAGGAAAGTTACGAAGCGTTAGTAATGGTCTAGTCCTTGGGGAGGATGATGAGATCATGGATAAAATATATGTATAATTGACTTATTACATATATCTTTGTATTATCAAATATTAAATTGCAAATTATGTCAGCTTCATCACAATTGACAGAAACGGGAAGTCAGTCTTCTATGTAAAATTCTACTACTTTTAAAAAATTATTATGTTTTAGCTGGGATTATGAAGTGGAGGATTCTTGAGAACAAAGAATCTAGGGCAGGGCTAAGACATCCTAGTCTCCCTCTGGCTCTGTAACAGAAAGTAGTTTTCCAAATAGGTACAATAGGCATTTCATCCGCTTCACCAAAAAGGCTCTCTTACATAGATTCTTACTCCTTCCTTTCTGTTATTACTTCTACGAGCCCGTTTCAATGCCAAAAATTTTACACATTAGAAAGTAGGGCTTTTTCCCCCATCTGTTACATACGAGAGTATTCCATCTGTTGCATCCAAGTGTCAAGAACAATAAAGCTCTCAACAATTTCATCTGAATTCAACTAGCACAATCTTTCTAGTTTGATACCTAGCTGAAGACTGTTTAGAAATGGAACTTGAGCCAGGTAAGTTTTTTGTTTGCAGGCAAGGAGAAAATGGAAAGTTAATAAATAAATCTAAAACTGATGAATTGTCCTGTAAAACAATACTGAATTATGGAATCTGTCAAGTCAGTATGAGCTCTGGGATTTGGGAAAAGCAAGATATCCCTAAATCATGGACACCAGAGCTGTGGTTTTGGTCTTTTTTATCCTGTAAAGTATACTACTAGCCTTCATTTGGTGGGCCCATCGTTGAAGAGTGACAGAAGCAAAAACATGTCTAAGTGTGAAAAGCACCAACACTGAACAACCACAAATAACAACCACAAAAAAACATCAAACTTACTTCAAGACAACAGTAAAACTCTGTCTTAGGACAGCTGGTGACTCCTGAGCTCAGGAGAAAGTGGATTTAGGCATTTTCAGAGGAGCATGAAGATGGTAGGAACAATCTCTTCTAGAGCAAACTCTTCGAAGTTGTCTTACCATGTTAGAAAACACCATGAAAATACCCAATCTCCCCTTCTGGTCGAGGCAAGACTTGAAGATGAAACCTAGGTTGGAGTGTGCAAGGGCCAGGGACTAGGCACATGAATGATCAGGACTAATTCTCAGCTTATAGATGGAGAGAGAACTAGGTTTCCATCATAAATAGAGATAGCTTTAGTGAGGTCATCTGTAACTGTCAAGATCCCAGAAGGAAAAAAAATCCAATTCATATGGCACAAGAAATTTTAATGAAAAACTATTCATAGACATTTAGACACCACTAAAAACCAAAGGATGTTGAGGCATCCAGAGACTATCAATAGCTAGAAGATATTACTGACCAAAACTGAAGGGAACAAAAGGAAGAAACAGTGTTATGAAAGCTCACTGGAACTGGGCCCTCCCCTATAGTATACTACAAGCTACATTGATGAAATGTTACAGCTACTTCTAGAAATACAGCTTCATCTAGAAATAAAGGAATACAGCTACTTCCTTCCCCCAGTGGGAAGGAGGCTGTTGGGGAGGGTGGACATTTGACCACTGACTAGCCCAGCTAATATTAATCATCATTGACATGGACACAGAGTCTTTACTCAAGCCTCATGGACTTTCCTTCTCAAAGTTCCTTCTCAAAATTCTTAAAGGAGACCTCTACACATGCTATTCTCTCTGCCTACACACACCCCAGCCTTCAACTCTTCTTTCAAACTCAACTAAATACCTCAGGGAACCCTTGACCTCCCTGATGAAATCATCTTCACCCTAGCACATGCTCTTATAGAACCATATACTTTATCTTCACAGCACTTTTCACTTTTCACATTTGTAATTTAATATTTAATTTTGTGATTCTTCAGTTAATGTTTGTCTTCCCCATCATACAATAAATCTATGAGAACAGAAATCACGTCAATTTTTGCTCATCATTGCATCTCTAGTGCTTAATATATGGCAGGAACTCAGGAGATATTTTTTGAGCAAGTAACGTTTTTTTAAAATCAGAAATAAATATCCCTAACTCATGCAGTTGGGTAGCTTAGCCAAGGGCTGGCTCCATAAGTGAACAAATAATATCTAAGCTGTGCCTTTTTATATTGTGCGAAAAGAAAATGTGACATTCCAGGTGCACCATGTTAAAAAGAAATTGAATTCGACACCTGTTAAAAATGCCAAGACAGATTTTATACAAGCTACTGCAGTAGGAGAAAGATACTTCGGTACAGAATTCAGCTAAAGTCCAAGTTAAGGAAGACTATTCAAGGATATTTCAGTAGGAGGTCAGGATTAATTCAGAAGGGGAAAGATATTGAACTCAAATCTGTTAAAACAAAAGTCAGGAGGAGCGCTTGTGTGGCTCAATTGTTAAAGAGTCTGCCTTCGGCTCAGGTCATGATCCTGGGGTCCTGGGATCAAGCCCCGCATCAGGCTGCCTGCTCTATGGGAAGCCTGCTTCTCCCTTTTCCACTCCCTCTGCTTGTGTTCCCTCTCTCACTGTGTCTCTCTGTCAAGTAAATAAATAAAATCTTTTTTTAAAATGTTTAAAAAAAACACAAAAGTCAGGAGAACTTTTAAGTACTGGGGTGAGGTAATGAGAAGGTACTAGAGGATATGGGGTGGGGGAGGGGGTAATGTTCAACGTGATTAGCTATCAGTGTTTGCCAGTTGTCACTAATCAAAGTTAAGCTTGTACCTTCCCACAAGGACTAGGAGACAGGGACATTGTGTGTCTTGATTACATTTCAAAGGGCTGGCTCCCAGACCCTGGAGAAAGATATTCCTGCATTGTAGAAGATTTACATCTAGAAGGGGCAGAGAAAGAATTTACAATTGCAAGTTTTTGAAAGTGAATGCTCTAAGGAAACAGTGGCCAGGGGCCTCTAGTCAGGTTTTTTGCAGGTTTTAAGCAAACTTTTGCAGGTTTTAAGCAAAATAACCTATAAGCAGAAAGACTCTCGGAACTAGTACATGCTCTTATTCAGTGTGAGAAGTACCTGGTACAAATGAGTGGGAGGAAAAGATTATAGGATGATAGCAAAAAGCCCCTTAAAGAAAGAAAATAATCTGCCTCTGTGGTTTCCAATTACATCCTCTTAGCTATTGCACTGAAAATAGAATTATGCTTGGTAATTATGGAAGAGATATCTTGGAAGCAGGAGGTATTTACACTAAATGCCAAGTCAGCAGGCGATGGCATAGGAAAATTATTCCACCCCCTTGTGCTGACTTCCACCCCAGAGTCAGACATGCTGACTGCACACCTCCCTGCTCCCCAGCCTGGGAATCCCAGGGACTGCAGGGGGTCTGCAGCAAGCCCACAATTCACTGCACATCACATCAGGTAACAAAACAGGGAAAGCTTTAAAGAAAACAAGTGCAACTGACAATATAGGTCATTAGCTGCTCGGACCCTTATGAAATCCTCCCGGCAAAGTTTCCTCTAAAAAGTAACCAGTGGGATAAATAAAGTAGCATGTAGGGAATGGGCACGGAGAAGCAAAACTGATGCAGATTGAGTCTAAAGCCTGCAGTGAGTCTATGGACTGCATTGTTGTTCTAGCCATCTAAAATGTTCACTCAGATATGGGGACTCCAAGTGGGGCCACTCCCTCCACTGCTCCCTCACCCCTCCCGGGACAGGCCACCCCACCCTCAGCACTAGCCCTTCTGCACTTGCAGCTGTTCACCAGATTCCTGCTTTCCACTTGGAGAGAGCAAGTCTGCTCATTAGTCTTGGTGCTCCGAACTTCTGCTTATTTCAACTAATTAGCTCGCTGCCTCTGTTGAGAAAAGGGCACGAGGCCCAGGCTCACTGCTCTCTTCTTCCCTCTCCCTTTTCGGGAAAACGGACATCTAATTTCTTTTCTTTTCTCCTCTTTTGTTGTCCGCAGAAATGTAGAGATTGACATGGCTGAAGATTCAGCATTTTGATGTCCTGGAAAATTTAATGAAGAGGAGAGGAGACAATACTATTCATTAAGGTGACTTCAACTTCGGTAAAATCGAGGGTCTGTGAGGCAAGGTCCGTTTGGTTGCTTAAATGACCACCAGCCTCAAAGCGGAGCTGGGGCTCTGGAGGGTGTGTGTCTCCCTCGCCTCTCAGGGAGGCTTTGCTTCCCACCTCCTCTTCCTGCAATAGTGAGTATTCCCCCTGTCTCGGTGCCTGCCCTCCATTCCTCCGGCTCTGGACGAAGCCCATTAACCGCTTTGACTCCTAGCCCATTCAGCAGGTTCACAAATGAGCTGCAGGGAACCCTGGTTGCCTCGAGCCTCACCTCCACCGACAGCAGGGCGGGTGTAGGGCATGCCGTAGCACCCGATAAATCCTGCAGTTCCAGAATTGTTGGTTCATCTTCATGCTTTAGAACTTCCAAAGATTTTAAAGAGATTGCATCAGCATCTCCTAAAAATCCCTTTGTTTCACTGACAGCTTTAAAAGATCATCTTCCCTGGCTGCAAAATTACGGATGTCATTTTTAATGATCGATGTTATTTGTCATCCCAGAGGATGATCTCTGGTGAGAATTACAAAGATGCCTTTATGAGACAGGGCCAGGAGCCCAGAGTAAATCAGCGGGTGGTTTTATGGCGACCCAAGTGACAGAGCTGAAGTAATCGCGTGGAAAGTGACACCAGACTCTAAATAACACTCCCTTCCACATCGCCTCTGACCTACAGCTCATTTGTTCGTGTTGCCTCTAAACAAATATGTCTGCAGCCCAAAGTGTGGGAGAATACCCTGTGAATCATTATCCGATGGACGATGGCCTTCAGCTGCTGCTGTATCAGTAACCAGCTGTGTGACTTATTCCACATCAATCAACCGCTCTGAGCCTCAGTTTCCCCAAGTGTAAAATGAACTCTATTTTAGTGCGAAGGTTCTGTGTTGCTGTGGTATGTCCTTCCTGAGAAAAATGTGTATGATTCACTAACCATATCCTTCATTACCAGAATGAAGGCTGGCCAAGCACTTCAGATGCTGCAAATCTACAATGTCGCAAACTACGCAGGAAGACTCTCTGGAAAACATTACCCCGTGATCGGTTTAAGCAACTATTCCTGCCTAGTTAAGGAAGTCTGACAAACATTAATTATCCTCATTACATTAATTTGGTGTCCCAGACCTTCCCTGATACCCAGAAATCAAAGGTTAACCCCCCAGCTAGAGTGTTTTTGGAGGAAACCCACAAATAAAGTTTCTAGGGCCCAACTTCACATAGCTACCAAAATAATGGTTTTTGACTTTCCTTTTATATGATGAGAATGTACAACTGGGTATGAGGAGATGGGTTAGACTTATCACATGCCTGTGCAGGCCTGCCCGTGACATTTGTGGGGCCTGGAACAAAGGTACAAACGAAGATCCACCTACCCTATTGTCAGTGTTTATGTTCTTCAGAGCCCTGTATAGCTTTGGGTGCACTGCTGGGGCCTCTCTACCCAGACCCAAAAGCTGCCTTGTGTCTGTGTGACTGGCATGATCCTTGGTGGGTCAAAGGAAGCTAGAGCTCAAGCCCAAAGGGTGCTTCATTCACACCTGGCATGTTAGTCTGCATCCTCCAAAGAGGATGTCAAGACAGGACTTACGGTGTAAGAAGGTTATTCGTAGAAATTCTTGGAAGAAAAAATGGGGAGAAATCAGGAGAGGCCAGAAGAACTTCTAGACAACCATGCAGATCTGACTCCAAGCAAAGAACAAGGGGAGGAAAGAAGGTTGGACGGAAGTGTCTTACACAACAGGGCAATTCTAAGCAAAGCCGGGGTGGGGCCACTCGGTGGAGCTTAAGGTATTCTCTGTCAAAGAACAGCCTCCCGCAGGAGCGCACCTGCCTGACTATTCCTACCATACTTAGTCCCTGGCTGGGAGCAGCATGGGACGTGTGCCAGAGGTGTGAAGGATTTCAGAGAGAAGCACCTGGAGCTGAAGTTCAAGTCTGTCCTCTGAAGTCACAGAGCCAAGTGGCTGCCATAGTCTGTTTTATTCACATGGACCTTGTCTATGTACTAACTGCAGAGGAAGGTCTGTCTCAGCATTGCCAAGCAAGCTCCTGGTAATGTGCGGTAAAACTTTTTTAGCCTTCAAAAGTCAGCAATGCAACCGAGGGGCTACGTGCCTGTGTTTCCAGAAGATGGCCTACCCCTATTTATGTTACAGGTTTATCTATCCAAGGAATAAAAATCTGAAGAAGGAACGCCATTAGCCACATTGGCCAGAGTCCTCCTGCCCCACTCACATCTCTGTCCTGCAGTGACCAGGTGGCTCTACTTGGGTGAGGACATGAGCTCTGACTCATCACCCATACCTCCACCCCCCGTGATATGTCGTTGGTGCCCTTGTGAAAATAAGAACTCTAATGTGGGTACTGAATGAAGTTTCTATTATTGAAAAACCCAAATTACCAGAAACCTAGTGGCTCAAAACAACACCCACCTACTATCTCACAGTTTCTATAGGTCAGCACAGTGTGGTGCTGCATAGGGCTTCACAAGGCCAAAATCAAGATGTCAGTTAAACTGGGTTCTTAACTAGAGGCTTAGGAGCAGAAGCCACTTCCAGGCTCATTCAGAGAATTTGCAGAATTCAGTTCCTTGCAGTTGTAAAGCTGAGGTCCCCCATTCCCTTGCTAGATGTCAGCTGAGGGGTTACTTTCTATTCCTTAAGGCTACTTGCATTCCTTAACACATGGACCCCCTCCAACTTCAAAGTCAGCAATTGTGCATCAAATCATCATGCTTCAAATCTCTGCTTCTCCTTCTATTGCTTGCCAGAGAAAACTCTCCACTTTTAAAGGTCTCATGTAATGAGATTAGCCCAACCAGATAATCTAGGAAAATCTCCCTTTCTTAAGGTCTGTTAATCAGTGATCCGAAATACATCTTCAATGTTCCTTTCGACCCACAACATACCATGCTCATGTGTGTGATATTTTATCCTATTCATAGTCACGGGGATTAAGGCAGAAAATCTTGGGGAAGATGCATTTTTAGAATTCGACCTACAGTAGGTATCTGGACCTAAACATCCTCTAAAATTATCCTCCTTGATAAAAACCTTACCAACATAACTCTTAAAAAAGAGATGAGAATATAGGACACTTTGAAGCCTATAGACATGCCTGTCGAGCTGATGGATAGGGGCTGCTCCAGTCAGCACATACTCCCAAAGAGGACAAGAATCCCCACCAACTCTGTAACTCCATAAAATGGATCTAGAGGCATCAATAAAGCCACTCCACAAGACACTCTGCTAAGCAGAGAAAAATGCAGGAGAAATGATATAGGATTACACTTTCAAGATTGCAACTTTAGGGGAATTTAAAGAAGCCAGTCAATTTGATAAATAAGGAAAAACCGTGACAATTCAGGAATATGGAAAAGAGCGCAATGCCAGCATACCCCCCCCAGCATTGACAGCACACGGACACAAAAGAAAGCTACTAAAGATGGAGCAGACCCAAATAGAACCTACTTAGACAAAAATAAAAGGCAATCCAGTGTCACAAAAGAATGTTATAGATTTAAGAGCTAAATAGTGGGAAAATGTATCTAATAAAATAACAGATAAAATGTAAGTGATGTTTATCTTCTATCAAACTGAGTAAAGGCTTTTAAGATCAAAAGCAGAGAAGGAAGTCAGAAAGGAGCATGATGTATTTACTACATACATTTTAAAACTCCTATACAGCTAAAAACAACCACAAAGAAAATTAAAATGCAATGGGAATTATGGGGAAATAAAATATATGTATTTAATGTGTGATATATAACAAACAGTGGCTAATAAGTTTAATATATAAAAGCTCATATAGATTAATAATCAAATTAACAAAATAATAGGAAAATGATCAGAGCACCTAGACTAGCAATATACAAAGGAAGAAATACAAATGACTATAAGTCATCTGAAAAAAATCTATTTCATCAGTAAGCAAAGTAAATATGAAAATAATATAAACAATAAAATGCCATTTACTACCTGCCAAATTGGCAATTAAGTCTATATATATACACACACACATACGTATATAGTTACTAAAGTTAACCAGGGTATAAGGAAGTAAATGCTTTTATGTGATGCTAAAGTGAATGTATATCGATTCAATCTTCCTATAAAACATCTTTGAAATAAAACCTTAAATGTGTACATACTCTTTCTTCCAAAACATTTACTTCCAGAAGTTTATTATAAGGAAATAATCAAGGATATGCATAAATATTTATCTACAGAAGTCCTCATCCAAGCATTACTCATTACACTAAAAAATTTGGCACAATCTCAGTGTCAAAAAATAGGGAATTGGTTAATAAATTACGGTACATTTCACGTAGCCAGGAAAAGTCAAGCTCTGGAAGAATATGAAATCTTGTGGAAATGTTGTAGTTCATTATATATCATAGAAGGAAAATAAGCAACATGCAAGAAAAAAGTATGTACCACATAATACCATTTTGTAAAGAAAGATATGTTATATGTAATAATAATGTTCCATATGGAAAATAGATTAAAAATGTAACATAATGATAATAGTTTCCATTGTTGTGGTTGGGATTATATAAGTTCTTTGTGTTTTTGTGCATTTTTCCAAGTTTTCTATAATGAACATATTATCAAAATAAAAAACTAATTTTAAAAACAGTTAAAAATTAATGCCCAAAATGCTCTAAACTTCAGTGTCTCGATGTAATAAGAAATGAAGACAAATCATAGGACAGAGAGGAATATGTAAATTCTCAACAAGTGACCTGTGGAGGCTGGTTTCTGGGCATTTGCCCAAAAGCAACAGGTATGTTCATGGTGAGCAAGAGGAAGAGATAGTGATTCATCAGCTCTTAGAGCTGCCTGCTGGCCTGGCTGCCCCATAGGAATTTATTCTGGTCATTTTATGGAGATCCTACTTTAGTAAGCTGTTCCTTGCCCAACTTCTTCTCTGTTTGGAAAATTCTGGTTCTTCTAAATTCTTTTCTCTGCCTCTGTCTCACTGTAATTGCTAAAAGACAATAAATTAGGGGCACTTGGGAAGTAAGCAATATCAAGAACTCAGGGCATTCGTACTAAACTTTGAAATAATCTGAAAATAATGTGTCCAGGGAAAAGCATGGGGTTGAGAATGTCTGAGTCCATGTAACTGCCTTTAAGTCAAGTTCCAACACTCACCTGAGCCACGTTTTTTCCTTTCAAGAGACTTTGCCTGGAAACAGTGTCTCCAAACTGCCTGTGGATAAGGTTTTGACAGGGGCTCTAGCTATCTGCTGAGAGTCAGTTTGAACTACATGGGCACCAATTTCATTACTAATGTTAACAGTAGTAAATAATAAGAAGAAAAATTAGCTTTAACTGAACATCTCTAAGTCCAGGAATTTTGCTTAGCTCATCATAGGTATGATATAATTTAATTCTCCTAAAATAGAAAACTAAGTGCTATTATTGCCCAACTTCAAAAATGACGAAATTGAATTCTGAAAAGCTCAAATCTAACCATCACCAGTTTTCTTATGTGCAAATCCTCTAGAAAAAGTATTAAGTCTTTTTTATTGGACAGTTTTCTGCTACCTGGTTTGTGTTTCCTTGTCTGTCTTCAGACCCTGCAAGCTCCGAGCCTATGGAATTAAATGAAGTCACATCAGGCATTTCTCGCTCAGTGTATCTGGCTTTGTCATCCCTACGTACTCAACAGGGATGTCTCTGTAGTCTCACCTGATGACTTCTGAGAGACTCAAGTGTCCCAGCAGGGGCTCACTCTGAAGTCTGCTCACCCTGCAGTCTTTCTCTTCTTCCTTTTGTCTCTCTGTGGATGTCCGCTGCCCTCTCTGAGGCTATAAGAGGTCAGAGCTTTGCCCCTGCAGCTGCTTTACCCACAATTTCTATGTGTTCCCCAAATTGAAAGACCTTCCGTGCTGCCTTCACTTCAAGCCTGAAGGGGCTGAATCATGGTGTATTTTGCACAAATATGGAAGAAAGGGTTCTCTTGTTAAGGCTCAGATGTAGACTTTTGGAGTTCCTGCACTGAGAGAGGCAGCTGCTCACGCCCCCCTCCACTTTCCCCTGTACAATACTCCTTCCAGCCACGTCTCTTCCCACCCACCTACCAAGCCGATGAGCTTCTGCAGAGTAGCCTGAGCACTGCTAGAGCTCCAGGTCATCAGCCATGGCCAGACCGAACGTTGGCTCATCTTCAGCTACAGCCCTTCTCATCAAAAGTTAAAATACCCATCTCTTTAAAGCCAAAAGTATGCTATTATATAGATGAAAATATCTGGAGAAAAGGACTGGCTCAAGTATCAAATTCTTGCTGGCAATTAAAAGTGAAGACCATTTGAAACCTAGTGTATTTTACCAATGCCACCTGATTTCATTGTGGACAATTTCTGTTTTACTAGTCCTCTCGCTTTGTATTCCACTCACTTTCATTGACATTTATTTCACATTCAAAGGTGTTATGAAAAAGGTAAAAGGACTCTGCAGGAAGGGCATTATATAAATGTTGTGAATTCATTAATTTGACTCTTCTCAGCAGTAGGTGGCATTGAAAATGGTACTATAATTAAATTTTAATCATTGAAATATTTCCACCTAATGCCTTCTTCCTTTTTACAACTGAAGAGCACATGTAATGCTTGTGTTTAAGAGAAATCATGTCGTCAATTCAGAATTCACGTAATGGGTGAGTTAGGGATTTCAAAACACATCCAAGAGCATTTGGAACTTAAGAAAAATTAAGAAAATCAAAACCATCCTGGAACTTATAGACTATTGATTTGACTCAGAGTCAAAAGCTAGGATTCACAGATCAAACTGGGCCCACTGCCTATTTTTGTACAACCCATGAGCTCAGAGTAATTTTTTACTTTTTATTTTTATTTTTAAATATTTATTATTTTACGTTTATATTACTTTATTTATATTTTCACTTTTAAATATCTAGATAAAATCAAAGATTGTTGTGGAGCAGCTGGGTGGTGTAGTCAGTTAAGCATTGGACTCATGGTTGTGGCTCAGGTCGTGATCAGGGCCCTGAGATCAAGGCCTCCATGGGGCTCTATGCTCAATGCCAAGTCTACTTGAGATTCTCTCTGCCCCTTCCATTCATGCTTGCTCTGTCTCTGTCTCTGTCTCTCTCTCTAAAATACATTAGTAAATCTTTAAAAACAAAAACAAAAAGCAAAGATTGGTGCCTGACACATGATAATTTATAAAAATGGAAATTTTGGTATCAATAAAGTTTTACTAAAACACAGGAAAAGCTCATTTGTTCGAGTATTATGACAGCTTTTGCAATACAGCAGCAGAACTGAGTTGTTGTGACAGAGACATATGGTCCACAAAGCATGAAATATTTACTATCTGGCTCCTTACAGAAAAGTTTGTCAATCCCTGATCTGTTTGATTGGTTTTGATATTTGTAATTAGGCATAAAGGAACAGAAAATAAAAATATGTGGAAAAAATATCCTTCAAAATATTTCAGCTTCAAAATGAGGTAAAAAAGAGTATATATTTTTATTTATTTATTTTTTATTAACATATAATGTATTATTTGCCCCAGGGGTACATGTCTGTGAATCATCAGTCTTACACATTTCACAGCACTTACCATAGCACATACCCTCCCCAATGTCCATAACCCAGCCACCCTATCCCTACCCCCCTACCCCCAGAAACTCTCAGTTTGTTTTGTGAGTTTAGGAGTCTTTTATGGTTTGTCTCCTTCCTGATCCCATCTCGTTTCATTTCCCCCCCACCCCCCACGACCCCCCGCCCTGCCTCTCAAATGCTTCATATCAAGAGTATATATTTTTAGTATAACATTTACACCAATAACTCTTAAGTTCTAAATGTTTAGGGGTGACTGGGTGGCACAGTTGGTTAAGCATCTGACTCTTGATTTCAGCTCAGGTCATGATCTCAGGGACATGGGATTGAGTCCCATGTTGGGCTCCATGCTCAGTGAGGAGTCAGCTTGATATTCTCTCTCCCTGTCCCTCTCCCTCTGCCCCTCCCCCCTGCTCTCTTGTTCTCTTTCTCTCTAAAAAAATGAATAAATAATTTTTTAAAAATTTTAAATTTTTAGGGGCACCTGCGTGGCTCAGTGAGTTAAAGCCTCTGCCTTCAGCTCAGGTCATGATCTCAGGGTCCTGTGATCCAGCCCCCGCATCGGGCTCTCTGCTCAGCAGGGAACCTGCTTCCCCCTCTCTCTCTGCCTGCCTTTCTGCCTACTTGTGATCTCTCTCTGTGTCAAATAAATAAATAAAATCTTTAAAAAAAATTTTTAATTTTTAGAAAACTTTGGCAGATAGATAGAAGCAAGGGAAAATATATAACAATGTTAGAAAGAGTGTCAACTTTGGATCTTGACAAAAACTGGGAGTAAAACCTAGGTTTAGTATTAGCTATGCAACTTTAAACACATCACTTAGCCTCTCTGAGTCTGATTTCTCAACTGTGAAATAGAAATGAAAATACCCACCTCATTAAAGTCAGAGTGAGGATTATTAATAATGTAAGCAAAGTGCCCTGTTTCCATGACTGGGATCTACTAGCCTTTCAGTGACTAATATATACGGTGCTGTGGTTTTGGTCAGTCCTTTTCAGTGACATGTGCTCCTGAGATAGGTCTTCAAAAAAGAAGCTCAGATTAAAAGTGTAAACTTCTGAGTTGCTTACTTGCAAAAACTTCCAAGACCTTTAACTATCACCATCCACCCACATGTACAGCCATATACTCTGCTTGGGGCAGTCACCTTGAAGATATAGGAAGAAGCCTTTCAAGAACTTCAGAATCTAAAGAGAAGAGCAAAGTCAAGAAAGAATAACCAATGCGAAGAAATGCCTCCCAAAGTGGCAGGCTGGGAGAGCCTTGCAATGACTAAGACTCTCAGCTCTGGAATTAAAAAGACCAGGTTTGAGGTTTCTTCTTTGTTATCGACTAGCCATGTGTCTTTGAGGAGGTCAATTAAGCTGCTTTACTCTGTTCCCTCTTCTACGAACTGAGAGTCATTTCAGTGGCTATCTCATCGAAACTTTGGACGATTGAGAAAGATACTGTGAAGTGCTTGAGATGGTGGCTGGCATATAGGAAGCATTTCATTCTTTCATTCATTCAACATGCAGCTAGGGGCACACCTGTGTACCAGACACTGTGGCCACTGCTAGGGAGAAACCAGTGAACAAGAGTTGTGGTATCTTTTGTAACTGATGGGGAAACAAGGCAGTATACAAGTAATTGAACAAGTCCGTCAGTTATAAGTAATTCTATGAGAAAACAAATAGTGCTAGAATTCAGAATAAAAGAGGGGTCTATATTAGCTGAAATGTTCAATTAAGGCTTCTCTAAGAAGATGACATCCTTCTGAAGCTAGGTAACTGGCTAGAGTATGGTTAGCAAGGGAGAAAGTAACAGAAGATCAAGTCAGAGGGACAGGCAGGAGCTAGATGATACAGGATCTTTGAAACCAACTTGACGAGTTTGATTTTGTTCCTACCGCAAAGGAAAATATTTAAATGACTTTAAACAGAGGAGTAATATGATGGGTTTTATACTTTTAAGGGACTGCTAAGTGGATGGAGGAGGGCAAGCAGGGAAGCTGGGAGCCATTTTGGGAACCTGTACAGGAGTCCAGGAAAGAGATTTGTCACTGTCATCTAGAGAGTTCTAGAGCAGAGGAGAGAGCGGAGATCGTCTGAGCAGGTGGAATAGGCAGGATATGCTGATGTATTAGATATGAAAGAGAGGGTGGATCAAGAAAAAATCCAGGCTTGAGAGGTTGGGTTCCCCTGCCATTTCCCCAAATTTGGAAGACCACGGGGAGAAACAGCTTTGAGGGTGAAAGTAAGGAGTTCCATTCAGGACATATTCCTGAAGTTCACCATGTAGAGGCTGGGTGGAAGAAGAGATACCAGTTAAGGGGGCTGAAATAGAAGGAAATTCAAATAAGTGTGAAACTAGGAAATCAAAAAAGGAGAGCAGAGAACTTCAAGAAGAAGATGGTGGCAAGTTGCGTAAAACACCACCATTATTGTTATTCTTATTATGAAGGAAACATTGGTATGGGGGCTTATGTGTACCCTCCTCTAAGCAGTCATCTGGCTGTGACAGCCCCCTCAGTTAGCCCCCTCACATCACCATACTCATTGTATCTAAATAATGTATCACAGCTGGTAAATGCCCTATTTAATTGTTTACGGTGTGGATCTTCTACTTAGAATTTAGTTCTACAAAGACAGGGACCTTGTCCTTTTCATCCTCACTGTATTCTCAGTGCCTAGAAGAGAGCTTGGCACATAGTAAATGTCTGGTTAATACATGCTGAGTGAGTGAATGAAGGAATGGACGTTGGCTTCCTATTCCTATCTCTTTCTTTTCTCTTTCTCTATATCTCTGCTCTTTCCTCAATGGTCTCCTCAAGGTCACTTGTCAGGCTCACTTAATACATTATATTCAAATTATACTTTAAAACATTTATAAAATTTGTCTCTTCCTTCTGCCTTGTGAGGGTGGCAGGAGAGACATCCCATCTCCATTTTACAGAGAAGGCAGCAGAATAGTGGAAAGAGAAAGCTGAATTTAGACTTAGGAATCCTGACCTCGCACACAGGGTTACACTCTCATTATCTGTGTAATTCTAAGCAATTGCCTAATGGTTCTTAACCTCAATTTCCTCACCTGTAAAATGGATATAATAATCCTATACCAACCTCAAAACTTTATTATAAGGAAAATGAGATTATATATATACAGCATGGGCCAAGGCATACAATAGTGTTAAAGAACAGGTGTGTGTGTGCGTATGTGAGAGAGAGAGTAATAGTGGGAGTAACAGCAGTAGCAATAGTACTAGTAATATTTGAATACAGTGTGAAGCAATTTCACATTCTGGTGAAATAGAAATTCGAGCCTCGTAATTGGTATATTGGCCAAACCCTTCAACAACAAACATTATTAAAAATGAAAATCCCCATAAAATGAAGATCTCAAGCCTCAATCGGTCACTTGCTTATTGTCTGAATTTTGTTCATCCCAGTGGGGTTGTAGTATTACAAGGGGCTTTGGATACTGCTTCCTGGAAGTCTACTTGACCTAGTTCCATGAATTAGAGAGCAGCCGCGGTATCTGGCATATTGTTAGGAAACGGAGCCCTATCTGGAATAAACTTGGTGTTTATGCTGAACTATCATGAGGATCAAAATAAGCTACCACATAGATTAATTTAAAATGTTTTATACTCTTTCAAAACAGAATTTGCTGTAGTACTTCAAATACTTTAAGCAAGCTCATGAAGAAAGTCTCCAGATCTTGAGGTCTAATTTAAACTCAGAGAGCAGGGCTCAGTTCATGAAACTTCTGGGCTCAAGAGACCTGGGTCCCAAGTCTGAAATTATGCCCATGAGCACGACTCGGTTGCAAGAATATTACCAAATGCACACTAAATGACACTTAATAATGAGACATACTCTCATGTTTCTTTCTGTTAGGGTATTTCTTTGCCTCCTGCCACTGTAAAAAAAGGAATAAATCCTTCCTCAACTTGTATACTTCCTCGGTTTGGTCACACCTAACAGCCTGTTCCTTGAACATCACATCAGGAAAGTACTATGGCTTTATTTCGTCTTCTGAGGAGTTATAGTGGGTTTTTTTGTTTTGTTTTGTTTTGTTTTGTTTTGTTTTGTTTTTTGCAAACCTGAGTTTGCCCTCTGCAATTATAGGATTCCAAGCTTCCTGAGGTCAGGAACTCTAGATCGGTTTGCTCTTACTGCATAATAAACCATTCCAAGACACAGAAGCTTAAAACAACAGCCCTTGATTCTATAAGCCACCAGCCCATTCTTCTGATCTCAGTTGGACTCCTTTAGGGAATTGCACTCAGTAGCTTTGCTCTGGGAAGTCACTGGCTGTGGGCTGGGGTCCCTTGTTTCTCCCCATGTGCTCTGTCATCCTTCAGCACAGAGCACCCAGATAAGATTCCAAGAGAGCAAGGGAGAGGTACAAGGCTTCTTGAGTCCTAGCTTTGGGACTAACTAGCATATCGTCACTTTGCCGCATTCCGTTGGCCTAAATAAGTCCCAAGACTGAGTCAGATTCAAGGGATAGAAAAGTACTCTCTGCTTCAGGAAGCGGCCAGCTGTAAGTTCCCATTTCAAAAGGTGTGGATAAAGGGAGAAGTGGAAAATGGGGTCAATTTAGCAATAAATCTACCGCAAACCATGACTTATTTGTGACTACAGCTCCAGTGCCAAGCCCACCCAGTGTTTAGCTCATCGGAAGCACTCAATAAGTAATTACTAAAGGAATAATGGAATGTTGTATTTGGGCCTGAGCCCTGAGCCTTCTCTTATTTCTCTGTGATCCCTGCTTTTTTCATAGGTTAAGCTGCTTGGTCTTCTCTTCCCATTGTCCTCTGGTCTTAACTAGGCCTGATGTCAGCTAGAAAAACCATCAACATAACGGGGACAATGCTGAGTCAACATATCACTACTGAAGAACAAATCTGATGAAAATATTTCCACTCTGAGCAGTTTGGGAACACTTAAACTGTTTCTTTACTTTGCATTTAAAATAGGTGAGAGAATGAATTTCCACAAATTGATGTTTTACAAGGATAGAAGGAAAAAATGTGGTCTACACATACAAATCAAACGTATTTCTAGGTGCTTTACATATATTATCTAGTTTAATCTTCATAATAGTATAGATATTATTACCCCCATTGTAAAGATTCAGAGATGCAAAATAACATCCCAAAGACAGAACTGCCTTAGGTCATATCCTTCCTTTTATAGCACATGTCCTCTCAGATCTAATAAAAAGTAGTCTTGAGTTTTAATTTCCAAGCAGACGAAAACAAGGAAGGCCATGAGACCTGAGATGGGGGTGTTAAATTACAAATCCTTACTCTTGAGAAATGCCAATCCCAGTTCTATGTACTGGACAGAGCCTCTGACAATTTTGCAGCAAATGGGGGAGGAAGATAGTTTGACCTCTGCATCCTCTGCAGATGAGATAGGAGTAGAGCTGCTGAAGGATGGGCCCTAAAGGCCCAGACTGGCCAGCAATGAGTTAAGGACAAAGTGGTAGTCTGAAGATATACCTGGGCCCCCATGCGAATCCAGTCATAGAGCCATTAGGAGATTAAACACACTTCCCTTGTTCAGAGTGTAACTATTTTGTTAATGACACTGATGAAATTCTCTTTCCATTAAATTTAGCCCCAGGGATGCCTGGGTGGCTCAGTCGGTTAAGCGTCTGCCTTCAGCTCAGGACATGATCCCAGGGTCCTGGGATTGAGTCCTACATCTGGCTCCTTGCTCAGCAGATAGTCTGCTTCTCTCTCTGTCTGCAGCTCCCCCTGCTTGTGCTCTCTCTCTCTTTTTCTCTGTCTCTGACAGATAAATAATTAAAATCTTAAAAAAAGAAAAATTTAGCACCAAACACCAACAATTAAAAAATATCTCTTTCCCAGATCTATTATAACGTCCTTATATGAACTAGAATGTTGTTTTCTCAAATTCTTCTTAAAAGAGGTAGAAATTGTGTGACCATATGGCATGAACACTGAACTGGGAAGTCAGGAGGCCTGGTTCTAATACCAAACTTTATATAACTTTGAGCAAGATCCTCATATCTCTGGGTACCATTCTCTTCGTATGGCAAATCAAACCTCAAAAAACTATCGTTATTGGACTGCACCTATACCCTGAATGCCTGTCATCTCTAAACATCACTTCAGACAAATTAGCCAGTTAATTTTCATATATAGATTTCCATGCTTTACATCCTAAGACCACAGCTCTTTGGACAGCACCAACCCCTGACCCAAAGAGCAGCCATTTATAGATTGGTTGGTGGCCTCTGACCAACAGGAAAATGCTATACTAGATGGTGTCCTTGGCCACATGCCCCCTCTCCTAACTTGTATCCAACTGAATGTATCAGTTGGATCACAATGTATATGTCAACATTCTTTTTTTTGTATAAATTTCTCCAAAATACATGTAACAACTCAACAACCAAAACACAAACAAACCAATTATGAAATGGGCGAAGGACTCAAAGAGTCATGTCTCCAAAAAATATACAAATGACTGACAAGCACATGAAAAGATGCTCAGCATTAGTCATTAGGGAAATACAAATCGATATCATTTCATCCCCACTAGGATGGCTATAATTAAAAAGATGGATAATAACAAATGTTGCCAGGAATCTGGAGACACTGGAACCTCCATACATCATTGGCAAGAATGTAAAAAGGTACAGTTGCTTTGGACAGCAGTTTGCAGTTGCTTAAAAGGTTAAATCTAAAGTTACCATAAGACTCACTAATTCCATTCCTAATTGATACCAAAGGGGATAGAAAACATATAGCCACACAAAAACTTGAACACAAATGCTCATAGAAGCATTATTCATAACAACCAACAAGTGAAAATAATCCAAATGTCCACCAACTGATAAAGCGAAAGGTGGGACAACCATTCAATGGTCTATTATTCAGCTTTTAAAAAAGAATGAATTACTGATATATTCTATAATCAATGGACCTTGAAAACATCATGCTAAGTGAAAAAAGCCAGATGCCACAGGCTACACTGTATGACTACGTTTATATGAAATGTTCAAAATAGAGAAATCTATAAAGAGAGGAAGTAGATTAGTGGTTACCAAAGGATAGGGGAAATGGGGCCCAGTAATGGGAACAGGGCTTCCTTTGGGGGATGAAAATATACTTGAATTAGATAGTGATGATGATTGCACAAATTTTTCAATATATTAAAAACAACTGAATTGTATATTTTAAGAAGGTAAATTTATAGCATATGACTATATTTCAATTTTTTAAAGTTTAAAAAACCCTTGTAATATTAATATTAGTATTATCTTTCTGTATATTTATGAGAAGTCTAAGATTATAAAGCTTAAGTGACTTACTCTAGGTCTCAGGTAATAAATGTACAGTTAATAAATACTCATATTTTTTGCCTTGAATGTGTGCAAAACAATATGTATGCATGTACATATGTAAATATTCATATTCTTATATTCATATGTAAAAATGCATGTATGTTTTGCAGAAGGATATAATATTCCATTCATTTCTATTCAATGAACAACCACTTACTGAGTTTAGTCTGTTCTAGGCACTGAGGATACAGAGAGAAAGAGAAAGTGGCACTTGCAACTATTTTCCTTTAGTGAATTACTTTAGCATGTTGGCTGTGAATAAAAATAATGAAAGAAAGTCTACTCTGGACCTTTAAGTAATCTTAAGCTTCCCACACAAGACCAATCAACGCAGACACCTACTGCCATCCCAGGACCTGTGTTCCTGACCTGCACTCCTTTGACCACTTTCTTCCCTTAACTACAAACTCTCACTTGGTCCTGGCATCAGTCCTACCTCTGATTCTCTGGAAAGGGTGTCTGTCTGTTCTTGAGCTCCTCACGTCTTCCAGGTGTCGCTAACGGCCTTAGCCTAGTTTCTCTACTGCAACACTATTGCCATTTAGAACCAGATAATTCAGGAAACTGTCCTGTGCACTGTAGGATGCTTAGCAGCCTCTCTGGCTTCTGCTCACTGATGGCAGTAGCAACCCCGTCCCCAGGTGTCACAACCAAAATGTCTTCAGACATTTCATATGTCCCCTGAGGAGTAAATCACCCCCGGTTAAGAATCACTTCTCAGCCTGACATTTACTCTAAGGCTCTTCCCGGCCGGGACCATTTAGAAAGTTGCCTCTTGTAAACAGTGCTTCTTGAAATCGATCTAAGCAACAGCAAACCCCCTCCAGACCCTGGCTGCTGGTGAGGGGTGGGTGAAATCCCTTTAAAACCTGTTTTCAGGGCACCTGGGTGGCTCAGTTGGTTAAGCGTCTGCCTTCAGCTCAGGTCGTGATCCCAGGGTCCTGGGATCAAGCCCCATGTCAGGTTCCCTGCTTGGCGGGAGCCTGCTTCTCCCTCTCCTCCCCGCTTGTGCTCTCTCTCGTTGTCTCTATCTGTCTCTTAAATAAATAAATAAAATCTTTAAAAAAAAACACACAAAAACCTGTTTTCAGTGCTCGCCTTCAAAGGCGTCTAACAAGCTTTATCTAGCTCTACCGAACCACAAGAATCTAGAGTAGGTCTTTTTCTGAAGAGCCCTCTCCACCTCTGGAGAAATGGCCCTGATGGATTATTTTAGTTTCTGGATCCAAACAATGTCAGCACTTAGCCTGTGAAAAGGAAGTAGGACAGATCTGGGGGCTTCTAATCATTACAGGTACTACCTTACCCGCTCTGGTCCTCATTCTGCTCTCCTTCACCTTTTACGCAAGGACCAGGCAGCGCTTAACTGAGGAAGCTGTGTCAGCTGAAAAGAATGAAAGTGGGTAGGGGCAAGGCCTGATAGGCCCTGAATTTAGGTGTTCTGAGTCTAAATCGGGAATGCAACTGAGGAGCTTTCAATCCACCAGAGCAGAATAAATGTGCGGAACAGACCACAGAAAACTGCCTACAGAGGCAATAGTTCTGTGAACTGTACTGCTCGAGGATTTTGCTGTTATGAGAGGCAGCCTATTCAAGGAAATGTTAAGGAAAAAATTCTATTGTTACTGCCATGTGGAGGACCAATTCTTGTCAAAACTGTCAACTGCTTGTATTGGGTCAGAAACTCTATTCACCTCCCTCGGTCTAAAAAGGGAACCGAATGGCTCACAGTTTTGGGAAGACCAAAGGGTAGGCCAGGTTCAGGCACAGAGGAATCCTCAGGTCTCTCCCTCCCTCTCTCTCTCCTCCTTACTTCCATGTTTGCTGCATGCTCTCGACTTGTGGATAGACAGTCACCATCGGCATCCGGATTTCATTGTTGATATCAATCTCCACGAAAAACTCTGATAGGTCCTCCTTGAGTTACTTCTGTACCTCAGACAGGTCCGCTAGCACTATGTGATTTTGGAGCCAGAAGGGGCAGTGCTGCTGGGGAGGTAAAGCACCAGCTTTATGGCTTCCCACTGAGGCCTTCTCCACCTGCCCCTGTAGGCATTTATGGTCCTCTCACTGCCCAACACTGCCTTCAGCTTTCCTTGAATCCGCAGGCACCCTAGTTCCCTCCACTCCATACTTTAACTATAGCCTTCAAAGCCCACTCTCCAATAAGGATGGAATGCACACATTTGGAGTCTGTGACAGAAGTGTTTGGAGCCTCCTGTGGTGAAAGGGGAGGGTCAGAGGCATCAGACTACTTTATGTGTGCCGTTTTCTTACCTGAGTGAGTATGTGCTGATTCAGCCCATCCTAAGCAAGAGGTGTCATTTCATTTATTTGAATTTGAGTTAGAGCTTCAGAAACTTTTTTGAGGTGAGCCCTGGCAAAGTATAGCCACACGTCTTAGAAAACGTCTAGAAACTACATCACTACATCCACAACTAATGATGTACTATATATTGGCTAATTGGATTTAAATTTAAAAAAAGAAAAGAAAATTTCTAGAAGGCTGGCATTTGCCTTACATATTCAGACAAACTCAAACTTAAAACTCCCTTAGGTTATAGGAGTAGAGGCCAGAGCCTGGAAACAGCTTTCCCCAAGGCTAGGGCCGCCAAAGTGGCCCCTGATTGCCGTCACTTGAGGGCAAGTCCCCCAGAATTTAATCAACTTCACCGAATCTGTTCTGTGCTCAGAGTTGGACCAGGGGACCAGCGCCCAGTGAAAAACCATACTGAACCCCTTAGTGACCCAAATCCATCTTCCCTCACACTCAGGAAAATGTCTTCCTTACGTGGTTCTCACAGTTTTGAGAGATTTTTTTTATCATGTTGTTTTTTTAATAGCAATAGGACCAGGAAGATTGTGAAGAATCCCCTCAAGACCAGAGATTACAAAATTCAGAACAATATGTTGGAGTCTACAAACTAAAATAGACTCTTCAGCACATGTCTTGTTTTCTTGCTACTACATAATGACGTTGGCCTCTGGGGCACCTGCCAGAGACTAGTTAAGGATTGACACTGTAGTGATTACCAAAGGCCTCTCTCCTGTGTCTTTGGGGAGGAGTGTATCAGCTATGTGGATCATGTCTAATAGTCATATGTACATGAGAGGCCAAAAGAATCATCCCTTCTCTGAGCCCTATATGACACCCAGCAAATACCAGAGGTTCTCAACCATTGCCACACACAGAATCACCTGGGAAGCTTTCAAAATATACCTATGGCCTGACTCCAACCTCAGAAGTACTGATTTAATTAGTCTAAGGTGAAGCACAAACGTTGCAATGTATTAAAAAGTTCCCAGGTGATTCTCCTGTAGAGCCAGAGTTGAGAACTTCTGGCATAAACAAAAATCTAGTATTTATTGAGCTCTTGCTACATATCGAGCATTACAATAAATTGTTCACAAGCATTATCTCATTCAGGTCACATGACAGCTCTACCAGGTGGTTACCATCATTATACCCATTTTATAAATGAGGCAATTGAACTGAGAAGGTTTCTTTTTTTTTTTTAAGATTTTTATTTATTTATTTGACAGAGAGAAAGAGATCACAAGTAGGCAGAGAGACGGGCAGAGGGAGAGGGGGAAGCAGGCTCTCTGCTCAGCAGAGAGCCCGATGTGGGGCTCGATCTCAGGACCCTGAGATCACGACCTGAGCCGAAGGCAGAGGCTTAACCCACTGAGCCACCCAGGCGCCCCTGAGCTGAGAAGGTTTTAGTGATTTAAATAGCCAGTAAGTTTCAGAAACAGGAATCTGTGTCTGGTCTTTTTGGCCCAAGAGTCCACATGCTTAGCAATTATGCTATCCTGTTTCCCACAATATTCTGCTACCTTCTGAACAGATAGGATTATGATAACCCAATCCAGAACAGAAACAAAATATATGCTACCAAATGGGAATATAGAAAGAAAGTGTCAAACAGGTGAGGGAGATATGCTAAATCTAAACCAAATAAAGATTTTGCTGCCCTACCAGTTGGGAGCCTACTTTCTTTTTTTTTTTTTTTTTTTAAGATTTTATTTATTTATTTGACAGAGAGGAGAGAGAACACAAGTAGGGAGAGAGGCAGGCAGAGAGAGAGGGGGAAGCAGGCTCCCTGCTGAGCAGAGAGCCCGACGCGGGGCTTGATCCCAGGACCCTGAGATCGTGACCTGAGCCGAAGGCAGAGGCTTTAACCCACTGAGCCACCCAGGCGCCCCAGGAGCCTACTTTCTTGACCTCAAGAGCACTGTACGATTTTTTCTTTGAGGAAGAAAATTATGATGATGACAACAATGACATGGCAATAATATGGGAATATTGGTAACCTCATTTTCTTTTAGATACCCAGAAAATTTATTAAAAGGAGATACACTCACACACAAACACATACAACACAAGATTTTAAAGAACCTAAAATTATCTGCACCAACATTTTCATTTTGCATATGAGGAACCTAGGACTCAGAGAAGTGAACTGACTTGCTCAATTTCATGATAAAGAGATAAATAGAGATAGATAGATAGATAATAGATAGATAGATAAATAAATAGATTTTTAAGTGTATTTTTTTTAGTAATCTGTACACCCAACATGGGGCTCGGATTCAGACCCTGAGATCAAGAGTCGCGTGTTCCACCCACTGAGTCAGCCAGGTGCCCCCCACATATATTTGAAGAAACTGTCACAAAGTCTCCTGACTCCTAGTTTGGACCACTTTACCTAATAGAGGGTCCTCAGGAAGATGGATCAGCACGAGAACATACATACATGCTGTAATAGCACTTCTCTAACCTTTGTCCATAACATTACCAAAAAAGCCATGCTCGTGTGCTTGTCAGAAAACAGTTTGCAGGTGGATGGTCTTCTTGGGAGAGTCTCAGAGCTGTGTCCTCCATTATCCGTACCTTAAAAAATGTCTCTTTTCCAGAATGGCTCCCTAAACTGTGGGAAATGAGGCCACCGAAGCCATAAACATTTGGATTTTGCTTTCCCAATGTTTTCTAGACTGATAGGTCAGACTTACTCAGGATGTTTATTCAAAATACATATTTGTGACCCATGAACCAGAGCTGCCACATCAGAATTTCTGGATGTGAAGCCCACTTTGAAAAACTACTCAGGTGATTCTTCTGCACCCGAACATTTAAGAACCACTGATCTTAAGCAGCAGCCTTTCCTCCTACATACAGGTGGGTTCCCAGAAGAACCAACATAAAATCAGTAACTTCATGACCAAAAAAGCTTTAATGCGCTCTCCGTTCTGATTCTTTACTCATGTGGAGAGCCATGACTTTCCACTGGGAAATCCCTGAGGTTCTCTAGATAGACCATAATCCAAGAAGGCAGGCCTGGACAAAGAGTTCTGGTTTCCCCACCTTTTGATTTGGGTGTCAGAGCCAATAGGGTATGCAAACATCTGCACTCCAAGCCCTTAGAGTCCCTCAGCTCGCTGATGCCCTATCTGCAGCCAAGAGAGAGACGGCAGACACTGGCTCCAGTCCTGCCCCGCTCTGCAGCGCTTCCCTTAATCTGTGGCTTCTCGAAGAGTGACGCTCTGAGGCTCTTGTGGCCACTTGGCACGTTTATACTTTTTCTTGTGTCTCTGGGGGATTCAGCCTTTCAATTTATGCTAGCAGTGGAGTACAGGTGGAGCCCTCTGAAGAACATGAAATGGTCTTATCTCTTCTTATAACGTTTACCCAAAAAAAGCAAAAATTCATGAAGAACACCAAATGCTTGCTCTATGGAAGGAAGGTAACCCCTCCACATAAAAGACATCTATTTCTTTTTTTTCAAAGACTGTTTTTCAAGGCATAGGTGTGCCATCTGTGACTTTACAACTGCATAGTACCAGGCCTGCCTGGTCAGGAATGTGAAACACCCTTAATTTGATGTCATATATCTGTGATGCAGGTAGAGGCTAGAGAACGAGAACAGAACTACTCTAACTATCTGAACAAAAAGCCCCATCTAACTACTTGAATTAAACTGAACCATGAACCATTATACAGTTCCCAATCAAAATCTAGTGGATCTCTTAAAACACAATCAAACCCATACATGATAGGGCCATTTACTAAAATAGAAGCAAACTAGAAAAGCCTTATTCCCCAGTTTCCTGAAAAAATAAAACACTGAAGTTTAATCTGATTTGTATCCCTAGGCCAAATCCAATCCAACATGACCAAAATTACTACAACGTAATATCAAAATATATTACAATGAAAACTATTTGGAAAAACTATTAAACTAGAACCCAGTCATCAATGATAGCTTTCAGTTCTAGAAGAAAGGTGGGAAATCTAAAAACAAGGGTGGTCCTATGAAATAGGTTCAAAGGCATGCCCCTGTGCTATGAAACTCTACATCTGATTGCTACAGAGTCACATGACCAAAGTGGTGGGATGGGACTGATGTATTTCCTCCCTCAGGCAAGAATTCCACCTGAGATGGAGCTCATATGTGGGTTTGTCTGTAAAGACATCTGTGAGGCTCTGGGGGAGTCAAAGGTATAGAGTAAGAAAGAAGTTGATGGTGACAAGTGAGCCAACTTAGAGGATACAATTATACATAGCAAGGTGATGGCATCAGGCAGGTGGAAGAAAGCCTCCCGTTTTATTCTGGTTGGAAAATAATTTTCTTCCTTAAGGACAAGACTTGTCATTTTGCTCTAAGCCAACCATCTGCAATCAAGTTTTCTCAGAACCGAGGGTACAGCAGAATTCTGTGGCTAAGGTGAGACACCTACCACTGGACCAGCACAAAGACTTGGAGCACTTGGCCTGAAAAGCTACCCATTAAATGGTTGAATATTGAAGCCAGGACCATCCAGCTGAAAAATTTCATCTCTTTCCAATTCTCTCTAACACAGAGATACCTGGGCTCCCCAATAACACTGACATTTAAAGGAGATCTTGTCTTTTAAAGACAGTGACTATTAACCACCGAAATTATTTCATTCACTTTTGTTCTAAAGATATTTTAACACATTAATACTTAATAATATTTAATATTTACACGTGCCTCCCACAATATCAGAACTCAGTAGGTGTTGTTTAAATCCTAATATAAGATAATGCAGTTGATTGCAAAAAAAAAAAAGATGAATAAAACTCTGTCTGCCCTAAATGCGTTTATAAGCTATTATTAATAATATTTTACACATACAAACTGGTGAAATAAAGAACCCAATCTAGGGGAATCTGAGCTTGTTAAAGGCACATAAAGCATACATATATGTTTCTAAATATCTAGTACTCAGTTCTTAGAGGGTGTCTTCTGCTTTATGTGAGAGGACTGGAAAGATTTGTAGGTACCGGGGACATTTTCTGTGTGGACCCAGTCTTGAGCTGTTATTTCCTCACGGTATTACTGAGGATACGTAAAAGTCAGGGAAGAAATATCAGGGGTGATTCAGCCAATCAATCCATCGATATATTTTTAAGTACTTGTTTTTATTCTGAAGCATGTTCTTTTCCATACTTTTTCCACATTCTTCACTATAACCCTATGAGATAGGTATATGCCTTACATCCATTTTATAACTTAGGCTTAGCTATGCTGTGTGACTTGCCCAAGGCTAGTCAGTCAGAAAGTGGTAGAGGTGGGACTTAAGTCTAGCACGGCCCCCCTCCAAAGTAGTACTCCTGAACATCATCAGATATTACCTCCTACAGCAACTAGCTAACCACCAAGTCCTTTGTCTTGACGTGGTGTTAGGGGTGGAAGTAGAGGTGGAGAATTGCTCCAGTTTGAACCCAAAATTACAGAAATCAGATATTTCCCAGCACATCCACAAGACTGGCGGATGGGCAAACTAGACATATATTTTTTATGAGGTGACAGAAAGCTAATTTGCTATGATTATTGACCTTTGGGGGATTTTGAAAAACGCCTCATTAAATTCACAAAATGTTCATACATATTCACAAGGTTCAGATAATCCACTGCAGTCCATTCGGACCCAGGAAGGGCCCACAGACTCAGTTTAAGAATGTCATTTCTTTTTTTTTTTTAAGATTTTATTTATTTAACTGACCAAGAGAGACACAGCGAGAGAGGGAACACAAGCAGGGGGGGTGGGAGAGGGAAAAGCAGGCTTCCCGCCGAGCAGGGAGCCTGATACAAGGCTCGATCCCAGGATCCTGGGACCATGACCTGAGCCGAAGGCAGACACTTAACGACTGAGCCACCCAGGCACCCCAAGAATGTCATTTCAAAGAGAAAAAGGCAAGCTTAACATATTAACCAAATCTTAAGCATAGCGTGGGGTCTCCTGCTCACTTTCGTCTGCTGCCCCAGCTGCCATCCACTCCAGTTCCATGGTGGCGACTGTTGAGAGTGGGGGAAAAATTAAACCCATATAAGGAATTAGTACTTATGTGGGCTGCCTTTGTGTAACAGAGAAAGCTACATACATACAAAGAGAGTGCCAAAGCCCACCTCATTTAGTCCCAAACCCCATAGAGCTCTGGTACGTTAAGCGAGAAGCTTGAAAACTGGCAACGGGGTCGGTCATCATGGTGTAACTGACATGATCTAGTAGAGACATTCAAGACAAAGTTCAGAGTTGCGCCTAAAGGAGGAGAGAGAAGAGAGGCAAGAGCCTTCATAACAATAGTTGCTCACAACACACACACACACACACACACACACCAGAAATAATAATAAAAATCACTATTATTATTATTATATACCACTTGGACAACTTTAAAGGAGGAATTAAAAATGAAGAAGGGTTGACTTAGCAGTGAAAAAAGAAGTGGTTCATTCCAGGTAGGAAGATGGAATGTAAAGAGATAGAGTTTCCAGTGTGATCAAAGACCAAAAGCACTACTTTAAAAATGAAATGACTTACATATCTTTTAGTAACTTCCTTTCCCCTCCTCTATAGTAGAGACCCCACCGAATTCAACTGAAGCTACACGAAATGCATTTCTCAACAGATTGCTTCTCCAAAACCATAAATGTATTGTGTAAGAGCCTCCTATTCTTTATTATAATTCAAATAACTGTCAAAATAAAATGTTAGTTGCTTCTCTAGTCAGAACAGTCCCTTTAGACTGTGAAAGAAATGATAATTAAAGACAATCCCCACTGGATGCCATTGATCTTTCCACTTAGGATTGAAATCTTTCTGTAAGAAATCAGAACCGACATAATAAGCTAACACGTGCATATATAGTGTCATTATGTTATGAGTATTTAATTTCAAGTGCTGATTGCAAAAAATAAATTACATTGTAGTATTTTTAAAGCATTAGTGCTTATGAATTTGTCCCTTCTTTGCTATAAATGGCTTAATTTTAAAATGAGTATAATGTATAGCTTCATATGTATTACTTTCTTATTTATAGTCATATATGTAATCATCTGCGTGTTACCAAGTTTTGTTTGTTGTGTTTTTCTGTGGCTTGGAGGTGGTTGTGATGTTGTTTTTGTGGGCTCATATCATAAGCTAGAAATTGAACATCTTGTCATGGGAATAATTTTGTATACAAGAATTTATAATGTTAATCAACAGTTATAGTGATAAAACATACTATGGCAGCAGAATGATGGATTTTTGCTGTCCCTTGTTGTTATTTGTTGGTTTTATGGGATTTTGTTTCTGTTGTTGTTTATCAGTTTAGTTTCTTTGTTTTTGGACACTGGAAAGGTTGTATCTCATTCTAGGCCCATTGACTTTTTTAGACACAACTTGCTCCTTCATCTGCTATGTTAAATAACTTGAACTGTTATTTTGCAGCTGAGATGTTTAAAGATCCATGTGAAGACCACAATAATTAATTTATTCATAAAAAAAAAATCACCTATTGAGCACCTACTACATTCCAGGCACTGTTTGGGCACTTGGAACACAAACGAAAAAATGCTGTTGAATTCATGAGTTTATGTTCTATATGCAACCTAGTAAATAAAAAGTAAATTGTATGTTAATACAATAAAAGGTGATTAGTGCTATGGTAAAAATAATAAAATGGAGCCCAGAAAGGCAGAATACCAGTGGAGGCAATTAGACTCGTACACAGGATGGTCAGGAAAGACTTAAAGGAGTGGAAGAGCTCAGCAGTGGGGATAGCAAGGAAAGGAGCGTTCTCAGAGAGACAGCCAGTGCAAGTGACATGAGGGGGAATTACATCTCCTGAGGTCAAGGAAGGGAAAGAAGGCCAGTGTTCCTATAATGGAGTGGGCGAGGAGAAAAGTAATAAGAGAAAGGGTCAGAAGATAATACAGGGACTCACAAACCCCCCAAGTACTTTGGATTTTACTCTTAGGAGGATGGAAAGCCTTTGGACGTTTTTGAACTAAGGAGTGACATGATCTAAGTTAAGCTGTGATGGGTTCACTCCGATTGCTCTGTGGTGACCGTATACAGTCAGGGCAAGGCTCCCAGGAAGGTCAGATGGGAAGCTGCTGCCATTTCCGGGCGTGACAACATGGTGGCACAGACCAGAAGAGCAGCTGTGGAGATGAGGAGAAGTGGTGGGATAATAGATAAGTTTAAAGGTAATGTTGTGGATTTGCTGACAGACTGATGTGAGGAAAAGAGAAAGAGAAGTCAGAGATAGCTCTAAGCATTTCGGTGTAAGCAACCAGAAGGATGGAGATGTCACCACTTGTAAAACACATGCCAAAGAGCAAGAAGTTCTTGCTTCAGTGGAGCAAGACGTCTAACAAAAAGTGGAGATTGGACTTCTGGTTTCTTGTCTGGCATGTAAGAAGCTCAGAGGCCATCACTCCATTACAACAAGTAAAAATCTGAACAAACTGAAAAATTGTCAACTTTTCTCAGATCTCTTAGGGAAGCAAGGTCACAGGACAGATGGATGCTCTCAAAATTGGGGAGACAGGCAGATGAATGCCCAGAGTCACAACTCACTGGAGAAGAAATCCATGAGCCGAAACCACCATGGGAACCAGTGCCAGTGTTGGAAAACCTGACCTGTAATTGACGAATTGCTAGAACCTCAGGGCAGGCAAGTTTGAGAGTTTAGAACTTTAGGGGACCCAGTCATAGGGGTACCCACACACTTTGGTGAGTTTTACCTCCAGAAACTATACCAGGTCCTCACAGTGAACATCAGAGGAAAATCTCTTTATACCAGAGCATTCTGTTCATAGTAAAGCTTGCCCCAAGGAGAAACCATTTCATCAGAGCCTAACCTGCTGGGGTTTTATCACAGCCCAGCCTACTAGAGGAAGGGAAATACCCAACTGCCCCCTCTAACCATTCTGTCTCACCTAAAAGAAGATAAAAGTTGAGAGGTTCTGGTAAAACTCAAAGTTCAGGAACTCGGGCTCACTGCAAGACTGAGACCTACTCACAGGACCTCAGACTGCTTCCCCTCATCCTCACACCTCATCACTACATTAGTAGCAGCCTTTTGTCTGGTATGTCATGTTCACCTTTCAAAAATTTCAAAAAAATTTACAAGACATACTGAAAGACAAAAAACATGGTTTGAAGAGACTGAACAAGCATTAGAACCAGTCAGAAATGACAGAAATGTTGGAATTACTAGACCAGGAATTTAAAAAAACAATGATTAATATGCTAAGGGATTTAATGCAAAAAGTAGACAACATACAGGAAAAGATGGATAATGTAAACACAGAGATATGGAATTCGACAAAAGAATAAAAAATAAATACTAGTTATCAAAAGCACTGTAACAGACATGAAGAATACCTTCGATGGGTTCATTAGTAACCTTGATACAGCTGAGGAAAGAATCTCTGCGCTGGAGGACAGGACAATAAAAATTTCCAAAACTGAAAAGCAAAGAGGAAAATCCAGGTCCTACCACCTGGTAAGCCACCTGGACTAGCAGAAGTGCTAGCTAAGATGGAGAGGAATTGAAAATAGGTGACGGAGGAAAAAAGATAATGAAAATCAACTAGAGCCTTGGGACCCACGGCAGCAGCAAGGGTTGTAGTTCATCCTGTTAATTCTTGTACATTTCCCCCTAGAAATTATGATGACCACCATCTGAAAGAAGCTGTGACTTAAATGCTAGATGCAAATTATCAGAACAATGTGCAGGAGTGGAAATTGCTCATGTTGTACCCAGATCCTGCTTGGATCCCCTTTATTGTCTCTGTCTGCCCACCTCCCAGCTTTTATGCAATTTTGCCTCCAATGGCCTACACCTGTGACTCTCCTTTGGCCTACTCAGGCCAAAGAAGGCTCCCTGAGCCATTTATGCAGAGAGCTGGAAGTATCTGGACTTTACCTTCTCACCATGCCCATGGCCTTGGCTCAGGACAAACTCTGGGGTGAAATTTACACTCCAGGGTTCCCTGCAGCATCAAGCTGAAGGTACCTCCAGAAATTATGACCTTGCTTGGTTTCTTCTCCCTTCTTATGCTTCCTTCATTTAATCTCTGGCTTCGCTGCAGAGCACTTGCCTGGTACAACAATTCTTAGCTCAGAGTCTGCTTCTGGGAAGCTTAACCTAAAACATTTTGCTGTAAGCTCTTACTGCATTTTGTACTTGCACTTCATATAACTCAACTCATAGGCACTTGCTTGTTCAAAATCTATCTTTCTGCCGGTACCTAAATTGCATAAGTGGAGGACTGAATTGTCCCTACTGCTGCATTCCTGTACCTAGCCTAGTTTGTGGCACACAGATGTAAATACATGTCGGATTACGAATGAATGAATGAATGAACCAACCAAGAGGGTCAAGATTAATTAGTGAATTAATGACACCTCTGTTAAGTTTTCTTTAAGGAAACAATGCTTTATTTTTTAAAGTAGATTTAATTAATTAAAGATAGATAAACAAGACTTATTATTGAAAAATAATAGTCCTTAGGATTATGCATGCCAGTGTTCAACCTTCTGGGCTTTCTTTCTCTATACTGTCTACTCTCATTACTTTCCTTAAAAGAGAAGATAGAGTCAAGACAGGAGCCAAGCAGGTACCCAATCGCACTGAGTACCAAAGTTATTCTTGTCATCCTTCCCCTTAGGTTCCATCCTTGTAGCTATGATGAACTGAATGATGTTCAGAATATCTGATTCTTTGAACCACATCAGCAAGACGTAACACATGGTGAGAGCCCCAAATTACCACTGCTGCTGCTCATGGCTGCTAAGCGAGGCCTCAGCAAATGGTTCAGGTCATTAGAGCAGTAAATACAGGAGAGAAAACTTGTACATTAATCGACACATGGGGAGCTCTTCACTGGCCAGAAAAGGAACTGACAATCTCTTCATGTGTGCTCTCAGTCACTTAATGACACCAGATTGTTGCAAGTAGATTTCCTGACTAATTTCAAGGCAAAGAATACAGAAGAGAAGGACATGTGGAAGAAAAAAAAAATCAAAGTCAGTTCTCTCTGCCAGTCTGCCCAGAATTTTAATACCAAACTGAGCCAATTTGAATTCTTTGTTTTTTAAATCTTTTTTCAGGTCCTCTTCTTCCTCCGTGAGATGAATACACTTCATGCAATATACATGCCAATTTTGAGTTGTAACACGGAAAAAGATGTGTTCATTAATCATGGGATCTTGGATCCAACTTGCACCATCTTCCTTTGGGAGCTAAAGAAACTTTGCTCAGATAAAAGAAATTAGAGTTGCAAGTTGAAGAGTATTAGGGCGGAAAAAGTCAACGTATATTGGCTGCGAGGATATTTTCTTTATAAAAGCCCCCTGTTAACATTTTAGAAATAGCTATACCAGCTGAGAAAAGAATGAGGACTATGCTTGACTTTACCCATGAAAAGAAAAGATAATTCAGGTAACTTTTAACTCAATAATTAAATCTCTGTTTAAGTATAAATGCAAATTAACTGTATTAAAGTATATATAACTTATGTGTTCCAAACTTCAGATGAAAGGTTTATTCACAGAAGCAAATGTAAAAAGGAAATAAAGTCCTTTAGTTTGTAGTAGTGTTGTGTTATTTTTGTTTTGCTTTTATTATGGTTGATTTAGAAGTTCCTTCATGCAGCTCCTGTGGCTGGATAGACATTTGACAAGGCAGCCTGATGGTTAAGGTTTTAATTCCTGAGTTTATACTATAGTTCTGTCAAAAAATTCACTGAGCTTAAAAAAGAAGACACTGGAATGGTTAATACAGGATTAATAAATCAGGAAAGGAAAATAAGGAGTGAGAAAAAAATAGGATGCTAACCATAGTGGTTAATGTTGTTACATGACTGAGCTTCTGACTTCTTGACAGCCAGACAAAAGGTAAGTTTATTTCTTTTTATATTTTTTAAAAGATTTTATTTATTTATTTGAGAGAGAGCATGCAAGAGAGAGAGTATGAGCAGGGGAGAGGGGCAGAAGGAGAGGGAGAAGCAGACTCCCTGCTGAGCAGGGAGCCCAATGAGGGCCTCAATTCCAGGACCCTGGGATTCGGGCCTGAGCCAAAGACACATACCTAACCACCTGAGCCACCCAGGTGCCCCAAAAGGTAAGTTTAAACACACCAAATAAGAGAGGGGGAAAAAACCCAACTAATTCACTATATGAGACAAAAACATTTTCCAATTATAAATTTTAGACTGAATTTTTCATCTGAGAGTGTATATAACAGGTACTATTTGATCAGTGGACAGTATGCTTGGTAACATTTTTACAGCAAACACGGTCATTTCACAAAACCACACTTGGTTAATTATTTAATGCAAGTGAGTAAACGTGGTTCTATGAACTAAACTTGTATGGCAAACTCAGGTGATCTAATTTGTTGTGGGGTTTTTTAGGTTTTTGGTTTTTGGTTTTTTTAAGGGTGTGCAGAGGGAGAGAGAATCTTAAGCAGGCTCCACACCAAGCACAAAGCCAGATGCGGAGCGCAATCTCACGAACCTGAGATCATGACCTGAGCTGAAATCAAGAGTTGGATATTTAACCGATTGAGCCACCCAGATGCCCCCTAATTTGTTTTAATAACAGTTTAAAATTACCAAAAATAGTGAATACTTTATTTTTCCTAAATGGAATTTTCTCAGCCAGGTTTTTGTTTAGACCTAGATGGTAGAAAAATTAGACCATACTCTCTGACCAATGATTGAAAATCAAATTTCTGTACTGACTGTGCATTGAAGAAAGCTCCCTGTTTTTGGGAAACCAAATGAGCAGGTGGATAAACTGATCTTTTCTTATAACAACTGACATACAACCTACCATTCTCTTTTGGATTCACTGATGACATGTCACCTGTGAAACAAGGTCCGCAGGTGAGCATTTGCTGGAAAGCCAGTAAATTTTGTTAGGAAAAGATTTTAGATCTGATCCAATACTTAAATATGCCGTAGAATTTGATACCCTTGCTTTGTAAAATATGATGTTAGCTTATAGCACTTTTTCTTTTTGAGAAAAGACAATGATGCCAGTAATCACAGCTTCCCTTTCTACATGACAACGTATGCTTTAGCTATAACAAGGACAACAACAATAGTAGCGATGATAGCATTATTTATCACAAACTTATTTGTGGAGCACTGTTTCCAGTGATTTACAAATAACTCATGTAATATGTACATAAATATGTGTATTATCTCTACTGTACAGATGAGAATACTGAAGTAGGAAGCTCAAGGTCACACAGCTGATAAGACTTGGAGCTCAGGAAGTATAATTTCAAGACTGTGCTCTTAACCACTCTGTTTAAAAGGAACAGTTATACGAATTAGAACGGAAGAAACACACTTACCATGTAATACTTCTCAGATAATCACAGAATTGTCTACGATGGAAATTCAACAGGATATTCAAAGAAACCATTCTCCAGAATTACTTGATAAAAGATCCACAAAGGAAAATAAACGGGGTTTTCATACCTCTGTAATGACTAACTAGAAAAAATGTACTAGAACAAACATCTCACCCACAAAATCAACAAAAACTAAAGAGCATCTAGGAATAAATGCCCCAAAAGATATGTAAGACCTTCATGAATATAACTGCAAAGCATAATGAAAAGTTGTAAATAAGTCTAAACAAATGTAAAGAGTCATGGGTGGGAAAACTTAATGCTCTATTTTAGATAAATCAATTCCAATCAAACTCTGAAGCAGGATTATTTATGAATGTTGACAAATTAATCTCTGAAACTCACATAGAAGAGAAAGAGTCAAGACTGAAGAAAAACAAGATATCGAAATATAAAGGAGACACAGGAGTTTTAAATAATACAGTAAGTACTGGAGGAGGTTGAGAAGATGGACCTCTGGTGGGCCCCAGAGCTGGACCCCGGGCAATGGGAGGCGCCCAACACTTCCCACAGCTGGATCCACTTTCAAGCACCGTAGCTTTGAGAGAGCAATGTGTGATTGGGAGCACCTGGATGGTACATGTGACCAAGCCCCATTAAGGCCTCTCTATATAAAGGCCTAAGCGTCTGGCAGACGGGTGTGAAGGTCTCATCCTGCTGCCGCCCAAGATGAGCCTCGTAAGTAAGTTCTTTGCTTATCAAACTTGCCACCCGCCAGTCTGAAGTGGCCTGCCCCTGTTCGGTCTCTGTGCCCCCGTGTATGAAGCCAGTTTTAGGTTTCACCCAGGGAATCTCATAGGTTGCAAACCAACAACTGATAGACCCAGCAAGGAAATAGGAGGAATGGGTCTTGGGAAAATGGCGTCTGCGGGGGAAATCCTGAATTTTCCTTTGCCTTTTGTGTGCGGAGGGCTGACGGGTATGTTAGAGGCTTATGGATCCCCTCGGGAGTACAGGAATGCTCCGAAAATGCCAGCTGGTCTAACGTGCGGGTTTGAGGAACAGCACGGGAGAGCTCTCCCTGCGCGGGGAAAGGAGGCTGCGGGCGGTGGCAACCGGCTCGCCTCCCCTGTGGCCAGGCGGGCTGGCGGCCAATGCCCGCCCGGACGCTGGAGCTGGAGAGCTGGAAGAGCCGAGGGTCGAGAGGGACGTGTGTACACCCACCACTCTACGAATATTGGGGCTGGAGGCCAAGGTGGGAGAGCAGGATGATTTGGAGCCCTTAGCATGCTGCTTTCCATAACTAGGAGGGTGCTCAAGCTGCCCCAGGCTAAGGTCTGAGTGCTTGTAGACAGCGCCTGATTAGGACGCTGGGAGGTGGATCCTCAGGGAAAGTGAGAGCAAAGCCGAAGATGTTGTGTCCATAGTGAAACGGATAAACTGTCACTTGCTGTCTCACTCTCAGTGCGAAGGAAAGCCAGAGCAACAGCAATAATCAGCAACCCCAGCTGGCAGCACGACCCCCAATTCAGGAGCCATGCAGGAGAACAGCGGGTATGCTGCTGGCTTATTGATGTAGCGGCCAAGTTCCAGCAAAAGGCCAGGATCCCACAGGCCTGAGGAGTTCCCCTTCATGGGCCAAACTTCCCTGCAGGCTCAACTAATCCAGTGCATCAGAGAAGAAGTACTTTGAACTCCCCTCTCCTCACCCCAGCACCCTGCAGACACTGCCTTCAGGCAGGACGTGTGGTCATTTTCTCAGCCTCCTGCCCTGTCCGGGAAATCCCCATTCCCACCCCATGTTCCATAGCCACACAAGCCAAGCCTGCATACACCCCCTGGCTTTTTGCTGGGAACATCTGTGAGGGACAGGGTGGGCAATGAACCCACAGAAAATTCAATGTCCAGGTGCCACCTTAATGTTTTGGGAGTCATTTTGGGAGTCATTTGGAGTCAGGTAAGATGTGCATTGTTTCAGAAGCTGTAATTTGTTCACCAAAAAAAAAGCTAAAATAAAGCATTTATTTGGGGTCTCAGAATTGCAATTCAGGGAACACCAATTTTGGACAAAAATCCAAGTAGTCATCTGTGCACCCCTCCCCCCAGCCTCACTCTGGGAAGGAAAGTCAAGGGTTCTTAAAGACAAAAGGGAATGCTATGCCAGATGTTATTTACAAAGAATTCTGATTGATATTGGTGGCAGAAAACTAACCTTGATTGAATATAATTGGTTGCTAAGACTATCACTAAGCAAAGTCTGTTACTGTAGCAAGTTGCTAGGCCTTTAGGCTGTGTCCTTGGAATATTTGCAGTTTGGCCCATTTTGAAAGTTCATGGCTCCTCTGGTGAGGACATACAAAAGGCCAATCTTTTCTGTGGCCTCCTGGCTCCATTTTGAAACTCTTTGACATAAATGACCCCAATTCATTTCACCTTTCACATTTCCCCCTTTTGATCAAGATCTTTCTCTCAAAACATGTGATCAACTATTGCTTTAGTCCCATGTCACTGGGATGAACCTGTCCCAGGAAGTCCTATACCACATCAGGAGGATTTTTAAATCTTTGCTGGTTTGTTTTAAGGAGTCACTGTCATTAGAGTCAGGCCACATGGAACAACAAGGTGGCAGTCTGGAAATGGTTCTTAGGTCATATCCTCATCTGGGGCTTTGTTAAACTACCTGGAGATTTAGGCGAATCAGTTCGCTGAGTGACAATGAGCAGATGCTTATAAACATTTTAGGCAAACCTTTCTTAACGAGGTGATGAACATAAGCGCGCTTAGCAATAACCTAAAAACCTGGACAGTGGGCATTGATCCAGGATGTTAAGAATGTTTATTAAGTATCTAAAGGCTCAGTAAGTATCAGTGTGATAGAGTAGATCTAAGAAAGTAAAACCTTCTATCAATTGTTGGCGAGTTGGCAAAGCCAGTAAAAATTCATATTTCACATTGTAACAAGATGGAGTCCAGAGTAAAAATGGAGTCATTGTTGGCAACTCTTCTCATATTGTTTTCCTCTTTGCTCATCATTTACTGGAGAAAACTTCAATCCCTCCAGGCCAGAGTGGTTTCATTACCTGCTCCAGTTCCATTTAGTCCCTCGGCGATGGATGAGGGGGTGTGGGGTGTGGTGTAGGAAGTTTGTGAAAAAGCCAACTGCTAATTCCTTTCATTCAATTCTTTTGGTCCATAAATCCATCCTGATGAAAAGCCTCTAACTTGGTCATCTGTGCAAACATAAGACGTGCAGTTGGGCGAGTTATAGCAGTGATTATAACTTCTCATAAGCCTTTGATCAGCCTCACCGTACATGTTAAGATTAACATAATAAACCAGTTTGTCCCATCCTTCTTAACCATGATCTATTCCTGATAACCAACTAAAGAGATAGAAGTAATCTCCAAGTCCTGGCATGTGTTCTACCTCAGCTAATAAGTTTATAATATCCTTCAAAGTTTTTAGGTCTTGTGTTATTTTGCCAGACTGAGTAACATAAAAACAGCATTCTTAGTTTGTTTCCTGAGATTGAGTCTCTTATGGTTTGTCTCTCTCTCTGGTTTCATCTTGTTTGATTTTTTTTTTTCCCTCCCTTCCCCTATGATCCTCTGTCTTGTTTCTCAAATTCCTCATATGAGTGAGATCTTAGGATAATTATCTGACTGACTTATTTCACTTAGCATAATACCCTCTAGTTTCATCCACGTTGCTGGAGGGGAGGAGGGTGGGAGGCATGGTGATGGACATTCGGAAGGGTATGTGCTATGGTGAGTGCTGTGAATTGTGTAAGACTGATGAATCACAGACCTGTACCCTTGAAACACATAATACATTATATGTTAATAAAAACCAGAAAAGACCGTATTAATAGGGCACAAGTACATCTTTGTTGGGCCATTAAGATACCAAGTGCCCTTCTATTTTGTAAGACAGCTCTGCCAGGCTATCAGTCTGAGTTTGTTGATACTCAAATGCTTGAACAGAAGCGCTGAATGTGGTGGCCATGATTATGGATAGGTTGTGTATTGCCTTTACCAAGTCTGATGCTCCAATCCAAGGACAGAAGTCTTGGGCGAGGGCATGACCAAGACCCTTTTTGTCTACAACTGGATTATTGGTTGACATCTATCTAAAAGTATAATCTTCCTAGCTTTTCCAACGCCTTTTTAATTGTTAAGAGAAGGATCCCAGATTTGGTATATGAGCAGTGAAAGGAAGAGCTTTTCTAATGGTGACATCAGGGGCAAGGATAATCACCCCAACACACCCCTTCCATATAATAGAAAGATTGGAGTAAATATTGGTGCCACAGAAATACCAAGAAGCTTCTAGACCAAGGCATAAGTGGGACTTCTTCCCAGACTTTTATCAGTTTCAAAAGAAGAAATCTTGTGATCAAAAATGTAGTCCTCTTCAAAGGACATGATAATCTGATTTGTTGGAATCATGTCAGTGATTTATAGGAGCATCTTCTATCTCTATGTACTTGAGGTAATAAATGAGTTTGATAGGAGTCTGATTTGGGCTAAGATTTGAGATGTTTCCAGGAAAAAGATAGGTGGAATTAAGTGTCCACCATTTTTCAGATTTCTGATTAATTCTCTTTATTATCCATTAAGGGAAGCACATCTGCTTCCCAATATCCAGTTCCTTATGAATTTCATTTCCCTACCATAAGGATACATTAAAAGAAATTATACTACAGTTGTATAGACTTCAATATGGAGTGAATTGATGGTCATCTAAATCCTATAAAAACCAAACATTCGAGGGGAGATAACCTACTGTCCCACCAATGCCATTTTTATTTTTAAAACATAGAGGTCATTAGTCATTGTCCAGATTTGAGAGGTATTCTTTTCTGAGCAGAGACAACCCAATGAAAGGCAATTCTGTCTAGGGCATGTTTTCCAGATGGAAGTTGGTGAGTATCTTCAAAGACTGTAGGGGCCAAGGCAGGCCACGCCACTCCAAGAGGAACCACTTTGACATGAAGGTTGTTTTGAGTTGAAGGCAACTGAAACTCGTAAGTTTCAAGAGAAAATTTTTGCCTCTCCCTTAACCACCTGGAAGAATCGAAATTGGGAGTCTTTCCCAGACTAATGGTTATTACCAGAGTAAATTTTATGAGTGACCCAGCTATATGGCAGGGCAACATCTAATTAACCAAACATCTGCTTTTCTTATTGCCTGGGACTTCTTCCCTCCAAAGTCCTAGACTCCTACTCCCTTCTTAGTTCAGGCCATCTGACATAGGGGTAGCAGAAGGTAAGATTTCTTACCATACCAGTCTCCCTGAATCTATCTGTGGAGTCTGGTGAACTGACTGTGTTGAGAGTCGTCTTCTCTAAATTTAGGTTAGCAGGAGAAAATATTTGTGGAACTATTTCCTCAGGCTTAGAGACACTTTGGTTAAATATGTTACAGTATTCTCTGGCTACTGATCCATTTCCTCCCAAAGATAGTCTGTTTTTCTTTGTGTCTTCTATGTTTGTCATAATGTGTGCAGGAACTAAAGACTCTTGCTAATAGACCTCTTGGAAACCAATTGGTGGGCACTCATTGAGCACTTTTTATAAAGCTGTTAGAGCACTTGCCACCTGACCCAAAGATTCCAGTGATAGGATAAGTTGTTCATAGAATGGGTTAGATTGACACTAAGTCATCTGCCAACCTCAAGAAAACTTTGATGCATGGAAATACACTGTAAAACAACAGAGTTCCCAACCCTACAGTACATCCTTCTAGGCATTGGTTTGGCTCTGAGAGATGCAAGGCTTGGATAAAGCTGTTAATGTGCATATACTAGATAAGATTTTTCCTTTTCATTTTGCTCATGTCCTAAGAGCTTCACTTTGTGACCACTGAGAAGATTTTCTTTGGTCTCTGCCATCTGGAAAGTGCAGTATTGGGGTGTATCTTGGTAGCTAGTTGAATACAGTGGGTTTCTGAGTATCTGGCCATGCCAGTTCTCAAAGGAGTGTCATGAGAAGTCCCAGCCTATGAGAATCTTTTGTCCTCTGAACTTCCATTGCCTGTTAGTGCTAGAAAACATCACTTCCCTGTGTCCCACATTAGCAGGAATGTGACTGGAGGCATCTGAAGTTTTCATAGGAGACAGACTCCATTTTCACTACATTATCCTTACTGCCTATACAAAGAAGGCCTTTGCTTTCTTACATTGCTGGGTGAATTGGGGGACCCTTGGCCCTGAGGCCTCAATCCAGCCCATCCCAAAAATGTTGCTGAAGACTCTTGGTCTCATCAAGAGAAAGAATTCAAGGATATAAAAAACACAGTAGATGAGTGATACAAGCAAGAAAGTTTATTAAAACAAAAGTGTACTGTCAAGATGGGAGAGTGGACAAGCTTGAGGGATAGCATGAGCTGCATGCCCTGAGTTTCTATTTTTTATTGACAGTTATTAACTAGGAGATGGAATATTCATGACTTAGGGTGGGATTACTTGGGATTACTTGGAAGCAGGGTTTCATGCCCTTTTTTTCCCCTTGTTCAGGGGTTTCTGACCTACTTTGTCAGCCATCTGTGCAGTTTGATCTGGCTTTTTGTGGCTTTGTTTTGGAGTGCTAGCAAGGTAAGTCTCTGACTTTCTGGATAGCTGGCCATGACTACCTCTTTGCTGGTCTACAGGTATCCTGTTAGAACCTAAGTAATTGCCTGTAACACTTAGACTGATTTTGGAAGTAAACTTTTGGATTGTGGGGGCTGCATCTTCTATGATCTCTAGAAACTTTTTGTGTTTTTGGTTAAGCCATTGAAAGGTTTATTGGTTTGAGTTACTGAAATTAATAATACTCATCAATGGCCAGATGATGGATCCTTTAAATTGGCTATATTTAAAATACATATTTTTATAAAGAGCTCTAAATTGTCTTATAACAGTTAACCATAGGGACTCCCTCGACAAGATAAAAACAGAAATTAGACTTGAGATAAAAATGTCCGTATCCAATGTGAAATCCCCTTCTTAAAGTCTAGCCTCATCTGCCTGTTTTAACTTGCCTTTTCCTACAAAATTTGCAGAGGTATTATTTGACTATATTCACAATCTTCCCTTCACGGTGGAAATGGATGACCAAAATTTCTCTTGAGCTATCCTACAAATAATCCGAAGGCCAATGTTCAGGGGTTAATAGAAACAAAGTTGAATTGTATATCCAGAAAAATGTCTTTTGTTAAAATGCTTTATATAAACTTTAAAAAGGCACAAATCTGATTCTCATTTTAGTTAAAAAGTCTCCGATACAAAAAAAAACAAAAAAACAAAAGCCCAAAAACAAAAAACCCACAAAACAAAACAAAACCTCCCTGATATAAAGAAGTGCAGATTTCATTAAAAAAATAGTCCTGTCCTTTAATATTCAGGATATAATCCAGGTCTTTGGAGAATTAGAAACAACAGTCTTTGTATTAAAAAAAACTCCACAAAACAAGAAATACAACTCTAGAAATAAATCAAAGCCCACCTATCTTTACTAATCTCAGAACCTCACCTGTTCTCAGAATGCTTGTGGGTATTATAAAAGATCAGGATAGGGGAACAAAGTCATCCTGTTTAAGGGAGCCGGTGGATAGATTTTATTTATTTTTTCACTGTGGTGAAATGGGAATTACCCTGAAACCCAGGGGGTATCTTTTTGTTTTTATTTTTACATTCTTTCTCTGTCCCTTGAAATTACAAACCTTGCCTTTGAAAAGTAAACATAACCCCACAATTACCTGAGACTGAAGGAAGAAAAAAAGGTGGGAAGGGGCCTTTTTAAAATGTAAACTGCTGAAAGGGCTCTCGTGCCCAGACTCTAGCACTTCTGATAAGAGGCAGGTATGTCTAATTACGCACCCTGGAGAAAACATAGATGTTCTCTCTGTGCCTTATGATATAAATTTTCTACACACACCTCCTTCCTCCATTTTCTCTAGGACCTAAGAGCCACTCTTTGAAATGCAAAATCTAGGGAGAAGTTGTTCATTAGGGGGAAAAAAAAGTGTTTGAAAATGGGGCCTGTAAGGTCCCCTCCACAAATAAAAACAAAAGCTCTAAGATTTTGTTTGCATTGTGCCTCAGTATTTGTATGTGTGTCATAAATGTGATTTTTCTCTACCTCCAGATGGTGTTGCTAAAATTAATTTATAAAAGAGTTCTATTTAGTTGTTTTGAGGGCAAGGTTACTGGTAACGATTAGGCATTCTAAAAATCAGAAGGAAAAACTAACAAATGTTTTTCAAATTCATGTAATCTGGGAAACTTCTCAGCATTAAAGCTAATGGAAGGTTGTGGGTTTAATTAAAATACACATGTTTTTTAGAGTTATCAGCATTAAATTATAAGACTTTGATTCTGCATATGTTTATTGAAAGTTGAATAAGTTCATATTATCTCTTGCAAAATCTGCGAGGAAAAACTTCAGAATGTTTACTCTGTTTAATATCCAATAGATTTGTGGGTAATCTAAACATAATTGAGAAAAAAAATAAAAAGATTTGTAGGTAAACTTTTAAATAGCTTCTAAAATCTTTGGTAATCTGAAACTGTAAAGTTTCAGTTAATTGATGAGTAAGGTTAAATTCATCAAATACTGTATCCTTTCCAAATAAGATAAAATAATGAAATATTAAGTCCTGAACATAAGCTTACCTACTTTGGTCTTACTGCAGAAAAACTCAAGATAAATCTGTTAGTACAATCTTTCAGTATAGCATAAAACAGGTTTACTATGAAAAAGCATGTTTCTAGACGTTAGGAATATATTGATAAATTTGCCAATCTAAAGAATTCTGATAAAACACTGTTCACAATTGCTTACTACTTAGTTTTTACTAGAAAATAAGGTTTCTAAGTATTAAGAATTCTAATAAAGGTAATTAGGATTACTGAAAATAATAACTCTATGCAAGGAAACTAAGATATGGGTTTTGGTAAGAAAGTATGAGGAATAATTTTTGAGGGGGTGAAATTTTTTTGTCCTAAAGTGAGACTGGTTATTTAGAGAGGGAAAACTGAGAACCAAATATAAATGTGTAGAAAAGTTGTAGAAGGTTTATGGAGAAAGAATCTTGGGGAAAAAATCTTATAAATGATCAGTATTGGCTAAGATTAGGATAAATTTAAGTAAATGCAAGGTTTTTTGTTGAAGACTTATTTGAAAGAGTGCCCAGGGAGAAGGGAGAGGGTCGGTGAGAATCTAAAGCAGACTCCATGCTGAGTGTGGAGCCTGATGTGGGGCTCAATCTCATGACCCTGAAATCACAACGTGAGTCAAAATCAAGAGTTGGGCACTTAACCAACTGTGCCACCCAGGTACCCCTTAAGCAAATGAATTTTAACATCAGAAGTATACTGGTATAAAAACTGTTTTTGTTAAATAGACAAAATTTTCTTGAACTATCAGTATGCTTTTAAGATACTATAAACAAAAAATTTTCTTTACTTTTTAACTTATCTACCAAAAAAAAGTGTTTTTCCAAAACTTCCTGTTTATCAGGTCTTTGATTACTTAAAAAAAAAAAAAAACAACTGAATCTTAAAAGTTAAATTTTTCTCTGCCTTCAGCTCAGGTCATGATCTCAGGGTCCTGGGATCGAGCCCCGCATCGGGCTCTCTGCTCAGCAGGGCGTCTGCTTCCCCTCTTTCTCTGCCTGCCTCTCTCCCTACTTGTGATCTCTCTCCTCTCTGTCAAATAAATAAAATCTTTAAAAAAAAAAATTCATGAGGAATTAAACAATGTGTTCTAAAAATCATATTAAAGCTTCTTAAAAATGTGCTTCAGTGAGAATCATGGAGGGGAAAAAAAAAAAAGCTGAGTACTGGTTTCTGATAACCTTAAGATCATAAAACTGAATTAGGTAAACAAAAATTTCCAGAAGTAGTGAAAAAACTGGATTCAAGCAAAACAAATAAAAACATGGGGTTGAATAAGGAGGATAACTAGAATTTTTTTGATATTAGAAACATTGCAGTCTTAAATCTGGAAAAATAAGTTTTGTTTTTTAAGAACTTTTAGGCTGACTTACAGAAATTTGGTTAAAATACACCTTTCTGAATAAAATGAAATGTTTCTTTCTGCCTACCTAAACCCTCCAGAATTCAGAAACTGTGAATATTCTTATACGAATATATTGCCATAAAAATATAAGTTCAATAAGAATCTGTTCTCCTTGTGACAGGATGCAATTGAAAAACATCCTTCCCAAGCTTTGATTGCAGTGTCCTATTTGAGAGAGACCTGTGTAGACTCAGATATGACCAGACAACTTTAAGGAACTAAGGTTGACTTTATGAAGCCAGTAAATTCCCTTGGAAATATCAGCCAGATGCCTTACTTACAGGATTCCCAGCAGACTTAGTAATTCCCAACTGCCTTAGAAGATCAGTTCCTAGCAGGTCCAAGAACCTCAGGATATACGGGGACCTTGAAAAGAGGAATTTATCCAAATCTATAGGTATTAGGGGTAAAGTCTGATGGCAAGTATTTGGCTTGGCTTTTGGCCTTGAAAGGCTATTAAAAAGTTCAGTCTAGAGATTCCTTGTGAAAAGTTGCAGCAAAGCAGGTTTTAAAGAGCCTGTATGATTAATTGCTATTCTTGCACTTACATAAATAATCAGGCAAAGTGGTTTTTTTTTTTTTTTTTGAAACTAGACTTATTTCATAAACAATTTATTTTTGGTACAAATGAGGGTGATTTAGGGAGAAAATGTAACACACCTTTTGTAGGTATTCTATTTTAGTACTGTTTCTTACAAACTAGACTAGCTCCTAATTTCTTCTAGTGTCCTCCAGTACCTGTCTACAACTCTCAAAACCAACATTTTAAATTTTTCTCCCCCATTTCTGACTTGGAATCATCTGAGAACTACAACGGCCCTTTTTCCTGAAGCCCTACAAAATGAGTATAAACAACATAATAGAAAGTTCACAATAACTCAGTATAGGCCATCTTGGGGCCTGTTGTTCTCTGGGCCACACAAAGATCACCAGACACCTTGAACTATAAAGGAGGAAGATCAGATTGCAACCGCCTGCCCTCACTCTATCTGAAGACGCTTCAAGCTTGACATCTACAAATCTTTTCGACTGGCTGCCATCAGAACTCAAACTGGTTAATAATTTGATACAATCATTTGTTGCAATATTGTTTCCATAGAAATACGTCTTATTTAATACCTGATTACTTGAAACATAGGCCTAACTTTGAAAACATACCTGCATCCCTGCCTCCTGAAATGAGATTAACTAAACTGACCTATAGTCAAGACAGACTTTCATCTTATTGAACCAATCTACTCTCAACTCTTAATATGAAAACTTCAGGGAAGTTCAGGGGAGGTAACTGTAGGGGCTAAGGACAGGCCAACCCAAGATGGGCCACTTTAACAAGGAGCTTATTTTGAGCTAAAGGCAATCAGGACCCTGCTGGCTCAAGAGAAATTTTGTATCGCTCCCTTTACTCCATTGAAGAATCCACATTGGGGGTCTTTCCCAGAATGATGGTTATTGCCAGAAATAAATTTTATCTGAGTGACCCATCTGTATGACAGGACAAATCCTTAATTACCAAACATTGGCTCTTACTGCCTGGAAATTATATTCCGTCCCTTCAAAATCTCAGACCCTTACCCCCTTCTCCTTAGCTCAGGATGACATAAATACCTCATTTTGCCTGACTGTTTTGGAATTCCCATGTCTGTGTGGATTCCCTGTATGAAGTTTTATTTTCTTCTGTTTATCTCCTACCAATTTGATTCTTAGTCCAGCAAGAAGGACCTTAAAGGATAAATTGTGACAACAAGAGAGAATCTTACATTTTTGCCAGTTAAGTTTTCCATTCCTTTGGGGATAGAGGCCAAGCTATTAATATTCAGGCATTTAGGGACGCCTGGGTGGCTCAGTGGGTTAAAGCCTCTGCCTTTGGCTCAGGTCATGATCTCAGGGTCCTGGGATCGAGCCCCACATCAGGCTCTCTGCTCAGTGGGGAGCCTGTTTCCCCTCTCTCTCTGCCTGCCTCTCTGCCTACTTGTGATCCTTCTCTCTCTGCCTGCCTCTCTGCCTATTTGTGATCTCTCTCTCTGTGTCAAATAAATAAAATCTTAAAAAAAAATCCAGGCATTTTATAAGTAAGATTTTCTTTGGCACCAATCCAACTGTTAGGTTTGCAGAATCAAAGTTTTTGCAGGGTAGGGACAAAAGGGTATAATAAGGCTTGACCATCAGTAATAAGGGTCATAAGAAAAAATAAAATATTAACCCAGGACTAAAATCATTCCTAATGACAGAGGCCATTGTAAGAAGAATTTAAAAAAAAAAAAAGTATGTTAACTAGTATGAGTTCTAGGCAGAATAGAGCAACTAAAATATTAGATCCATTCCATAGGGCAAATAACCCATATTAAAGTAGAGTTTTTCTGATACTATAAGGATTTATCAATTAAGCCCTAATGTATATAATATAGCAAAAAGTTTGAGGATACTTATTAGAACAACTCCAGTTTATCAACAGTCCTTCGTAACTGATTTCTCTAAGAATCTTAGATGCACTCTCCAAATTAAAATGTCAAGCATAAATCCATTCTTGGTATTCTTGATTTCAGGCAAAGAACTCTACGAGAAAGACTATGAGAATATATGTTACAAACTATGTCCTATTTCTTCACAGAAAAGCTGACGAAAGAGCTTTCCCAGTAAGATGATTAGGAAAAAGTTTATAAAGACAATAAGTTATTGGTTAAAAAAAAAAAAAAAAAAAAAAAAACCATGGAAATATACAAGCCTGGTCCAATGTATTGGGAAAGTTGTCTACCCAGATGTCCTCTGATTCAACTCTGGGTCAGTTTGAATTTTTGGTCTGCAATAGGTTCTGGGGCCCCGTGTGCGGCTGGAGCTTTCTTTAAATGAGAAACATGAATCGAATCAATGCCTTTGTTTAGCTGCATAAGGGTTAGTTCGGCATCCCTGCTAGGGTCCTTTCCATTAGGGTTATAGGGTGACTTTTTGGTGCTGTCTTTTCCGGTAGACAAAATCTCCAGGTTTCAGATAATAGTGGGGAATGTTTTCATCTTCCAGGAGCATGTTCTGAAAAGATTTTTCTACAAAGCATATGTATGGAGGAAAATGTTCTTCCTTTACCCTTCGAGGTCTTCCAGCTAGACAACAAATCAACTGTATATGAGCCAGATTAACAGGAGAAAAAAAGTTTTACTGTGTGCACACAGATGTTAAGTAATGAAACTGAGACCTAAAGAAATGACCAAGGAGGAAATTGTTATACTTTTTAGACAAAGAGACAGTCTATGAAGAATTGACAGGACAAAGAATTTAACATTGAGAGCTTCAATTGGTAAGAAATTCTAAACAGAATTTGGGCTGTGGTAGTAAATTAGTAAAAAGTAACAAGAGTTTTTTATATAGCCTTCTGGACCCTGAATTTCCTGCCTCTGGTGATAAGGCTGTCTCTTTACCTCCTGGTATGGGGAGGCTATCTTTCATATGGGAGACTTATTTTCTCTTTTCAGGAGGTATAGAGAAGAGTCTGGTGTCCTTCTTGAACAGGCTGTTTCCTAAGTAACTTTTATCTCAAATAATAAACCAAAGTGGCATATTTTGAGTGGCCTGCCTTTGGCTCCCCTTCCCTGAAAGTTTCACACATTAAAAGATGAGTTGGTAGGTTCTGTCTCAACAAACCAGTCTCTTAGTTCTAACAATAGGTCAGTTCAGTTAAATTCATCAGGAAGGGGGATGCAAGTGTGTTTTCAAATTTAAGCCTATGGTTCAAATAATCAGGTATTAGATAAGAGATGTTTCTATGGAAACAAAAGAAAAACAATGGCTACTAATTGGATCAAATTTAAAAACCAGTTTTGGGGTTTTCAGGATAGCCAATCAAGAGGATTTTTTAGATGTCTGGCTTGAACTTTCTTCAGATTTGGATGAATTTCTCTTTTTTCAAGTTATATCTTGAGGTTCAAGTTATAACCTGCTAAGAAGTGGCCTTCTTTACACATTTGGTAAGATTACTAGGAAACCTATATAGGAACCAAGGGCAGGCCACCCCAAGATGGGCCATTTTGGCATGAACATTATTTTGAGTTAAAAGCAACCCAAAACCAGCAGATTCAGGAAGAGCTCTTCACCTCCTCCTCAACTGTCTCCTTGTATCAGGAAAGAGTTATTAACAGTCCTCTTTACCTAAGAAACTTCTCTGCACAATAGAGCACCTTTTTTCCCCAAAATCTGCTTTTACATTCCTAATAGTGGTCTACTTGCCTTTGGATCCTCAGACCCTACCCCTCTCCTTAGCTCATATAAGCTTCATGTTGCCTCACTGTCTTTGGAATTTCCATGTCTGTGTGGATTCCCCATAGCATGCTATTAAATTTGATTTTCTCCTGTTAATCTGTCTCATGTCAATTTGATTCTTAGTCCAGTTAGAAGAACCTTGGAGGATGAAGTTCTTCTTCCCCAACACCTGTAAGCAAGGTATAAGGTTGTTTTTCCAAAGGACTTTATTCACCCCATACAGTCCACCTTAATTCCTAAAAACAGTTTGGTCATATCCAAGTCTATACATCCTCAAAACGACATTCCAGTCAAAGCCTTGGTAATATAACCAATGTTTTCAATTGTGTCTGGTCATAAGGAGAACAGATTCTTACTGAACTTATGCAAATAAATATATTGTCATGAAAATACAAGAATATCCATTTAGAGTTTTTGAATTCTGGAGGGGTCAAGTGGGGAGAAAATGATAAGTGTTTGAATTTATTCACAAAGGTATAGTTTATCAAATTATAAGTCAGAATTAGCTTAAGAGAAAAAGTTTTCTTAAACCTGAAAAAACAAAGATGAAAGCTATCAGCAATATTTCAAACAAAAGTCATAAAAATTATAATTTTTCCTCCTCAGTTCATTTAGTTTCATGTTACTAATTCTTTTTCTCCTTGAATTTGGTTCTTCCACTAGTTCCAGAAATCTTACCTACTTTAGTTTTATGATCTTAGGTTATCACAAACTTGTAATCAGGGTTCTTTCCATAAGTCTAACTGAAGATGAAACATCTTTGCAGGAAGGTTTTGTAAAGCATCTCAATAAAAGTATAACTATCTATAAATGATAAAAGACTAAAAATGGCCATAAAGATCTGATTAGAATTCATTACAATGCAATTGATAAAGAAATTTTATTATTTTGGTGACGTAACCTTCAAGATAGCAACATATCAGGACCTATCCAGATTGTTAGGAGTTTCATACAATTTTTAGAACACTTATTTTAATATACTTATACAAATATAAGAGGGTTTAGTATCACTTATTTGACAATACTTCCCATGAGATTTAACATAACAAATAAGCATAATTATTCCAATATCTCTATTATGACAAACCAAATCTTTGAAACATTCAAGCAACCTTCGGGAATATTTCAGTTAATTGCCATCAAAAGAATTTGATTTTGGAACATTTATTTTAAAAATTTAAAAAGTTTGAACATTTAATTAAATCAGATCACAGATCATCATGAAAAAATATTTAACCAAAGTAACAGTCGAGGATTTTAAAGACAAAAAACAGAAGGGTTGAATAGTTGTGCATAAAAATTAGCTCTTTTTGGGCGCCTGAGTGGCTCAGTTGGTTAAGGACTGCCTTCAGCTCAGGTCATGATCCTGGAGTCCCAGGATAGAGTCCCGCATCAGGCTCCCAGCTCCGCAGGGAGTCTGCTTCTCCCTCTGACCTTCTCCCCTCTCATGCTCTCTCTCTCTCAAATAAATGAATAAAATCTTTAAAAAAAAAAAAAAATTAGCTCTTTTACTATTAAGAAGACTTGGGGTTTTTTTGTTTTTGTTTTGAATAATCAAAGACCTGATAAAGACAAAGAATGGAATCTTTGTTTCCTAGGCAGATTATATTAATGGTAAAGAAAAAATTTGTTCATAATTTCTTATAAACTGAAACTAATAATCTAAAAGCCTTTTTAACAGGAAAAAAACAAATACTAACTTTGCACCAGTGTACTTTTTCATTAAGTTTCTTATCTTAATTCCAGTATAGTTAACATATGGTGTTATATTAGTTTCAGGTGTACAATATAGTGATTCAACACTTCCATACAACATCCAGTGCTCATCACAGCAAGTGCACTCCTTAATTCCCATCATCTATTTCACCCATCCCTGCACCCACCTCCCCTCTGGTAACCATCAGTACGTTCTCTGTACTTAAGAGTTTGTTTCTTGGCTTATCTCTTTTTTTCCCCTCTGTTCATTTGTTTCTTAAATTCCACATATAAGTGAGATTGTATGGTGTTTGTTTTTCTCTGGTGTCGCGGCCGGCGCGACAATCTCGAACCAGGGTTGAGGGTAAGGGAATGAGGAAAAAAGAGTCAAGAGACAAAGTGTGGGAGCAGGAGGGACACAGTGGATGATGTCCAAACAGTGTCTAATTTTATTCCAAAGTGCACTTGATTATATAGCATGAGGGAAACAACTACAGGGAGGTGTTTACATATAGAAATCACG